>JAUAMA010000003.1:75766355-76370423 GCA_030819835.1 Acmispon strigosus | reverse complement strand
TAAACCCTAAACCCTAAACCCTAAACCCTAAACCCTAAACCCTAAACCCTAAACCCTAAACCCTAAACCCTAAACCCTAAACCCTAAACCCTAAACCCTAAACCCTAAACCCTAAACCCTAAACCCTAAACCCTAAACCCTAAACCCTAAACCCTAAACCCTAAACCCTAAACCCTAAACCCTAAACCCTAAACCCTAAACCCTAAACCCTAAACCCTAAACCCTAAACCCTAAACCCTAAACCCTAAACCCTAAACCCTAAACCCTAAACCCTAAACCCTAAACCCTAAACCCTAAACCCTAAACCCTAAACCCTAAACCCTAAACCCTAAACCCTAAACCCTAAACCCTAAACCCTAAACCCTAAACCCTAAACCCTAAACCCTAAACCCTAAACCCTAAACCCTAAACCCTAAACCCTAAACCCTAAACCCTAAACCCTAAACCCTAAACCCTAAACCCTAAACCCTAAACCCTAAACCCTAAACCCTAAACCCTAAACCCTAAACCCTAAACCCTAAACCCTAAACCCTAAACCCTAAACCCTAAACCCTAAACCCTAAACCCTAAACCCTAAACCCTAAACCCTAAACCCTAAACCCTAAACCCTAAACCCTAAACCCTAAACCCTAAACCCTAAACCCTAAACCCTAAACCCTAAACCCTAAACCCTAAACCCTAAACCCTAAACCCTAAACCCTAAACCCTAAACCCTAAACCCTAAACCCTAAACCCTAAACCCTAAACCCTAAACCCTAAACCCTAAACCCTAAACCCTAAACCCTAAACCCTAAACCCTAAACCCTAAACCCTAAACCCTAAACCCTAAACCCTAAACCCTAAACCCTAAACCCTAAACCCTAAACCCTAAACCCTAAACCCTAAACCCTAAACCCTAAACCCTAAACCCTAAACCCTAAACCCTAAACCCTAAACCCTAAACCCTAAACCCTAAACCCTAAACCCTAAACCCTAAACCCTAAACCCTAAACCCTAAACCCTAAACCCTAAACCCTAAACCCTAAACCCTAAACCCTAAACCCTAAACCCTAAACCCTAAACCCTAAACCCTAAACCCTAAACCCTAAACCCTAAACCCTAAACCCTAAACCCTAAACCCTAAACCCTAAACCCTAAACCCTAAACCCTAAACCCTAAACCCTAAACCCTAAACCCTAAACCCTAAACCCTAAACCCTAAACCCTAAACCCTAAACCCTAAACCCTAAACCCTAAACCCTAAACCCTAAACCCTAAACCCTAAACCCTAAACCCTAAACCCTAAACCCTAAACCCTAAACCCTAAACCCTAAACCCTAAACCCTAAACCCTAAACCCTAAACCCTAAACCCTAAACCCTAAACCCTAAACCCTAAACCCTAAACCCTAAACCCTAAACCCTAAACCCTAAACCCTAAACCCTAAACCCTAAACCCTAAACCCTAAACCCTAAACCCTAAACCCTAAACCCTAAACCCTAAACCCTAAACCCTAAACCCTAAACCCTAAACCCTAAACCCTAAACCCTAAACCCTAAACCCTAAACCCTAAACCCTAAACCCTAAACCCTAAACCCTAAACCCTAAACCCTAAACCCTAAACCCTAAACCCTAAACCCTAAACCCTAAACCCTAAACCCTAAACCCTAAACCCTAAACCCTAAACCCTAAACCCTAAACCCTAAACCCTAAACCCTAAACCCTAAACCCTAAACCCTAAACCCTAAACCCTAAACCCTAAACCCTAAACCCTAAACCCTAAACCCTAAACCCTAAACCCTAAACCCTAAACCCTAAACCCTAAACCCTAAACCCTAAACCCTAAACCCTAAACCCTAAACCCTAAACCCTAAACCCTAAACCCTAAACCCTAAACCCTAAACCCTAAACCCTAAACCCTAAACCCTAAACCCTAAACCCTAAACCCTAAACCCTAAACCCTAAACCCTAAACCCTAAACCCTAAACCCTAAACCCTAAACCCTAAACCCTAAACCCTAAACCCTAAACCCTAAACCCTAAACCCTAAACCCTAAACCCTAAACCCTAAACCCTAAACCCTAAACCCTAAACCCTAAACCCTAAACCCTAAACCCTAAACCCTAAACCCTAAACCCTAAACCCTAAACCCTAAACCCTAAACCCTAAACCCTAAACCCTAAACCCTAAACCCTAAACCCTAAACCCTAAACCCTAAACCCTAAACCCTAAACCCTAAACCCTAAACCCTAAACCCTAAACCCTAAACCCTAAACCCTAAACCCTAAACCCTAAACCCTAAACCCTAAACCCTAAACCCTAAACCCTAAACCCTAAACCCTAAACCCTAAACCCTAAACCCTAAACCCTAAACCCTAAACCCTAAACCCTAAACCCTAAACCCTAAACCCTAAACCCTAAACCCTAAACCCTAAACCCTAAACCCTAAACCCTAAACCCTAAACCCTAAACCCTAAACCCTAAACCCTAAACCCTAAACCCTAAACCCTAAACCCTAAACCCTAAACCCTAAACCCTAAACCCTAAACCCTAAACCCTAAACCCTAAACCCTAAACCCTAAACCCTAAACCCTAAACCCTAAACCCTAAACCCTAAACCCTAAACCCTAAACCCTAAACCCTAAACCCTAAACCCTAAACCCTAAACCCTAAACCCTAAACCCTAAACCCTAAACCCTAAACCCTAAACCCTAAACCCTAAACCCTAAACCCTAAACCCTAAACCCTAAACCCTAAACCCTAAACCCTAAACCCTAAACCCTAAACCCTAAACCCTAAACCCTAAACCCTAAACCCTAAACCCTAAACCCTAAACCCTAAACCCTAAACCCTAAACCCTAAACCCTAAACCCTAAACCCTAAACCCTAAACCCTAAACCCTAAACCCTAAACCCTAAACCCTAAACCCTAAACCCTAAACCCTAAACCCTAAACCCTAAACCCTAAACCCTAAACCCTAAACCCTAAACCCTAAACCCTAAACCCTAAACCCTAAACCCTAAACCCTAAACCCTAAACCCTAAACCCTAAACCCTAAACCCTAAACCCTAAACCCTAAACCCTAAACCCTAAACCCTAAACCCTAAACCCTAAACCCTAAACCCTAAACCCTAAACCCTAAACCCTAAACCCTAAACCCTAAACCCTAAACCCTAAACCCTAAACCCTAAACCCTAAACCCTAAACCCTAAACCCTAAACCCTAAACCCTAAACCCTAAACCCTAAACCCTAAACCCTAAACCCTAAACCCTAAACCCTAAACCCTAAACCCTAAACCCTAAACCCTAAACCCTAAACCCTAAACCCTAAACCCTAAACCCTAAACCCTAAACCCTAAACCCTAAACCCTAAACCCTAAACCCTAAACCCTAAACCCTAAACCCTAAACCCTAAACCCTAAACCCTAAACCCTAAACCCTAAACCCTAAACCCTAAACCCTAAACCCTAAACCCTAAACCCTAAACCCTAAACCCTAAACCCTAAACCCTAAACCCTAAACCCTAAACCCTAAACCCTAAACCCTAAACCCTAAACCCTAAACCCTAAACCCTAAACCCTAAACCCTAAACCCTAAACCCTAAACCCTAAACCCTAAACCCTAAACCCTAAACCCTAAACCCTAAACCCTAAACCCTAAACCCTAAACCCTAAACCCTAAACCCTAAACCCTAAACCCTAAACCCTAAACCCTAAACCCTAAACCCTAAACCCTAAACCCTAAACCCTAAACCCTAAACCCTAAACCCTAAACCCTAAACCCTAAACCCTAAACCCTAAACCCTAAACCCTAAACCCTAAACCCTAAACCCTAAACCCTAAACCCTAAACCCTAAACCCTAAACCCTAAACCCTAAACCCTAAACCCTAAACCCTAAACCCTAAACCCTAAACCCTAAACCCTAAACCCTAAACCCTAAACCCTAAACCCTAAACCCTAAACCCTAAACCCTAAACCCTAAACCCTAAACCCTAAACCCTAAACCCTAAACCCTAAACCCTAAACCCTAAACCCTAAACCCTAAACCCTAAACCCTAAACCCTAAACCCTAAACCCTAAACCCTAAACCCTAAACCCTAAACCCTAAACCCTAAACCCTAAACCCTAAACCCTAAACCCTAAACCCTAAACCCTAAACCCTAAACCCTAAACCCTAAACCCTAAACCCTAAACCCTAAACCCTAAACCCTAAACCCTAAACCCTAAACCCTAAACCCTAAACCCTAAACCCTAAACCCTAAACCCTAAACCCTAAACCCTAAACCCTAAACCCTAAACCCTAAACCCTAAACCCTAAACCCTAAACCCTAAACCCTAAACCCTAAACCCTAAACCCTAAACCCTAAACCCTAAACCCTAAACCCTAAACCCTAAACCCTAAACCCTAAACCCTAAACCCTAAACCCTAAACCCTAAACCCTAAACCCTAAACCCTAAACCCTAAACCCTAAACCCTAAACCCTAAACCCTAAACCCTAAACCCTAAACCCTAAACCCTAAACCCTAAACCCTAAACCCTAAACCCTAAACCCTAAACCCTAAACCCTAAACCCTAAACCCTAAACCCTAAACCCTAAACCCTAAACCCTAAACCCTAAACCCTAAACCCTAAACCCTAAACCCTAAACCCTAAACCCTAAACCCTAAACCCTAAACCCTAAACCCTAAACCCTAAACCCTAAACCCTAAACCCTAAACCCTAAACCCTAAACCCTAAACCCTAAACCCTAAACCCTAAACCCTAAACCCTAAACCCTAAACCCTAAACCCTAAACCCTAAACCCTAAACCCTAAACCCTAAACCCTAAACCCTAAACCCTAAACCCTAAACCCTAAACCCTAAACCCTAAACCCTAAACCCTAAACCCTAAACCCTAAACCCTAAACCCTAAACCCTAAACCCTAAACCCTAAACCCTAAACCCTAAACCCTAAACCCTAAACCCTAAACCCTAAACCCTAAACCCTAAACCCTAAACCCTAAACCCTAAACCCTAAACCCTAAACCCTAAACCCTAAACCCTAAACCCTAAACCCTAAACCCTAAACCCTAAACCCTAAACCCTAAACCCTAAACCCTAAACCCTAAACCCTAAACCCTAAACCCTAAACCCTAAACCCTAAACCCTAAACCCTAAACCCTAAACCCTAAACCCTAAACCCTAAACCCTAAACCCTAAACCCTAAACCCTAAACCCTAAACCCTAAACCCTAAACCCTAAACCCTAAACCCTAAACCCTAAACCCTAAACCCTAAACCCTAAACCCTAAACCCTAAACCCTAAACCCTAAACCCTAAACCCTAAACCCTAAACCCTAAACCCTAAACCCTAAACCCTAAACCCTAAACCCTAAACCCTAAACCCTAAACCCTAAACCCTAAACCCTAAACCCTAAACCCTAAACCCTAAACCCTAAACCCTAAACCCTAAACCCTAAACCCTAAACCCTAAACCCTAAACCCTAAACCCTAAACCCTAAACCCTAAACCCTAAACCCTAAACCCTAAACCCTAAACCCTAAACCCTAAACCCTAAACCCTAAACCCTAAACCCTAAACCCTAAACCCTAAACCCTAAACCCTAAACCCTAAACCCTAAACCCTAGACCCTAAACCCTAAACCCTAAACCCTCAACCCTGAACCCTAGACCCTAGACCCTAGACCCTAGACCCTAGACCCTAGACCCTAGACCCTAGACCCTAGACCCTAGACCCTAGACCCTAGACCCTAGACCCTAGACCCTAGACCCTAGACCCTAGACCCTAGACCCTAGACCCTAGACCCTAGACCCTAGACCCTAGACCCTAGACCCTAGACCCTAGACCCTAGACCCTAGACCCTAGACCCTAGACCCTAGACCCTAGACCCTAGACCCTAGACCCTAGACCCTAGACCCTAGACCCTAGACCCTAGACCCTAGACCCTAGACCCTAGACCCTAGACCCTAGACCCTAGACCCTAGACCCTAGACCCTAGACCCTAGACCCTAGACCCTAGACCCTAGACCCTAGACCCTAGACCCTAGACCCTAGACCCTAGACCCTAGACCCTAGACCCTAGACCCTAGACCCTAGACCCTAGACCCTAGACCCTAGACCCTAGACCCTAGACCCTAGACCCTAGACCCTAGACCCTAGACCCTAGACCCTAGACCCTAGACCCTAGACCCTAGACCCTAGACCCTAGACCCTAGACCCTAGACCCTAGACCCTAGACCCTAGACCCTAGACCCTAGACCCTAGACCCTAGACCCTAGACCCTAGACCCTAGACCCTAGACCCTAGACCCTAAACCCTAAACCCTAGACCCTAGACCCTAAACCCTAAACCCTAAACCCTAAACCCTAAACCCTAAACCCTAAACCCTAAACCCTAAACCCTAAACCCTAAACCCTAAACCCTAAACCCTAAACCCTAAACCCTAAACCCTAAACCCTAAACCCTAAACCCTAAACCCTAAACCCTAAACCCTAAACCCTAAACCCTAAACCCTAAACCCTAAACCCTAAACCCTAAACCCTAAACCCTAAACCCTAAACCCTAAACCCTAAACCCTAAACCCTAAACCCTAAACCCTAAACCCTAAACCCTAAACCCTAAACCCTAAACCCTAAACCCTAAACCCTAAACCCTAAACCCTAAACCCTAAACCCTAAACCCTAAACCCTAAACCCTAAACCCTAAACCCTAAACCCTAAACCCTAAACCCTAAACCCTAAACCCTAAACCCTAAACCCTAAACCCTAAACCCTAAACCCTAAACCCTAAACCCTAAACCCTAAACCCTAAACCCTAAACCCTAAACCCTAAACCCTAAACCCTAAACCCTAAACCCTAAACCCTAAACCCTAAACCCTAAACCCTAAACCCTAAACCCTAAACCCTAAACCCTAAACCCTAAACCCTAAACCCTAAACCCTAAACCCTGAACCCTGAACCCTGAACCCTGAACCCTGAACCCTGAACCCTGAACCCTGAACCCTGAACCCTGAACCCTGAACCCTGAACCCTGAACCCTGAACCCTGAACCCTGAACCCTGAACCCTGAACCCTGAACCCTGAACCCTGAACCCTGAACCCTGAACCCTGAACCCTGAACCCTGAACCCTGAACCCTGAACCCTGAACCCTGAACCCTGAACCCTGAACCCTGAACCCTGAACCCTGAACCCTGAACCCTGAACCCTGAACCCTGAACCCTGAACCCTGAACCCTGAACCCTGAACCCTGAACCCTGAACCCTGAACCCTGAACCCTGAACCCTGAACCCTGAACCCTGAACCCTGAACCCTGAACCCTGAACCCTGAACCCTGAACCCTGAACCCTGAACCCTGAACCCTGAACCCTGAACCCTGAACCCTGAACCCTGAACCCTGAACCCTGAACCCTGAACCCTGAACCCTGAACCCTGAACCCTGAACCCTGAACCCTGAACCCTGAACCCTGAACCCTGAACCCTGAACCCTGAACCCTGAACCCTGAACCCTGAACCCTGAACCCTGAACCCTGAACCCTGAACCCTGAACCCTGAACCCTGAACCCTGAACCCTGAACCCTGAACCCTGAACCCTGAACCCTGAACCCTGAACCCTGAACCCTGAACCCTGAACCCTGAACCCTGAACCCTGAACCCTGAACCCTGAACCCTGAACCCTGAACCCTGAACCCTGAACCCTGAACCCTGAACCCTGAACCCTGAACCCTGAACCCTGAACCCTGAACCCTGAACCCTGAACCCTGAACCCTGAACCCCTAGACCCTAGACCCTAGACCCTAGACCCTAGACCCTAGACCCTAGACCCTAGACCCTAGACCCTAGACCCTAGACCCTAGACCCTAGACCCTAGACCCTAGACCCTAGACCCTAGACCCTAGACCCTAGACCCTAGACCCTAGACCCTAGACCCTAGACCCTAGACCCTAGACCCTAGACCCTAGACCCTAGACCCTAGACCCTAGACCCTGAACCCTGAACCCTGAACCCTGAACCCTGAACCCTGAACCCTGAACCCTGAACCCTGAACCCTGAACCCTGAACCCTGAACCCTGAACCCTGAACCCTGAACCCTGAACCCTGAACCCTGAACCCTGAACCCTGAACCCTAAAACCCTAAACCCTAAACCCTAAACCCCTAAACCCCTAAACCCTAAACCCTAAAACCTTGAACCCCCAACCCCGAACCCCCAACCCCCAACCCCCAACCCCCAACCCCGAACCCCGAACCCTGAACCTCAAACCCTTGAACCCTAAAACCCTAAAACCCTAAAACCCTAAAACCCTAAACCATAAACCCTAAACCCTGAACCCCAAACCCTGAACCCTAAACCCCGAACCCTGAACCCCAAACCCCGAACCCCAAACCCCGAACCCCGAACCCCGAACACCGAACCCCGAACCCTGAACCCCAAACCCTTAACCCTTAACCCTTAACCCTAAACTCTGAACCCTCCTGAACCCTAAACCCTCTCTACCCTCAATAGTTCCACATATCCATGCCACAGTTAATTTAAATGGTGTGATCCTTGTATGAATCGCTCGGCATTGTACCTGAATTCATTTTTATTGATTAAGGGATATTTGGAAAAATTCGCTAATAAGCTAATAAAAAATTGACATGTTAAGTGGAATAGTATACTATTTAATATTTTTCTTTAATTTATAAATATTTATTTTCATATGTTTTTATGATATTTTAAATAATTGATATTGCGTGGACAAAATCATAAGATTCTAAAATGTTAAGGATGAAAATGATGATAAATTTGATATATTTTAAGTTATAAGCTACCTCACGTAATTTTTTATTTTATAAATTACCGAAATAAGTTCATACATCAAACACTTACAAAAAACTTATAAATTAGTTAAATAAGTTTTAAGTTAATTTAAAAGTCTTATCAATCGCAACATATATTACTGTCCTTTGACATATTGAGAGGACAAGGTAAGTGTTAGACCCAGAAGAAAGGCAAGAATGCTGCTATTTGTTAGACCCAGAAGAAAAAGAAGAAAAAGTTTCGATCTTTGAGAGTAATGTGGTTTGGTTCTTGATGGGTAACACTAACAGTAACAATGCAATAATCGTAGAGTATTAAAAAGAAGAAGAAAAGACAAACCTTTGGTACGAATTGGCAGTGAAACGACAGCGTCTTCTGGGGTTTTTGACCACCCCGCACACTTTCCTCCACTTTCAAGTGCTTCTTCGGAAGAATTCCCCTCTAAAATTCTTGCTTTGATTTGCGATTTCCCTCTTTTTCTTTGATGTCTTCGACAGAGTGTGAACCGCTGTCGTAAAAGGCAAGAATGCTACTATTTCTTAGACCCAGAAAAAGAAGAAGAAAAAGTTTCGATCTTTGAGAGTAATGTGGTTTGGTTCTTGTGTTGTGAGACAAGGGAAGTGACAGACAATAATGTCAACAGTGATAGTAGTCATTCTTGTTCTTGCTTCAATATATCAAACGTTACATTACAATAGGGCTGGTTTTATATAATCGTATTATTATTATTAGGCGTGAATTTTAGGCTAAATGGAACGCGTCATTTATTTTTAGAACGCGTCATTTCGAGGCCAAAATCCTTACACGTGAAAATACATACACCATTTCTGTTTATTCATCATATTTTTTATTATCTTTTCCTATGTAAAAATAAAAACATTATATTTGTTTCTACTTTTAAGAACCTATATAATATATATATATATATATATATATATATATATATATATATATATTAGAGAAATATTTTATTATATATATTTATACACGTAACAGTAAATATGTTTTTTTAATTATGAATATTTTATTTTATTTTTAATATATATTTATATTAAATTTTGTTTTATTATATATTGATGGGTTATTTAGATTATGAACCTATTTAAATGATACTAGATTTTATTTTATCTTATCACAAAATTAAAGAGATTTGATTTGAAAATTAAGATGAGCATATTACCTATTTTATGTGATATATTAATAGCTGTTTTTTTCTGTTTTTAATTAGTTATATCATCAAGCTTTGTTTTGATAAGTTTTAGATTATATAAGATATGTTTTAGATATGTGACAGTGTAATATTTAAGATAAAAATAGAATATCTTCTCCTAATTTGATGAGCAGCATTTTGATTTCTTTAACTATAAATAGAGGTCTTAGGTAGTGTATTTTCTCATTCAGAAAAATCTTCACACCTCTACACTCTCTCCCTCACACATATGTGCGACGGTAAGCAGTGACGGATCCAGGAATTTTATGTCGTGGGGGCAGTATACACATAAAAATTTGCAGTATTGGAAACATAATATATTACTATTAAACGTCTGAATAAACATCATTTTTGTTCGCTACGAGGGCATTTATTTTTGCTGGTGGGGGCAATTAAATATATTGTATTAAAATAATGGTATAGCATGTAGGAATTTTGAAAGTGATGTGGGGGCAGCTGCCCCCCCTCTCACCCATGCAAATCCGCCCCTGACGGTAAGGGTAATCGGTTTTACAAGAGTCGAGTCTATTGTTGATTGTAGTTGTTTTCCTTATTTTTGTGGACTGTTTAGATGATGTTATGAGGTTGAAATTGATTGGTTAACTATAACATGTTGATTTTTTTTTAGGAATTGAATTGAATTGAATTATACCTATTTAATGCTAATATAACTCTTAGGTTGATATGAACGGTTGGTTTCATTTATTATAAGTATAGGGAATATATATCATATTTATTAGTTTCCGCTTATTTACCATGTGACCCCCGATTTAAAATTGGAGCGCTACACTCGCTCCCCACTTCCCCATGAGTTCCCACAGAGTCCTGAATATCTCATTAATTTTTTTATTTAAATACATAAAATAATAATAACAATGCATTTAAAAATAATTTAAACAAAAATGATGAAAAAGTAGCATGAAATTAGAATATAATAATAACAATGCATTTAAAAATAATAAAAAATTAAATGTAAATATAATAAAAATGTGATGTTTTAATGAAATCAAATACAATATTAAATAAAAATAATATGTAAAAATATTCACTTACCTTGTCCTCTCAATATGTCAAAGGACACTAATATATGTTGTGTTTGATAAGACTTTTAAATTAACTTAAAACTTAATTAACTAACTTATAAGTTTTTTAAAAGTGTTTGATGTATGAACTTATTTCGGTAATTTATAATATAAAAATTTACGTGAGGTGACTTATAACTTAAAACTTATCAAATTTATCATCATTTTCATCCTTAACATTTTAGAATCTTATGATTTTGTCCCCGCAATATCAATTATTTAAAATTTCATAAAAAAACATGAAAATAAATGTTTATAAATTTAAGAAAAATATTAAATAGTATACTATTCCATTTAATTTAATAAAAATATGAAAAAATTAAGATGACAAATAATTGGAAATAAGTTAAACAATAATTAAAGTGACAATTATTTTAAAATTAATATCATATAGATATTGATGTATAAATAAAGTAGTGCTAATTATAAAAACAAGCCTACATATATATATATACTTTTACATCATTTTACAAATTTTATGTTGTTTTAACTGCCCATTTTACCAAGTATTTTTATTAAATGAGTGAGCTTATCAATTTTACGTTTTTGCCTAACATATTAATTTTTTATTAGCTTATTAGCTAATTTTTCCAAATATCCCTTAATCAATAAAAAGGAATTCAGGTACAATGTCGAGCGATTCATACAAGGATCACACCATTTAAATTAAGTGTGGCATGGATACGTGGAACTATTGAGGGTAGAGATCAAATTCCACTTTCAACACACCTATTACTGTTTAAATGTGTAATTTGTTGCCTCTTCTTTTAATTGAAGAGTTTCAAAGTATAGAGCATCACAACAATCTATATTTATTTGGGTTGCTTAATAATATTTATGTGAATCCAAACTACCATATAAAATTTAAGTAATTCATAAGTAATTAATGCAAATTTTATTCCAACGGTGATTTTTTTTTTTGCATAAACAAGCAATCCATATATTTATTTCACAACTATTAAATTATTAAATGCTCAACTCTTCTATATTATTAGCATGTTGTACCAAAAAAAATTATTATTTTACTCACAGAGAGTGGTTGCTAGTAGAAGTATCAAATTTTATTTTTAAACTTTTTAGAATGTTATCTAGACTTGCTCATATGGTAAAAAAAAATTAAGGTCTGGATAGTGAGCGATAAGAAACTCCTAAGCTACTAGAGTTAAAGATGTTATTAGAGCTCGGCCGTTCCATCCAATATTGGTTTTATCCTAACTACCTTAATATTTATTCGTAATATTAGTATTAGTCTTCGAAATTCTTATATTGGAAATGCCGGAAGAAGACCTACACATGAATTGTTTGAAGACGGTCAAAATTTGTATAGGTTTGTTGAAATTTCATTTCCTGATAATATTTTACAGATTTTGAACCCACATCTTGCATCAAGAGTTGAAGAAGCAACATATGGAGAAAACAGAGGGAAACTTACTCCAAATTATGAGAAGTGCTTAATATCACTTTTTGGGATTGGACTTGCTTGTTCAATGAAATCACCAAGAGAAAGGATGAACATAGTGGGTGTCATTAAAGAGCTAAACATTATCAAAAAGAGATTTCTTGTTGGGGAGATTATTTGAGAGCTGAACCCTGAACCCTAAACCCTAAACCTTATACCCTAAACCCTAAACCCTAAACCCTATACTCTAAACCCTAAACCCTAAACATTTGTCATTAGATGTGGAACAGACCATCTATGCAGCCATAACGCTTTTTATGGCAGTCTGAAATCAGAACCAAAACATTTGTCATTACTAACTTCTATGGTAACCTAACAGAATAAGGAAACTACTACGGTAACTAACTAAATACAAACAGAATCAGAATATGGTTATTAACTTATTATCTAGTTTAGAACTAATAACTGAAGCAGAGAAGTTATTGTGAGAAATTGCATATACCTTTCTCTTCATTAGTAACCATAAGGATACTCAATTATTGTGAGAAGACATGATTGATGGGTAACACTAACGGTAACAATGCAATAATCGTAGAGTATTAAGAAGAAGAAGAAGAAGAAGAAGAAGAAGAGACAAACTTTTGGTACGAATTGGCAGTGAAACGACAGCGTCTTCTGGGGTTTTTGACCACCCCGCATACTTTCCTCCATTTTCAAGTGCTTCTTCGGAAGAATTCCCCTCCACAATTCTTGCTTTGATTTGCGATTTCCCTCTTTTTCTTTGATGTCTTCGACAGAGTGTGAACCGCGGGCAAGAATACTGCTATTTCTTAGACTCAGAAGAAGAAGAAGAAGACACCCCGCATACTTTCCTCCATTTTCAAGTGCTTCTTCGGAAGAATTCCCCTCCATAATTCTTGCTTTGATTTGCGATTTCCCTCTTTTTCTTTGATGTCTTCGACACAGTGTGAACCGCGGGCAAGAATACTGCTATTTCTTAGAGGAAGAAGAAGAAGAAGAAGAAGAAATGTGGTTTGGTTCTTGAGTTGTGAGACAAGGGAGGTGACAGACATTCTTGTTCTTGCTTCAATAAATCGAACGTTACATTACAATAGGCTGGTTTTATATAATAATAATAATAATAATAATAATAATAATAATAATAATAATAATATTATTATTATTATTATTATTATTATTATTATTATTATTATTTCTTTTTAGAACGCGTAATTTCGAGCTAAAATCCTTACACGTAAAAATACATACACCATTTCTGTTAATTGATTATATTTTTTATTATCATTTCCTATGTAAAAATAAAAACATTATATTGTTTCTACTTTTAAGAACCTATATTATATATATATATATATATATATATATTAGAGAAATATTTTATTATATATATATACGTAACAGTATATATGTTTTTTTAATTATAAATGATTATTTATTTATTAAAGAAAAAGAAAAAGAAAAAGAAAATAATAAACTTACCTGCCGTATACGTTAATATATATATATATATATATATATATATATATATATATATATATATATATATATATTAAATTTTGTTTTATTATATATTGATGGGTTATTTAGATTATGAACTTATTTAAATGACACTAGATTTTATTTTATCTTGTCACAAAATTAAAGAGATTTGATTTGAAAATTAAGATGAGCATATTACCTATTTTATGTGATATATTAATAGCTTCTTTTTTTTTAATTAGTTATATCATCAAGCTTTGTTTTAATAAGTTTTAGATTTTATAAGCTATGTGATATATTAATAGCTTCCTTTCTTAAATAAGTTTCCTTGTCATGTTCTCCTGTCATTGTGCAGTGGGTAGAGATTGCATTTGGTTGAGAACATCTCGTGCTTCCTTGGATCTTTGTACTCTCCATCTGTTAAGATGTTAGTATTTTTCAGAGAGTTAGGCTCTGATACCAATTGAAGGTATAGAAAACACACAAGAAAGGGGGGGTTTGAATTGTGTGACCCATTTTTAAAATTTCATTTGAAGATATTAGTTTAATGACCATCCATTAGGAGTTATTTATTTTACACTTTAAAGTCTTTTATGACACAAGTATGTTTTTATAATTTATTTATGAAATCATGAACTAAACTGTAATGTGTAAGCGATAAAAGTATGAAAGTAAAGCACACGAAGTTTTTATCCTGGTTCACCCCCATAATCGACAGGGCTACGTCCAGTCCTTGGCTTCACCAAGATTTCCACTATTTCAACAAATAGTACAAGTATTATCAGGGACTCCTCCCAACAAGTATTCTAAGGACTTCTCCTATCAAGTATTCGAAGGACTTCTCCTTACAAGTATTATTAGGACTTCTCCTTACAAGTATTATTAGGACTTCTCCTTACAAGTATTGTCAGGACTTCTCCTATCACCTTTTTCAGGATTTTTCTTTTCTACAATAATCTCTTCTTGATAAGAGTGGGTAGAGAAAATGAAGTTTATAGAACAGAGAGATCATAAGCAAGTTGATCTCTTGTTCTGAGTCATGTGTGTGGAATATAATGAGAGATAAACTCTATGAAGTGTCCACACACATAAGCAACTCAACTCAGGTTGGGATATGACTTGAAGTATCCTGAGTTGAAGACCAAGGTTGCCTTGGTCTTTGGACGAACTAGATTGAAGTGTGTATAATTTAGTTCTAGTCGCCACATTGCTACGGGAGCAAGGTTCTCTATATATATCTTCAGTTGAAGATCTTCGTACATTCTCCACAGTAGGAGTGAAAACCTGCCCGCAGTGCTTCTTCCTCTCCGGAAAGCTCATAACAGCTAATTCTGCATCTCTCAGCAGGCGTAAGTCACGATCAGAGGCCTTTCTGCAAGCATAAGATATGATTTGGAAATCATCAGTACTTCTGGGTTGATGTCGTCTGGCTCCATCTTGAGCAAGTAGCTTTGAGCTGGTTTCTTCGTATATAACGTGTAAAACTTCAGCGGTGAGGACTGCTTTGACTCTTTTACCCCAGTGCTTGACAGCTAATACTCATCACGTGCCTTGATTAGATTTTTGAATTTCGACCGTTGAGAGTGTACGATGCTCAGAGATTCTTGCCGTTGATTTAGCGATGTCAGCTTGATTTTAGGAAAATCAGAGAAATAGTGGGACCAAGAGGTATTGATTTTACTGAGTCCCATCTTTCTTTCTGTGATTGCCAGGTTTTGATAACCGTGCAGACGAGAATAAAAGTAATTATTCAAAAGAATAATTTCTTTAATATTTCTGTTGACTTGATCTCCTTGAAAGACGTACTCATTTATCTCTGTATCTTTGGCGCGATTTATACTTCGGTGGACGGATTCTTTCATTCAGCTTTGGCAGACGCAGTCTCCATTGAATGCTTGAAGTTCCGTGATTGGCCCGTATTGCCAAACGAATTTCCTTCAGTCAGTTCTTTTCTAAGAAACAGAATATTCTTGTCTGAATTCTTTCTTTCACTGAAGTTCTTCAACGGAGAGATTTGATCCACAACTCCTTTATATGATGCTAGAGAGGTTTCAAGGCAGACGGAGTTTCTTCAAGATTGTTATACTCTTTCACCTTAAAACAATACAGTCTTTGCATTTGATCTTTGTAGATTCAGGTGAGAAGATTTCCATCAGGTAGTTGTAAGAAGACGCGCTGGTCATTAGTTGATTCATCAGACAATCTTATACTTGAACATCTTTCTTTCTAGCGTCATCAGACTGATTTGTACGAACCGGACGAACTCTTCTGGCAAGCTGATTTCCTTGATAAGGCAATGGTGTTTATTCATTCCTTTCAAAGATGGTTATTCCTGTACATGATAATTTTCACTTATGTTAGAAATTTTTATCTTTAACGTTATTGAAAAGAAATTGTTAATTATCAAAACATAATAATCCATTTAATCTAACACTACACTCGCTCTCCACTTCCCCATAAGTCCCCACGAGAGTCCCGAATATCTCATTAAATTTTTTAATTAAATACATAAAATAATAATAACAATGCATTTAAAAATAATTTAAACAAAAAAGATGAAAAAGTAGTATATGAAATTAGAATATAATAATAACAATGCATTTAAAAATAAAAAATTAAATGTAAATATAATAAAAATGTGATGTTTTAATGAAATCAAATACAATATTAAATAAAAATAATATGTAAAAATATTCACACATTACCTTGTCCTCTCAATATGTCAAAGGACAGTAATATATGTTGCGTTTGATAAGACTTTTAAATTAACTTAAAACTTATTTAACTAACTTATAAGTTTTTTAAAAGTGTTTGACGTATGAACTTATTTCGGTAATTACACTTCAGTGGTGCGCTTCTCGGTAATCAAAATATTAGCCCAACTGGATATGTCAGCATCAGTATTATGCCTGTGTGCAATATAGTTCTCAGGGAATTTGCCCGTCAAGATCTCCATTGTGAGAATTCCAAAACTCCACACGTCAGTTTTCTTTGTAATGCGGCCAAGTTGAGCATACTCGGGAGATTTGTAAGGCATGATGATTTGTTGGGCATGGTCAAGATTGATGAGAGGACTAAGGCATATTCGGTGAGTAGGGGCTTAAAAGATTCATCCAAAAGCACATTAGAAGATTTAAGATGACCATGAGGTACAATGAGTCTGGGTAGTGCACTGTATAGGTAAGCCAAACCCCTGGCTAACCCTTTGACTATTTTCAAGCGGCTTGGCCAATCAAGCCCAGGCCTTTCATAGTTATGATTACCATGAAGGTGGCTGGCCAAGCAACCATTGTGAACAAAGGCAGAGAGCAGGAGCTTCTCTTCTTTTCTATAATAATAGGCGAGGAGAGGAAGAAGGTTGGGATGATTGAGTTTTCCTAGCCTTCTCATATGCTCATGAAACTCCTCTCTCGGCACATTGTTCATTTGCTTGTACCTTTTCACAACCACGACCTTGACCCAAATGAGGCACTGCCTAGAATTTCAGCGGATGCCTTTAGTAAATCTTGTAAATCAAACCTGAGATGGTCCTGCTCTTGCCTCAGGAATATCAGCTTGCTCTGTTCCCCCTTCACCTTCTTGGAAAAATATTGACTATGTCCATGGTGATGATAATGATCGTGCTAAATCATAGTGTTCAGCTAGGCTTTTTGTTTTCACATATATGGGACGAGGAACGGATTTTTTGAACGTCGACCGATCATCATCTGGCTGCAGCTGCTTTTGGGACCTCAAGCGGCATATGGCCAATACTGAAACCAGGATGGCTACTATAAATGCTATCCCTATCACAATAAGAAAAAATTTCATAACACGCATTTTAGTGCTCTCCTGCGCTGGGGCTGAGGCTGAGGCTACGACTTCTTTACACTCATTCTTCAGAGATGGTCCGCATAGTTGGGGGTTGTCTGCATGTATATGTAATATGTACATCATAATAAATAAATATATATATATATATATGACAAGAAGATTAACTAACTAACTACCATATTCATACACCATACCATACCGCTAAAGGAGGAGGCGTCGAAGGTGGTTAGATTGGCGGGGATGGGACCCTCTAACTCGTTGTTGGAGAGATTGATAATCTTCAAATGATTGGGTAGAAAAGCGGGGATTTGACCTTGAAACTTGTTAGCATCAAGTCTGAGGACGAGGAGACTAGGCAAGGTAGTGAGGGAGGAAGGAATTTCACCTGTGAACTCGTTATTGGCCAAATAAAGTTTCCTCAACTTTTGCAAACCGGAAAATGCATCATGAGGTATCTGTCCTGAGAAATGATTATACGACAAGTAGAGGGCCCTCAAATTTTGCAGCATCTTGAGGTTTGGCAAGGGACCCACAAAGGTATTGTTCATTAGACTAAGCATCCGGAGGGAGGACATTGAACCCAAAGATCCCACATCGATGCTGCCGGTTAGCCCAATGTTCTCAAGGCGCAACCCCCAAACCTTGTCATTCACACATAACAAGCCCACCCAGTTGGGAATATTGCCAGAGCAAGGTGGCTCTAGGTTTATGGATGGATCCTAGCTGCTAAGGGCTACCACATTCGTCAATGAATCCTTGAAATTCCATAGCGCCTCTGCATCGCTTGCGCCTGCTGATGAAACCAATACAAAAAATAACAAGGCCAATATTGCTGCAGGTGCGCGCACAAGCAAAGCATAGCGCGCGCCCATTAGCATTCATAATCACAATGATCAGAATGATAATGAGAGGTCTGAGAGATCCACCACCAAAACCCACAAGATATATAACTATAACAATTCTCTTATTCTAAGGAATAATGGTAACAATATGATGATTCGGCTGCATGTCATTCTTTTCTCTCTTCCCCTCTTATAATAATAATAATTATTATTATTATTATTATTATTTTCTTATTATTTTACAGCACCATCTCTGACCATTAGTGACCAAATCAAATTAAAAAGGCGAATAAGGCCAAGCAAGGTGATGATGATGATGGTGCTGTTAGGAGCTAAGAAAGAGCTAGGTTGGTGATGCAGACACGGATGTGAGGAAGGAAAGATTGACAAGAAATGAAACAAAGGAATAAACGGATCGCGAATGCACTAATTTTTGCGTCTCATGACAGCATAATTTTAGGTGTTTTTTTATCTGAAGTTGAGATGTGTGCCGAGAACTCTAAGGAGGTCCTCTGATTATTACATGAAATTATTACATGAATACAAGAGTCCATATTAAACAAATTACTTATTAATTAGTACCAGCAACAACATAAATTTAAGGTCCATCGTCAGCAATCGCCTATCAAATTACATATGTCTGAACATTCCACCAAACTGCACGAGGAACGTACATAAGCAAGTAGGCATTAGGAGATGTTTGTATTGAAGTCCTAAAATCAAAGCATACATAAAACATTTGGTCAACTTTTAAAAAAAAATTCACAACAAATTTAAGGTGAGGGAATGGTGCCTCAGCCCAAAACAAGAAAGGTTGTCTGGCACTACTTACATTTATTTCACCCTAAAAAGTTAATTTTTTTTTTAATTAACTTTTATGTCGTGGGGGCAGTATACACATAAAAATTTGCAGTATTGGAAACATAATATATTACTATTAAACGTCTGAATAAACATCATTTTTGTTCGCTACGAGGGCATTTATTTTTGCTGGTGGGGGCAATTAAATATATTGTATTAAAATAATGGTATAGCATGTAGGAATTTTGAAAGTGATGTGGGGGCAGCTGCCCCCCCTCTCACCCATGCAGATCCGCCCCTGACGGTAAGGGTAATCGGTTTTACAAGAGTCGAGTCTATTGTTGATTGTAGTTGTTTTCCTTATTTTTGTGGACTGTTTAGATGATGTTATGAGGTTGAAATTGATTGGTTAACTATAACATGTTGATTTTTTTTTTAGGAATTGAATTGAATTGAATTATACCTATTTAATGCTAATATAACTCTTAGGTTGATATGAACGGTTGGTTTCATTTATTATAAGTATAGGGAATATATATCATATTTATTAGTTTCCGCTTATTTACCATGTGACCCCCGATTTAAAATTGGAGCGCTACACTCGCTCCCCACTTCCCCATGAGTTCCCACAGAGTCCTGAATATCTCATTAATTTTTTTATTTAAATACATAAAATAATAATAACAATGCATTTAAAAATAATTTAAACAAAAATGATGAAAAAGTAGCATGAAATTAGAATATAATAATAACAATGCATTTAAAAATAATAAAAAATTAAATGTAAATATAATAAAAATGTGATGTTTTAATGAAATCAAATACAATATTAAATAAAAATAATATGTAAAAATATTCACTTACCTTGTCCTCTCAATATGTCAAAGGACACTAATATATGTTGTGTTTGATAAGACTTTTAAATTAACTTAAAACTTAATTAACTAACTTATAAGTTTTTTAAAAGTGTTTGATGTATGAACTTATTTCGGTAATTTATAATATAAAAATTTACGTGAGGTGACTTATAACTTAAAACTTATCAAATTTATCATCATTTTCATCCTTAACATTTTAGAATCTTATGATTTTGTCCCCGCAATATCAATTATTTAAAATTTCATAAAAAAACATGAAAATAAATGTTTATAAATTTAAGAAAAATATTAAATAGTATACTATTCCATTTAATTTAATAAAAATATGAAAAAATTAAGATGACAAATAATTGGAAATAAGTTAAACAATAATTAAAGTGACAATTATTTTAAAATTAATATCATATAAATATTGATGTATAAATAAAGTAGTGCTAATTATAAAAACAAGCCTACATATATATATACTTTTACATCATTTTACAAATTTTATGTTGTTTTAACTGCCCATTTTACCAAGTATTTTTATTAAATGAGTGAGCTTATCAATTTTACGTTTTTGCCTAACATATTAATTTTTTATTAGCTTATTAGCTAATTTTTCCAAATATCCCTTAATCAATAAAAAGGAATTCAGGTACAATGTCGAGCGATTCATACAAGGATCACACCATTTAAATTAAGTGTGGCATGGATACGTGGAACTATTGAGGGTAGAGATCAAATTCCACTTTCAACACACCTATTACTGTTTAAATGTGTAATTTGTTGCCTCTTCTTTTAATTGAAGAGTTTCAAAGTATAGAGCATCACAACAATCTATATTTATTTGGGTTGCTTAATAATATTTATGTGAATCCAAACTACCATATAAAATTTAAGTAATTCATAAGTAATTAATGCAAATTTTATTCCAACGGTGATTTTTTTTTTGCATAAACAAGCAATCCATATATTTATTTCACAACTATTAAATTATTAAATGCTCAACTCTTCTATATTATTAGCATGTTGTACCAAAAAAAAATTATTATTTTACTCACAGAGAGTGGTTGCTAGTAGAAGTATCAAATTTTATTTTTAAACTTTTTAGAATGTTATCTAGACTTGCTCATATGGTAAAAAAAAATTAAGGTCTGGATAGTGAGCGATAAGAAACTCCTAAGCTACTAGAGTTAAAGATGTTATTAGAGCTCGGCCGTTCCATCCAATATTGGTTTTATCCTAACTACCTTAATATTTATTCGTAATATTAGTATTAGTCTTCGAAATTCTTATATTGGAAATGCCGGAAGAAGACCTACACATGAATTGTTTGAAGACGGTCAAAATTTGTATAGGTTTGTTGAAATTTCATTTCCTGATAATATTTTACAGATTTTGAACCCACATCTTGCATCAAGAGTTGAAGAAGCAACATATGGAGAAAACAGAGGGAAACTTACTCCAAATTATGAGAAGTGCTTAATATCACTTTTTGGGATTGGACTTGCTTGTTCAATGAAATCACCAAGAGAAAGGATGAACATAGTGGGTGTCATTAAAGAGCTAAACATTATCAAAAATAGATTTCTTGTTGGGGAGATTATTTGAGAGCTGAACCCTGAACCCTAAACCCTAAACCTTATACCCTAAACCCTAAACCCTAAACCCTATACTCTAAACCCTAAACCCTAAACATTTGTCATTAGATGTGGAACAGACCATCTATGCAGCCATAACGCTTTTTATGGCAGTCTGAAATCAGAACCAAAACATTTGTCATTACTAACTTCTATGGTAACCTAACAGAATAAGGAAACTACTACGGTAACTAACTAAATACAAACAGAATCAGAATACGGTTATTAACTTATTATCTAGTTTAGAACTAATAACTGAAGCAGAGAAGTTATTGTGAGAAATTGCATATACCTTTCTCTTCATTAGTAACCATAAGGATACTCAATTATTGTGAGAAGACATGATTGATGGGTAACACTAACGGTAACAATGCAATAATCGTAGAGTATTAAGAAGAAGAAGAAGAAGAAGAAGAAGAAGAAGAAGAGACAAACTTTTGGTACGAATTGGCAGTGAAACGACAGCGTCTTCTGGGGTTTTTGACCACCCCGCATACTTTCCTCCATTTTCAAGTGCTTCTTCGGAAGAATTCCCCTCCACAATTCTTGCTTTGATTTGCGATTTCCCTCTTTTTCTTTGATGTCTTCGACAGAGTGTGAACCGCGGGCAAGAATACTGCTATTTCTTAGACTCAGAAGAAGAAGAAGAAGACACCCCGCATACTTTCCTCCATTTTCATGTGCTTCTTCGGAAGAATTCCCCTCCATAATTCTTGCTTTGATTTGCGATTTCCCTCTTTTTCTTTGATGTCTTCGACACAGTGTGAACCGCGGGCAAGAATACTGCTATTTCTTAGAGGAAGAAGAAGAAGAAGAAGAAGAAGAAGAAGAAATGTGGTTTGGTTCTTGAGTTGTGAGACAAGGGAGGTGACAGACATTCTTGTTCTTGCTTCAATAAATCGAACGTTACATTACAATAGGCTGGTTTTATATAATAATAATAATAATAATAATAATAATAATAATAATAATAATAATAATAATAATATTATTATTATTATTATTATTATTATTATTATTATTATTTCTTTTTAGAACGCGTAATTTCGAGCTAAAATCCTTACACGTAAAAATACATACACCATTTCTGTTAATTGATTATATTTTTTATTATCATTTCCTATGTAAAAATAAAAACATTATATTGTTTCTACTTTTAAGAACCTATATTATATATATATATATATATATATATATATATATATATATATATTAGAGAAATATTTTATTATATATATATATACATAACAGTATATATGTTTTTTTAATTATAAATGATTATTTATTTATTAAAGAAAAAGAAAAAGAAAAAGAAAATAATAAACTTACCTGCCGTATACGTTAATATATATATATATATATATATATATATATATTAAATTTTGTTTTATTATATATTGATGGGTTATTTAGATTATGAACTTATTTAAATGACACTAGATTTTATTTTATCTTGTCACAAAATTAAAGAGATTTGATTTGAAAATTAAGATGAGCATATTACCTATTTTATGTGATATATTAATAGCTTCTTTTTTTTTAATTAGTTATATCATCAAGCTTTGTTTTAATAAGTTTTAGATTTTATAAGCTATGTGATATATTAATAGCTTCCTTTCTTAAATAAGTTTCCTTGTCATGTTCTCCTGTCATTGTGCAGTGGGTAGAGATTGCATTTGGTTGAGAACATCTCGTGCTTCCTTGGATCTTTGTACTCTCCATCTGTTAAGATGTTAGTATTTTTCAGAGAGTTAGGCTCTGATACCAATTGAAGGTATAGAAAACACACAAGAAAGGGGAGGTTTGAATTGTGTGACCCATTTTTAAAATTTCATTTGAAGATATTAGTTTAATGACCATCCATTAGGAGTTATTTATTTTACACTTTAAAGTCTTTTATGACACAAGTATGTTTTTAAAATAATTTATTTATGAAATCATGAACTAAACTGTAATGTGTAAGCGATAAAAGTATGAAAGTAAAGCACACGAAGTTTTTATCCTGGTTCACCCCCATAATCGACAGGGCTACGTCCAGTCCTTGGCTTCACCAAGATTTCCACTATTTCAACAAATAGTACAAGTATTATCAGGGACTCCTCCCAACAAGTATTCTAAGGACTTCTCCTATCAAGTATTCGAAGGACTTCTCCTTACAAGTATTATTAGGACTTCTCCTTACAAGTATTATTAGGACTTCTCCTTACAAGTATTGTCAGGACTTCTCCTATCACCTTTTTCAGGATTTTTCTTTTCTACAATAATCTCTTCTTGATAAGAGTGGGTAGAGAAAATGAAGTTTATAGAACAGAGAGATCATAAGCAAGTTGATCTCTTGTTCTGAGTCATGTGTGTGGAATATAATGAGAGATAAACTCTATGAAGTGTCCACACACATAAGCAACTCAACTCAGGTTGGGATATGACTTGAAGTATCCTGAGTTGAAGACCAAGGTTGCCTTGGTCTTTGGACGAACTAGATTGAAGTGTGTATAATTTAGTTCTAGTCGCCACATTGCTACGGGAGCAAGGTTCTCTATATATATATCTTCAGTTGAAGATCTTCGTACATTCTCCACAGTAGGAGTGAAAACCTGCCCGCAGTGCTTCTTCCTCTCCGGAAAGCTCATAACAGCTAATTCTGCATCTCTCAGCAGGCGTAAGTCACGATCAGAGGCCTTTCTGCAAGCATAAGATATGATTTGGAAATCATCAGTACTTCTGGGTTGATGTCGTCTGGCTCCATCTTGAGCAAGTAGCTTTGAGCTGGTTTCTTCGTATATAACGTGTAAAACTTCAGCGGTGAGGACTGCTTTGACTCTTTTACCCCAGTGCTTGACAGCTAATACTCATCACGTGCCTTGATTAGATTTTTGAATTTCGACCGTTGAGAGTGTACGATGCTCAGAGATTCTTGCCGTTGATTTAGCGATGTCAGCTTGATTTTAGGAAAATCAGAGAAATAGTGGGACCAAGAGGTATTGATTTTACTGAGTCCCATCTTTCTTTCTGTGATTGCCAGGTTTTGATAACCGTGCAGACGAGAATAAAAGTAATTATTCAAAAGAATAATTTCTTTAATATTTCTGTTGACTTGATCTCCTTGAAAGACGTACTCATTTATCTCTGTATCTTTGGCGCGATTTATACTTCGGTGGACGGATTCTTTCATTCAGCTTTGGCAGACGCAGTCTCCATTGAATGCTTGAAGTTCCGTGATTGGCCCGTATTGCCAAACGAATTTCCTTCAGTCAGTTCTTTTCTAAGAAACAGAATATTCTTGTCTGAATTCTTTCTTTCACTGAAGTTCTTCAACGGAGAGATTTGATCCACAACTCCTTTATATGATGCTAGAGAGGTTTCAAGGCAGACGGAGTTTCTTCAAGATTGTTATACTCTTTCACCTTAAAACAATACAGTCTTTGCATTTGATCTTTGTAGATTCAGGTGAGAAGATTTCCATCAGGTAGTTGTAAGAAGACGCGCTGGTCATTAGTTGATTCATCAGACAATCTTATACTTGAACATCTTTCTTTCTAGCGTCATCAGACTGATTTGTACGAACCGGACGAACTCTTCTGGCAAGCTGATTTCCTTGATAAGGCAATGGTGTTTATTCATTCCTTTCAAAGATGGTTATTCCTGTACATGATAATTTTCACTTATGTTAGAAATTTTTATCTTTAACGTTATTGAAAAGAAATTGTTAATTATCAAAACATAATAATCCATTTAATCTAACACTACACTCGCTCTCCACTTCCCCATAAGTCCCCACGAGAGTCCCGAATATCTCATTAAATTTTTTAATTAAATACATAAAATAATAATAACAATGCATTTAAAAATAATTTAAACAAAAAAGATGAAAAAGTAGTATATGAAATTAGAATATAATAATAACAATGCATTTAAAAATAAAAAATTAAATGTAAATATAATAAAAATGTGATGTTTTAATGAAATCAAATACAATATTAAATAAAAATAATATGTAAAAATATTCACACATTACCTTGTCCTCTCAATATGTCAAAGGACAGTAATATATGTTGCGTTTGATAAGACTTTTAAATTAACTTAAAACTTATTTAACTAACTTATAAGTTTTTTAAAAGTGTTTGACGTATGAACTTATTTCGGTAATTACACTTCAGTGGTGCGCTTCTCGGTAATCAAAATATTAGCCCAACTGGATATGTCAGCATCAGTATTATGCCTGTGTGCAATATAGTTCTCAGGGAATTTGCCCGTCAAGATCTCCATTGTGAGAATTCCAAAACTCCACACGTCAGTTTTCTTTGTAATGCGGCCAAGTTGAGCATACTCGGGAGATTTGTAAGGCATGATGATTTGTTGGGCATGGTCAAGATTGATGAGAGGACTAAGGCATATTCGGTGAGTAGGGGCTTAAAAGATTCATCCAAAAGCACATTAGAAGATTTAAGATGACCATGAGGTACAATGAGTCTGGGTAGTGCACTGTATAGGTAAGCCAAACCCCTGGCTAACCCTTTGACTATTTTCAAGCGGCTTGGCCAATCAAGCCCAGGCCTTTCATAGTTATGATTACCATGAAGGTGGCTGGCCAAGCAACCATTGTGAACAAAGGCAGAGAGCAGGAGCTTCTCTTCTTTTCTATAATAATAGGCGAGGAGAGGAAGAAGGTTGGGATGATTGAGTTTTCCTAGCCTTCTCATATGCTCATGAAACTCCTCTCTCGGCACATTGTTCATTTGCTTGTACCTTTTCACAACCACGACCTTGACCCAAATGAGGCACTGCCTAGAATTTCAGCGGATGCCTTTAGTAAATCTTGTAAATCAAACCTGAGATGGTCCTGCTCTTGCCTCAGGAATATCAGCTTGCTCTGTTCCCCCTTCACCTTCTTGGAAAAATATTGACTATGTCCATGGTGATGATAATGATCGTGCTAAATCATAGTGTTCAGCTAGGCTTTTTGTTTTCACATATATGGGACGAGGAACGGATTTTTTGAACGTCGACCGATCATCATCTGGCTGCAGCTGCTTTTGGGACCTCAAGCGGCATATGGCCAATACTGAAACCAGGATGGCTACTATAAATGCTATCCTTATCACAATAAGAAAAAATTTCATAACGCGCATTTTAGTGCTCTCCTGCGCTGGGGCTGAGGCTGAGGCTACGACTTCTTTACACTCATTCTTCAGAGATGGTCCGCATAGTTGGGGGTTGTCTGCATGTATATGTAATATGTACATCATAATAAATAAATATATATATATATATATGACAAGAAGATTAACTAACTAACTACCATATTCATACACCATACCATACCGCTAAAGGAGGAGGCGTCGAAGGTGGTTAGATTGGCGGGGATGGGACCCTCTAACTCGTTGTTGGAGAGATTGATAATCTTCAAATGATTGGGTAGAAAAGCGGGGATTTGACCTTGAAACTTGTTAGCATCAAGTCTGAGGACGAGGAGACTAGGCAAGGTAGTGAGGGAGGAAGGAATTTCACCTGTGAACTCGTTATTGGCCAAATAAAGTTTCCTCAACTTTTGCAAACCGGAAAATGCATCATGAGGTATCTGTCCTGAGAAATGATTATACGACAAGTAGAGGGCCCTCAAATTTTGCAGCATCTTGAGGTTTGGCAAGGGACCCACAAAGGTATTGTTCATTAGACTAAGCATCCGGAGGGAGGACATTGAACCCAAAGATCCCACATCGATGCTGCCGGTTAGCCCAATGTTCTCAAGGCGCAACCCCCAAACCTTGTCATTCACACATAACAAGCCCACCCAGTTGGGAATATTGCCAGAGCAAGGTGGCTCTAGGTTTATGGATGGATCCTAGCTGCTAAGGGCTACCACATTCGTCAATGAATCCTTGAAATTCCATAGCGCCTCTGCATCGCTTGCGCCTGCTGATGAAACCAATACAAAAAATAACAAGGCCAATATTGCTGCAGGTGCGCGCACAAGCAAAGCATAGCGCGCGCCCATTAGCATTCATAATCACAATGATCAGAATGATAATGAGAGGTCTGAGAGATCCACCACCAAAACCCACAAGATATATAACTATAACAATTCTCTTATTCTAAGGAATAATGGTAACAATATGATGATTCGGCTGCATGTCATTCTTTTCTCTCTTCCCCTCTTATAATAATAATAATTATTATTATTATTATTATTATTTTCTTATTATTTTACAGCACCATCTCTGACCATTAGTGACC
The DNA here is from genome assembly GCA_030819835.1 of Acmispon strigosus. Lineage (NCBI taxonomy): Eukaryota > Viridiplantae > Streptophyta > Magnoliopsida > Fabales > Fabaceae > Acmispon > Acmispon strigosus. Next base: position 76,342,267 of record JAUAMA010000003.1, on the reverse strand, counting down.
AAATCAAATTAAAAAGGCGAATAAGGCCAAGCAAGGTGATGATGATGATGGTGCTGTTAGGAGCTAAGAAAGAGCTAGGTTGGTGATGCAGACACGGATGTGAGGAAGGAAAGATTGACAAGAAATGAAACAAAGGAATAAACGGATCGCGAATGCACTAATTTTTGCGTCTCATGACAGCATAATTTTAGGTGTTTTTTTATCTGAAGTTGAGATGTGTGCCGAGAACTCTAAGGAGGTCCTCTGATTATTACATGAAATTATTACATGAATACAAGAGTCCATATTAAACAAATAACTTATTAATTAGTACCAGCAACAACATAAATTTAAGGTCCATCGTCAGCATCGCCTATCAAATTACATATGTCTGAACATTCCACCAAACTGCACGAGGAACGTACATAAGCAAGTAGGCATTAGGAGATGTTTGTATTGAAGTCCTAAAATCAAAGCATACATAAAACATTTGGTCAACTTTTAAAAAAAAATTCACAACAAATTTAAGGTGAGGGAATGGTGCCTCAGCCCAAAACAAGAAAGGTTGTCTGGCACTACTTACATTTATTTCACCCTAAAAAGTTAATTTTTTTTTTAATTATTCACACCTTAAATTCTTTATAATTGAATTAAAGTTCCTCACAAAGTAAAGTGGTTGTATCCATTTACCTTAAAGTGTTTATGATGAGAGATCGAGAACCTTGTTTAAGGTTCTCATAATACATAGCACATATATATAGTTGGAGTCATTTACCAGTATTGACGAGATCGAAAACCTTGTTTGAAAACAACCAGAGGCCTGGAAATAATGATTTAGATGAAACATTAGGATAAATTAATTACCAAACCATATCTAAATCCAAGATTAAATTGGTACGTACCTTCTGACATTAAGAGGACCTTCTCCTTGGCCTCCTCGGATGCAAGTGTTGACACACTTAACTGTGCATGATTCTGCTTTCCTTGACCTGGGTTTTTGTATCTTAGGCTTCTTGCAGTCACCTGCAGATAGTGTTTGGGGTATGTTGGATAGAGTCTCCGGCTCACAAATTGCAGTTGCCACGGCAGCAGCTGTGAGGATGCTAGTAATTACCAGGCTGAAGCTGAAGTTGCGGCATGCTCTTTCATCCTGGGAGTGGGATCTGCAACTGATTCTTCTTCTACTCAAATTGCTGCTCTTAATTTGAATAGCCCCAACACGTACCAAAGGCACCGAGGATCCACAGTAGAGCGATAAACTATAAATTACCATTATCTTCGTCTGCGAGCCCTTGATATATTATCTTCTTTTGCTCTCCATTTTAGACCTCTCGCTCTATTTATTCCCCCTTATTTTTTACGGGTTTTTTTTATTTTTAAAAATTCAAATTTTGGATTTATTTATGACTATATAAAAACTAGTATTACCTTCTATCTCACATTAAAAAAATATTCTATCATTATAAATATATTACAATACTTAAATTTAAAATAATTGTTTCAAGTGGTACATGTTTGATTTCTCTTAAATAAAGTTTCGGATTCGAGTTTTATGGATGAAAAAATCTCTGCTGGAAGAGTTAGCCCCACAATATTGTGGATGTTTTCAGCTCGAATGGAATTGTCTCCGAAAAAGAATATTGCACAAGACTTCGTTATTATTATTAAAATTAAATTTATAATAAAATATTATTTTAAGTATAATTTATAGTTTGGTTTAAAAAAATGACTAAATAAAATTCGTTGTATAAATAAATATTAGAGAGAATTTTTTAACTTAAAAAATTATTTAATTTAATTTGTAATAACATATGTTTAAAAAATATTAAATTTAATATAATTTTACAATAAGTGATATTCACATACATTACAATCGTAAGAACAATAAATTAAATTTTTATATAAAAAATAAATAAGTATTTTTCAAAACACTGACGATTCTCTCATTCTCACTAGTGTTTGGTCACACTCCCTCACCGCTCAGGTGTCCTTGACTTCAAGAATTTTCAACACAAAGAACTTATGATCTCATGTAAATTATGCATTCAGATCATAACATGGCACAAAGTGAGTGCAAATCACAATGACCACAATTTAAAAAAAAAAAAAAAAAAAAAAAAAAAAAAAAAAACATCATGCTTAACTTGGCATTTCACAGTTCATGCTTGTACTCAAACTTACACAAAATCCAAGTTCGAGCCAAACAAATGGTTCACTTAGTATGCACAAGAAAAAATTTGTGCAACCTTGCACAACCATGCAAATTGTCCCTTTTACCCATCTTCCATGAATTAATACCGCCAACATCCTTCCATCATCTTCATCATCTTCCCCATAAGATATTCAATGAGAGAAGGAGAGCAGATTAAGGGTTCCTGGTTGGTGAGAGAATGGCTGCTAGGGTTTCGGTTTTTTTTAAGGCTGGTGAATAGTTCTTCTTTTCTTGTTGCGGAACTCGAGATAGGTGAGGTTAAATAGCTGAATAATTAGGGTTTTGGGGGCGGGGGAAAGACAAAAATGTCCCCCAGATGATGCCCCCTTTCTTCTCTTTTTCTTTCTTTTTGGGCCACGAACTAGGCCCTTTTCTGCTTGCTTTTTTTTTCTGATGGGCCTTGGCTCAGTTTCCTTTTTTTTGTGTGTGTGTGTGTGTCTATTCTTATTTTTGTAGAGAGGGACCAAAATAACACAAAAAAAGGAACATAATTAATCAAAGACACTAAAATAAGCTTGAACAAAAAAAAAAACTAAACTCATTGGATGAAGCTTTTTGAATTTGGTATTTTTGGTATTTTTCTAGATTTTTACCATTTTTATGGATTTTTATCATTTTTAGTTTTTTTGGATTTTTTAGCTAAATTACTACCAAAATAACATAAACTAGGGCAAAAACGGAGTGTTTAAAGTTGCCCCTCTTTACTCATTGATTAACGGATAACATACTAAACCAAAGTTTCTTATGTTATCACCGTAAGGAATTGGTAAAGATATAAACACTAATTTTGCCCCCAAGGGAAGGTTTCAAGACCCTAACTGAAGATTAAAAGAGGGTTTCGGACCCTGACAGGAAATTAAAAGAGGGTTTCGGACCCTGATAGTGTGAAGAAGACCTCTTCGTTGGACTTTGCCTGAAGTTTAGATGAAGAAAACGCACATCACAAAAAGAAGAAAAAGAAGACTTAAAGAACCAGCTCGCAACTTCAAGATTATCAATTAAGGTTCTAGCTTTTAGCTTAAGTCTTTTTACTTAGTGTGTTATGCTTTATTAAGGTCACATTGCATATGAAGACTCTAGGATATCTGACTAATTAAGTATAACTTGTTTTTAAAGTTAAAAATAAGTAGAAACACTTAATTAGGAATTGAACATCAAGAGACCAAGTTTCAGACTTCCAGAAATTGATTACCAGATTTCAGTAATTGATTACAGGCAGTCAGTAATCGATTACCAAATTTCAGTAATCAATTACAAGCAGTCAGTAATCGATTACCAGATTTCAGTAATCGATTACATGTTTGAAAATGGCACTCAGATCATAACGGCTAGTAGCGTAATTGATTACCCAATTTCAGTAATCGATTACTGAGATCAGCAGTCACGATTTTTCATGAACAAATGTGTTCTTAAACGTTGGAAAACATTTGCACTGGTTCATGAAGAGTCACTAGTGCCTATATATACTCAATTAATGTTCAGAAACGTAGAAGAACTTTCATTAATCATTTGAAACATTATTTTGAGGAAATTTACTCTCATTTTTAAAAGAACACTTATGTTGTTCAATTGTTAAAAGAACTCAGAATAATTGAGCCTTCATTATGATTGTCTGGAGCATACAAACTAAGTTCAATCCATTTAGATTTAAGGATTGTTCGTCCATTGTAAAAGCTTCTTCATCTTGAATCGGTATGATTCTTGTATCCACCATAGTGTTTGGTGTTTGGGAAAAAGTCCTTTGAATCGGGTTGATTCAGAGTTCGCCATAGTGTTTGGTGAATGTCTGTAATAATGGAAAGTGGTGTGCTTTCTGGATGATAAGACTCCTTAAGGTCCTTAGTGTAAGCATTTGTAAGAACTCTTAATTAATAGTGGGAAAATCCCCAAATTAGAACGGGGGACTGGACGTAGCCTTCAGCGGTTGAAGGTGAACTAGGATAAAATCACCGTGTGATCCTCTCTTTCCTTGAACTTTTACTTTAAGCATTTTTCATTTCCACTGCATACTCATTCATTGATTGTGAATTTATCAAAGTAAAAGTTATCGGTTTTCGAATTGGGTTTTAATAAGTTGAAAAACGTAAGAACCTAATTCACTCCTCCCTCTTAAGTTGTTATCTATAGTTATAGACAAAAAAATAAAATATGGTTTCAGACCCTGATAGAAAATTAAAATAGGGTTTCAGACCCTGACAAGAAATTAAAAGAGGGTTTCGGACCCTGACAGGAGACCCTGACAGGAAATTAAAATAGGGTTTCGGACCCTGACAGAAAATTGTAAGAATAATAATTTAAATTTATCACTCTCTTAAATTTTTTATTATAAGAGAAGTGTTATAGTTTCAAATTTGAATTAAAAAACATGGATTGGTATTTAAAAATTAAAAAGTATTTAATGTTTGACGACAATCTCACTCTCATGAGGGGTGTATAAATTCACAATGCAATTAGAGAGAATATTGTAAATAGTCTAATTAAGAGAGTGAAGGAGAGTGATAGTCTCACTCTCTAAAGTGAGGATTCATATGCACTTGCACTATTCATTTCACATTTTCATTCAAAATTTAAAGGAAATGAGATTGTACTAGAATTCACATTTTTCTATCCTTTCCATTTTCCACAATAGGAGAAAATGCATTGAAATTTTTGTTATTCTTCATCCCCTTTCCTTCTTTCTCTTTTCTGGTCAATAAAAGATTAAGAGATTTGTTACATTAAGTAGAAAACTAATTTTAAAGCTGGAAATGAACTATGATCTAATGATAAAGATAGTTTAAATTTATTTCACTCAACAAATATATGGACTGAAAAAATTCCGGTTAAAAAGTTTTCCCACCTTAAACCTGATAAGTAACGATCTAATATATCAATTCTTTTCCAATAATTCCCAAATTGCAATTCCCCATAAAAAGGAGGCAACTGCTTTTATCATCCCAAGAATGTTTCAATTACAATTTGTAACTTGATCAATCAGATGCTGATAAATCAAAACTCTTAAGGCCCTGCCGGTTTAATCCATAAATCAATCAGGAGTATAATATATTAGCAAAAGGTAGCTATAATGCAAGTCTAGTTTTCACAGATTCAATACAACAGGGAAACAGGTCATAACATGGCTTTGAATTTTTTTTAACATGAATGCATCTTAACACGAATCACGATTTTTTGCATATTAACCTTTCCAAAACATGACAGGCTCTAAGGATTGAAATAAATCAACGTAGTTGAATATGAGTAGTGAATAATATTTGAACACAGTACATCAACGAGTATATGAATAGTGAACACAGACGCAGACACCACGTATAATAAAATTATGAATCATAAAATATTGCCACTGGGATGAAAATCAGGGTTATTTTTTAAGTGCGTTCATTCTATCCCTCAGGACGTAGAGTTTGGCCCTTCTGACTTTACTCTTGTCAAGCACCTTTACCTCCTTTATGTTTGGTGAATACCTATCACACGTAGGTCAAAGCTCAGTCATTAACCACCAAATAAGATGCCTACTACAAGCACAATCAACTGAAAATTAAAAGATCACAACACAACACCACTGTAACCTTCCCCTCTCCTGCCAACCCAAAATAAAGGTAATTGACAAAGCATATGACAAGGTGAAATGGGCGACAGAGAGAGGGCCATCATTCATCAATAGTAGCACGATCTCCAAAACTCATCCAAAGCGCATACAGAAACACCTCAAATTCAAGCTCAAAACGGAACAAAATATTATGTCTGAATACACACCAATTCACCAAAGCAAAGTAATTGTTACAGGTATTCATTTGAAGAGTAATTCACATTTCCTAAATAGATAATGCAAGGGGGAAAACAGATCGAACTGGATCCCGTGCACACACAAGCACAACACATAAAATTTAAATTAGAATAAGAAGGCTTTTTCTAAACTCAGAGTAATATAAGGTGCATTTGAATAAGTTCTGATTAAAAAAATTTCATGGTATAGCTTTTCTTACAAGCTACACCATCTACATAATCAGAAAGCACTAAAACTGATTTTTTTTCTCGGTTCTCGGTTTAAGCTCTTTATGAAAAGATTACCTTAAAAATTTATTGAAGATTTTGTTTAATTAAAAAAAAAAACGCTTCAAGAGAAAGACATACGACAAGCCCAGAACTAGAATTTCAAATAACTAACATCACCTCAAGCAGGTTCTCAGTGAAGCAATTTTAACTACACACTACTCAAAAGCCTACAAAACTGACAACAGTATAATGTTGTACCGGTTCAAAATAGGATATCTGCAAAGCTGATCAAATAATAAATATGGAAAGGTAATACTCACAATGGATATTGAGGCCTCGATGCAAACACCAGCCACCTGCCTTCTAATTCTGAATGTTGAATTGAGGTCAGCATTACGCCTAGCAATAACAGTGCCTTTTATAATAGAAACACGCCTCTAGTTTTCAGGCACTTCCTATTATATCATACGTAATATAGAACAAAAGATTATATCACTATCATGACCAGAAACCAAGCAAAGCACAAATATGAATAACTCATCAGATATAAAATCCCATACCACTTTGAGCTGCACAGTATAACCGGGCTTTATGTCAGGCATCCCTCTCTGTGCTCTCACCTCCTCTAACGCTTCCTTGTCTAAAATCTAAAGAATATAAATTACCAACAATTTTTACATACGATAAAAAAAATGAATACTCCTGTTTAAAACGACACAGAGCAGTCACATGCCTGCATGATGTGCCTGCCAGTTTTATCTAATCTCTTAAATTTGATGCGTTGAGGCACTTTAGGTTCCCGAGCAAAACTCTCTTGAGAAGAAGAATCAACAGGGTTTATCTCTGTTGACATAAACCTGCTACGGAAAGCTGGCACAAGCATTCTAGAACTTCCCTGCACTGAAGCTAAACCATTACCAGCCACCGATCTTGAGAATGCCTCAGTCTGAGGGAATTTCTTAACCTGCACAATAAATCATGAAAAGAGCAACAACAATCACCATAAGAGCTCATATCCTATAATATCAAGACCCTGTAAACCAAGGTCATACAAAATTCAAGAAACACATAAGCATGAAACAACACAACACTTGAAGGGCTCTAAATAATTATGCCATCTTCAATCCGCTTATTTAATCAATCACGCTTAAGTAACGGGAAGGATATTATCACAGAGCATATTATACATAATTGTTAGCTATGTTGCATAGATACGAGTATGGTACTGGGTGATTTTAAAAAAATTGAGGTACAGGCACGCTTATATATACATAAAAACACACATGAGGAGATTATATTTTCAATAAATTAGCAAAACACCTCTACAATTAATCTATGATATAAATTGTTGTAAAAAGCTAAGATATTGAAAATTTGTACCCATTGCAAGAAAGGAAATATGAATTTAGTAATTTATATACCATCAACCAATGCAGGGGCGCATTAGTGAAGAAAAAAAAGAGATAATGAAGTACCGGTACCAGGTATGCTTCATAGATTGTTAGTGATGTTATGATCAGTAATTTAACAAGCTTTCAATCACAGTTCAGGATTATTATTATATGATATCAATAAGAATACCGAGTACATTATGTTGCATCACAGAATTTTATAAATCTATAACAAAATGATAATGTGGGAAATGAATGAGATGAAGTTGTGCTTACAGCGACCGTAGAAGGCGGAGAGGCGAGTTTCGAGAAAGAGAATTGACGGGAAGAGATCGGAGCTTGAAGATGCGGCGGAGATCGAGTGAGGGATGGTCAGAGTAGAGACAGTAAGAGCCTCCGCGAAGCCATGTCGAAGTGGTGCAGAGGGACAAAGGAGAAAAGTGAAACTCGGGGGTTAGGGTTTATGATTCCCAACACGAAGGTGCAAGTGTGGATCTGTTCCAATTTGGGCACGAGTGACGGGTCACAAAACAATCATGTAACCGACCCAAAAACCCGATGAACCCAGCAGTTAATTGCAGTGTGGTTTTTTTCTTTTTGCTGCTTCGGAGAACAAACAAAACCCGATGAAGGCAGTTAATTGCAATGTTACGAAGCCAAAACCTCTGGACCTCTGCGAATCACGGTCGATGATAACCCTTGCTGGAAAAATATTAAAAATAACATGTTTCAGTGTAGAAACCAATAACCACCATACTGTGAAGTATGTAGATTGACACAGCCACTGGTTTTATTGTTTGTTATATAAACATTTGATTGTTTTTGCAATTTTGTGACACATTACAGCTGATGACAATTAAACAACTAAAAGGATTAACAAGAGAGTATACAAGTTTGTCTAACAAAAGAGACGAACAAAGAATAAAGTAAAGTACACCCACAGAAAAGCAATGGCACAAGTATACAAGTATAAGTAAGAAGCCTTTATTTTTAATGTTTCATTAATCAAAACAAAAGAATGTTGCTTTGGCTAATGGTGAAATTCAGAAACAAATTTAAAAGTTGGAATTTATTTTAGTTTGACATTACCTATACATGAAATGATGGGAAAAAAATGTAGATTGAGTTAGAACGAAAAATACCATCAATAACTTCTCCATAGCGAGCACAAGCTTCTCGCATACTCATATCATCAGTGCTAAATGAAATACCTGCAATTCAAGTGAAATTTGAAAAATCATAGCTATTTTCCATTTTTTTTTAAAAAACTTCAGCACGATAGACCAACATACCTCCAACAAAAACCTTTGCAGATGACATGGATCTAATTGCTTGAAACACCGAAGGAGTAGACACAGAAACATCGTGGTTGACGTCCTTGGCAGCAGAATTCTTGAGTAGCTTTCCGATTTTACCAATGAACGCCATTGCTCAAACCTAAAAAAGTTTCGGACAGCAAAAAGTTAAATCTCTCATATGATGTATCCATTGTTCATGGCGCTCTGCAAGTACAAAAGTACCACACCAGCATTTCAGTTAAAAAGAATCATCAATACAATTGGAATATGATCTGATGAAATTGTAATCTAATTTCGCACTATTCACAAAATAAATAATTACAAGTGACCACCAAGGGTTGCAGTTGAAGTGGTCAACAGCCTAAAGTGGGAAACCAATAGAAGTGATGATCTCATAGTAGTAATGAATAGAATAGACACTCTTAGCAGCATTGTAACAAGCAACCCATCATTCCCAATCAAAATCATATACTTACTTATTGGCTTGGTGTTAATATTTTTTGATAGCCACACGCTCATATTTGCAGTAAATATGCCAAAAACTTGTAATTGAAAAGGCCCATGAGCCATAAAGCCATTCAACTACTCCAAAGCATTTTTCAAATTTAATAAAACAGAACAGAGGGCTTGCAGGCCGTAAAAAACAAATCTTGCCCTGTATTAAGCATCAGTTAGAGCTGTCAATACGGGCTGGCCCGGCCCATACAGGCTGGCCCGTGACGGGTTAGGCTGGAAACGGGTTGGGTCAGAGCAACCCGTTTTTAAACGAGCCAGGAAAATACCAACCCAACCCGGCTGGCGGGCTGGCCCGTTTTCACAGTGAATAAATTAAAAAAATCTAAAAAGAAAAAGAAAATTCAATTAAAACTGACAAGCATAAAACTGAGTCGAGTATAATGCACAGAGTAGAATTTAACCTCGTTATGTATATGAATATAAGTACAAGCATAAAACAGACAAAGATAATCCCAAGCTTAACTCTGCCGGAATGAATACATATTTGGAGAAATACAGAAGGTTTTACACAAGCAAGAAAGCCTTATTGAATGTCCTCTACCTGATGCCTATAAATTGTACTTCTGTTGTCTTATTGAATGAAGCAATCAAAAAATTGGAATTCAGGATGAAATTCAGGAATTGTACTTCTGTTTTGTAGAGAATTGTTCTGTACCAATTATTAGTCTAGTGCATTGTTGAAATTCGGGAAGAAAGAACATCATGCCATTCAGACAAAATCTACCTGAACCACAACCTGAACCACAAAATCTACCAGAACCACAAAATCTACCACAACATTATGCCATTATCCATATGTAATTTCTAAATCTACCAGAACCACAAAATTGATACTATCAGAATCAGAGTATTAGAGAAGAGAAAGTGAGAAGATGTGTTAGACCAACCTGAACCACAAGATGATGAAGAAACGGCGATGGCGAGTTGACGACGAAGAGCCGGTGGCGGCAGGTGGCGGTGACTCGGTGAGGGAGCAGGAGCACTGCAGTCTGCAGCGATGGCGAGTTGGCGACGAAGAGCCGGTGCAGTGGTGGCTGTGGTGCGACGAGGAACGGCGGCGGCGGCTGGTGCGACTACGAACGGTGACGGCGGCGGCCTTCACTTCTTCTCCTTCACTCACTCGAACCCTAGGCTAGCAAACTGACTCTCAGTTCTCACACTCACTCCTTCAGACTTCAGTCCTTCGACTTCACTTCAGTCTTCAGTCCCTGTCCTTGACTTCTCTTGGGCCCTTCAGAATCAGTCCTCACATGGCCCAACCCAAAAAAAAAAAACTGCCAACCCGCGGGCTAAACGAGCTGGGTTGGTCTAGCCTGCATTATAAACGGGCTACGTTTTAATCAGGCCAACCCGCGGGTCAGGACCCATATTGACAGCTCTAAGCATTACCAAGGTCAAAATCGTCAAATGCTATAAACTCAATCAACGAGTAAATGATATAAGAAAAACAAATAGGAAACAAAAGTGAAATCATCATGGAAAAAGGAAAGATGGGAAGAAAGAAAGTTCTGATTTTGAGATCTTACAAACCTTGAAAGGCTTTGGAGGGTTTTTCTCTCGCAACTTCTTCGCTGTGTTTTGAGACCTACGAGTGGGCAGTAGTGTGCTGGGCCAAAAACTCTTTTTCTTTTCATTTATTCTCTGGTTCGGTTGGTTCGGTCGATTTTAGCACTGAACCAAGACCGACCGGCCAAACCCAAATAAAACCAGTTTTTGGCCCATATAGACCCGAACCGTCCTAGAAAGCAAAAAAAGACCGGTTTGGCCGGTTTCGTGTCGATTCAGTGATTTAAGGATAGTCCTAGTTTTTACGTATATATGCTCGTACCTCCATTTTTTTAAAAGTCACCCGGTACCATACTCGTATCCGTGCAACATAGCTAACAATTATGTATAATATGCTATGTGATAATATCCTTCCCGTTACTTAAGTGTGATTGATTGAATAAGCAGATTGAAAATGACATAATTATTTAGAGCCATTCAAGTGTTGTGTTGTTTCATGCTTCTATGTTTCTTGAATTTTGTATGACCTTGGCTTACACGGTCTTGATATTATAGAATATGAGCTCCTATGGTGATTGTTGTTGCTCTTTTCATGATTTATTGTGTAGGTTAAAAAATTCCCTCAAACTGAGGCATTCTCAAGATTGGTGGTGGGGGTGGATGGTGGGGGAGGGAGGTGCGAGGAAGAGAGCGGTGGGAGAAGAGTGGTGGGGGGGGAGGGGGAGAAGCAGAAGGGGACGAGACTCGAGACTAAATTGAAGGTACAATGGTTGGGGTTGACTTATTTTCTGATGTGAAAAGTCCAACGTGGCACTTAAGGAGACACCTCACCACTCCTCTTAACGTTTGTTAATGTTTTTGGAGTAAGGGACTAATGTGACAAACGTTTCACACATGCGAGGACCGCGGAATGCATTTTTTTAGTTTATTTGAGCGACTTCCTAGGACCAAATTTGGAACTTTCGTGTGTTCAAACTCTTGCCTTTGGGTTTTGTCGGATTTATTTTAATATAAAGTTGGTAGCATTGGGTTCCCATGGTTGAATTTGCTGAAATTGGGGATCTTGGAGTTTGGTGAGGTCGAGCGATGGCTTTAGCGGTAAGACCTAAGATTATCTCGCTCTCATCCTATGACCAAACCAAGAAAGGAAGTCTTGAACTAGGGTTTGTGAGAAGGATGGGTTTTGGGGTAAGGGGTCGTATTGGTACACTGTCCCTGAAGTGTGCTCTGGAGCGCAGCAGCAATAGCAACGATGGAAAGAAAGGAGGCGTATCGAATTCGAATTATGTGGTGCCGCTGGACAATTCATTTCCTTTCTCAAACTCATCCTGCATAACTCGTCCTTTAGCCGAGATACTCCGTGACCTCAATAAAAGAATCCCTGATACTATCGTCAAAGCTCATGTTCCTGGCGATCCCTCGGCTTCCACCTTCATCCCCTGGTACTTTGGTGCATAGTAATCTGACTTGGTTACTATTTTTTTCCCTGCTTTGCAATAAACACTTCATTCATATCATAGACATATAACGCCCATAGATAAATCTGCTAAACAAAATAGGATGCAGCGAATGGAAGACGATTTCGAACAAAATTGGACATGGCGGTCCTCCCAGGAAAAGAGTCCTATTACTTTCTGATTGACTTATCCAGTTTTACAGCATCACACACACACTGACACACATATTACAATGAGACTATGGTTCTGGGCATATGATTTTATTTTCCCCTTCCCTGTTCTCCCCATCCCCCTTCAAGATATGAGACCGCCTTCCATAACTGTCTCTGAATTCCCAACATTAACGCTGACTATTGTCTTTTGAGCCAAAGGCCCGGGTCTGACATTGTACTTAACAAAAAATTGCCAGAGGATATAGAGACAAAGAAAAACAAAGCAGAGTTCTCTTCTTGAATTTATGAATTATGAGTATCTAAAATTATGCTATCTGTTGCTGTTCTTTCGTAGGTATCATGCCAACAGGATGTTGAGCTTCTATGCCCCAGGTGCATGCAATTATCCTTTTATTGTAATTCATTTTATTTTCTAATTCTAATTTATTATCAGTTGCACTGTCTAATGTAGCAATTGTAAGCATCTAGGATTAATGTCTAAATATTCTATATATCCTGCATCACTCTAAATGTATATAGAATCCTAATGCATCCATAAAACTTTCAAATTTCAAAACACTTTTGCAGGATGGTGTGGAGAGATACGTGATGTCATTTTCTCTGACAATGGCAGTGTGACTGTGGTATACCGTCTTACTGTACGAGGATCTGATGGTGAGGTGAGCCTCTAGTATTTGTAATGCATTCACTTTCATATATTACAAGCTACTCTACTTTACTCTGTCTCATTTATTCATTCTTGCCCATCCGTCAATTTGTAGCAATAGCAATGCATCCTCTATTTTTCAGTGTTGACTTCCCAGACTTGGCCATGTGACATGGTGAACCAGGCAACCAGCTGCCCTTTTGGATCTAAAAACTCATTTCGGGTCCTAACAATACGATACAGGGCACGTGTGGGTAAACAATAAACTCTTATTCGTAAGTTAAAATGAGAATGTTATTGACATAAGCTCAAAATAACTTATAGGTAGGTCATAAGCTAGTTACATAAGCTTTCCCAAATAGTTGCATAAGTGTTTATGCTATAAGATAAGTTCAAATAAGCTCTTACAAACAGGGTCATCTTCACTAAGTTATCATTACCTTTACACTTCAATAATCTCTTAAAATCACAAACTGTGACATGACATCACAATTGAATTGATATATGAATATGCCATGACACAAATGAATGCATATTACAATAATAATAACTTAGGCAGAGAATTATACGACATTAAAAGTATTTTAATAGTTAATAGGATTTCAGTATGTCTCTAAATCTAAAGGGATGTGAATTGTATGGTGGCAAGGAGGATTTAGCCTTAGCCTAAAGGGATGTGAATTATACGACATTAAAAGTATTTTAATAGTTAATCATATATTCATATAAGTTTAATTTTTTTTAAAACAATGGGTTTATGAATTTTGTGAATTACTAATTTGTAGTTTTTTGTAGAAGGGTTACTTGTGGATTGGCTTGGTTTTTCTACTCATATTTTCTAACGTCGTAATAAAGCAAACCACAATAACAAAGTTTAGATATTCTGGAAGCAGCCAATAACTCAAACTGAGATGGGTTCATAGCTCAAATACACAAGAACATTGAAATTCAAAACTGGACTTTACAAATCACAAGATAGGTTCGTAAATCTGTACAGTGAATTGAACATAATAGCTGAAGAAATGATGGACAAATCCACAAATCACAAGGTTGAATATTACTGAGTGGTGAGGATGGAGGGACTGGGTTCATCTTGTCAGAGCTGGATTTCCACTTGTAAGGGCTAGGTTTGTTCACCTTGTCTGCCTGCTGGTTTCGTTGCAAACTTCCAGCTATGGACTTGGTTGTGACTTCATTCAAGTAGAGCTATCAGGTTTAGACTAATTTAGCTGCATTCACCACCTCCTCTGTATCTGGGTTCATTCTTGGATGTTGGAAGCATGCAGCTGTGGAGTACTATGAGGCTAATGTTTAGTACACAATGAGTCTTATCATTTAGTGGCTGTTTTTTGGGTATTGTTAAAACCAGTTAAAAAAACCATTCTGTTGCGGTTCCTCAAGCTCAGGATCCTGTGTAAGTCTACAAGTTTTCCCAGAAATGTGTTATTAACTCAATTTTGATGCCAAGAATTGTAAACTAGCAAGATTCTGAGTTGCCTAGAGAGTTTGATAACAATGCTCATTATGGCTGTACTCCTGTCTTCAATCACAAATTTTCATATTCTTGATAAAAATATAAGTGTGATCATTACCTCTGATGTTTAACTCAGCCTGTTATCGTTGCATTTTTGGGCAATTAACACAGTAAGGAATTTAGTTGAAGAGTAAATAAGTAAAAGAAACCTAGTCATCCTGCTATGCGGCACTAGTTAATCACAGAAATATTAATACCACAAACCCCAAGGCCAAATTCTGCTCAAGACCATGAAACATAAGGATTACTGAAACACTATATTTTAAATTATAAAACGAACTATATGATACCTTCCTAATCCTGAATGTCCGTTACTGTAACCAAATATGACCTTTGAAATATTATAATCACCTGCATAATGATTAGAAAGGAATGTTGAGGCAATTTATTGGTAAACCTAGGGTTCTTCAATGCTAATTCATTGTGTTTGGCAGGTAGTTTTGCTCCCTTTCGGTAGAAGTGAAAATTTTCTACGCCATTAGCTTCTGAATTGGCAACATCTGAAGTGCCTAACCACTGTCATTTTCTCTCTTGGTAACAGGCATATCGTGAGTCAACTGGGACAATTTCACCTAATGATGGCTCCATTGTTGATCCAGTTTCAGCCGCCGAGGAAGTAGCTTTCTGCAAAGCTTGTGCCCGGTTTGGTCTCGGCTTGTATTTGTATCATGAAGATCAAATGACCAGTACTGAAGCTTCCAAATCTTAGTTGGCTTGTTGTGATGTTCTATTGGTTTCTTCTCATTGATGTGAATAGAAGCAGACAATATGTGGCTGTTAGTTACTCATCAAGTACTGTGAAAAACTAGCCATATCTTTGTTTTGTACGAATCCGAATGCTTTATGCGAAGTACATTGTTCTTTATTGCTCAGGAACATTTTTACCATTTAAGGGGTTTTTTTTTTTTGTCAAATATGATTGGAATTAAAATCCAAACGACACAGTTATACTCCCTCCGTCCCAAATTATAGAGTCTTTTCAGACAATCACGCCTGTTAAGAAAACATGTAATGAGCTAATTAATATGTTGGTTTTGTTACTTTTTATACAAATCTTTCAAATATGCCCCTATTTAAAAAAATCTGGAAATTGTGAATGTAAGTATTGGATATACCAAAAGTTGGTTGGGAATATGAAAGAAGTAATTAGTAGAGGTGGTAATTAAAGTTTTGGAATTTAAAATATAATGAATGCAAGGGGTAAAAAAGGAAAAGCTTATTTTTATTTTCCTGAAATCTAGAAGGGGTCTTATAATTTGGGACACCAAGTTTGTCTCTAAAGGGTCTTATAATTTGGGACGGAGGGAGTAACATGTAAGAATAAATCTCTAGGAGTGCTATAACAATGCAAGATACATAAGAAAATGAAGAACAAACACGCACACCTGAGCAACAAGCTAAAAAAATTGATGTAAAACCCTTAAGCACACAGAAGCCCTTAAAAACCCCAAAAATTAGAAAAAGTGATTGACTTCTAAGTGGAGAGAGAGAAATTTTTAATCAGCGCTCCCAAAGAAATAACTCAAACGGCTTTGCTAGGGTTGTAGATGGTGCTCCTAATAGGCTCGAAATGAGGCTATAGCAGCACTGACAAGGTTAATCAAATAGATCTGAGAAACATGGGGAGATCATAGAGGCTCCTGAAGATGCCAAACATACCTCAACTGGAGCTGAGTAGCGATGTAGAGACATCCACATCTGAGATGGAGGCGGCGAAGATGTCGAGGTGACCGGGGCAAGGGGGAATGACCGAGGCAGGAGCAAAAGCACAATGAAGCTGGAGGAAGAAGGAAAAAGAAATGGGTAAGAATGGTGGAGAAAACGAAGTTCAGGATTATATATAGTGCAGTTACACTTCCGGGTTTTAAACCCCGGAAGGCCAGCCACGTTCCGGGATATATATCCCGGAAAAATGTTACGGTCAAGTTAATTACCGGGTTTTAAATCCCGGTAGTTCTATTGGACGAACTACATTCCGGGATTTAAAACCCGGAAATGGGTATTATTGGTATTTTTACCAATACCCTGGGGTTTAGAATTGGGTGATGGGGGTCCCAATTCTAACCTCCTTTTGTGAATGGAGCATGAGAAATACCTCTTTTTAGCCAGTATTTTTTAGTCACGCTTAACTTGGACTTTGCATATAGGTTTTGACTCATTTTTGTGATATTTTTGAACCATAGATTTCAAATGTTCTCTTATATTAACATCTTTAGTAAATATAAGTTCTTGGCTTTGATTCGTATTTTCTTTAATATACTAAATTTTCAACTCAAATAAATTACTTACACAATATATTCTTATAAAGAGGGCTTTATGATAAGGGGGTTGCAAGCAATGGGCCAAAACATGTTGGGGTCGGGTTAGCCTGTGCCAAATTTAATGCGGGCTACTAATTTACCATTATTCATGGGTTGCGGGTCAAATAGGCCCATTGGTCATTGTTTTTAAAAAAATCACTTATAAAATAATTCAAACAAAAAACATTATTTTTCTACTACATGAAAAATAAGACGTAAAAATAGGAAAAAATTGTAAATATTTTATAATAACTCTTATTTATTTATTTATATTTATTTTTAATATGTTTATAATTAATTAAAAATTGAATAAATAAGAAAATTAAAAAGACGAGCCAGCAGGCCAGCTCAATCCCACCACGGCCTAATATGCAGTGTGTTGGTCAATTTTCAGGCAGGGTTGGGCCTAGGTCATGCTTGAATTTTGGTAGCATAGCACATGCTTTTAGTCAAGCTATTCAGGTCAGTCGGTCTATTAGGCCTAACCCATTTTGACAGCTCTAGAGTCGATTCAAAATGTCAAAACAAGTCATCATAGTGTTCATTGAAAAATTAATTGTTCATATTATAGTCAATACTTATACATATATAACAAGTTTTGGTGTTCTTTAAATTATTCACCCTTAATTTCTCAATAATATTTGTATTGACTTACTTCATTTTTCATGTGGCACCATCATTCTAGATGAATTGTGCATTGCCATCACAAGTTAAAATTGGCTAATTTATTGGAATTTCCCAAGAAAGGTCCATATGCACCTACTAGGAGACTTAGACTTGGCCATTTTAGTAAGCTAATTTGGCGATGTGTTTTGTCCATTCACACTAAGTTTATCTTCATCTCTTTTTTTTATCACACTACTCACCATATTACTCATTTCTATCCCTCTCTTTTTAAAGTGAGAAGTGAATTTGAAGTGTGAAGTGAATCTTTTACTTTGGCAACAATTGTACGTCATGTTCAATCCCATAATCATGATGAAGAAGCAACAATGTCTGGCTTTGGTATAAACATGTCATTTAACAAGACTCAACCCCAACCCCAACATCAAACCAAGAGTAATTAACCTCTTGTTTCAAGATAGTTGATTTTAGCCCAGTTACTGTAATTTATTTTCTACTACCGAGTATCAAGAATTTTGTTTTCATGATCTTAATCTGCGTTAATGGTGGCCAAGATGCAAATAGAGGTCAGCAATAACATTTTAGCTTTCCTATGGCTAGAGAATTCCATGGAAACGATAAAATCCTAAAGGCAATTTATGGCCAAAGCTGCAAGCAAAAACTTAGTGTCACCCCACCTTTTCAACATCCTCAGAAGTCAGAACCCACTTTAAACCCTGAACCACAACGAACATAAGCAACCACGACCGAATATAGCCAGAAATAGGGTTTAGGGTTCGTCCACATGGACTTGTATTGTTAAAAATCATTCCAGTTGATTTCATGGTAAATGGGAGACCATTTTGCAATTTTGAACTTAAGCTACTTAGCTCATTCTATAGGTTACTAGCTAGTGGCGACAGCTCTGCATATTTTTCTCCTTTTCGCAATGAAAACAAATCCCCCCACATAAATTACAATATGGTATTTCATTTCAATCTATTTAAAATGATGTTTTTCAGCTCACATCGTCATAGCTGGCCATATATGCTCAAAAGATAAAATACTTGTCTTCAACCTGAAAATCACATGGCTAGGGGCAAAAATGCCCTAATGGTTCATTAAATGCATAGACAATCAAAACAAATTCAACACATATTCAGCGCTAAAGCAGACAATCGCCATGACGGAAATTGAAACCTCCAGTTCTCAACCCACCAAGAGAAGAAAGTACACTTCAAAGAAAGTTACCAAGATTTTGATTCAAGAAACCAACAATGAAGTGGAGTGCACAGTGCCAGGACTTCCATAATCTTAACTTAATCCTGCAAAAAATAAAATGAAAACTGAAGCATCACATACAATATTACTAGCATGGGAAAACATAAAAAGACAATGGTGTACAAAATTAACATTTCCTTCCTATTATAGTTCAAATATTTAATATTTCAATATATACATATATATATATGTATATATATATATATATATATATATATATATATATATATTTCTTTTTCTCCAAGGTTGTGTTTTCAATTCATACAGAACTAAAGGGAAATATAGATTTGCTATGTTATCCTGGGCAGACCCTTCTAGTGGAATCAAAATGTAACACTTCCAATCATATGCCTCATTCTGTTTTTTTTTTTAAATAGCACTAAATATCAAACCGAACAAATGCTAAATATTCATAAATCTTCACATAAAAAAGCCACACATGTTAATCCAAAGCAACAAATAGCAGCACAATAAAATGCAAACTAGGACAAGCTGCTGAGACCCTTGAGTTGAGCCCAACAAAGTGGCTGATGATAAGGGCACAGTAGTGCTGCAGTAAGCCATGGCCCCAAGATATGGAAGTTATATTGCAGAAGAGGGGGAAAGGGACACATGGAGGAGCATAGGGAGAGAGTCAGTTATGCTAATTGCTAAGTGTAAATAGAGTGGGGCCCAAGAGGAATTAGAGAATGGAGTTGCTTACAAATAGGAAGGCAAATGACCTTGAGGGACAGTTAGAAATCTAAAATAATGGGGATAAGCCATGGGCATGGGGCACGAAGTTAGCATTTGGCATCTACTTCTTGTGTTCTCCTATTTTTCTTCTGTT
Organism: Acmispon strigosus; assembly: GCA_030819835.1. NCBI lineage: Eukaryota > Viridiplantae > Streptophyta > Magnoliopsida > Fabales > Fabaceae > Acmispon > Acmispon strigosus. The sequence continues at coordinate 76,322,549 of JAUAMA010000003.1, read as the reverse complement.
ATTCAGTATGTTTTCATCTTCCACGGATACACTCATCTTTCTGCATTGGGAATTCAATATAGTGTCCTTTTTTATTTCCATTGAGTGTTAAATTCTTTCCTGCCAAAACAGCAACAGAACCACAAATCCAGGCAGACAGTGAGAAAAGGGAACTCAAACAGGGGTATGGCATGAAACAGCCCCTTGGGGTTTATGGCAGGAAGCCAAAAATCCACTAGAGAAATATAGTGGAAGGCGTTATAGATAGGGCAGAAATGAGGCTATACAAATAAATATACATAAAAAACAAAAAAGTAAACTGTGTCATATAATAAAATAGGAAAAAACTGACAAACTAGGTCAAAAACAATAATCTGAATTGGTATCATAAATAGAACACAACAAGTTTCATAAATTAAATTCAATAGAAAGTAAAACATCATCAAGTTCACTTCAACAAAAAAAGATAGAAAGCAAGACAAACACAAAAGGAAACAAAAAAAACAGAATAAGTGAACGGTAGCAAAACAGCCACTGGGCTGTGGAAGGAAAGTGAGAACAGGGCTAGCATATAAGGAAGCGGGATGTTAAAACGAAAAAAGACATGGAATTGTCAAATATCATAAAACAGGTTTTTTTTTTGGGGGGGGGGGGGGAACAAATAAATAAGTGCCATGGGAAAATGATGAGGTGTCAGATATTCAGAAGAAAAGTTTGATATACACATTACAGGGAATTAATACCTGTTCCATTGCGGCAGAATCAGTATTTCTCTGCTCTTGTGTATCATTAGATTCATCATGAACCACATCTTCACGTTTTTCATTAACATTATCCAACGTCATATTTTCATTCAAACTTTTTAAATCTTCAGGAAGTAGACCAGACTTCAGTGCCTGTGATCATATACCCGATTAGATGACTGTCATCATTCTTTTCATAATAGATAAAAAAAATTGAAAGAGATGAGCGCTTTAAGCAAATAATATGGTATCAAGATAAAAAGGAAATAACTAGAGAAAATATCATAACAACGCTCCCAAGACACCGAATAGTAGCTAGAATCTCAAAACGGTTTCCTGCTATTTTTCCAAACCAACGGAGATAAACAAGATGAGCTCCTCAACTAATGACAAACCAAATCCCATCCTCCTCACGTGGCAAACAATTCAGACTGCATACTCTGAGCCAGCAAATGCTGACACAAACTGAGAATGTTTAAGAGCTCCAATAACAAACAAGACATTTCATTGGAGAGCCTCCTATCAAAACATCAGATACTCTCAAAAGCAGACTAGTAATTATAAATAAAATGCCCTATGTCCACTAATTTCAATATTATATAATGCATGAATATAACAATACCACAATTTAAAATCCAAGAAGTAATTATCTAAACCGAAAAGCAAGCACCTTTTCAAGTCTTGCAACCTCTTCAAGAGTCTGTGAATTCACAATGGCAGCCTGCATAGAGGAAAAATGTGAAACCATAGGTAACCACAATTAGCTGAGTGATGCACCATCCTCTAGGTAGGATATGGTGATGGTCCTTCACTATAACCCAGAATGGAGGTGATTTCTTAGCAGAAGATTACCAAACAAGCACGCAAGGTAATTTATTAACTATTAGAAAATGGTTAACCAATAAAAAACCTACCACATGCGCTGAAGGAACAACAAGCATATGCATCTTACAGCATATTCTAACTTACAGGATTGAGTCATCTGAAATAAGGCAATCTCAAATGCAGTTAATTTCAAAGTACCTGCTATGCATTTTAGAGTTGAGACAGTTGATTTAGTTCACAGAAACCTTTCATGGATACCCGTAGCATTTATATGCAGGAAACTCCGCAGGAGTGACTGGATCAATGTTTTTGCTTTAATGTTAATGAATTACTGAAGTTGTACTCAAAAAATTAACATAGCAAGAATTAAGAAGCAGAACATTTCAAGCCTTTTTTGTTTGGATAATGGTATGATATAGGTTTGATACAAAAGAGATTTTGCATGTTTGTAGGTAAGATAACATGTTCTAGCTAAGACTATTTTTGTACTTTACGGTGACCACTTTTCAATGGAATAATCTTTGTGGGAATTGCAGTTATCACTGGGTATGTCCCTCTACTTTAGCAATGCACACAAAATGCCTAAAAGGGAGAATGCATTAATTATATATCTTAGTTGAACACAATGTGTAAGTCAAATGGTCACCCCTATATAATACAACCTTAAATTAATTGATAACCGCACATATCAAATACCTTAATAGCAATAATTTGCTCTGGTGTGGGAGCAACCACTTTGGGTGTCTGTTTTTCCTCCATAGCTTCTGATACATTGGGAGTTTCACCAGGTGTAAACGTTTTCGCTGGTGTCCTTTGAACTTCTTCTATAACTTCCTCTGAAGCAAACAAGTTTTTGGCTTCCAATCGTTCCTATTAATTTTAAATAACCAGAAGAAGGACATTAGTTGAGAAGTATGTGTAAATATGTAATTGGTAATAAGAAATAGATCCAATAATCTCTAGGCTATGTTTGGATTTATGGAACAAAATGGAACAGAACGGAATGGGATGAAACGGAATAAAAATCTATTTAAGTTGTTTGTATATTTTTTATGGAGTGGAACAAATTTACCACTCCATTGTTTGAATAATGGACAGAACAGAATAAATTATAACTTATTTATTCCTATATTACCCTTTTATTTTAAAAACACTAATATTGAATATATAATATAGGTAGGGGCAGAAAAATAGTGTTAGTTTCAGTAATTATTAGTGTTTTCATTCCATCCCCTTCCATCCAATTTGGGGGTACGAAAATTTATGGTAAGTAATGGAATGTGACAGAATGGATTTCAACACCTTCCATCCCATTCCATCCTCATTTAACGATACCAAACAATGAAACATAATAACGCTCTCTTCCATTCCATCCCCTCCCATCAATCCTAACAGAGCCCTAAATGCAACCACAAAATGATTATTAGACAAAAAAATATTTGCACCCAAGATCTGGTTTACATTTCACGTCATTCAGTTTATGACAGCTTAAGCAAAGCAAGAACCAAAGCAGCCTGGTTAAGAAATCGGTCCATAGTATACAGTTAATTGTGGTGAAATTTCCACACTTGGTCTTGTTGTTCATTGCAAGTGGTACATACTGTTTTAGAAGCTTAAAATGCTGATATTCAATGAGTTCAGATATGATCAAAATATCCTATAGTACATATTTCAAAAAACGAGCACTAGAAAAGTAGTGACAAACAAAACCTTACCTTATTTTTCACTTTCTTGAAATCCAAAACACGGAGGGACTTCAGCTTGTTAATAACATAAAGCCTGTAATTTGCTTTCTTCGTAATATTGTTGTCTAGCAGACTAAGGAACTGAAGCTTTGAAAGGGATGCTAAAGGATCTATTTCTACTAGGTTTACAATTCTGTTGTTTGTGAGAACAAGCGTGTGTAAATTTGGTAAGAACTCTGCAATACAAATGACATAGTAAGCTAGGGTAACACATTGTATTGCTTACAACTGGAAGCAAAATGGTAGTGACAGATGTTAGAAAGAGAAATGATGAGATTAGATTCACTTCAAAGTTCAAACCTACCTCCAATGTTGGGATTAATTCTCGTAATTCTGTTGTTATTTATGAGTAGTGTACCCAACCGATTAAGATATGGTATGTTTTCAAGTTTGACAATCTCATTGTCAGACAGATCTATGGTGTCAAATTGGTCCTGCAAGAAACCCATTACAAATGAACTCTAATTTGTGAACATCAAGATGAACCATATTAAAGTTTTTAATTGAAGCAGAGTCATAATGATATTTTTAAAAAAAAAAAGAGTAGCTTATAGGAAGGTAAAAAGCATATTAAATTGAGCACCTCAGTCGCGCCTAAGTTTTCAATAACAGCTATCTTGTTGCCTGCCAACAATATGACAAACTTGTTCTCAAAGATGAACCAATAGAAATTCATGTGCCAAACAGAACAAGTGAGAGGGGGGGAGTGAATGGGAAACCTCGAAGATCTAACTCGCGCTCTTTAATGGCATTGAAGAAATGAGGGCTTTTCCAGATCAAATCTGCAGTGAGCCTCACCATCTCCCTCCTCTAGCGAGCGTGATGGTTACTTCAGAATGAATGAATAGCTGCTGTAATGCATGCTTGATCAAATTACCATCTATAAAGTGTAGTTTTGCAAACAACACAATAAAACAACCACAGAAAGAATAGTCTATCCTTATGCACGTCAAGTTAAATTCGAAATTGTAGTGTATATTACAGCTTATATTTTCACTAAAGAAGCAGAAGCTAGCTAGAGCGAAAATACAGGCAAGCCGCCGGCGGTGATGCAATCCGTTCTCCGATAATGGAGAATAGAAAAATGGTCGTTAACGGAATATCTTACCCAGCTAACCGGTGACAGCACGGTGGCTTTGCTGGTTTCCAATGCGAGGCAGGAGTGAGCCTGGGCAGGAGAAAGCGTAGTATATGACGCGTCCGAACCGAAAGATGAAATTTCACAAAGATAAACTTCAGAACCGAAGTAGGAGCAGGATGATTTACCTTCAGAGCAGGGGCTGAGGCGAGGAGGCTGTCTCTCTGACACGATAAAGCGGCGGCCACGAACGGTGAGCGATGGGCACCGAACCAACGAACCCAACACAAAATGAGCGTATTGTCGTTAGGGCATGGAATACCATTAGAACAAGGCGACTGGGCTGAGCTGGGTTGGGCTCGGGTTGATATTATCCTCGTATAAGCATTTCTTACAAGTTTTACAAAAAAATATTACTAGAAATGTTGTTTTTCAGGAATCTCATTACCGACAAACTTATTCTCGGATAAAATTTTGAAAAATTTATTTTGTTTGTATATAATATTTCTGGCAGTATTTTTAAAAATTATTTAATTAGAAAAATAGAAAATATGTAGTGAAATGAAGAGTTAGTGGGAAATAACTTTCATTCACGTGAGAATGTAAGATTCTACTCTTTGATATGAGATTAAGAAATCATGTGTAAATTACACGTATGGGAATCTTCTTATCTGGGAATAAATTCTTTAAAACTTGTACCAAATGTGAGAATGTTACATCCCCAACCTCACATTCCCGAGAATGTTTTGAATTACATGTGTAACAAACGCTCTTATAGCTATTAATGTCACACCAAGGTGAATAAAATACAACAACACCCTTAAGTTATTTTTTTCACCCGCACTTTTTAAGTGCGATGTGTCGCGCCTGTAAAATACGGGCGAAAATTTTAAAAGTTAGGTGCAGTATGTTAAAATTAAGGGTATTTTGTGTTTTTGCCAAATTGGGGATGGCATAATTAGTTGTGACCAAAACCATTAAAACACATCAAGACAATCCACATTAGTAAATGTCCAAAATACCTTGTGATTCCTTATTTATTGGAATTTTTTATGTTCACCATCCATGTTCACCTGCACCCAGTGAATTAGGAAGATAAGCGAGAAAAAAGAGTGATGTGATGTGAAAAGAAAAAAGAGATAAATATAGAAATAAGTGGAAATGAGATGGAAGAGAAATTGGAGTGTGAATATATTTGTGTTTTTTTCATGATTTTTAGAACTTGATACACATACACAATTTCATTCTGAGATTTAAATTCGATATTTTAAAATGCATATTTGCTTTCGGGTTCCCAATCCCACTACTAAATTAATGTTGCCAACTTTAAAAAATCCGTACACCTCTTCTTTTATATGTTCTGAGTTTTTTTTTTGTTACAAGGGAAATAAAAGAAACAGACAAAGAGAAACACCTAAGCTATCGCGTCCCTGCACAGGAGGGGGACCACTGGGGACAAAGGCTCATTCCAAACACGCAATGAACACCTTGTGTGAGACGCTTGTCTCGCCAAAGTATCTGCCACCGCATTTTTATATCGCGGGACATAGGAGAACTGGAGCTTCCAATCCCCACCCAACATAGCGTGAATAGAGGTAATAGTATCCCTCTGCCAAAAGTTTCTCGTGTCCCTGTTCTGGCTCAGAATCTCCACAATATCTTTACAATCGATGTAGCACACTATCTCTCGAAAACCAAGTCCTCTACTAGCTTCAACCCTGATTGGAGCGCTACTCAAGACCATAAGAACAAGCAAACCCCGAAATCCATCGGCCGATGGAGTCCCTCACCACACCCCCGCCACCCATCTGATTCGACCCAGCAATCCAGCTGTCATCTATATGAAGGTGGACTAAATTAGTACCCTTCACAAACATAGAATCTTGAGGCCTCGTCAACATCGTCCCCCATCTCGCAAACTCATTTGGTGTGATCAATATCGGACGCCAAACCACTTGAATGGGCCACGGTTGAGGGTCAAAGACCGCGCTATTGCGCCAACGCCAAATACCAGACTCAAACAATATCAAAAAGCTTAAAACTTGGTCTTGTGTGTTAACAACATCGGATTTCAAAACTCAAAATTATTTAGGGATGTTAATTCCGAATTTTAAAACCTGAAAGTTAGTATTGCCTCACTGCATTTTCGTAATCAACAATCCATCAACATCCCACAAAATATAATCCATAATGATCAACATAAACACCAACATACATCAATAAAATGTAAAAAATATCAACATCCCGCATACAATATAATTCAAATCATGATCCATACATTATCAAAATATATATACATACAATATAATACAAATCATGATAATCATCAACATCCTACGTCAATACATATAATAAAAATCCAAATCATGAAAAAAATGACTATGAAGTGGACTTGGATGCGCCAAGAGCCTTCATATTCCTCCATGCGGCAAAGTCCAAAACCCTACGAAATATAACTTGGCTTTGTGTGCCTTCTGGAGGCGCGCCCGACTCTATATTAATGTGATGTTGAACGAGAATCAAACATGCAATGGCCTCATCATATCGTTGAAAGAGCCACACGTAACGCACGTGCATCCCTCTGGCGTTGTGCATCTCTGCTAATGCATGCTCTATAGTGGCACCAAGGAACATGACCAAGCTTTGGGCTGCCTCCTCTCGACTTATCACTAGAAGCATAAAAAACGTCCCAGTGCAAGGGAGGTGAAGTAGACATGACACAACATCTAATGCGATGGTCATCTCGCTGAAAGGCAAGTGGAAAGAAGACGTCTCACAGTGCCACCTCTCAGTAAATGTCGTCAGCGAGACCTTGTCTACCATGTGGTAGAAGCACCACCTCAAGCACATTGGGGTAGCCCTCAAACTCAACTTGTCCAGCTTCTTTCCACTACTTGCCACTTCCAAGTCTCCTCGGCCATGAAAACCTTGCAAAGTTGTTCAAACAATAATCAGGAAAATGTAATCAAAATTACATAATCAAGAAAAATTACCAAGAAAAAACATATGTATACCTCCCCATCTAAGAGCGCTCTCCACACACAGGGGGTAACGTGGTCAGCATAGCCGGTCAAAAGAGACAACCTCAAGCCCACTAGGAAACGGTGCCTCCTGCCGTAGTGGTGAAGTTGTTGCGTCAACATCTCTAGCCTTCTGCTATGGTGGTATGGCTGGCTCAACATGCTTTTCCTCATGGTGTGGTGGTACAGTTGTTGGTTCAACATGCGGCTCCTTAAGCCGGACAGCTCATCGTCTACGCTCAAATGTTGTGGGTGGGACACGATCTCCCCATCGTGACCACCCGCACATCGAGCAGGCCCCCGACCACCCTCTAGGGATGAGGGTCTTCTTGTCTTAGAAATCGTAATACTGCAACATAACAAAAGAAATGTGGTAATTACAAAATATAATAATCCCAAAAACCAAGAAAAATTAAATTTAAACATTACCGGGTTTAAGAATTCGGAACGACCCTAATCACTATCAGGTTCTAAAACCCAGATCTACAAAATAAGAGTTTTTGCATTACCGGATTTTAAAACCTGGAACATAAGTTCAAAGCCTTCGTGCTATCGGGTTCTAAAATTCTAAATATAAATTCAGAGCACATAATTTATACTATCCGGTTATACAACCTGGAACATAAATTTACAGTTCTCATGCCTTAGAACTACCAGGTACTAAAACCCGAAACAAACTTCACTACCATGGCTTTCAAGTATTTTAACACGAAAAATACGATAACATTACCTGGTTCTTAAACCTGGTACGAAGAATATGCGCTCCCACCACAGAGCCTTCGTCGCAAAAACAAAAATGAGGGAATAAAAAGGAAGAATGCAACAAAATAAATGGAAAAAAGGTTCATAGGATCTATCTAAATATTATTGGGATCTACCTTTAGTTTAGAATTATAAGATAAACTGAAGGAGATACAAATTTGATCAAATAAGAGATAAAATTTCGAGAAAGGAAAAATTATCTTATTTTGCAATTAAATATATTATAAATTTAAATTAGCATTTTTCTTTTAAAATCGAGTATGACATAAATCATAAAATCAATATTCCTATTTTTTACTTTTTCTTCTTTTCATCTTCCAATAACTCATCAATCAAATTACCCTCTAACTCTCATTCTTAATTAAAATCAAGAATTTTATATTCTTACCTTTTATATTCTTACTTTTCTGACCACAACTCTCTTTTCCTTTTTTTTATTCTTTAAAAATAACATTTTTAACTAGTTAAAGTCGATGAAATTGACATAATCATTATTTTTTTTAAATATTGATTATATTTTTTTTCTTATTAAACTTATAGTTTTCAGGAATATGAAATTCGAACCCATTTGTTCTGCTTCAAAAAATAAGATTCTTGCTCCAAACTCTGCCTCACATTCACCAATGTCTCCATCTACTAATAGCAATATGTGATTTTTCTCATCTATATCATCGTAGAATAGATATATTTGTATTTACCAATTAATTTGCAAAAAAATGTTGAAAAATTTTATGTAGATAATTTTTCCAAGCTAATTTTTTTTTACCATTTTTGCTCTCAAAATCTAAATTTAGGAAAAATGTATAGACTATTTTATCAAGGAAGACATCTCTTAAAACAAGTATTACAAATCCAACCCAGATGTCCTGATTGTATTTAAGAATTATTGATGACTGGAATTCGTATGATGTTTTTAAGGTATTTTTCTCTTGTTTTTAGTTCATTTTATTGAGTCTCATATAGTTTTTATTTCACTTTGTTAGGTTTTTCTCTTTATTTTTGCATTTGCATATAAATTAGTAACTTTTGTGTTTTTAGTCGTTTTAGTTATGTTTTATTGCATTTCTAGTCCTTGTTAGAGGTTATGGTCAATTAATGAACATTTGCGGGGATCTTAGTGCTTGTTTAACATGTGCCTAATTGAAGAAATTAAAGAAAGAGATGAAGAATCAAGCATTTAGCATGTGCTAAAAGGGCGACATGATGAAGAAAATGAAGGTTTCGGCTGTTGCAAAACACCCATGAAAGCCACAATGAAGCCCCTTAATCGTATTTATGAAAGGAATCAAAAGAGAAGAGCAAGAACAAGAAAATGAGGAGTCTTTCGTGTTCCCAACGCCTGAGCGTTGGCACCCCAACGCTCATGCGTTGGCACCCCAACGCTCATGCGTTGGCACTCTGTCTGAAACTGAAGATTTAATGCAGTCTCCAGCGCTCAAGCGTTGGAACCCAACGCTTAAGCGTTGGCCTGCTGGCAAATTGGCAATAAATTCGGTTTTTGTCTTTTCTTTTGTATCAATCCCTGTAACCTAAGTTCCTTCCTTTGTAGCCTTGTTCTTGAAGTTTGTACGAGGCCTTTGGAGCCCTTGGTTCAGGTTTTGCATTTTATTTTTAATTATGTTTTCCTTAGCCATGCTTGGCTAAGCTTTCTTATATTTAGGTTGTAGTGAATCTGTTTCAACTATGCTCTAGGTTTTCTGTTTATATATAAATAAAAGTTCAAGTTCTTAGTTTCTATTCTATGTTTTAATATTATTCTTGCTGATCACAAGTCTTCATGCTTAATTCTTATGCAATGGTAATTGGTAGGATTTAAGGGAAATGAGAATAGAATGAATGATTGTGGGTATAAGGGTAGGAATTGTTAGTGTTGGCCTAAACTTGAAATTCATCTTCAATTTGATTAACTAATCACTAAGGTATTATGCTTAGTAATTGGATTGAAAGTTCTATTTGATTAAGGTATTAACAAATAGAAACTCTAGGCTAGAACACCTAAGAACATGTTCTGAATTTGATGTATAGAATTGATTCTGAATAGCTAGCTAGAGGTAGTGAAACTCAACACAAGTACTTGTTTTATCAAGCTATTATTTTTGCTTTTATGCTTTTCTCTAAATTCCAAAATCAAAACAAAAACTTCTTTTCTTTCTCAAACTCTAAAGAATCGATTTTAAATCAACCCAATCCCTGTGGAGACGACAAAACCCGCTACTATACTATTATTGAGTCTCAAAAGAGATTTGATAGTAGTTGGTAGAGGAAAACCTCTTTTGTTCTTTTTAATCATCAAAATCTCTTCCACCAATTATGTTCTAACTTTTTTTAGTTTATATATTGATTGATTAAATGAGAAGATGCATCTTATGACAAAGATGTTTTCATATAAGAATTGTAAGAATAAATTATGACCGCAAGATCTAATAGTGAAAGGGGGTTGGTTTTAAGACCACCCCTTTGGTCCTCAAACCACCCCTGGTGTAGTAAATTACTTTTTTGCCCTTCATAATTATTATTATTATTCCTACCATATCCTTCATCTTTTTTTCCTCCCATCACCATTACCACCACCACCCCACCACCCCCCTTTTCCTTCCCATCACCATTTCCACCACCACCACCCTTCTCACTCCATTAAACCTCAACCTCTTTCACCTCCAACCTCCTTCACCTCCAACCCTTTTTCGAAGCTCCGATCAACCTTCACGTAGCTGTATACCGCAAGAAAAGAATGTTTGTTTCGTTCCCTATCGTCACCTACTTCGACCCTGTTTGTTGACGTTCTCTGCATTATTTTCGCACCTTAAGGTGAGATTTTGACCTCAAATTGCACCTTTAAGGTGCGATCACATTAAAAGGGTTAAATTTAATTAATAAAAAAAATATAAGGGTTAAAATCGCACCTTAAGGTGCGAATTTAAATATAAATATTTTTTTTATTAATTAAATTTAATGGTTTTAATGTGATCGCACCTTAAAGGTGCGATTTTTGGTCAAAATCGCACCTTAAGGTGCGAATTTAACCAAACAGTTTTCGCACCTTAAGGTGCGAAAATAACGCAGAGAACGTCAACAAACAGGGTCGAAGTAGGTGACGATAGGGAACGAAACAAACCTTCTTTTCTTGCGGTATACAGCTACATGAAGGTTGATCGGAGCTTCGAAAAAGGGTTGGAGGTGAAGGAGGTTGGAGGTGAAAGAGGTTGAGGTTTAATGGAGTGAGAAGGGAGGTGGTGGTGGAAATGGTGATGGGAAGGAAAAGGGGGGTGATGGGGTGGTGGTGGTAATGGTGATGGGGTGGTGGTGGTAATGGTGATGGGAGGAAAAATGGGGTGGTGTGGGAGTGGGGGGGAGAGAGTGGTAGGAAGAAAATGAAGATATGGAAAGAATAATAATAATTATGAAGGGAAAAAATGTAATTTACTACACCAGAGGGGGGTGGTTTAAGGACCAAAGGGGTGGTCTTAAAACCAACCCCCAATAGTGAATTGTGAAGATTAAACAGTTAAGTCATAACTTTTTACTTTTTAAATAAGTCACATAACCATTAATTAACTTTTAATTATAATTATTCACGATTATAATTCACCATTAGATTTTATTCCGGTCATTCTCATACAATTGAATACATGTTCCATTTATATATTATATATTATACGAACTAAAATGAAACACTGCTTCACCAACCTGGACTGAATTTCCATTTGGCACACCAAAATACATCAGCCGACGTCCCTATCAGTAAATTTCATTTTCACTTTTAGAATCAAGCATGCATTTTCAATTCCATAGGACAACGTCCCTAAATATGTATCATCCATCATGCAACTTTTACGGAGAAAAAAGGACGACATTATGGGAAAGTGTTCTCTTTCTAGGGGAGGAGTTGGAAGTTGGAACGGTTTCCTTATAAGTAAATTGCAGGGTGTTTCACAAATCTCACCGCGCCATCATGTTTTCCAAACTTTCGAACGCAGTCCATTTTAAGGTGTGTCGACGCACTTACTACTGAGTTTTTTGCTGTTCTAATTTCTCAATCAAAGCTTTCTTTTCATCATCACAGAGAGAATTGAACATGAAAACGGACTTGTCACCGATGTCATCCTTGATGTAAGAGACGAACCCACATGAGCGAATTTTGTGCATGGAATGAAGATTGAAGATATAATAAACATATATGGATGTATCACATGAGAAAAAGAAAAGTGTTTTTATATGAGAAAATGAGAATAAATCACGATAGTCAGATCTAATCATAAAATGTCATGTTACTTTTTAAAAAGTCACATGACTTCATGTTTTAATTTTGATCATTCATAATTAAATCTAACGGTCATGATTTATTCTTACTTTTTCATATAAAAATATCTTTCTTATATGATACATCTTTATAAACACAAATCCTCAAGAGTGTAAATTTACCTTAATGGGCTGGGTGAATTTCCTTCCAGCAAATATCACAAAAAGAGTCATCCATGAAGCAAGTAAAGTAAGTTTAGCTCCATCGTCCATCAAACCAGTCTGCAAGGAGTAAAAGAAACATTTCTTACACATACGGAATAATTGGTAATTGGTATTGATGATAAAAACAGTCTTCAATATATGCTTGACTAATGCAAGCAAAAAAAATAAAAATACATGCAGTGCAATAATGTAATTGTCAAGAGGACACAGAAATGAATGTATTCCAAGAAACAATATCATTGCAAGAAATACCATAAAGGGGATTAAGTGTGATTTGTTGTAGAGATAATAACTAAAAAATTGGAAAGAAATAAGAAAATAGATAAGCGGTGTGTTTGGGTAAATGACTTAATCAACCGCTTGTTGTCATAAGTGCTTATCATATAAGCGCTTATTCACAAGATAGTTTGAGAAAGTTATTGAAATAAGCTCAAAATAGCTTATAGGAAGGTCATAAACTATTTTCATAAGCTCACACTAACATTTGCATAAACTCTAAGGCTATGAGACAAGCTCAAATAAGCTCTACCACAAGCGTGTTAGGTTAATTTAAAATAGGCTTATCATAGGAGAGCTTATTCAGTAAGCACTTATTGAAATAAGCTTAAAAGTTCCTATAAGCTATTTTAAAAAGTTTGTTCAAACACCTACCATAAAATAAGCCAAAATAAACTTCAGAAGAGCTCGTCAAAACACCCAAACATGACATTATTAAAGGCATGTGCAAGCCAAATGCAAAGGAACGCTGCTGTACCAATTTTGAATTTAAATGGGGAATCGGTTAGATAAATTACTTCAAAGGTAGAAAAGAAGAATACCATATGCCCAAGAAGAATTGTAGGGATAACAAAAGTGAGAACTCCAGCTTCTAGCTTGCCGTAGCATAGTCCTGTTTACAGAATACGAGATCACATAAAGAGAATGTTTTTTCTCAAATTGATATTTAATGGGAAAAGGAAAAGAAATACATCTAGCATTTACCTTCCTTGAAAACAAGTCCTGTCAAAGAGGCAAAAAGAGGACCGACAAGCCAGACAGCTGATGGGATATCAACAACACATTGTATTAGATTTTTATTTGCTGGTAGAGCAAGGCTGATGTAGGCGATAGCTGATCCAAGAACGCCAAGCCCCCATAGTGCTTGTAGGGCGCGCTTGATCTCAGACACGTAGATATGAATCAAGAATAATGATATACCCAGCCCGCCTGACCCAAGGACATAAAGTGAATCAAGGTTTTGCTTGAGTGCATCACATAGTGCCGAGTTACTGGGCAAAAAGGCAGCAGATGCAGCCATGACAAATGATGCAGCAGCTGTCACCAATCCTGACCTGTATAAAATTACCTGCCACAGGGCATAGATAGCCCATAAATACATAGCTAAAGCGAAAAGCTTTAAAGATGAAACTGTAAATGGACTGTTGGAGATATCTGAAACTCAGTTTTGACAGTGGAGGTCGTAACAATTTTGTTAGTAGTTGGTAGTTTAGATGGAAGTTCATTACTGATTATGTAATCTATTAGTTAGAGTAGTTAAATTAGAGTGATAGTGGGAGAGCACAATTTATATAAGCAGAACATGTGCCAGTGTATAATCGAGGTAGTCAATTCAATTTTGCTATCATCTACTACCATTCTGATTCAGCTCTCTTCTCTCAACCTTCTTTCAACCTCTTCCCCATTTTTTCAACATAGTATCAGAGATAATCATGTATTTCACATGAAGAATGAGAACATGAACAGAAATCAGATTGAAGCTAAAGTTGAGTACATATGACAAATCAGTCAAGTAAACCTGACAAGATAAAACCACAGTTCCTGAACAGGATGTAGTTAATCTACTGCTATCTGGGACCGGGAGCCTAATAGTGCTTCTTTTCTAAATGATTGGAACTCTGACACAAAGAGTGGCAGATATGACCAGTGCCCCCTGTGTCAAGAATCCAGTAACTTGATTCAGAATAATTTGTAATAGAATAACCAGTACCTGCAGAGGGTGCAACTTTTGGTCTGCTATCTTTATGAGTATTCTGAGCTGGTATGTCAGCTGCTTAACTGCATGAGAGGTTTGAGCTGTTGATTGTTGAATCAAAGCTAATAAGGCTTCATGCTGCTCAGGAGCCGTTGTTTGTCTGTGTCTTTTCATGGCACTGACGATCAATCCCCGCGCTCGTCAGCCCCACGTGCCAGCATAAGTATGTACTTGATCAAAGATACAGGGCTCTTAGTAGCCAAGCCTTGTAAAAATCCTATGGACTCCAATCACAAGTTGCATAGTAAGGGACTCCACTATCTGACATCACAGCCTATTGAAATTGGCTTCCCTCTATTCCTCATCAACACCAAGCCTGATGATATCACTCATGCTCTCGGCCTCGGGTACCTAAATCAGTACTTGGACTCTCCAACAAATGACCATCATCAAGCTGCTATCCCAATTCTGAAATATATCAAACAGTCACCACCACAATGATTACTCTTCCCTGCACATAAGGTTACTACCCTTAAAATTTTTTGCTGGTTCTGATTGAGGGGCTTGTGCTGATACCAGCGGATCCATTTGTGGTGTTTGCTTCTTTTAGTATCCTAATTGATCTCTTTGAAGAGCAAAAAATATCTGTGATGTCTCAATCATCTCCAGAAACAAATATCGGTCTCTTGCTCATGCAACATGTGAGGTATGGTGGCTGGTATTTCTCTTGTAGGACCTAACAGTTTCAATTCCTACACAGGTTATTGTTTACTCTGATAACCAATTCACACTACATATAGCGGTCAACCTTTTTTCGATGAAACAACTAAGCACATTGAAATGGATTGTCACCTAGTCCGAGACAAGGTGCAATCTAGAAAGTTGCCTCTGCTGCTAATTTTCTTTCAAGCTCAAATAGCTGATATCCCGACAAAGCTTTTGGCTCTGGGACAGCTGCAATCACTCCATTCCAAGCTCGAACGTTTGACAAACATTTCAGCTTGATGTTTGTTGCAGATAACTAAACTCAGTTTGACAGTTGACGGTACAACAGTTAAGTTAGTTAGTTGGTAGTTTAGATGGAAGTTAGTTGCTGATAATGTAATCTGCTAGTTACAGTAGTTAAGTAACAGTGATAGTGGGAGAGCTCTATGTATATAAGCAGAACATTATCAGTGTATCAGTCAAGACAATCAATTCAATTTTAATGACATGTCTCTTCTCTCAACCTTCTTTGAACCTATTCATTTTTTTCAACATGTATTATGGAATACACGAGTTCGCAGGTATGCGTTTCCAACTGCAGCAAAATAATGATAATACGAATGATATAATAATGAAAGATATTGTTTACAAACTGATTAGTGACTATGCGTTCAAAAGTTCTATCAAAATGTAAATTTGTGTTAGTTATAGGCTATAGCTGCTAATTAATTAATGAATCCACAAATAATTAAGATAAGAATCAGAGTGATTTAAGGGGAAGTGAAATAATAAAAATAGGTGCTTGGAAATGGAAGCTGCTATTCTGCATCGAAACTGAATGAAGAGAAGGTGAATACCTCTCGAACATCCGTGGAGTCAATGGTCCAAGGGCCATAAATACCCTCGTAAACTATAGGATCGTCGAAGGAACCTTGCCGGTTATCTCCGATAGCTTTACAACGTACCGACCCGACTTTAATTCTGCGACCCAAATAAGGAATCCGACCACCACAGCATAATCTCGTTGTGCCGCTACCTACTACTATGGACCGAGGTCTAGGAGGCCTTACCGACATTGAAATCGCCACAGACGCCGTACTCAATCCTCGCAATTCCATAATCAGATTTGTCTTCCGCTGATTTCAGTTCTATATTGAATTGCACGACTTGAGTGATAATGTGAATTTGATTTTTCTTGTGGTCATGGATAAATCAAATTCGAGTAGCGGCTGGTATTGAGTATTCTGTCAAGTCGGAAATATTTATTTTGAAACCGTATAATATTATTGATTTTATTAAGTCATATCTTTTACATTTATTAATATCATCCTGAATTTTATGTATTTTAGCAAGACAATCACTAATAATTTAGATTATTGTTATATCAAATAATTAATTTCAATTAATTATGAAATTAAATTATGATATGAAAATTTTAAGAGTTACAACTAATTAACTAATTGTATGTGTAAAGTTCTTTTACACGATAGTATATGAGTATTAAAATTTCCGTTTCAAAAAATACTAGTGTAATTGATGGGGGTGGGAGTACTAAGTAGAGTGTGTTGATGTAGGATTTGCTTAAATAGGTATGACTTGTTTAAAAATCTTAAAGTTTAAGTCAGACGTATTATTTGCCATAAGATTTTTTCTGTATGACTTGACTTAGTAGCCTATTTAAATACTTGTTTTATAATAAAACTTTTATTTTTGCTAACAAACTTCAATTAAACGGTCTTTCAAACGAGTAAAGTTATACTAATTTTTTTATAAACAAACAAACACTATTATAAACTATAAACTATTAGGTATAAATAAAAGTAAGGTAGATTATGATGGATTTTTTAAGATATTAGAGTTTATTTAAAATCATATTCATTTTAAAGTATTTAAATATGTGTAACAAAAAAACAGTATTTAAATATGTCACAAATCTATTTTTTAAATGGACTTAAATCTTTGAATTATTATATAAGTTACCTTGTTTAAATATATACAAATGTAAATAAACATATGATATAAAGATATTATAATAAATTTTTAACTAACAGTAGTATAAAATATATTTATACTAATCACATTTATTTTAATAGTTCCTATTAGACTTACAAACTATTTGAACGGTCTGAGTTTAGTTTTTTTCAAATAAATAAATTTTTAAAAAAGTCTAAGCATTATATATTTATAAATTTAGTCTGGTCTAGATATAGTATAGACTAGGCCATAGAACCTTACAAATGGTATGGTATATCCTCACCCCTACTAATTAATGTGTGCAATGTGGAGCGAATTATTACGGTAATTTATTGCACGTATAAAAAAAGGCTAATATCCTATTAATTTACCTGAAATAGAGTTAGATTTTTGTCAATTTCAATTAATTAATATTTAATGCACGATTATTAATAATATTTATGAGTGAAATATAAAAGCTAAGGCCTAAAAAATATATTTGTTCTCTTTATTATTTACACATATTTGAAATATGTGGCACTATTTAATATATTTTATGAGAAAGATGATTTTATATAAAAACATAAAAATAAATCACAATCATTATATCTAATCACAAACGGCCAAGCCTTTCTTCATTCAGTATATTATTGTGTGAATAGTTGGAAAAATATTTCCCATTCTTCAACTGAAGAAGTTGGGAGAGATTTGAACCAACACAAGGTGTTTCCATTCAAGGTAGGCAAAAATGCTACACAAACAAAAGCATCTACATTGTCGACGTCCATGATTCTCATGGTTTTTATGCAGGCAACAACGGTATTCACATTGTCCATTGGGTTTGCTCTTCTTGAAAATGAATCCACAATCATTTGTTTGAGCAAGTCTGGTGGTAAGTTCATAGCTCGAATTTCATCAATGGAGGGGTAAATGGCTCCTTCCAAACCTAGCGGACTGGAAGAATGAATCTTGGATCTGAGCATGTTGCGAAGTCCTCATCGTGATGAAAATTGAACTCATGTTTTGTGTTTTTTCCCCCACAAATGGTGCCAAATGTTCTTCTATAAATAAGATTCCTCATATCTCTTTGTCTCCTGTGGTGGTGCACGACCTTGAATAGCTTATTTGGTACAACAAAGCTACGTTGACATGGTTAAGGTGTACCTACGTAAGATATTCCAATTCTCAAGTCAATGAGAGAGTAAGAGAAAATCTCAGAGTTTAAGGATAACTCTAAGTTTACTTAATGAGTAACGTTTGTGTAAATGAACGATTACTCCTGTATTTATTGAATCAATGTCAATCATGGTGATATCTTCGAGGTATTTAGGAAGCCTTTAAGAAGGTTTTCCGAGATCTTAGCTCTCATCAAAAAGCCTTGCGTGGTTGATAGTAAATGTGTCGGCTTTTTGCCGATAAGCCTTAGTCGAGATGAGATATTTCTCAACTAAGTTATTTTGTCCACTCTACCATTCTCACTTGATTGCGAGACCTGTGGGTTAACTGAGATGCTATTAGTCCTTTTGGGCCGATCGTAACACCTCTGACAATTGATGATGTAGATCCACGTCATTGGTTCCCATCAATTCCCAAATTCTTCATGCCTCTTAATAGTCTCTTGAGATAGTGAAGGACAATTTCGCTACTAGACCGACAAATAACACAAATATTCTTCGTTGCAAAGCCTTTATGGAACCTTAGTAAGCCAGTTGGGAGAACCGCGTGACACGCCAACCACACTATGACACAATCTTCAACTTACACTAGCTATTGGATGATAAAATAATGAATTAGACACATTTATTAAATTCTAAAAATATAAAAAAAGAAAAAAAGAAAAATATAAAATTGATTAAGATTCTCTAGAGCCTCTCCATCCTTTAGGACCCATAAATCACTTTGAGTTCTTTAATTTAATAAGTTTTTTGATATCTAAATTAATCTTAATCATTGACAATATCAACTGTAGGGATCCATTCTCAAATACAATCACAATAGCACATAACTACATGACCACAAGTACAATTCGACTTTCAATTGAGCTAACCTTCAAATCTAGTATTTTCAATTGCTAACTAAATAAAATGAAACTGAAAAGAAAAAAAAACAAACATGCATAACTTTTTTTAAAGCAAATGATATTTATTGAAATCAAGATAAGTCAAGATACAAATCATCTTGGCAAAGGTGTAAATACAATGCAAAGCAACAAACAAAAAATGAAACGCAATCTAATGCCCACAACGAACACAAAAACAGAAAACGCTAAAAACGCTAAACTGAATTGACAATACCCAAAAGCCTATAATCAACACAAAGCTTGAGAGCTCCATACCTCTTCGGATAAGTAGCTTTGAGGTACTCCACACAAGCCTGCATTGCATTCTCGCCAATATCAGTAAAAATAACATCGTAGAATTTTCCAGTCTCCACCATACCCGACGCCCTTTCAAAACGCAATCTGAATTTTGATCTTTAGGTGAAAACTCAAGAACCACGTATGAATTTCTTACTCGCTGAACATGCATAATTATTATAAATTCTTACAAAACAACCTCAACCAACATAAAAGAAAAATAAAATACTAAGGACCGATTTGTTTTTGTTTCGTAAAACAAATTTATTTATTTAAAATAAAAATGAAAGAAAACATATTTGATACAAACTGTTTTGAAAAGTTAAGTTAAAAATAATTCTTTTTAAAAATTAAAATTAAAAAAACATCTTAAAGTTGTTTTCTATTTTATTTCTAATTCTCCAGTCACAATTCTTTTTAATTTGTAAAACATATCGTCAGAACAATTTTTTATATCTTCTTTTAAAAAAACTGTTTGTAAAAATAGCTTTTTAGTTCAAATAACTACGAATTGAATAAAAAAACACTTGAATTATTAGCCTCCCTCAACTATAGATAAAAGAGAAAGAAACTTGAGTTTTTAAAAAATATTTTCATATGTTTGAGGGACTCAAATCACCTCGAAAGAATGTGAAAGAATATGTAAAATGTTAAATTTATTGATAATCAATTTAAATATTTGGAAGAGCTGTTCCTGGAATTTGGTTTCAATCAGCCGAGCACCCCTAGAAGAAAATCCCACCAACGGAGGATTAATTAAATTAAAGATACGAGGCAATAGATGATAATAATAATAATAAACAACCCTTATCTGGGGGTTAAGGGTCAATCAGCTTTAATTTAGTTGTTAAGGGTGAATAAGCTGTTTAGTGTACAATACAGTCAGTAAAAAATTGAAACCCACTTACAAATAAATAAATGACAATCACAACAACAAATCACACCCCTCTTTCCTTCCTCCATTTCTGTACCTCCTCTCTCTTTCTCTCTTTTGCTGCTTGCTTACGGAGAAAGATTGATTCGCTGACCCTCTCGCCTAAACAGGCCGTCAGTAGAACATCCATTAATGGCTTTAGAACAGCATAGTGATACGAATACGAACGTAGTTGACGGCGAAGCAGACGGAAAGACTAACGGTGGGGATGATGGAGGCAAAGCGCCGAGGTTACCTCGGTGGACAAGACAGGAGATTCTGGTTCTGATACAGGGAAAGAGAGACGCAGAGAATAAGTTTAGGAGGGGCCGAACTGCCGGATTACCATTCGGGTCGGGTCAGGTCGAGCCGAAATGGGCATCGGTGTCTTCGTACTGCAAAAAGCATGGAGTGAACAGGGGTCCCGTTCAGTGCCGGAAAAGGTGGAGTAATTTGGCCGGTGACTACAAGAAGATCAAAGAATGGGAATCTCAGATAAGGGAGGACACGGATTCGTTTTGGGTCATGAGAAACGATTTAAGGAGAGAGAGGAAATTGCCAGGATTTTTTGACAAGGAGGTTTATGATATCCTAGATTCAGGGTCGCTGCCGCTGCCACCGCCGTTAGCTCTAGCTCTACCATCGCCTTCACATACTGACAGCAAAAGAGTGGCGGATGAAGCTGCTGAGGCGGCTTACACTGAGCCTGAAACTACGCACTTGTATGATACTAACCGGAGCGCTGCTGGTGAGGATGGCTTATTCTCAGATTTTGAACCTGAACAAGTGGGTGCCACTGCCAGCCCTCAGAAGAAGAGGAAGAAGACTGTTTTTGCTTCCTCCAACCCCAAGGAGGATATTCCTGCTCCTATTCCTATCCCAGGTTCAAATTTGATAGCTCCACTTGTATCTCCACACTTGAGAAATAAATAAATATATATTTCATCAATCCACTTCTACTTATAAAAATGCTACTGGACTGGTTGAGGCTTCCTTTCTCATCTCCTGATTTTATTCTTTCTGGCTTTTCTTCTACTAACTTGTTCTTCTTGTTTCTGGAACTATTGCCATGCTGCTTTGCTTCTTCTGTTGTCTTTTCCTTCTAGCATTAGCATAGCCTTGCTGTCTTTGTTGTTTCTCTTATAAAATTGGAAAAAACACGGTCTTGAGAATTACTGTTCACCACATGTCTGTAATTGCTTCAGGTTCTCAAGATCAGAAAATCCATCTGGAAATTTTGCTGACATGGTGATGGATGTAATAATAGATTGAAAATCCCATGTACTGCTTTTAGACTCCAATGATGTTATGGTTAGCCCTTAGCAATAGCATTTAGTTGTGGCAACTTGTTCAATTGAATTTCATATTTGATCCAATTAGGCTTCTATGCCCTGTCCCAAAATGCTTGTTTCAGTTAAAACGCAACCAGTGATAAAATGGCTGACCCAAAAATTACTTCTGTTACCTTTACCTCATCTTAAGAATACCATCAACTCCGACCTTTAACTCCTGAAATAAGCCAAAATCCATCTGAGGCACCTTGCTACCTTGTTCAGTATTTATATATTGCTTTTGTCGCTCCTTCTGATTCCTGTCACTGCTGCATTGCTAATTAAATGCCTTGCAATAAAAGTAGATCGTTTTCTAATTTCCACATCAGTTTTTTGTGATTGCATTTGGAATTTCAATAATGCCAACATTTTCCTGAGTTTGGTTCACTCGGGTCCATCTTGTAACACTGTCTGTGGTAACTGGGAATTTATAGGACAGAGTCATCCACTGGTGATTTCTTACTGAAAATGATCTTGGAACTGCTTTGAAGCTCAGGTGTAAATCATGCATCTGTAGAATATGAGTTGGATCGAAGTTCCTTGCATATGAGTAAATGATGTCAACTGGTACATTCATACAAGTAACCTCACATCCACTCACTTCTCCACAAGTCATTGGATATTACATTCCAAATTCTTTGCATACCTCATTTGGTGTGAGGAATTCATTTTACTATTCATGTTTCAAAATCATGTTATCCATAAGCAGCAAATTCTTAGATAAAATCATTATCAAGAACTCCAAGTAAGCTTAGGTTAACTGGCGCATGATTAACATTTAACTTGTTCAGACCTTTTTATTGTATAGGTGTTACTACTGAGAAACAGCCAACTTTAAATCCAGAAATGGGTTCTACATCTGAAAGAGAACAGAAAAGGAAGCGGTTAGCAACAGATGGAGAGGAAGAAAGTTTGCAATATCAATTAATTGATGTTTTAGAAAGAAATGGCAAGATGCTAAGCGCTCAACTCGAAGCGCAAAATATAAATATTCAGTTGGATCGTGAGCATCGGAAAGACCATGCAAGTAACTTGGTTGCTGTACTTGATAAGCTTGCAGATGCTCTAGGGCGAATTGCTGATAAATTGTAGTGCAAAAGCAGTCAGAACAAACTGTACATAACTGTTCCGTAGATATTAGTGTTTTCCGTCATTTATCTCAGAACATCTTCTGAAGATGACCTCACACTGTTCCCTGTTTTATTTTCCTTTCTCGACATGCCATATTTTTGTGGTTAATTTCCGCCATTTTAGGACTTCATACAAACATTTGTAAATTGCTGCACTTATTGAGATGAGATTATACGATAAAAATTCTTACTGCACATGTAAATGGCTCACCTTGTCAAAATATCATATAGGCGCTTTGAGACAAGGTTTATTCATCATTGGTGGGGATGTGTTTTTTTTTGTTTGTTTATTTATAAAAAGCTCAAGAGGATAGAGCTATTCATGGTGTGAAAATATTATGTGGTGCACCTGAAATTAATCACTTTTTTTTTTTTTTTCAAATGACAACATAACCTTTTTCTAAGCAAACGGGAGGGAAATATTAAATATATAATCAAGTTATAAGTCCTATAGGTATATCAGAAAGCATTAGGCCAACAAATGAACTTGAACAAATTGGAACTCTAATCTAGTCAAAATGTCCCAGAAAATAGGCCAACCTTGATCTAAGTATGGATGCTAATCAAGACTCTTCAGCCACATTCAAGATATTTAGATCTCCCGACCTTTGGAGGAAGATCCAAAAGGCAGCCTTTTTTTATGTCCAAGATCTTTGGAAGAAACTGAAGTGATGAAATGAGAAGTTTTTATCATGAGTGGGTAGAGAAATTTTTATTAAGGCAATGACTCGATTTGTTTATATGTTATACCAACAGGATATGATAATGAAGGTGCAAGAAACACACAAGAAATGGGGTTTGAATTGTGTGACATATTTTTGAAAACTTCTTTTGATAATAAATATTGATTATTAGTTTTCAAAGAGAGTTATTGATTATGCAACATTTGAGCAAGTTGCCTTGAGCTATGTCTTCTGTATTTAATGCTCAAGAGTTCTAGCTGTGGTATTTGTTTGACCATTATACCCCAGTGCGTGCCAGCTAGTGCCCATCAAATGCTCTGAACATATATTTGAATTTCGACTGTTGAGTGAGTACGATGCTCAGAGATTCTTGCCGTTAATTCCGCGAAGTCAGCTTAATTTGAGAGAAAGTAGAAAAGCAATGGGACCTAGGAATGATATATTAATTGTGTTCCTTTCTTCTTTCTGTCATCACCAGTACTTTGTTTAATATGCAGACGAGGTAGATGTCTTTTGCTCCAATAAGCAATTATTCTAGATAAGCTCTTCAGAGCTGGGTGAATAATTTCTTTAATGTTTCTGTTGAACTAATATCCTCGTAATGCACACCTCTTGGCATTTGTACCCTTGGCGCATTTTGATGCTTTGAGCAGACGAATTCTTCATTATGATTTGGCAGACGCAGTGTCCATATAATATTCAGAATCCCGTTGCTGAGTAAGTTGCATCGGCAGACGGACTTTCTTCATTTAGTCTTTCTTGAGATTAAGAATATTCTTGACTTGTAGAAGACTGAATCTTTCCTTCTCTTTTGCTTCCACTGAAGTTCTCCATTTGAATGAGTTGATTCACAACTTCTTTGTATGATGCTAGAGAGACTTCAGAGCTAGGAACATTTCTTCATGAGTTGTCATTCTCATTCAGCTTTAGATGGAACAGTCTTCCTGTTGATCACTGTTTATACCGGACTGTTTCAGCTTCTTGAAGTAGGCTTTGGCTTGAGAGTGCATAGCTGATTGAATGTCTTCAAAAAGGATGTTTGTTATTTTGAAGTCACTGCTTTATCTTCCGTGAGTCACCAGACTATCTTCACATGTATGCTTTCTTTGTATGTCTTGGCAGCTTTTTCTTCAGGGTGCTTGTAGTAATGACCGGACGATTTCTTCTAGTAAGACTGATTCTCTTGATAATGCTTTGAGATTCATTTAGTGCTTCTAGTAGATAGATTTTCCTGGATATGAGAAAATTCACGGTGTTAGGAATTCTATCTCTAATGATATTAAATCTTAAAGAAATTGTTGATTATCAAAACATAATAATTCATTTAATTGTTTGAATCTAACAGATAACACTATCATGTTCCTTTTCCTATTCTGTCCATCAAGGGTAAAAGTTATCATGAGGGGGAGTTGAGATAAAAATTATCCTGACAGGATATGATATCAGTTTTTTTGTTTATTACTATAACTCAAAATTAATTTCAATTTTATATTTTATATACTTTACAATAATATTAATTAATAAATATAATTTTTTATCAAAATATTAATTTTATTACTTATCAATTACTAGTTGTTGTTGTTAAGTTAAAATTATTTAGTTATTTATAAATTTTATTAAAAAATAAACTGATTTATAAATGGTGAAAATATTAGATTTACTCATATAAAATAATAAAATTTTCATTATCACTTACTACTACTTAGTTAACATTATTTTTCCTTATTTATATTATAATAAAAATACACAAAATAATTCTTCGCTGACAATAAAATAGTTTACTGACATATAAATATTAATTTTTTAATAGTAAATATAGACTAATTTTATATTATTATATGCTATTACTTAAAATTATTTCTATACTTATATAATTATAATTAATGATTTAAATATAAATTAATTTTGAAAGAATAATATCTTTTAATAAATTTTAAAAAATTTAATTAATTTTTATTGTTGATCACTTACTCCTACTAAGTTAAAACCCATTTGTTACATATATAATAATTTTAATTAAAATATACTCCCTTTAAAAAAACCAAAATAGCCGAATTAATAAAAATTAATTTAATTCGAGTTAATATTAAAACATAAGCTCATTTAACCAAGTGGGTTGGCGTAGTGGTTCAGTACTTCGTCCCTTAAGCAAGTGGTTTCGTGCGCTGATCGTGGGGCGAATGATTAGTCTCAGGGCAACCGGCCGTGGGGATACCTTGGTTAAGACCACAAAAAAAATTATTTCAAAGGGAAATTTGATACATTTTTTATTGTATGTATCATATCTTATCAATATTTTGTCCACCACTGAACGCAGGATAAGATAAGAGTCTATTGTGCTCTTACCATATCCTATCATATCCTTATCCAACTCTCTATCCTATCTTGCTTTTTATTCTATCATGACCCCCAAACGAGCGTAGACCATTAGAGAAATATGAAGAGATGAAAGTAAGTAGTAGATGTGATATATGATATGATGTGTGCAGAAGTGAGAGATAGAAAAAAAAGTGGTATACACTCCATAAACATACAAACATATGTGTGCAATTAACATCGATCATTTCTCCGTATGTTATATTTAGTTTATGGAGTTGAATCATCAAATTGGCTTGTTGATATGAAGATTTATCTTTCTTTGTGAAGACTGAGAATTTGAAAATGTTAACCAAATTTTCACAGATAAAGTGAGATTCGTGATATTTTTCCAATGGTCATGATTAAAAAATAATATATGACACATGATCCTTAAAATTATCACGTGATTTTTTAAAAAAATCGCATGACTTAATGTTTTAATCATGATAATTTATTGTTAAATTTAACATTCATGATTTATTCTCATTACTTTCGTATAAGAAAAACTTTCTTTTGATCAAATTTCCATATATATATATGTGTGTGAAATAAAACGATTTAATCAGTATTTTACCATTTGTGATTGAACTTAAATAAAAAAGACAAAGGTAAGGAAGTCTCACTCTCCAACTAATACTTTGTTTGGAATTACGATTGAAAACGAGAGCAAATAATATAAGAAAGAAGAATATAACAAATGAAAATAAAGAGAAAATAAGGTGATTTAAAATTGTTTGAATAAAGAGAAAAATAAGAGATAAAGAAAGGAAAAATGAAAGTAATGATAATGACTAGTTATTTTATCCTTTTTATATAAGTTATGCAAATATTAATCTTAATTTATCTACTTTAGGTTTCATCTTTGTTATTTATCATTATTATATTTTATGTATATATTTGATTTTTTTTTGATTTATTTTACTTTTCCGCGTTTGGATGAGCGGAAAACACATTTCAGTGGGATCCACGGAAACTTTTCTTTGGACCAAACCAAACAGATAAAGATACTCTTTTGATCCTATTTTTCTTCTTCAGTTTTCCTTACCCCCATTTTCCATAGAACCAATCAGAGTGTAAGTCAGTATCTGTCAAAGTTGAATAACACTGCACGGCACAGTGCACTTAATTGAATTACTTAATACTTACTGAAGCACTACTTTCAAAAACCATGGTTTGTGTGTGTGTCACAAAGAGTAAAGGGGTCCCGCACCGCATGAATGAAGATTTAGATGAAGCAGAAGATTGGTTTGTGTGTAAATACTTGTACTTATTTGGATCTATCAGCAGTAGTGGTAGTGGCATTGGCAGATGGAGCGGAAAGGGAGGGAGAGCCCGGTCTCTATCCGGCAGTGGAGCAGTGAATCTGGGAATGTGATATCTCATTCTCATTCACATTCACGTAATGGTGGGCATTCTCGGTCATCCTCCCTCAGTGGAACTGGAACTGGAACTGGAACTGGAATTTCAACCATCAAAAGGACTCAGAATGTTGCTGCCAAAGCCGCCGCTCAACGTCTCGCTCAGGTTATGGCTTCTCAGACTGCCGACAATGAAGAAGAAGACGATGAGGATGATCTAGGATTTCGCTACACTGCTCCTCCACCTCTTTCTATTTCCAGGAAGTCCACTTCCACTCATAGATCTTCATCTCCAGCGGTGCGATTCTTTCCTTTCCTTTCCACCCCACATTTTTCAATAACTAACTCACTCATTCACCTCTTCTTTTATTTTCTTTTCTGCTATTAGTTAGCTCGGAACCTTGTAGATGAATCACTTTATCTTCGTCCACCACCACCTAATACTAATCCTAACAGACCACCTCTAAGCCAGAGGACGACTCCAGCTCCAATTGACCCTCCCATTCATGATAATAAAAGGTACCACTCCAATCGTCAATTTTCCTCTTGCCTTTCTTTCCCTTTTCCACTTCTATTATCACAAAACTAATTGATTCATAAAATGCATTGTATTCACCTTCCTTAATTGCTTTTCTATATTGCTGCTCAATTTTATATGTAAAATACATGCCCCCCCCCCCCCCCCCCCCCCCCAGAATATACTCACAATTAGGGAGTCCATTTATTATTTTTCGTCTTTAATTTATTTCCCTTATGTAACAAGTTAGATGGAAAATTTACAGATTTCCATTTGATACTGGTCTTGTTCAACCAAAAGATTCAGGAGACCAGCTTAAGGCTTCTGCACTTCGTGATGAGGTTAATTACGCTGTTGTACCAAATAATATTTCCATGTTTCTATTAAAGAGAATTGAATATAAGAATTGCGGGCCACATATATATTATTCTAATCTTTTAAATTCACTTGAAACAAATCTTTGCTCTTTGCAGGTTGATATGCTACAGGAAGAAAATGAAAGTATTCTTGACAAGGTAATATGATATTCTATGTTCTTTGCCGATTGTGATTTGTGAATGAACTAGCATCAGTTATAAGTAATTAAGTATTCAAGTGTTTGTAAAATGTACAGCTTAGACTTGAGGAAGATAGATGCAAAGAAGCAGATGCCAGAGTTAGGGAGCTTGAGAAGCAGGTGCTTGATTATTTCTTTATTGTTATACAGTATTGTAGTTTCCTAGTATTGACTTTGGTGTTCTGAAGGATTGTCTACTTGTTCTTGGCTGACTAGAGAGCTGGTGTCTGTAACTTACAGGCTTAGTTACTGTACTATTTGTGATATTTAAGAATATTTTTTTTCTTGCTTTTAATTGACTCTTAATCATTGATGAGCATACTTATTTACCTGGATAGACTGGGTTGTGTTTGGGCCTCACTCAGCTATTCTAATTTGCTATGCTATGCTACGAGAATGTGGCTTTTGGTCCAATGGTCACTGCCTATGCCATTGGGCTATGGAGTTTGGGTTCTGTTCCATTTTACCTCAGGAAACCAAAAAAAAAAAAAAGAATCATCGTACTTGAAGAGCTCTCTAATCAATATAACTCTTCTTTCTTCTTATGTTATACTTGACTTAAATATTTCTGTGTGTATATATGTGTGTTATGCTGATGAAACTTCTGTCAATTCTACAATATGCAATTTTTAATCTTTCTTTTTATTTGAGTCTGTAGGTTGCTTCCCTTGGAGAAGGTGTATCTTTGGAAGCCAAACTCTTGAGCAGGTGAGTGAATTTAAGTCAAAACTGTTGAAAATTGCAGACGGGTTTTCATTAACTTAGTAGTATGCATGACACGCCTGTATTGCCTGCATTACAGAAAGGAAGCCGCATTGCGTCAAAGAGAGGTGATGTGGAAATAACTCAAACTATAGAGCTGTATATCATATGCTAATCATGGTTTACTCTTTCTGAATTTTGCGTCTTTTCTTTCTGTTCTTTGATGTCATATCGTTTCATTAGATAGAACATATACAGCTAACATCTCTCTCAATCCCTAAGTTTTTGGGTTTTCAGCTTCGCGTACACAATTTATGTTTATGCATTGTAGCATGGGGGGGAGGGGGTAGGTAGTTTTTTAATCCTTTGCACGGATCGATCCGTGCACCTGTACCTACATGTCCCTCAACTCTTACCACTTGAGCTATCCTCTAGGGACTAGTTTCAAGTTGGTGTCCAAGCACAAATTTCTGATCCAGCAAAATCCTAGGTGGAAGGACTGAGTAGGTAGAGTTATATAACTGCTCGGATGTAAGAGTCAACTCTTTGGCCGAGGTGTGGTGGCTCCCTGTTCGGTCTTGTTTGTAGAAGATTGCTTTTTGGTTTGGTGCCTGAAGATTAGACCCTTGGCATCTAGAGAGCTTAGTCATGACCTCGACTTGAAAGAAGCGCAATTGAGTGTCCTAAGCAACTCGGAAAACTTTTGGGATGGCTCGAGTGCTTCCAAACGCTGTACCCTGGTAACTGTTTGTGTTAGGACCCAATTGCAAGGTATGGGACTTGAGTCCCACATTGGAAGTATGGGATTCTAATGTGGGGTTTATAAGGCCTTGGGCTCTCCAACTACAATAGCTAGCTTTTGTGGTGTGGTTCTCCCAAGGTTCTTATCAATTGGTATCAGAGCCTTCCACCATGTCTCTCAGCTGCAAACGAGCGGCGCGGGTGGTGACGCCGGCATTGCAGTGTTCGCCCGGGACTAGTCAAAGGGGCTAGTGCACAGCCAGCCCACGTGGGCGCCGGGGCTGCGGAGCATGGTGGGATGTTAGGACCCAATTGCAAGGTATGGGACTTGAGTCCCACATTGGAAGTATGGGATTCTAATGTGGGGTTTATAAGGCCTTGGGCTCTCCAACTACAATAGCTAGCTTTTGTGGTGTGGTTCTCCCAAGGTTCTTATCAGTTTGTTAGTGGGACTCATGGCAAATCACGATTTGCCGCATGTTCATCTTCCATTGTTAATGTGCACACAAAATAGTCATTATGTTTGGCCAAGTTTTTTAGGGAAGTGCCACTATAAGGTCCTTTCTATAAATAGGAGGCCTCATGTAGTGAAAAAACTTCACCTAGTCTTTTACGCTCTTGTTTTGTTGAAGAGAAAAATAGATTTCTTGCTTGTAGAGGAAGCTAGGGAGTTGAGAGAGCTTTTACTCTCTCGCTCATTTCATATAGGAAGGATAAGACCTCTTTTTTAGCAACTTCAGAGTTCCAGCATTTTTGTTGATTTGAGGTATTTCCTCCTGCTTCTCTTCTCTCTTCTCTTTTGGGTAGCCTTTCTTGTTGTCTTCTTTGTGTCTCTGACTTTGTTTTTTTTTTGGGGGGGGGGAGGGAATGCCGCATGGGTGGTGATGAGAGCGAGAGCTCCCTAGAAATCTTGTCAGAGGAGCCTTCTGGCTGGGAATCCTCCGACCAAGTAAAGCATCAGTCGAGGGTTTGACACTCAGACTTTGGCCATGTTGGATCACGGGGTACCCAGATTGTTCAGACCACATTGTTCCTGTTCGTAACTCTTGGGCTAGTGGAAGCCGCTTGAGCTCGTCAGTACAAGAGCGAGTTGAAGAGATGGAAAGGGTTGAGTCTGATTGAGAAGGACGTTGGGATTGTGGAGTGGTCAGAAGTAGAAGATGATTCATCATCCGACACCGACTTTAATGTAATCTCTGCCATGTCATATGCAGGAGGTCCGGTGAGCGGAATGGTCAAGAAGAAAAACAACCTGGTGTTCCCTTTAGTGGCGGATTGAGACGTTGGCTCGGTGAGTGAGGAAGTCCACGATGTTAGGAGTCGGTTTTCATCGAAGCATGAAGCCCAACCGAGGGAAATAATTGTGTTGTTCGACCAGATTTCAGAGGTTGATAATTACTTGAAGGTCCCGATCGATGTTGATGATTGGGTGTAGGATACCCCAAAACCCATGTTGTTAAGATTTTTTTCTTCATGTATGATTACTGCTTCACCTATCTTGGTGTTTGCATTCCCTTTAGCAATTTCGAAATTGTTGTGATGTCGTCATTGGCCACAACTCCTTCCGAACTTCATCCGAACGCTTGGTTGGGCTATTATCTAGGCATTCAAAATCCTCTGTAAACACGTAGGGGTAGAGCCTTCAGTTCGCCTTTCTTTTCTCTTTTCAAATTTATTAGAATTTTGGAGGCCTAACTCAACCCAAAAGCTAGCTCAAGAGTTGAGGATTGTTTTCCCATATGTAAGGATTATCTTAGCTATATCTCTAGTCAATGTAGGACTTCTCAACACATCCTCTCACGCCCATGACTAGACATTTGTAGCGTGGGATATGCAGGAATAAAAATCTGTGGGTGCCCCACATACAGGTGGTCTCCACTTTAATGGATTTAGGATAAACTCTGATACCATATTAGAATTTAGGAGGTTTAACTCAACCCAAAAACTAGCTCAAGAGTTGAGGATTGTCTTCCCATATATAAGGATTATCTTGGCCATATCTCTAGTCAATGTGGGACTTCTCAACAAAATTAAACGGATAGGGGGCGAACTTGGTTGGGTGAGATGTCGAGCTCATGAGAAACATAAATTCCTCCTTCCCTATACTGACTCCTAAAAGACGAAGTCGGTTTCCTTCAAATATGAGTTTTTCAGAGTGGAACTGGTGGAAGGTGTGATCCCATTCTGGAAGAGTTCCAATAGTGTCCTCCTCAAATTTCTCCTGCACTGGGCTTGGGCTCACTATATTCTCCCGAGAGATTATGCAGCGGATGAGTCTTCCTCTTCCTTAACCAGGGTGGAGAAGGAGTTTCTAGATGTCGTGCTTCGCTCGGTAGACAGTTTTGTCTTCTAAAACAGAGAATAGTTTTGGGCAACAATTATTAAAAACAAGATAACCGAACGAGTTTTTTACTTTTTAAATTTTATAAAACAGAAAACAGCTTTTGAAAACACTAAACAAACAAGCCTGTAGCTCTCCTTCTGAATTTTCCTTATTCTTTCCTTCTTTCCTTTTATTCTTTGCTATGATGTAGTTATCTTAGAGTTGTTGTAACTGTAATTTCTCTCAGTCCCCAAGTTATAGGAATTTCTGATTTATGCACATGGTGTACATATAAGTATTTTAGCATCTCTTCAATGATAAGATCAGAAATTATCCAGTTCCAAGTAGTTTCAAGTTAATACAAACTAAGAACATAGTTAATTTATGCTATTCCGAGAATGGAGCTATTATTCTGCAAAATTGTAGGATGTGCCATTTCTTGTTTAGTCCACCATAATATATGACAGCTTTATATTTCACAGGCTGCACTTAAAAATTCCAGAGACTCTAGGGATGGAGTTGATACAGAAATCACATCTCTACAGGCTGAAGTTGAGGTGAATATGACATTTAATTTTTTTAATATCCTCAACACAGGATGCTTTTTATGCTTTAATTACTTCCTCTCAAACAGAATGCAAAAAGTGAGATTGAGGCTGCAGTGAGACAGCTAAATGGAGCTGAATCTGAAGTGAAAACTCTTCGATCAATGACACAAAGAATGATATTAACTCAGAAAGAAATGGTATGTACTTCTGTAGTTGCTGGAGTCCATTAGTAATATTGAAAACTCATAATATAAACTTTCTTCTTATCAGGAGGAAGTTGTTCTAAAGAGATGCTGGCTTGCTCGTTATTGGGGTTTAGCAGCAAAATATGGTAATCTTCTGCCTGGTTTAGCTTAATTTTTCTTTTCTTTTAGGGTAGGGTTATGTAATCTCTTTCTGACATGCCTAACGGGGTATTTTTGTATCAATTGGTTCCATATGTTAATCACTCTTGACAGAAACTAAATAAGCTTTCAGAACAATTTATCATATTTTAACTTTTTGAACATGTCAGCATAATTGCAAAACTAATGAGTGTATGATTACATGTTGGGCGTGCTTTGTATAGTGGGATTTATCTGCAAAATAGACTAGACTACAGTAGGTGGCGATTTGTCTTCCTTTTTGTTTTTCTTTTGTTGCTGGGGTAAATGCATATCTTGGAAGGACTGGAGTGCATCAGCAAAGCCTTTAAATATCATTCTTTTGTGTATGCTTATATGTATATACATAATTATTTTGCTTGTTTATCTAGTTTGAATGTGGCTGAGTTGGACAAGTGAATAATTTCAGGGTGAACTTACTGCTGTATTCTATCTTGTGTAATTTTTCCCATGGTTGATAGGAATCTGTGCGGATATTGCAATTTCAAAGTATGAACTTTGGTCATCCTTAGCTCCTCTTCCATTTGAGGTCGTTGTTTCTGCAGGACAAAAGGCTAAGGAGGAATGCTGGGAAAAAGGCATGAATTATAAATATTTGGGCTCTACATTTCATATGCCTGCCTGAATAGTAGAACGAATGTGCTCTATTTTATTTTTATTTTTTCTTATAGTAATGATTTTCACTATTTTGTTGCATGACCTGTGAATTTCCAAAATATACGTGATGGTTTTTAAGCAGGCGATGATGCAATGGAGAAGCGCAGCAAACTTGTTCAAGATCTGAATGATCTTACTGGAGAAGGAAATATTGAAAGCATGCTTTCTGTTGAAATGGGACTGAAGGAGCTTGCTTCTTTAAAGGTTTTCTATGAATGCCTTGGTTGTCTTGTTTTCCTCATGTTCATGACTTCATGTTTTAAATTTTTTTGTAATCTTCTTCAATACAGAGTCCTCATACACAAGCAGTGCTAAACTCTCTCTCTCTCTCTCTCTCTCTCTCTCTCACTCTTTCTTGTGGTTGTTTTCTAAGGTTGAGGATGCTATTGTGCAAGCATTAGCCCAGCAGCGGCGTCCAAATTCTGCTCGACAATTAGTCTCAGGTATGCATTCCTGCTTTCATCACTAGTCTTGTCATCTTCCTAGTTCACGTGTATTGTAAACCTAAACCATGTACTTCTGTAAATAAGCATGTGCTAAAGATTGAGTATACAGGGGGCATATCAAGTGAGTGTCTTATAGTGAGAGATGAGAGCATCTAATCATAACCGTTGGATTACCATTAACGGTTCAGATTTAATTAATTAAAACAGTCCGCTCCTTTACGTTTTCCCCCTTTCGCATTCCAATCCCCGTTTCTTTTTCCAGTCGCCGTTTCCGTTGCCAGTTTTTCCCTGTTTTATTTTTCCAGACAGAGACATTACGTTCCAATCTTTGCCTCATCTTCCTTCCTATTCCTCAATACCACTGTGCTAAACACCCATGCCACATAGCCATGTTCCAACCACTTGATGTGCATGAGGACCCCATGCCATAGCTTCAGCCCAGAACACCATTGCCGCAGCAGACATATTTAAAAATAGTAGATATGGGATCAAACACAAGTTTCAGAGCTTAGGTGTACGGAATTTTAAGATTAAAAAAAGGAAAAATTGGGATTTGAAAACAACCCAGATGAAAAAACGGGGTGGAAAGGATGAAAATGAAGGAAACATTTGAAATAGAATAGGTCGTAAAGCTCAAAAGAAATGTATGCAATTTTGTAGATCTTAATGGTTAGGGATTTAGGGCGAATATCGTTTTTCTTTTCTCTTTCTACACGGGAAGAACACGATTGACACAGCCAGGAAAAAAAGGTTCCACGCATCTGTTTCAATTAGAACTAGATCTCAACCATTAATGCTCATCTAACGGCTATGATTAAATGCTCTCATCTCTAACTATAAGACACTCCTCTCACCTGATATGCCCTATATATATGTGTGTGTGTGTGTATATATTGTCTTTTGGGAGATTACACCCAATATATTATATTAATATTATTTGTATTCCTTTATCCTTTTTCTATACTTAAAGAGTAAAGACTAAACCCTATAATCTCATCAGGTAACTAGAGCTGTATAGTACCATGTAATTATTGTAACTAGGATAATCGTAATCTTTTATCTTTATTGCGACTCGACATGTATACAACATAGCTTCAGACTTCAGTGTATTATGCACAAATTTCATCACATCTCTTGTTTCACTTGTTCCATAACATGGTATCTAGTACTTGATGATAAACAATCAAGACTCGTGACCCAGTGAATGCAATCTCTACTAGTGATTTATTTTTTGCCGGAAACATTGTTTCGTCTTGGTTTCCTACCTTAACCTATTTCCCGACCTTGTTGCTTGTTCCTCATTTTTGCGACCTTCAAGTTGTTTTTTCACCACCTTTGCTGTCACCTTTCCAGCCAACGACCACCAGATCTTACTCACGGTTCCTACTTGGCATGTTTGTCCAAGTCCTATCTCCAAAAATTCCTTATGTGCACTTACGTGTGTCAACTCCTTTCAAATGCAACAATCATTGTACTGCACACGTGGCAGGTGTGTCTCCGTGCACCACCATGTCCACAAGTGTCACCTAGCCGCCCTGTTTGTAGCCATGCCGTCAACCGCCCCCGGTTCAGTCATCACATAGCCTTTTCATCCTAGGGTTTAAATATTCCACTATCCATAATGACCTATTTCTTTTGTTGCACACAATGGTAATAAGTAAATCTTTTGTATCCCCACCTCGTGTGTCTGAGTCTAGTCATGACTCCCTCATCATATCTTTGATTACTGAAATGTAAGCAATTTGAACCCCTTTCTTCTTTAGAGTCTTCTATGAAATCTCTCTACGTATTCTATTATATGTCTTTCTCAAATCAATTAAAGCCATGTGTAGGTCCTTTTTATTCCTTAGATATCTATCCACCAATATTAGTAGTAAGTTCCTCTATCTCTTTGGTTGATCTTCTCAATATAAACCAAATTGATTTTCTATAATGGGTCTTTTGTCTTAACCCCCACTAAATTACTCTCTCCCAAAGCTTCATAGCCATTCCCCTAGGATGCTTAGACCTCATTATCTTGTGTAACAACTTCATTCTTAAGGATAGGGACTGAAGTATTTCTCCTCGATTACTCTATTATCCTATTTTCTATATGTGTTTAAATATGTAGGACTAAAGTCTGTTTTACATATGCACTAACAACATTGCGTCCACTTTTGAACATTACCAGATATTAAATCACCTGGGGACCCTAAGTTTATGGAAGCCTTTGGTACGTTTCCCCCCACTTATATTGCAGAAATATCTGTGATTGTCCCTTTCATGCAAATGATAAGATAATGCTATCCTAAATATTATTGTTCTTATGTAGAATTGAGTCCAGAGGAATCTGAGGATGTTCTCTTCAAGGAGGTATTTCATTCTCTTATGAGTTATTCATGCTCTTTATTATTGACAGCTTCTTGAATGTCTGTGTCCATTGCGGTTCATTTCTCTTCTTTGTGAACACATGCTTTTCTGGATTCTGGATTACATGGTTCTTTTACTTTGATTTTTATAACGTTTACTTTTCAATCATTTACCCCGCTCTTCAACCTTTTCATAAATATTGGTGGCTTGCAACTACTTTTGGTTTGTGACCAGCGAAGTTAATGGTTACTCCTCATTATTCTCTCTGTATGACAAGAAATCTCTGGTTTGTATTGCTGTAACATGGTTTCTCAGTGAATTTACATTTTGTGGACAGGCTTGGCTGACATATTTCTGGAGAAGAGCCAAGGCTCATGGTATAGAGGAAGACATTGCCAAAGATCATCTTCAGTTTTGGATTGGTCGGAGTGGGCATTCGCCTAACTCACACGATGCTGTAGATGGTAATTATTGTCTAACATTTTTATTTAAAATAGTTACTTTGCAGCACATATGGTGTATGCATTTAGCTTCTCTAAAATAAGGGGTGCAGTAATTAAGTGCGGAATTATATCCGTTGATCAGAAAATCAACATTTGAGATTTTAATAACTTCATAGTTTGTCATAGATTCACGTATACCGTATCACTAGCTCAATTGTTGGTTTTCTAATCAATGTTCAACGGCCAAATCCTGGATGTGTCAACCCAGTATTAAACTAATTGGCCGGGAAGAAATGGTTCAATTTTGGTGTCACCTGTAACGTATTGCTTGGATTTATGTTTTAGTACTGATCACCTTTAATTATGGAAGATATATTATAGTTAACACTCCTTATTTTGTGCAAGGAGTCTTAATTGATAGACCTAGAGTCTAGACTTGGTTAAGGACAACGGAGGGGAGGAATCTTTGTAATATGAATCATTGAGACTTAAAGGAGTTTGTTTAAGTCAGACTTGTATTAGCCACTTGCTTCAGAAACAAGATTGCACTTAAAAAACATAAATACCACGTATCTAAATTTCTTCAATTATGTTCGTCCTCTCATAAAGACATCATAGATTATGCTTTGATTTCACCTCCATTGATGATGACTTAAAACTAGGCTAAGAGATGAACTCTTGCTTAATATTCTCGGGAGATTTGCATTGTCTTAATTATCTGAATTTTCAAATTCCAGTTGAGCAAGGACTCTCGGAGCTGAGAAAATTGGGAATTGAACATCGACTTTGGGAAGCATCCAGAAAAGAAGTTGATCAAGACCATACTATTGCTTGAACATTAACCACTTGACCTGAAATTTGTATATTGGGATTGTTTGCTGATTTATACATAGGAATTGTGAATTTCATTTTGTTTTTGAAGATGGTTACCTTCCACTTTGTTTTCACTTTTCAAGTGAGGTTACTCAGACTGTGATGTCTGTAAGTATGACTGTAATGAATTTAGGGAGTAGGACCTGATGCTCTAGCTAGCTTGTTTCTCTGCTTCGCATGGGATGAAAAACAGTGATAAATTGTCACAATATAGACATTTAACATCAACCCATTAAGATGGGTTTGTCCTTCAATCTGGAAAATCGGCAATAGTGGGACGTAATAGTGAGTTTGTTTTTAACATAAGCAAGTAAAGATGCATTTAATCTCATCATTAAAGGATTCTTTTTGTACATGTAAATGAACGTTTGTTTTGACCATGCAGCAGAGCTGCCATTCAACATCGGTAGTATGATTTTAAGAGATTTGAAGAATTCATTGTGACAGTTGGAATTATCCTACATTACCAAGTAGGTATTAATTGCTCAAAGAGAAGAGAGCAGAATGGTGGGAGAAGTTTGAGATAACACTATTAAGCAAGACACATTAATGAGTGTTTTAAGATTATTAAGGAATTAAAGATAAAATTATCAAGTTTAACTCCTTAAAGGGCATAATTTTTGGTACCGCCCCTCTTCATTCTTATACCATACTCCATTTTTGCTTCTTTTTTTTTCCACTAACATAAGTGCAGAATGTTGTAATTGCTTCCTACAAACATAACTGCGGAACATTTGGGTGGTGAAAGAATGTAAAAGGGTGATACCAAAATTAATGTTCCTCCTTAAATTACCATTACATTAAAAACTGGATTTTTCAATAAATATAATTTGGTTTTTTATTCCTCAACCAGGGCTTTTTTAGTGCACACCTTCGCGCAGCATTATTAAACTCGATTCGGACCGGCCGATCGAACTTGTCCGACTGTGACCGGGAACCTGAACAGTTCGAGCTGACAATTAGGTTGGGCATGCATTTGAACCGAACTGAACCGGATGACTCGGCCGGTTTGGATGAAAACTGGTGACTCAGCTAATTTTTGGTTGAATCCGTCAGTCACCCAAAGTGGCTTTTTTTCATTGCTTTTCAATTTAGCTGGGCAACGTTTAAAGTAGGAACCGAATAAAAAAATGTGTTTTTGATTGTCACTAGATGTATTAAATTTATTATTGATTGACCTTCCATTTTAATAGTTCTAATTAAAGTAATTACAAATTTCAATTAAATTCCATTTAAACCATCCTTTTACAATATTTTTGGCCCTGATTAAACTATTCAATTTAAATTTTAAACCCCACGTGGGGATATTTAAAGATTTTAACAACTGTTATGGTTGCAGACAATGTTTAGAAAAACGGACCGGTCATTAAACCGGTGGATGCACTGGTTCAAGATTTAAAGGTTCAACCGGAGTTGAATCGTGGTTGAACCGATAATGATAAAATACTAATATTTTTAATTTTAAGAATATTTATATGACATTATATCTTTTAATACATAATAATATTAACTTTTACCACTTAAAATAAAACTAAATAATATAATAATATGTATATTAATATTTATAGTGCACTTATTTCTCATTATATTCATACAAATATAAGTTAAAATAAAGTTTTTAAAGAAGCTAATTTATAGTTAATATGTGTATTTTGTTAAAAGGAAAGTAATTTCTTGTTATATATGTGTGGATCCAGCGAATAGTTGATTTAGGTGCGATGCGTGTGTTGAGTCGTAATAATTATAATATGTTGCATAAATCTCTGAAGAGATTAGTATGGCGTAGTGGTAGAGGCTACTTTTTGGTACTCCTGTGTTCTGAGTTCAAGTCTCACTGTTCTAAAACTAAACGGTCTAATACGCTTACCGAACCGGCCATAAGTCTAGTTCCTAATCGAACTGATCGGACCGACTGGTCCGGTTCGATTTTCTATCAACCAATGTTAATTGTACTTGATGAGAATTTCTAAAAGCAATGGTTATAAACTAGAGTATAAGCTCTTTTTTCTTCCGAAAGAAGCCTGGATAATATTAAGTCGAAACAGGTGGCATCGAGGTTGAATAAGAATATCTTGTACTAAAATTTTAATTTTTTTAATACCTACCGAGTCAATCGGTTCAACCAGTGACTTAGTGATTTGACCAGTGATCCGCTGACTCAGTATCCTGATCGAGTCAATGATCGGTCCGAGTTTAATAACACTACTTCGGGCACATTACACGAAATTAGCTTCAAATGCTATAAGAAGCTAAAAAATTAGGTTTTAACTGAAAACTTACCACCGAAAGTTGTTAATCTAACTACTCTCGAATTAACAATGTAAAACATGTCACATTTTTTTTTTGTCTTAATCAAGGTATCTCCACAATCAATAGCCATGAGACTAATATCTCTTCTCACAGCCAGCGTGCTAAGCAGTAGAGAGTTGACTAAAATGTTTTTTCATTCACAAGAGTTGAGAATCAAACCCTTAACCACTTACTTAAAGGAGAAATGCTAAACCAAGTCACATCAATGTCTAGCATGAATCACATGAGGAAGGTTGATGTTTGGTAAGGTGAATAGTACTAATCAATAAATGTAACAATATTCATGGACGGAAAATGATTTATAAACATATGCATAGTGCAGATATCCATGAGACATTCAAAGAGATAAAAGAAGAAAAGGGAGAGAAGTAATTGATACAATATATGATAGAAGAGAGAGATAAAGAAAGATGGGAGGTCTCTTGAATGTCTCAATATTTATGTTTGTATACCATTACCCTTCATAGACATTTTGGTGAAAGGTTAGTGGCTTATTAAAAGGTAAGGCATTTGGTTGAAAATGGTCCACTTTGAAGTTGGAGGCAGGTAGTGGAGGAGATGTAAAGGGGGAGTTAAATGGTGGGTTCATTTGGATAAGGAGCAGAGCAAATTGCTAAAAAATCCTTAATAAGGAAAGTCATTTGTGAGAAGGCTTTAATAGAAGCATGGAGCAAACCATGTTTGCTAAGGGGCGGGGAGATTTTTCAGTTTTAGCAATAATGGACGCTGGAGTTGATAAATTCATATTTCAGTTTCGAGATAGGGAAACTCCCAGAAGAATAGTTAAGGAGGCGCTCCGGTGTGTTTGCAAATATTTATCCTCTTGATTTAGCTATATAAGAAATATGCTTTGACTCTTCTCCCTTTTGGGTGCAGAATACTACCAAGATAAACAAGATGATACGTGTCATATGTAAAGTACAAAACCTAAAGGTGGAACTTGGAAGTGAAGCTAGCAAGAGAGTTGCTTGAGCAAAGGTGAGTCAAGCCTAAGCTTATCTACGTTATGAGAAACTCCCAGATTACTGTTATAAGTGTGGACAGTTGGGGAAGGGGCAGTAACCAAACAATCATTCATCTCTCACACCACTTCATAACTGATTCTTAATAATATTCATAGTAGAGAAAATTCTTTCAATTGTTGCAATTTCCACGGGTATTATCAACCTAACTCTTAAAGCAAATACACCAACAAATATACAATGTGTTTCCTAGCCTCCAGAAGCTTTATAGCAAGATCACTAATTTCTCTAGGGCTTATAAAAAAAGTAATTCCTCTAAGTTATGAAAATGCACTATCCAAACATATATCTATGAAATAATTTTCAAAACTGCTGCCAAAATTTCGACAAAGTAAAATTTTAAAGGATAATGTGAATTAGAAACTTCCTCTATTATGCCCTTTGATATTTCCTGTGTTTGGAAAGTACCGATCATATTAGGAATGACAATATTATGCTTTTCACTAAATGATGAAACAAAAGAATGTCCATCATCATCTCTCATTCTCTCATAACTTGCAACTCATGCATTCGTTAATAGCATCTACAAATCTTGTTCCCTTCTTGGTAATGGTTGAGATAACTCATTATAATTCTCTAAAATGATTTTCATCAAAGGCAAGATGGAAACATTCAAAAGATAAATGTAGAATTCAACAAAACACATGCTTCATCTTTTACCTCTACAGTTATGCCACCTTCCTCAATAATTTTAAGAACATCATTCATAAATTATGAAGTATAAATTTAGTAATCTCACTCTGTACTAGTCCAGTCCAGTAGTATAATAAATAGTAATAGTAACAAGCAAATCAATGCAATCTTTAACATA
Source organism: Acmispon strigosus (assembly GCA_030819835.1). NCBI lineage: Eukaryota > Viridiplantae > Streptophyta > Magnoliopsida > Fabales > Fabaceae > Acmispon > Acmispon strigosus. The sequence continues at coordinate 76,280,493 of JAUAMA010000003.1, read as the reverse complement.
ACATAGTTAGAGCTTGGAGAAAACTGGCTTCCGCTTCTGCATGTGTGCCATAACTGCTTCAGTTAAATCAGCGGATAACAATCTGGCAGAATTCAAGGTTGCAACATAATCCAAACCTTGATCTACAGTTAAGTCCCTACTTTTAAGCAACACTGTTTTTGTCCCAATAACTGCAAGGGGAGACTTGGTAGCAATAGCTGTTTGTCAAGTGTTAAAAATTTACTTTACCAAGTCAGAATAAGAGTCAGGAAATGTGTGTGAGTGTGTGTAAGTTAAAATGCAATCAATCTAGAATCTAGAATCTAGATAGATTTTGCTTGGTTAAGTAACTAACCCTGAGCGAGCTGGTAGACGCCCTCGTCTAAGTCGTGTTTGGAATCGAAAGCGCGAGAAACAAGCCCCAACTCCTTAGCCTCCAAACCTGAGAACCTGCGAGCCGTCAAAGCCAACTCCATGGCGTTGCCGAAACCTACAATGATGGGCAACCTCTGAAGAGTTCCGAGATCAGCAGCCAGGGCCAAATCCACCTCTTTCACCGAGAAGAACGCCTCCTTCGTACACAACCTTATGTCACAGGCGGTTATGATATCAATTCCACCTCCGATGCAAGCTCCATGTATACTGGCAATCACGGGTTTCCTGCACCGTTCCAGGGCCGTCAACGAATCTTGCATCGCCAGGATCTGTCGCCGGAGACTCTCGCCGGAACTTGAATTGGCACTAGCACTAGCACCTGTAGATTTCAAAAGGGAAAGGTCGATACCGGAACAAAAGTGGTTGCCAGCACCGGACAAAACGATGACGTTGACGTTGGGGTTGTGGTCGAGTGCACACAGGGCTTTAGGGAACTCATGGAAGAAATCATCCGAAAGGGCGTTGCTTTGTGAGGGACGATTCAAGGTAAGATACCACACACCACCACCACCAGTAGTATTTGGGGTCTTCTTCTTCTTCTCCTCCTTAATTTCTAGGGTTTTGTATTCCTCTTCCATTGCTTCCTTCCTTCTCTCTCTCTGTTCATTCCACCAGCCAACAAATAATTTATTTATATGCTAAAAATAAATAAAGAAAGAAATTTAATCAACGAACAAAACAGTACTCGACTCGAGCATATCGGTATTGCATAGAATTTTATTAAATCTAAAACGACAAAAGGTCCTACCGGGAGTCGAACCCAGGTCGCTGGATTCAAAGTCCAGAGTGCTAACCACTACACCATAGAACCAATTAACTTGTCACAACATTGTTAATATCAAACTTGAACCTTGTCCAAGCGAGCTTAAAATAGAAAGTCAAGGAATTCTTGGCTCAATGGCTCTCTTGAGCAAGACTAGTACAGAATGAAAGTGAATTCTTAGTTTGAATGCTCGCTCAAGCAAGCATATTCCAGGAAGAATAAGGAATTTGAAGTGTAGCTTGCTTGAGTAAGTATAAGGTTCTTCTTAGCGAGCAGACGATGTAGGATTCTTAATGGTGAATGTAAAGCTCGTTTGCATTCACATGAGATAAAAACTCATCACAAACTGAATCGGTTACATCATTTCTGAGACAATTTCCTTAGAAGCTTGTAAGCTCACCTTAAGTCACGAGTATCCCAAAGGAGGGAAGTCAAGCATCACATTGCTTTAGACTAAATAATTACCTCCGATCTTGACATTCCAGCATCATAATGCCTAGAGTACTCGACTGGGGGGAGGCAACTGTTATAAAATAAAATGATAGGCTTATTACATTGGCCCAATATTGATAAGGTCCTACATATTTTGAAAATAAAGACTATGAGTTAAGGTAATATCTCTAATTACCATATACGTTTGTTATGTGATGATATCATATCTACAATTGATTCTGTTCATGTTTGTTACAACCCTATGTATATATACATGAATTTGAATCATCTCATGTGACATGACAAAGTCAAGTGAACATTGTATCTATATCTCTCCTCATAAATATTGAAAGAGTCTCACGTATTTAATGCATATAAAGAGAGAGGTAGACACACAATTTTCACATGAGGGGATCTAAATGCATATATGCACGATCAAGGAGCACATCTCAAGTACACCCTATCTGTCTAATGCGAATCCTTATTTCTCACTCAAGCTTCTGACTTGAGCACCAGATGCCTTGCATGTACTCACCTTCAACGTCCACCTGATCACTAGACATAAGATGAAGAAGACATTTCGTGAGGAAAAACAACTAACAAGTCATTCAACATTTGTCTACGTCCCGTACAAATTATGTTAAGTAATCTTACACCCGACCATTAAGTAAGATAACATTAACTTGTTGAGATATGCAATTAAACATTGAGTAAGAGTGCTAAAGTTGCCACTCGTTCCAGTTCAGGGACGAGTAGTAATATTTTTCAAAGTAGTTAAGGGGTTGTTGGTATCAACTAAATGTTTTATCTAGTCTAGGTAAGAAAATCAGTGTGTCTTAAAGCAAAGCAACAAGGTTCTAGAAGAATAGTTGATGTTGTCGAATTTAAGACCAATCATAAGGCATGAACCTCTTAGTGTCAAGTATAACTCGAACAAATTTGTTCTCACTTTTTGTCTAAGGTGAACTATCAATTAAGTAGTGCACCGTGCACGACTAGCTTTTGGCCAATAAGATCGCGCCAAGTGTCCAGGTGAGTAACCGGTAACCGGTTCTACAGGTTATTTTATTTTTATAATTTTAATTTGTTAATTACTATAAACCCCTTTCTTTCTGTTAATCTTTTTTTTTATAATTCATTTTTACCAATTTTTTTTCAAAAAAAAAGGGTAAAAATGTAATTAACTAATTATTATTATTTTGAATTTTTTTAAATATCAGGTAAAAAAACCTGCTGTAGCAGGTCATTTAGAGTGGTACACGGTGCACCACTTAGGGTGCAAGTGCACCCTAGAAGCCACCACTTTAATAAGCGTCTTAGGTATTTTCATGATGAGTAAAACTTGGAGATATTTACCATTGAATGATTATATTTAACTAAGTCATTGATACTATTGTGTTGAGTACAACTTAAAGATGTTCAAATTGGAGACTAATAAGAGATCCTCATAAAATCTTTGAATTCTCGTAGGTCTAGCATAATTGAGTCGAATTCCTCCAAATGTGGAGGTAAATTTCTTCATGCTTTTTAGAGGAATTTCCTTTGTTTCTTTTTAAAAATTCAACTCAATTTGAAATGGGCTAATTCAAAAGTGAAAGAAGAAGAAAATGAAGAAAGTGGAGATGGAATAGAAAATGGAGTGCCACAAACTCTTGATTAAAGAGTTTGGCAAGTTTAGCCGAAGAAAACTCACTAATTTATAGAACTAAATGATTTTGAAATAATACTGCATTATTTTTCCTTAGAATTTAAAAAATAATTAAATTTTTAATTGATTGAGAAACTACTTCGAGTAGGTTAGGTTATAGAAAACAAAGTTAATACCACAAATTTTTTTTTTTAAATTCTTTCACATTTGTAAACAAATGAAAAACGACTTCAACGTTACTTAAAATCACTAAAAAGGTGATATACCTTTTTACATAATCATAAAGGAAATTGGTTTTAAGGCCATCCCATTGGTTCTCCCACCACCCCTTACTTTCTTAATTCCCATAATACCCTTTGAAATAAAAGCAATTTTCGCAAGTGCGAAATAGGAGTAACTTTCGCACTTTTAAGTGAATTTTTTTTTCAGTTCGCGAAAAACTTAAAAAATAAAATAAAAATACAATTTTCACACTTTTAAGTGCGAAATAAGAGTAATTTTCGCACTTTTAAGTGCAATTTTTTTCAGTTCGCGAAAAACTTAAAAAAAAATAAAAATACAATTTTCGCACTTTTAAGTGTGAAATAAAAGCAATTTTCGCACTTTTAATTGCGAAATAAGAGTAATTTTCGCACTTTAAAGTGCAATTTTTTTTCAGTTCGCGAAAAACTTAAAAAATAAAATAAAAATACAATTTTCACACTTTTAAGCGCGAAATTAAAGCAATTTTCGCACTTTTAAGTGCGAAAACAATAAAAATATTGAGTTTTTTAAAATATAATATTTTGATCGCATATTGAGGTGCGAATGTTGTATAAATTTCGCACTTAAAGGTGCGAAAAATACACAGATGTCAAGAAACACGTTAGGAAGGAGAAACAATGAGGAAGAAGTAGAAGATGATGAAGAACGAAACAGAGCTTCATTTGGTAGGGAGAGTTGCTTTGTGGGGATGATGAGAGGTTTGGTTAGAGGTTGGAAATGAAGGAGGTTAGAGTTTAATGGTTTAATGGAGGTAGGAACGGAGTAAGAAGGGTGGTGGTGGTGGTAATAGTGATGAGATGGAAAATAAGGGTGGTGGAGAGTGAAAGATGAAGAATGAGGAAGGGGGTGGTGGGTGGAGGGAGAGGAAGAAGGACATGAAAGGAATGAAAATAAATTTTAAAGGGTAAAAATGTATTTTCGCATATAAGAGGGGTGGTTTTAAGACCACCCTAATTGGTCTTAAAACCAACACCCGATCATAAAACCCCTTTACTAAAAAGTTTAATCAACCCTATATTAATTTCTTAAATATTAGTGTATTACCCTATTGAATTTAATCATTATTATCTTTGATTGAGAAACTAATGGTTGAGATACAATTTCAATGGTTGATTAGAACTGTAATGACCTTGTTTTATCTCTAAAATGAGCCAAATCCCCCTGTATTAGTGTTGGTTCAAATAAATTTAGGTTTAAGGATTGTTATGTGAGTTGACTGGAAAACCAACGCAATGATTCCTTAAACAAATAATTACTCGAGAAGTAGACCATGTTCGGGTTCCTAAGTAATTATTACTATTGAGTGATGATGGTCAAGGTAGTTGATTTTCTAACTAACGTAATAGAGAAAAACAACTAGTAAATAACTAAAACGTTTAATAAATGAGTTTAAACTTAAAATAAAGGAAGGAATAAGTAAAGAGTTGAAATAAGTATAAATATCTGAAAAAATAAACAAAGAATTTGGAAAATATGTATTTTGATTGTTTGTTTAATTGTGTATCCTTGTACAAATAATCACTTCTCTATTTATAGAGAGAGTGATTACAAGTTTACAACAGTTATTGAAACTTATAATCACTAATTCACATCCTATTTCCATGCAATTCACTGCAAATCGCAAGGTGCCTCTTACTTCTAATCAGTTTGAAAGATTGGTCTTCCTTGTATTAGCTGTTTCAAGCTTATAATAGTTATTCCTACATTTAAGGGATAGTTATTCCTATATTTAAGGGATAGAAGCATATCTGATTTTCACGTATTTAAACATAAATTTGAGGTCCATATTTGAAAATATTTTTGCCCTCAGACCTAAGTTTATGCATTTGTCCATAAATCCAACCCACGTGGAAGGTTTTCCTCATTCGACTATTTACCCTAACTTTGCAAGAGGTTAACTACTCTTAAAGCAGCTAACATCTTTCCTGCTTACACGTTTATAACTATTATGACAATAACCAATTTTCGAATACCAACAATTAGTCATTAAAATTTCATCAAATTACCCTAAAAAATATAAAAATAATTATTAAATTCGTTCTTATATATCAGCACTTCTGCCTTTTATAAAAATATATATCAAGGCATGATAATCTCTTATAATGACCAATTGAAGATTTATTCATACAAACATTATTTTTATTATTATTATTCGATTTTCGTGTCAAAGTTGAAGGAAAAAACTACATCGTGGACGAATGTTAGTCTCACGACTATTAGATAGGGAGATACATCATTGGTAAAGAAAAAAAGTTGAAGGAAGTATTAAGTAAATTTGACAGTTAGTTTTATTAAAAATTTATTGCTAACTTCAGAGGTTAGCGTGAAGACATGAAGAATCTCTCGTTTCAGCTCAAACAAAACCTAAAACGGGTTGGAACAAGTAATTTATCCCTCACAATGTTTTTACCGCAGCATTTTCGAAAACGCCAGTCTTATAACCTTGACACTCCTAGTTCTAGCAAACAATGTACACTGTCCAACTTCAATATACCCGTGTCCATGAGGTAAAACACATAACAAAGTGCATGAAAGGCTTAGTTAGAAAGATTTTGGTACCAGGTTCATTATGTTCTGTCGCAGCCACTGCAAGAAATGGCCACCAGACAGATTTGTAACCAAATGAGAACCCGGTAAATGGCCAAATTCGCTATCCAGACTTGTCTTGGATCAGCCAAAAGAAAGCTCCCAAAAATTTCCACCTTGCATTGCATGGCCACAACTAAGATACAAAGGACGGTACTGGGATTTGCACAATGGAAACTAGGCAGTAGAACCATCAAAACTGCCCTGCGCACTTTGTCGTCTTTTTTCTCTCCAGTTCTCTCCCCACATCTTGGCTTCAGCTACAGCACGTTCTCTATCAAGATCCCTGTTTAATATCCTCGCAGTTTCACGTGGGGAGTCATCTTTCTCTGATCCTTCCAAATCCCATTTTCGTCCAGATCCTCCACCTTCATCATTTTTCAATATTCTGCCCCCTTTATCATCTCGGCTCCTTTTATCATCACCAGCTCCCCTATAACCATGCCCAGCATTGTTACTGTCATTAGCCTGATTGGCCAGATAAGAGAGTGCCGTCACCACATCACCAATCAGAGGACGTGCTGCTGCCTGCTCTTGAATGCACATCGATGCCACAGCAAGAGCTTGGTAAAGACCTCGCATGGGATACCGCCCCTGCAGCCGTGGATCTGCCAACTTTGGAAACTTCCTGCGGTCATTGAACAATGGGCGTGCCTGATCAAAAAGATACAAAACCACCATTACTGCTCCATTCTTATATATGCATAAGTTGATGCATGCCAAACTAACTTAAAATGAAACGAAAAGATTAGAGGACTACCCATGTGACAAGGTTTTGTTCTCCATGGGGTAGAGTGCTGTCAATGGCTTTGCGGCCAGTAATCAGCTCCAAAAATACTACCCCAAAACTATATACATCAGACTTCACTGTCAGTTGCCCAGTCATAGCATACTCAGGAGCACAGTAACCATAAGTTCCCATGACACGGGTGGAAACATGTGATTTGTCACCAACAGGACCAAGCTTTGCTAGACCAAAGTCAGAAAGCTTTGGATGAAAACCTTCCTCAAGTAATATATTAGATGACTTGAAGTCCCTATAAATGACCGGAGGATTTGCCTTGTCATGTAGGTATTCCAATCCTTTTGCAGCACCAGCAGCTATTTTCATCCTAGTGTTCCAATCCAATGGCTCCTTATCAGGGGGAAGATCTGCGGATGAGTCAATAAACAATGATTAAACATTAGTTATCAAGATATCATGATGATCAAGAAGGCAGTGATGTGATAACCACAGCATTTATTCTCCATCCTTCTTGAAGTTTAGAGACACTCCTCAAAAATCAGAAACAAATATGATTACAAGGCAAAATGGAAACACCTTTAGCAGACAATACAATGATTATAATATGTACGACATTCATTTTCGGTAAATTAGAATAAACATGGAAGGTTAGTTTTCGGTAAATTAGAATAAACATGGAAGGTTAGTCTCCCCACTTAATTGATTAGGCTTGTTCTTGTTCTGGAAAACCTTTTAGATTTCATCAGCCACTACATAGCATATATATGCATCACCATAGAAAAATAAACCTTCCAGAGTGACAAATTTATTTTTCTCTGTTTCTCTTGAAGGGAAAACATGGAGCCCAGAGGCAGTTTAAAATGAATTGCTCAATCCTTCTTGCTAAATCTATGGCATGGAAATTTCATTAGTTATTAGGTACTCCCTCCATTCCTTTTTATAAGAGCCAAAAGAGTGATGCAGGTTGTTCCTTTTTATAAGAGCCACATAAGACTTTGTGCCATATTAATTATTTTTTCACATTTTTACCCTTATTCAATTTTGGAAATATGGAATTGCATTAATGATGGAAAGAGATTAAAAATAAGTATGTTAAGGACAATTTTGGAAATTCAACAACATTTTGAGAACAAATTTAATGCAAAAAACTATGCTACCTAACTTTATTAAGGGGTGTGCAAAGTTAGTTTGGTTCTTATAAAAAAGAACGGAGGGAGTATAAAGTTTTAAAGTCCAATATTTTATAATACCGTTATCTTGCAATTTCAAGACTGCACAATAGTTACATCTATTTTATCTTCTTTCAACCAAGAAATTCCATTAATGTTCATGCTCAAGATCCTACATTGTCAATGCACTTCATTTCAAATTTTATTCACTCCTGCATTCGTCTCCAGTAAAATAAAATTAGTTGACAAATCAGAAGGCTAAAACAACTAATGAAATATCTTCACTGTAGAAATTCCTATTAAGGCCTGAAAGCCTTCTCTGAAAGTCCAGGTTTAGCCCATGCTTGGACTTTGAAAGAATATATATAAGTCTGGCTAGCCAGACCCTACCCAGAAATAATCTTCATGAATTTTTTTATTTTTTTTTTTTGGTTACAGAATTTTTTTTAATTTGAATAAAAATATAAATTTAGCTTCAATATGAAAAATGATTATCTCATAATTTTGACAGGTTTAACACATTTAAAAAATATCTTTCACTTTTCATTTAAGAAATTTTTAATTTATTTTTATATGAACTTTCGGAAGGAACCTTTGGCCCTCCTACTTTTATTCAGACCGAGCTGATATATATTTAGTTTTCTCTATCAAAAGCCTTACCTCTAATCCAAAACCTTAGCCCCAATGATCACCTCTACCTCACTTAATATACAGCAAAAACAACAACAACAATCAAGATCGTCAAAATCAAGGTCCTACTTAGTATTGAGGGGAGGCACGTGAAAGATTGTAAATCAAAAGGATCCTAACACAAATCATAAAGGAAATAGGAAATAGTTATTGGCATTTACTATCTGAATATCAGTTTTATATTTCATAGTGTTTATGAAAAGAAGAAAATATAAAGGAAATAGGAAATTATTGACAACCTTAAACCCAAAGATCTTGTAAACCCAAAACTCAAAGATCAAAGAGGTTGTATTTCACGCGAAGGCCCATAACAAAGGCCAGATGTTTAGGGTTTACTACTTCAGAAACAAAACAAAAAAAGAACAACAGCAGCAGGTATAGAAAGGAAAGCGCTGAGAGAGTTGGAGAGTTGAGAGATGAAAGTGACCCAGGTTGACAATGGTTGAGAGAGATACAGGTCATGTTAGAGAGAAGAGGGAGGTCAAGTGATTCAAAGAGACTTCGAGCCATGGTTGTTGGTGGTAATGGGTCGTCTTTTCATTTTTGGTCTTGGTGTCATGATCACGAGTTCAATTCACAAGTCATCGTTGCAAGTTCCCTACCCAAAACCTAGCTTAGAGGCTCTTTGCTTACCTCCTGAAAATTGAACAATCTCACCATTTTTACAAGCTCGACAATCCCACTCGTCTGCACCATATGACCATCTTCAGTATGCTAAAGATCGAGTGGAGCAAAACTCATGATCAAGTGGTCCAATAAGTGAACTCGCGATCATGAAAACATTGATAACAACAACCACAGTCTTTTTCCATAATTCCATCTTGTGGGTTAGGTTCCATGGATCAAATGGTACCATAAAGCTCTATCATGAATAAAGACCAACAATGGACTGTTTGTTAAGAGGGGAATCTGTAATTATTCTTATTTCTTTTTATATGATTATAAAGAATATTAGTCAGTCTTTTAATTGTATATAATTAGATTTCCTAATTTCTAGCTGTCCAAATTAGGAGTTAGAATATTTTTCTGCAAGAGCTGTAAATAGCTTTGTATTATATATAGAAGAAATGAGAATAAAAATGGCAAGAAGCCAGAAATTTTTGACATGGTATCAAAGCTTTCTGGTCTGAATCATGATTAATTCAGGGCCTAATTAAGAGGGTAATCTGTCATTATTATCCTTCCCACTTCTTCTGATGTCCTAATCAATCTTGTTATGCATAACCCCTTATTAATCACAACATTTTCAACTTTGCAATAATGAGCTTACATTCTTTTTGGTCTTGCAACATTTAGTCCCTTACAACATCGCAGGTTTTATAGCTATATGGTAAAACTTATCTTTAATCTAGAGTGGTGTTTATCTATCACAAATTACACTTGAAATATTCATATAATTAATTCACTCTAGTTGGATCCTACGATTGATAACTCCATTTATCTCTCAGTCATTTAGACTTAGTATGATAAACCCAAGGTACTATATACATGAGACTTGTGATATTGCATGCTCGCCAATATTCTCCTCTAAGTTAGGATATCTGTGCCTTTTTCTAAATTTGCATTCCACATACTCTATTTTACTTCTGCTAGAGCCAAACGCGCTTCCAAGGCTTGTCTTCATGTCTTTAACTTTCATTTATTTCTTCTCTCAACTCTCCTACTAAGGTATATTATCCATGAAAAGCATGCATCGCTGCTGTGATGATACCATCTTTTGAATATGCTTAGTAAGCAAATCTAGAACCAAAGTAGAAAAATAAGGGTTCAAAGTTGACCCACCTTAACTTCTCACACTAGTGATAACCCTTCTCATACATATCTTTGATTGCTCGAATGTACGCAATCTGAACTTTTTTCTTGGTTAGAGCCTTTCATAAAACTTACTTAGGTACTCTATCATATGCATTTCAAAAATCAATGAAAATCATGTGTAAGTATTTTTTATTCCTCTCACTTTTTTTTTATCAGTCTATTTTTTTGTCTTTTTTTTCGGGGAGGGTTTTTTGTCCCTTAGCTCTAACCACTTGAGCTATACTTCAAAGACTATTCCTCTCACTTAACATACAATCTAATGAAAAAATCAGGGGGCAAGGACAGAGAGAGGGAATATGAAAAAAGAAAAGCTAACAAGTTATATAACAGCAACAAGTAAATTTCAATTTTATTTATAGCTGCCTCTTATTGGTGCTGAAACTAATCAGCACAAAATAATGAGGAAAACAACATGAAATTATCCTGATTCCTGAGCAATGCTACAGAAGATTTGTTGAGCAAGCTGCAATCTTAAGTCATGAATCATGATCATGTCGTACTGTTACCCAAAATTTTATTGCTTCCATGTGAGACTTGGCTATAACCATATACATCATAGAGGCAAGGCACAGAAAATAACAACTAAAAGCTCATAACATAATGGGCATAGCTGAATAGGTGTTCCCATACAAGGGCGAAAAACCCCACAGACAATTGTCTATAGCCATAATAAGTTCAAGAAAAAGAGTTGTAGAATAATCAAAATCACCAAAATGGAAATTTTCTTATAACCTTCACGTATGTAAGAAAAATAAACAACACTCACTCAAAATGCTGATTAAGAAAATCTTAACCATGACTCCCTTACATTTCAACAAGCACACCCAACTCACAGACAAGAAGTGATATTCTAAAAGAGAAAGTCAAAGTATATTCTAGAATACACTAGCTACTACGGGATTTAACTTTAGCACGGCTTTTTGCTTTGGATCGTTCAATTATATTTTTCAGCATTGCACGATAGTACATAGTAATAATTTAAACTATACCATAATTTCAATGTTGATGTCAGATAATGTGCCATTTTACCTGAAGCCTAAGTCTTCTCTTAGAAATTCAAAATTTCATATAACTTCTCACGACATGCTCCTAATACTAGTATTGTTGGAGACTTAAGGGATATTTCTGAGACTTTGATTCCTTTTTAAATGTATTAGCTACTCATCCTGGTGTTAAGGACATTTCTAAAGGAGAATACTAATATGCCATTTCTTAATATATGGACAAAAAAAAACTCAACTAAGACAGAAATTCGTCACAGAATCCAGAGGTGTAGAACACAACCATACCGTGAAGGTGGTCTTCCAATGACCCCAATGGCATAAATTCATAAACCAGGAGGCGTTGGTCCCCATCCGCACAGTATCCAATGAGATTCACAAGGTTAGGGTGGTGTAGAAGACTGAGCATGAGAACCTCGACAAGGAATTCCCGATTACCCTGGAGACCATTTCTGTCCAACTGTTTAACAGCAACAACCTGTACAGGTAAATGAACAAATGTCAGGACTCAAAAGTCACTGGAAGCCTCAACCAAACTGAAACTCGTTGAGCTTTAGAGATTAAGATTTATCTTCTAACACAAAAATTAAAAAGACAAATTTACAATAGAAGTTGGCAAACATTGCAGTTGAAAACTGAGAGAGAAGTAGAAACAAGAGCATGGTGACCTGAGCAAATGTTATACTATGTCAGATAGAGAAGAAAACTTAAAGTAAAACATATGAACAATTATTATTTCCCCTTTATTCATTTTCTCCTCGGTGCTGCCACAACAGCCAAAAGTGTAAAACTGTAAATTATGCAAGGTCAGACACACAATAATAGTCATATTAGGTTCATACACATAGTTCAACAGTTTGCAGCGTAACGGTGGAATTAAAGTCATAAAATTGAAAAGCATACCATTATTTCCTAGTTTGCAACTGTTTCCGGTGATGATAAGAACAATATTGTGAAACAATGAACAAGGGGGAAAAGCTAATTGTGTCGTTTAGAAAGCAAATTGGAGATAGTGCACTGATGAGACAAGCATATAAAAGACCAATTTTTGGATATTGTTTAAGAGTAGCAAAAAGATAAGAGGAATTTAACTAAAGGATAGAAAGGTTTACCTGGCCAGTGGTTTCGAGGCGCCCCTTGTAGACCCTTCCGAAACCACCTTCCCCAATAAAGGACTGGGGTCTGAAGTTTTTGGTTGCAGCTGCAAGTTCACGGAAAGTAAAAGTTTGAGCGGCAATTTGGACAGCTGTTCCGTCCTTGTCCTTGTCCTTGTCTTTGTCCTTGTCCTTGAGGAGTGCTGGCAATTCCCTTTTGGAGACTCCATTAATTGATGACCGTAGCTTGTCTGCTGCTCCTGCTATGCAATGCAATACAATACAACAACAGGCAAAAGACACAATTAGCTTAAACAAACAAAGCTGTGTGTGCGTGACCATGAATCACCGTGAAGCCTGCTTGATTCAGCTGATCCTATTCCTGATAGCTTGCTTGCTTGCTTCGTCAATAATTAGTAACTTATGGCCAGCCACAGGATCTGAGCTCATATTCATATTATATGTAAAGAAACGAAAGTAAAGAAAAAGGATCGGGATGGATGGTAATTATTTTCACTCAACACTCATCGTCGGAATTGTAACCTAACATTCAGATTGAGATAACCACCACCACCACCACCACCACCACCACCACCACCATCATCATCAGATCAGATCAATCAACTAGTACTAGATGAGTTGAGTTTACTTGGATTGGATATAAATAAATAATACTATTTTATTGCACAAGTTTAATTTAATTTTAATTTAAAAAAAAAGCGAAGGAAGAATTAGAAAATAACTAACCAGAGGCAGAGGGCAATCTGGAAATATGATTATGATCATGATCATGGATTTCCTGGTGAGGATTAGGATTGAGCTTCTCATCCTCCTTGGAATCGAAACACGAAAAACAACCCATTCGCCCTAACCAAACGCAGACACGGATGCGGACGCAACGCAATCCAATCAAGGGCTCATCTTCCAATCCAATTCTAAAACAAACAGATTCTGTGATTATTTTAAATATGGCTTTGGTAATTGGTTTGGTGGGATGGCAGAGCAGCTGCCTGAAATATATAAAAAAAAAAAAAAAAAAAAAAAATACAGAATCGGAGGAGGAGCTTTGCTTGCTTGCTTTTGTGCTGTGCTTGCTTACAACTAGTTAAGCCCTTCCTACTAACAAGACCAGGAAAGAAAGAAGAGGGATGGATGGATAGAATATAAAGCGAGCAAGAGCAAGACTTAATTGGGAATGGATCCCATCCTCTAATATCTCTATGTCACGCCTGTTTATTTTAAACACCATGTATCTTTCTTTCTTTTTTTGTGCAAATTTTTAACACGGTGTATGTATCTAATCAAACCCAATATAGTCAAATATTCTAAAATTATCATTTAATTCGTTAAGTCTGTATTTTCATAATAATTGAATAATTCTCGTCTTAAAAATCTTATGGATGAAAAAAAAAAAACATAAGCAGAAAAAGTTAACTCCACTAGAATGTAAATATTTCTAATTCAACCATAATTGTCTTAAATGGAGGATATTTATCTTATAAAAAATATACAAAAAATAAACTACCACCAAAACCACTCGAAGAAACAACAGGTAGCAAAAACAGCATGAGGCAGCAATACCCTTAAATCAATACCAAAAAAACAAAACCAAGTGTCTAATGAAAAGCTCAAGAAGCATCCGCCTCCCTCCTTTCTTCCACTAGACCCCGAATAGCCTCCATGTTAATGCCATCAAATTTAAAACTTTATAAATTTCCCAACGAGTCACGCTTTTTTCCCCTCATATACTAGCCCCCCAGAAGAAGCACCTCCGAAAAACAGAGAAGACTTTGAAACCACATGCGATATCACACCCTCTACGAAATCGTTTTCCACCAACGCAATATCCCCCCTCACATCGGGCAGGCGACACCTTTTAATTTTCATGGGACGTACATGACCCCGTGACTTAGGCGTATATTCCATTCATTAACACACACACTCACACACCAAACACACACCTCTCTTCTCTTTTTTCAAAATATACACTTCTCTTCATTGACAGAAGTGTAAATTACATTTCTCTCTCTTCTTATTTCAAAATTTGCACTCCCCTTCTTTACTTTAAGGAGAAGTTTATATTATACTTCTCTCCTTTCTTACATCAAAATCTACACTCTTCTCCCTTAAGAGATAATATATATTACACCTAAATCCATTTTAAACCAAAGAGACTCTTATTTGTGTTTATTTCCTATATTTATAATTTTACCATCATTATTATATAGTTTTATTTTTCTGATATCAATTATAGAACATTTTGAAGGTGAAATAAATATTTTGTATGATGTTCAAAAGTGGATAAAATAAATATTTAAAGGATTTAAATTTAAAAAATATATTGAAGTGTTTAAAATTAATTTTTTTAAGGAAAACTAGTTAATCATGACCATGATAGTTATACATAGAAGAACAAATTTGTTTAAGAGTCATTGTCATTTAAACCATTAAAAGACAATACTTTATCAGTAAAATCAATGTAAGCAGAACCGAACCGGACCGACTGATCTGATCGGATTAACTAGGAATCGTGGCCTTAGCCGGTTCGGTTGTTGCTATTAACCGGACTTCAAACAAAC
The DNA here is from genome assembly GCA_030819835.1 of Acmispon strigosus. NCBI lineage: Eukaryota > Viridiplantae > Streptophyta > Magnoliopsida > Fabales > Fabaceae > Acmispon > Acmispon strigosus. Next base: position 76,265,293 of record JAUAMA010000003.1, on the reverse strand, counting down.
CGGTAAAAAATCAGTGAAACCGGCCATAAACCGACAAAACTAGTAAAAACCAGTTGTTTCCCTATCAAAACCGATTCAAGAAGAACACGCAGGAGGACCACCAGACCACCGGTCTTAAAGCAACTTCTTCCTTTTTCTCGTCGTTCATGGCCACGCCAGACTTCCTAGTGGCCTTAGCCGGTTCGGTTGTTGCTATTAACCGGACTTCAAACAAACCGGTAAAAAATCAGTGAAACCGTCCATAAACCGGCAAAACTAGTAAAAACCAGTTGTTTCCCTATCAAAACCGATTCAAGAAGAACACGTCGGAGGACCACCAGACCACCGGTCTTAAGCCAACTTCTTCCTTCTTCTCGTCGTTCATGGCCACGCCAGACTTCCTATGATCAAGAAGCAGTGCCTAACAAAGCCGCGGACCTCCAAACAAGCACCACCATTGCGAATTTGCTAATCTGTTGCTGAAACTTATCTATCGCAGATGGTTGTGGTGAGGCTGTGAAAAACGATGTTACTGATTTTTTGGATTTTTTTATTTTTTAATTAATAAAAATGGATCAACGTATCACACTCTCTCCAATATGGTGCCACATCAATTTAAAAGAGACCCATCGGCAAAAAATGTTAGTTTTTCAACGAAATTCTGAAGGAAAACCAAAACTGCAATTAAGCATTTTTATAATTACTTTAAAAAACGGAAATTAGAGAAGATGATGGAATTGTCAAATGGGAGTTAGAAATGGCACCCCTAGCACACAAAATGACACCCCAAGCATTTTTTCATAATCCAAAAAATACTCTTTTTTACCATTAACCTCACATCCTATTCCATTTCCCTCCTCACTTCCGAAAATCAAAACTCGTATCCCTCTCACTGTCAAGCTCTTCGTCTCCCTCTCACTCTCAAGCTCTGCTCCTGTTGTTCCAAGCTCTTCGTTTCCCTGCTTCATCATCAACCTCATCATCTTCTTTTCGTTCGTGACCTGAGGTAAGCTTCACAACCCTTCATCTTGTTCATCTTCTTCCATTCATGCTTTTGTGTTATGTTGAAGACGAAGAGTCCGCCATGGGAGTGGACCCTCATCGTCCCGGGATTTTTAGGTTTAGAGTTCCAGGATTTAAGTCTCAGAGCTCTCAGTTTTAGGCTTCTGGGTTTAACATCCCGAAAAAATGAATTAGGACCATTCCGGTTTTTATATCTCGTAAGGTTAATTTTATTTGAAAAGTTAGCTTCCGAGATTTAGAACTCGGAAGAAAGATTTTTGTAAACCGATTCCGAGATTTAGAAACTAGAACGGTAAACCTGGTGAAAATTGCTTCCAAGATTAAAAACTCGGAATGAATAGGTTTATAAAATCCTTCCCAGTTTTAGGGCTCAGAACACTGGAACATTGCCTTCTGAGTTTTATAACCCAGTACAAGTAATTTCAGAACCCAAAACTGGATTTTAATTTTGATTCATTTTGTTATTTTTGTTTCATTATTTGTAGATGGCAAGAACTCATTTTGACCCCCGTGGACGTGGACGTGGATGGATCAACAACGACGACAGTAGGCGTATCCCTGGTGGGCATCTTCCACCTACAACGTCGAACAGGAAACGTAAAGCCGATGCTTCTTCCTCAACTCCACATCCTCCTCCACCACCACCTACTCGTGAGCCTGAGGTTCTACCTCCTCCTCAACCACAGGCTGACCCTATTGCTCGGCCTCAGGCAGATGTCCATGATCAGGCTTAGCATCAGCCTGAGCTTTAGTCTCAGGCAGAGACTGAAGAATTTGCTCTTCAGCGGGACCCTCCTTTTGCAGGAGGCCCCAAGGAACTGACGCTGCTCCGGAACTACCCAGAGACTCTGCTTTAATCATTCCGAGATTTACAATCCAGTAGAACAAATTTAAAAGGTTGCACTCCGGGATATATAACCTGGAAGCAAAATAGTCTCCGGGATTTAAAACGCCGGAAGGTATGTATTGTTAATTTCCGGGTTTACAAATCCCGAAACATGATTAAATCCAACAAATAATATTTCCGGGTTTTGAAATCCCGGAAGATATTTTAATATGCATTCCGGGATTTGAAAATTCGGTATGCATATACTCGTTCCGGTTTTACAAATTCCGGAATTTGTTTAAGTTGGATTCATATCATTTCAGGATTTTAGTTCCTGGAAGATATTTCCACAATGGTACCGGGTTTTATACGGCGTGTAAAATTTATTGTGTGTTCCGCGATTTCAAAACCCGAAACGTGAAACAACTAGTGTACCGGGATTTTAAAACTCGGAATGTAAGCCATGTCAGGGATATTTGAGATAGGGGGTTAGAATTGACACCCCCTTCACCCACTTCTAAACCCCCAAGGTATTTTTAAAATTACCAATAATACCCCTTTCCGGGTTTTAGTTATTAGATACGTTTTACCGGGATATATATCCCGGAACTTGGTCGGCATTCCGGGATTTAAAACTCGGAAGCGTAATTGCATTATATATAATATTGAACTTCGTTTTCTATGTTATATATGTTACAGGGCTGTTTTTGAATAACACATGAACTATTTCCAAATTCCGGGTTTTAAAACCCGGAATTTGGTTCTTTCAAACAACATTTAGGGATTTATATCCCGGGATATACATTCACTTTGCAGTTGTTTTTCGGGATATAAAACCCGGAAAACAAAAACATTGCATTCTAGGAGATAAAAACCGAAAGCAATAGTGTAGTGAAACACTTACACATGTTTTACGACTTAAATAACTATTCCAAATTGTATATCTCATAACCCATTTATTTAGCGTTATGGGTTTTATAAAACCGGTAGGAGTGAACATACATTTCGAGTTTACAAATCTCGAAAGACACCTACTGTCACTAAAATTTATTTCGGGTTTTATAACACGGAACAAATTGGAAAACTTCCATTCCGGGATATATAAACCAGAACACAAGTCATCAACCACATTCCGGAAAAATAAAACTCTGAAGTTTGTCGCCATACCTTCCGCAAAAAATGAAAAAAAGTATTTAGAACATTTACTACACAAAACTGGGTGTAAAATTAAGTGCTGGGGTCTCTTTGAGATAATTACTGCACTTGTGTGGGTTCGAAATGGGGTGAGAAATTTAATTCAAATTTCATTCATGATGGTATGGCATGGCATGTCTGAACCGTTGAATTGTAATCCACCACGTGTGTGGAGAGAAAGGAGAAGACAATAATACAAAGCTGCTTGCTTGATTAACTTTACCCGGAAACCAAGATCAGATCCTGAATCAATCGACAACTGAACTGATTGATAGAGCAGATACTTGTATTTTTCTCTCAAGTCTCAGCTACTTTAGTTTAGTTGTGTGAACTGGAACTGAAATTGTAAAGAAAGAAGAAGGCGATGGATTCTGCGCGTATCTTGCAATGCCATTCGCCGCACATGATCCATTCTCGGAGTCGGAAGAAGGAAAAGCAATTAGGATCATCATCATCATCATCCTTCTCCATCCATCACCATCCCTGTCGTCACATTCCCCATCCTCTTCTTCTTCACCGTCCTAAAACTCTTCCGCTTATCACCGCCGTCTCTTCCCCCCAAACTATGGAAGAACGAAAGAATAATAATAATAATAATAATACGGGGAAAGAGAATGTTCGGCTGCGTGTTCGATTAGATCATCAAGTTCAGTTTGGTGCTCATGTTGTCATTTCAGGATCAACCAATGAATTAGGGTCCTGGAAGAAACCTGTTCCGTTGAATTGGACACAAGATGGATGGGTATGTGAGTTGGAATTTCAAGGGAGCCAACAAGTTGAGTTCAAATTCATCACTGTAGAGAAGGACAAGACTCTAGTTTGGGAAGCTGGAGATAACAGGCTCTTCAAGTTGCCCGGGAAGGGTCGTTTTGGGATGGTTGCTACATGGAACGCCACGCACGAGAATATAGAGCTTCTGCCTTTGGATGGAGAAATTCAAGAAGAAGAAGTAAAGAATGAGTCTGATGCTGCTAATGCTAATGATGCTCCTCTTTTCCAAGCAGAGCCAAGTCCTTTTGTAGGTCAGTGGCAAGGTAAAACTGTTTCTTTCATGCAATCCAACGAGCATCGGAGCCATGAAACAGAAAGGAAATGGGACACTTCTGGTCTTCAAGGCTTGCCTCTCAAGTTGGTTCAAGGTGATCAAAACGCAAGGAATTGGTGGAGAAAGGTACTGTACTACTCACTGTTATTCATAATGTTGAAAACTATGCTAATAGTAAAGCTGTCTCATACTAATTTTGTAATCATTGATTCCTTTCTAGTGTGTGTTATTATCTTATTCTATTCCCTAGTTTTGAAATTTAAAAATCAACTGTCTAAAATGCCTGTGTTATTTTGTTTTATTTCTCGGAAGTTTAGATGACTATGTTTGGCTACCCGTTGAAAGAATGTGAGCAACTTCGAGACATAAAAGTGAATGAAACTCTTATTATGATTGGGACAAAAATCCCTTCAGCACTCAATTGGTATCCAAACACATATTAACTCAACATATTAACTTTATCTAGACTTTTCACTTTGAAGCTTGATATAGTACGTGATATTATAGCTGAAAGTCTGCTTGGGAAAGATCGACTAGAGGCTCTCATATACTCTGCTATCTACCTGAAGGTCTTCTTCTGTCTTTTCCTCTGTATTTATATTGGTTCATCTATGCTCTTCTTTTATCATCATCTGAGCCCCTCAGGTCATCTTATGCAGTGGATAAACACAGGGCAAATAACATGTTTTGAAGATGGTGGTCACCACCGGCCCAATAGGCATGCTGAGATTTCAAGGCTTATATTTCGTGAGTTAGAGCGACATACGAGTCAGAAGGATATATCTCCACAGGTGATTATCAATGATATTTACAGTGACATTGAAGGGTGGCCTTTTTGGTTCTCCTGTCCAGACGCTGATCAAATAATAGGTGTTAGTGTGTTAGTCATATTTGATAAGACTATATGAGAGTATTTCTGTCATAAGAACTATATGATGGTAACATTTTATATTTGTATAAATACATATACTACTGCAAGACTGAATTGAGTTATGGCTTTAAGTGATTCTGTTGTCTCTTTCTTTTCCCTTCTTCCAATAACAATGGATTTTGATGCACGGATAGCTTGAGAGTTAGGAAGATAGCAGTATTTTTTACCCCATTTCAGGTTCATACTATGTTGAATATTGTGTAGTTCAAATGCAGTCAATTAGTTTCATATATTCTTTATGGGTTCCTAGTTTTTTCGGTGGCAGTTGTTTTGATTTTAATGATTTGCTTAAGCAAAGCCATGTACTATTTGCACAGGTAAATTGTCCAGAAATTGGAAAAATTTCCAACAATGCTATTAATGTAGTATTTGTTTTCATTTGCTACCTTTTATATCTTCCTGTCTAATAATTTTTTCTTACTTCTTTCATTTACCATTATTTCTTTGATATACAGGAAGTTCTAATTGTTCGTAAGATTCATCCCTGTTTGCCATCTTTCAAGGCAGAATTCACTGCATCTGTTCCTTTGACTCGAATTAGAGATATTGCTCATCGAAATGATATTCCACATGACCTGAAGGTTATTTTCCCCAAAGTACTTGAAGTATGGAATATTATTGTAGTTCATGTGAATAGTAGGTAAAATGTTTTATGTATTCTTTATTTTCCAGTCACAAATTAAACATACAATACAAAACAAGCTTCATCGAAATGCTGGTCCTGAAGATTTGGTTGCTACAGAAGCCATGCTTGCTAAAATCACAAAGAACCCTGGAGAATATAGTGAAACCTTCGTGGAGCAGTTCAAGATATTTCATCGAGAACTCAAAGACTTCTTTAATGCTGGCAGGTTTGACATGAATATCACTAACTTGACTCACTATAACTTCTAATCATATGTAAATGTAGATTTATTTTTTCTTCAGATCTGTTTTGTTTCACTTTAACATTGTGTTGTTTTTTATCGGAAACTTCCTACATGATCACGCCCCCATGATTTGAATACATAATTAAGCCTGTGAATAGACTGATCATGAAACTTCATGCAGTTGTTGACAAGAAAATCTTCCTTTTGAAGTAACCATATGTTTCCTTAAGCCAGATAATCAACTGGTCGAGCACTGTGCAGTAGTTTCTCCATCTTGGAGATCCCATGTTCAATCCCATTAGAAGTAACTTGCTGTGAAGGCTCTAATAAAAATGGTGGCCCAGTAAATGCACCTTTTCCATTCCAAAGCATGAGGAGTGTCATGCATGCAACCTTATTTGTGTTTGGTGAGGCTGTTTCCAGGTCTAAAACCTGTGGGCTGGGGTCACCATTGTCACATGAGACAACATCCTTACTGTTGCACTGAGACTTGCTGTCTCTTGTGAAACCTCCAGTAGTCAAGGAAAATAGAGTAGCCAGCCTCATTAACTTATGTAACAACACTGTTGGAATACACTTTTTGAGTGGTCAAAGTATACAAAATATGAAGGAGATTTTTACATGTAACTTACGAGTTGCTGGAAAATCATAATTTTAATGATTTCACTTGTGACCTTGTCTTGTTGCAGTCTTGCCGAACAGTTAGAGTCAATTCGGGAATCTATGGATGAATATGGCATTTCAGCACTTGATTCATTCTTGCAGTGCAAACAGGTGAAATCGCTTTTTTCTGATTCTCTTGTGTTTTTATCTATTGATTTGGTCTCAGGCTTTGACACTGGAATATGCAAATTGTGGAACAAGACGTAGGAGTTGAAGTTGATTATATGTAGAAATAATCTGATCAGTTTCTTAATGTGTTTCTACTTTAAGATTGAATTTTATATTTGGATTTTCTCCTCCAAGAATCCTTTTAGTGCATATCATTGTCCTTCTGCTATGTTCATTGAGCCACATACAAACTAGTGCTGTGCATATAAACCTTAGAGTTTTCTGCATCAGTGTTGTTAATCGAGGATCGCGGAAAGTCAAAAATCCGCCATTTCAAGCCCTCAAAGCGGAAAATAACGGAGTAGCGGTGAGCCCTGAGAGGGCTACGCTATAGCGCCGCTATAACTGCTATTTGAGAACACTGTTCTGCATTCATTTGGGCTGTTTCCATATAGCTGACCTCACTTAGTGGGATAAGGCTTTTGTTGTTGTTGTTGTTGTTGGGCTGTTTCCACTAATCTGGTTGTGAAAATACTTTTGAAATACGTCAGCTCGTGATTTTTTGGAGATGACTTTTTGTTCTGTATTTGCAATGGATCTGTGTTAGAGTTTAGGTTATGCGATTCCTTTGTATTCATTCTCTATTGTATTTTCTATTATTCATTGTAAGCTTTCTGTTTGTTAGTTATCCCAGCTGTCATAGTTGTTTATGTACAGCAGTCATAATTAGTCAGTTAGAACTTAGAAGTGGTTGCTCGATAGTTGTAACTAACTGTCAGGTTAGTTTCTTTCAGTTCAGACTATAAATACTCATAGCCCTTTATCCTTTCACCCACCCAAATGCAATTCAATTCAGATTACAAAATCAGTTTTCATTCTCTCTCTCTCTCTCTCTCTCTCTCTCTCTCTCTCATCTTTTTCTACAAATTGGGGCTCTTAACTCTTTTAGTCTAATGTTCTTTTGGTTTCTTTTGCCTTGTTGTTTTATGATGATGTCCTCCTTCTATGTACTTTTCTTCTTTCTTTTCATTTAAACGCACACACTCAGGTGCATATACAGATAAATTTAAAGGGGAATGGACACGAGAAAAAGAGGAAATAAAGAATGTTTGGATCCTTCATTGTCAGATTGGTGGAGGACAACTGAGCCACAATTATAAATTCAAAATGTGTCTTTGTGAATTGGCATCTACTTTAGGATTCTGAATCTCCTACCATGGATTATTCTTTCACGACCCAAAAACTCATGCCATAACCGGCACACAAATTAACACCCCTAGCCCTACAAACCTAATAATTATTACTTATCGTAATAGGTTTTCCAAAATAAACATCCATAACAGAGTCTTGTGTAATTTCAACATCCCAAAATATCAAATACCTTTCAGAGGGGAGACTCCATTTAATGGATAGCCTTCTCCACCCTGAATCATATCGTATAATCTCATTGAGGGTGGTTGCTCTAGTTGATAGTCCTCTTCGTGTACATATGACTCCATCTAACATATAGCCTTCTCCACCCAGAATCATAATAGCTAGGTCCCACACTAACAGCGACGGGTTCTAAAAAGGATCCCTTAAAATACAAATACAAAGCCATTTTAATTCTCATGAAGGCCTCTTTCAAGAATAGCATTTTTTATTTCATATTAGTCGATTTCAACATCTATCGAAAAATTGCTCATTTTCTAGTTTGTAAATGCATTCACAATTAACTGAATAAAATTTGCAACATAGAAAGATTCAAGAATGAAGGAAATAAGTATAAAAGCATGTCTCCCCAAATTTAATTTAATAAATAATTTCTAATATGACAAGATAAATAGAAGTGACAATTATAGAAGTATTTAAAGAATGTCACAATTATGAGGGACCAACAAAGTCACTCCCAACAACTCTAGGAGAAGCAAACAAGGTGGTAGCCGGTAGATCTGAGTACCAATAAATATTTTAAAGACTAGAAATTTATTTAAATCTCTACAAAACATGGACAACCCTAAAATATCCAGATTTATTCTCAAAGTCATAAAAGTAATTTCACCCCAAGCTAACATTAATAAAAGTCCATTCTTTAAATTTTTGAGTTGCGAGTATGCCTCAAAGGAGCTCAAATAAATGACCGGGGGTACCCTTCTCATTCTATAGAGAATTAACTCTAACTCCAAAAATTTGCCTTACGAGCTCCTGTAAGAGAAAGGGGGAAACCTTAGCTTGAAAGTATGAAAATTTTCCCTACGAGGTGGAGTCTTACAAGTGAGATTTGAATGGGTTGTGGCGAAAGAAATTGGAAGAGACCAGGGGGACAAATCTGCTGCAACAGAGGAAAAATATTAAGAGTGGGAGAGAGTACCTTAAAGATGAAGTCGATGCAGATAGGTATTTTAGTTTTAGTTTTTTCTAATTAAGTCATACGGTGCATTCATATTCTTAACCATTTGTTTTCTCTTCCTGCTCTTTTGTCGAAATACTTCTCCAGTAATTATAGAAATGGCATAAGAATAACTTTCAAATAATTTATGCTCATCTTATTCAGCATGAAAGTGAAATATTATAGTTGTAAAGCTATTGCTTTTATTGAGGTCCCACATTGAATAGATATTTGGCCAATGTAGTCCTTATAACGGATAAGACAACCCCCCCCCTCCGAGCTAGCTTTAGGGGTAGGACCTAATCCAAATTCAAGATGGTATCAGAGCTTATCCCAGATGCGTTTTTGGGCCACCCACAAATGTTCAGTTCTTCAGATTCACGCTCCAACATGTCCATCCCTGGCGCGTGAAGGGATGTTGTGGTCCTCATTAGAGATATGGGCAAAGTAGTCCTTAGAATGGGTAGGACAACTCTTATCCTTGAGCTAACTTTTGGGGCAAAGTTAGGCCTAGTCCAAATTCAAGAGCTTTTATAACAACTCTCTCCTTTCCATTTTTATTGTTTTGGTTTGGGGGGGGGGGGGAGGGTGAGATAAGTACTATTGATCCTTTTTACTTGACTCTAGCACTCAGTTTTTCTTATAAAGACGTCTACTAATAAGGGATCAAATTTGTACATTTCCAGAATATGGACGCTGCTGCAGAATCAACACCTGGTGCAGAACAAGGAATTAAACTTTTGTTTAAAACCATGGAATCTTTGATTTCTTTGAGAGAAACTATTGTAAAGGGTCTTGAAAGTGGCCTCAGAAATGATGCTCCAGATTCTGCAATAGCTATGCGTCAAAAGGTGACACTAATTTTATTTATCTACTTCCTCCGTTCCTTTTTATAAGACCCCTCTAGAGAAATTTGTTTATCCCTAAATATAAGACCCCCTTCTAGTTTTTAGCAAAAGTTATTAGTCTTTCCCAAATATACCCTTTGTATTAATTATTTTGGTTCTCACCCACTTTTACTTTCCTCTCTCCTCATGCAATGATTAAGGGTAAAAAAAGGTAATTTTTAATTTTTTTTTGTAAAACCAAGACATTAATTAGTCTCATTACATGTTTTCTTAATAAGCACAATTTATCCCATGGGGGTCTTATAAATAGGAATGGAGGGAGTATTAGCTAGAGTCTGGTTAGCTATTTAAAAAATGTTGGAACATCTTTTGATCCTTGTTTCTTTGGAAGTACAGTGGCGCCTCTGTGAGATCGGGCTTGAGGATTTCTCATTTGTTCTTTTAAGCAGGTTCTCGGCATACCTTTTCATAATTTACACTTTGAACACTTGTCAAATACTCAGATGTTGAACTACTTTCATGAAATATGAAGGGCACATCATTTTGCAATAGGCATGGAGTTCTTGTTATCTACTTGGACAATACTAGTTGCAGCTAGAATATAAACCTTACTTGCTCTAATTGTGTGAAGATAGATGTTTATTAGGCCTTGAATTTATTCAAAGAATTATATCAATTATTGAATACTTTAGATCAGCAAAAAAAATTCCAGCTACTTGATACTTATAAATTGTGATGAAAAGATCTTTCTCTTGGTAGAGCATTAACTTCCGAACTCGTATGAATAGATTTATCAATGTGCTTGAAGCTATGGGAGGTGCTCAATGGCTGGCTGCAAATTTGCAGTCAAAGAATGTGAACTCTTGGAATGACCCACTTGGAGCCCTTATTATTGGAGTCCACCAGTTGAAGTTATCCAATTGGAAACCAGAAGAATGTGGTGCTATTGAAAATGAGCTCATTGCCTGGAGTTCAAGAGGCCTTTCTGAAAGGGAAGGTAAACGTAGCTATTTGCTTGACTTGTGGTGTTGACCAATTTTTCACTTTGGATGTACTATTTTTTCCCCAGGAAATGAAGATGGCAAGATGATTTGGGCATTGCGACTGAAAGCTACTCTTGATAGATCAAAAAGACTAACTGATGAATACACTGAAGAGCTTCTTAAGATATTTCCTCAAAAAGTCCAGGTCAAATAGTAATATTATTATTCTGTTCAAGGCCTGATATTTTAATGCCCAATGCAAAACCAATATCACATATAGTGAAGCCCAAATACAACCAAGACTACTGAATAAAAAAAGTAAAAAAAATCCCTTGACTGATTATGTATAATTAAATGAAAAAACAGTTTCCTAGTCTTAATAACCCTATATAATTGCAATTAGTGACCTGCCAGGATTTATGAAATTTTACAATCAGCCCTTTAATCAGAATATTTGTCAAATTCATTTCGAACTTAATAACTTACGCCTTTTAATACTGTTACTGTTTTGTTTCTAAACCATGTTCGTTTGCATATTATGAATATATCTTGAAATAGGCAAGATTGTTCCTTTAAATATTGCAGATACTAGGAAAAGCTCTAGGAATTCCTGAAAACAGTGTCAGGACATATACGGAAGCTGAAATTCGTGCTGGGTATGGTTATACATTATCTTTACATTTTATTAAGAGAACAAGTTACAGGAATTATATTTGTTAGAAACAGAGAATCTAAGTAAAACTGAATTTATACTATTCATTCTCAACTGTTTACAGATCATTACACTGTTTATATAGAACCTAGAATAGAGGCGGTTACAACTGATTCAGTTACAGCTGTAGCTGAGTCAGCAGCCTCTGCTGACTCAGCATAACAGAATAACAACTAACACTATACTTATAAGCTAACCTACACTGAACTCTAACAATATTCTTTAGTGTTATCACCAGTATCTGTAGTTTCTTGTCATGTTTTTTACCTAGACTATGGATTTCATTATAATAAACATAACTAGTATATTATCTAACTTCTCTATTGTAAATTTTAGTGTGATTTTTCAGGTTTCAAAACTATGTATTCTTCTGCTAAAAGCTGTTAGAAGTTCACTTGGTTCTGAAGGTTGGGATGTTCTTGTTCCCGGAGCTGTTTTAGGAACATTAGTTCAGGTACTGAGTTGCAATTAGAAACATCATATGCAATGTTATTGTGATAGTTACTCCGTGTGCTTCTGTATGTGTTCTTTTGTGAGAGAGAGAGAGTGCGAGAGGGAAAGAGCGATCTTTATTAAACAGCCAGTGTTAAGTTTACTAAAGTGAATAATCCCTTAAGTAGCTGCCTTAAAAGTTGAATATACCTCATACTAATAGTCTAATATTAATAAGACTATTGCAAGATGCAGCATATTAGAGTAGCGTTAGGATACACTCAGGTGTACTTGATTACATCCTTAGGATTTCTGTTAGTCTATTATTCTAATAACTAGTTAGTTATTCAGTTGATTAGTCTGTTACATGTCAACTATTTTTCGAGTCTCTGTATGATTCTTGTATCTAGTCTCTTTCCATAATCAATACAATTAGTTCTCTACATTTCTCATCACTCTAGTTTTCCTACAGAGCATAAATAATAATTATGCCTAGCTTGTTAATGTTATTTTTCTTACCTTCCACATTACTAAATTTTCTATGAAAAAGCTCATAGTTATCATTTTTTGGACCATCTATCTAGCAGACAAACCTAGTTCGCATCAGGAAAACCTATTCTAAAATGACTATGATGCCAACCAGATTTCCATGCAGCACATCCCAGCAGCCTCCCAGCTTGCAGATCCGCTGTCTAAGCTTTTGTCCTCCTCTCGGTTCCTTAATCTTCGCATCGAGTAAAGAATACAGGGATGAACAGAAACTGTAACTGAAAGAATTATTCTGTTATTCATAATTGTTAAATGTAGAGTTGGCTACAAGGACTATTTATAGAGAAGGGGTAGCTTGTCCTACAAGCAACCTGATACAGCTGTGTACAGCTGTCCTATTATTACAACAGACTTAGAAGCTTTTTAAGTTATATATTCTATATACTGTAATATCGAGCCCAGTGTGCAGGATGTTCCTTCCTTCCTCAGCTGAGCTTGATGAGGGAGTATTGGAGTACACTGATATATAGTGTACCCATTGTATTCTATCAGAGCTGTTGTGGTAATTTCTGGTTAGTTAGTCCAGTCAGTTAGTTTGTTAGCCTGCAGTTAGTTTAGTTACCTTCTGCCTTGTGCTCTTAGCACATCTGTATATATTGTAACTCTCAGTTCTATTGATCAATACAGTCATTTTCAGATTCTCTTTCTCTCTCTCTCTCTCTCTCCTCCCCTATGTTTATCTCTCTCAACTCTCACCACCAATGATGGGTCTTAGAATTAACTCTACCCCAAAAGCTAGCTTAGGGGTGAGGGTTGCTCTACCCTTTATAAGGACTATTTGGGTCATATCTCTAGTTAATGTGAGACTTCTCAACACACCCTTTCATGTCCATGGTTGGACATCTGGAGCGTGGAATTTACAGGAATGAGGCGGGTGGTCCATATATGGGTGGCCTCTAATAAACAGATCTAGGATAGCCTCTGATACCGTCTTAGAATTTGGGTTAGGCCTAACTTTACTCGAAGAGCTAGCTTAGGGGTGAGGGTTGCTCTACCCTTTATAAGGACTATCTTGGTCATATCTCTAGTCAATGTGAGATTTCTCAACAATGGGCCAAGAGCCTCTGAAACTACACAGTATTCTTTATAATCAACAATAGGTAAGAAGCTAGAACGGATATCCCCATCCGTACAATAGGTTATGACTAACACAAATTTGGATTTCATTGAACTAGGTTGAAAGAATTGTTCCTGGGTCACTACCGTCACCAGTGGAAGGTCCTATTATCCTTCTTGTTAACAGAGCTGATGGTGATGAAGAGGTACATTTATACTTCATTGAGAGTATATGGAATAATAAATAGATCAATGTTTATAAGTTTGATTACGCTGGCAGGTAACAGCTGCTGGGAGGAACATAGTGGGAGTTATACTTCAGCAAGAGCTGCCTCATTTATCTCATCTTGGTGTTAGGGCCCGGCAGGCAAGTCTTCTTTCTAAGTATCCAACTCTAATGAATGATTTTACACGTTGTCCTTGACATCAATACAGCTATTGCTAATTACAGGAAAAAGTCACCTTTGTCACGTGTGAAGATGATGAAAAAATTGCTGATGTAAAAAGTCTTATTGGGTCACGTGTGAGGTTATATTACCAAGACAATTTTCTCGTCCATGAACGCTTATCCTTAAAACTTGAATCAATTATTTTTTCCAAATTATGTTGATAATATTGTCATTGTGAATAGATCTAATGCTATAATGTTTTCCATTTTCTCTTTTCCTGCTTTTGTTTAACTTTCTAGGTTGGAAGCATCCGCTGCCGGTGTTACTCTGAAGTTGTCTTCTTCAGTTGACTCCAATGGCAATTTTCCAGTTGGAAGTGCTTCTGATGATAGTTCCTCTGCAGTTGAGGTTCCTGCCTTCTCCGCTGGTAGAAACTCCAATTTTAATCAGGTAGAGAACGATAGAATTATTCACTCTGATTTTTATGGCTCTGTGCTGTCATTTGTTTTTTCACATCTAGAAATAAACTTCCAGCTCCGTGAAAATGGTGAGATTTAGAGGTGAAAGATCGAACTATCATTTTCACAATGTTAATGATGGGTTCTGTGTGGTAGAGATAAAAACCTTCTGTTATTGAGATGAAAAGAAGACACACTCGAGGATAAATTGAGGGAGAATGGAAATGTAAATCGTAAAGATGGCCCTGATTCAAATGTTAAATTTGAATGAAATATTCTGATTGATTATACAATGGAACAAAGTACAATATATATACAAGAGTAGTCCTGTGAGTTTAGGGATAACAATAACCTAAAATAAGGAAAGAATCTACCTATCCTAATTATGGTAATAAAGATACAATATACAAAATATATTTACTGTCTATTTACTCTATTTACGATATATCTCAACAACCAAGTGCTTGTTTGGATTTGTGTTAGGGCAATGTGAAAGCACGTTCGCCCAATCCAACAAGTGTATTCAGTTGGGTGAATGTGCATTGAAATTCTCAATGATGATGTGGAACAACATTCCAATGCATCTCAACCAAAAAACAAGCACGCTAACTCTCTGATGGCACTACAAATAACTACTTACTGATTCCCAAGGCAATATCTTAAGCTAATTATATTATTAAATCTGTTATCCCTTCATATTTCACATAACAGCATCAGCTTTTAAATTGATCAGTTCATTAACATGGTATGACCGTATGGGAGTATACAAAACTAAGTAATGTAGAGGTCAATCCCTACTGGCTCCATTATCATAACTAAATGAAATTTTAGAACAAAGCAGGTTCTTCATCTGAAGAAGTCTGGTGAGATAGCAGACAATTCTTATCCTTTACCTAATAACGTAAGCTTTTAAGTTGATTGTTTTTCTAAAACTGCACATGTAGATAACCTTTAAACAATGATCTTGTGGTTTTATTGCTTTTAATTTGTTATCTTTAGAATATTCGATTCTTATGTTGGAAATCTTGTTAGGTTAGTAGTCTTGTTGGGCCTAGCTCGCATGGGTAGTACTACACAAGAACTTAACTAACCTAATTATTAGTGTAAATAGATGATTTTTATAATCATATATTATTCAGAGTAATTATTTTTAGATGCATAGCATTCATTCAATTACCATTATTTGAATACTCTGTACTAAGGACCTCAAATGAATGAATAATTATGCTGTTCATATGAAGGATGCTTCATCTGGTGGAGTTATCTTGCTTCCTGATGCAGAGACTCAGACTTCCGGTGCAAAGGCTGCTGCGTGTGGTCGCTTGTCATCATTGTCTGCAGTTTCTGATAAAGGTAAGATTCAATAAAAGCAACATGTGTTGCATAATTATGTCAGACCACCACTATCACACTTACAGTGAGTAACCTCATCTCAAGTACTGCCGTTCTTTAAACAAAGTACTATTTAAAACATTCTTTTCTTTATTTATTTTGGTTTACCAACAGTCATAAGCAAAGAGGTTCAAGGTCAAGAATTTTGTTTTAAAATCATCCAGCTCGAGATTTTATCTTTGGAGAGTTTTACTGAAACAATGAAATCTTTCTGTGCATCTGAAAGTTGATTTAATGCTTTCTTTGTCAGCTGAATCAATGTCTTGTGGTCCAACTCCTTACTTTCTTTTACTCTTAATGAATGAATTTTTCTTTATCCCCAGAATAACCGGTTATGTACTTTATAAAAGAGAGATCAATGTTGTTGTCCAATCATTGGGGAATACATGTATATGCATACTGATTTGCATGACTCTGCATAAAGATATTGATCGGTGGTGGTCTCAATGCCCACCAAAGAGCCATTTGACTTAAAAGAATCAGGCAACATATGGACCCTAGAAAGGATTTGGTAACTCTATAATGTTCCAGTCACACGAAAGGCCACTAAATATGTCAATTGTAAATTGGATATTTTTAGTTTTAAGCATTGACTCACTTTATTTTATGTCCTCTTTATTAGAATTTGGGAGGCTTAACTCTACCCAAAAAGCTAGCATATAGGTGAGGGTTGCTCTACCCTCTATAAGGACTATCTTGGGCATATCTCTAGTCAATGTGAGACTTCTAACCCACCTCTCACACCCAGGGCTGGACATCTGCACGGTGGCCCATAGATAGGAGGTCCCTAACAAACGGATCTAGATAGACTCTGATATCATATTAGACTTTAGGTTATACCTAAATCTACCCTAAAAGCTAGCTTAGAGATGAGGGTTGCTCTATCCTTTATAAGGACTAGGCCATATCTCTAGTCCATGTGAGACTTCTGAGGAGCATGTGCCATCCCCATTTTACTCCTTTTGCTAAAGCATCTTTTATTACTAAAAGTTTTGGTCCGCTCATACTACGTCTTACATGCATGCTGTTACATCGAGAGTTTTTTGCTATGTCATCTAGATTAAACTTGTTAACTTCAAACGCATATAATCAAATATTTATTTGTACTCTTGTTCATACAAGATTTATCAGCTGAATTTTTCTGCAAATTTCTTGTTTCTGAATTTCTCTCTCTTTTCCCATTGAGTTTTTCGTTGTTTACTTTGTTGTATTTGAATTGGCTTCTGCAAACTTAAACATACTATTTTTGCATCTTAAGATCTTGTATCTTGTCACTAAACGCGATCTTGAAAGATAATTGCTGTTGTTGGTCAAAATAGATATTAGAAGATGCCTATCTTTGTTAATTGTTAGTGATCAGAGTCATAGACTAACTCGTGATACCATTGATGCACATTATAATATTTAATGGCAATAATGTACTCTTGCAAATCACATTTCTAAAATTTGATTTTTGAATGACAGTTTACAGCGATCAGGGAGTGCCTGCTTCTTTCCGAGTTCCTTCTGGGGCAGTTTTACCTTTTGGATCCATGGAATTGGAGCTAGAGAAGAGATACTCGACTGAAACGTTCAGGTCTATACTGGATAAGATAGAAACAGCAAAACTAGAGGGTGGTGAACTTGATGGTCTATGCCATCAACTCCAGGAACTGGTTTCTTCCCTGAAGCCATCAAAAGATGTCATTGAAAGCATTGGGAGAATATTTCCAAGCAGTGCATGTTTAATTGTTCGATCCAGTGCCAATGTAGAGGACTTGGCTGGAATGTCAGCAGCTGGACTTTATGAATCAATACCCAATGTTAGTCCTTCCAATCCAACAGTTTTTGGACATGCAGTTAGCCGAGTTTGGGCTTCGCTGTACACACGAAGGGCAGTTTTGAGCCGGCGTGCTGCTGGCGTGGCTCAGAAGGAAGCGTCAATGGCTATTCTGATCCAAGAAATGCTGTCACCTGATTTATCATTTGTACTACATACCGTGAGCCCAACAAACCAGGATAGTAATACCGTGGAGGCTGAGATTGCATGTGGGCTTGGTGAAACTCTGGCTTCTGGAACTCGGGGTACACCATGGCGCATATCATCTGGGAAATTTGATGGGGTTGTGCAAACACTGGCTTTTGCAAACTTGAGCGAGGAGTTGCTGGTACGTGGCGCAGGACCTGCTGATGGGGAGGTTATCCGTTTGACTGTGGATTACAGCAAGAAACCCCTGACAGTTGACCCAGTTTTCCGTCGACAACTTGGTCAACGCCTTTGTGCCGTTGGGTTTTTCCTGGAGAGAAAGTTTGGGTGCCCACAGGATGTAGAAGGATGTCTTGTTGGAAAAGACATCTATATTGTTCAGACAAGGCCCCAACCCAATTGAAAACTCTTGTCTCTGAGATGGGTGCCCTCATGAGTATGTTATGCGAAACAGCTGCTGCACAGCACAATAACGGAAGCACATAGCTATTAGCTAGTAAAAATGATATAGAGGAAGCACGTAGCTAGTAGAATGTCGTCTAAACTCTAAATGATAGTAATAGTGCATATATTTTTCAGTATCACGTTATTAATTGATGTTATAATTTAACTGAAATGACCTTAATTAATGTTGAGTTATATATTACTCCCTCGTTCCTTAATAACTGTCACTTTAAGGTTTTGCACATATATTAAGGAATTGTATTAATGTTATTGTTTTTATCAAAGTTACTACCTAATTTCCTAACATACCATTTATCTTTCTTCTTAATTTAGACTTTTTATCTTCCTATCACCATTAATTAAAAGATATAATTGGTAAAACATAATTAATACTCTCTTGAACTTTGTTAAGTGACAGTTAATTAGGAACAAAAAATGGATAAAAATAGTGACACTTAATTAGGAACGGAGGGAGTAGAGAGAGAAATTATTGGTCAACTAATTAGTGAGAATTGTGATAGGTGAAAATAAGAGAAGGTAGTTGAGAAATATAATTAATATTAAATTCTTTAAACTTGTTAAACAACAATAGTTTTGAAAAAAAAAAAACGCAAAAGCTAAAACAACAATAGTTTTGGAAGGGGAGTACCAATGAAACATTTAATATTTTTTACAAAATTATCCTCATATATTTAATATGAAAGAAAGAAATAAAGAGATTTTGAAATTCTAGATTGGAGAGATAAATTCATGGGAAATTAAATAAAAGTAATTTAGGATAATTAATAGTTTATTTAAAAAAAAACTATTGATAATAACTACTTTTCTTAATATAAGAGAGTTACATAAAAGTGTTATAAATCTAGTCATATTTTTTTCTGAAATTTAATAATAAAATTGTATAATATATAGCTAAAGACGGGCAATAACTAAGGGGATGATATTGCTCAATTCTCACCCTTCCTTCTTATTAAATTCCAAAATTAGCCCCCTTCCTCTTCCTCTTCCTCTTCCTCTTCCTCTTCCTCTTCCACTTTCTCATCCCTCAACCTCCTCACCCTCCTCATTTACCAAGTTTTAATAAATATAGTTTAATACTTATATCGTTCAAAAATCAAAATTTAAGAACTCAGAATAATTGAGTCTTCATTGGAGTTGTCTGGAGCATACAAACTAGGACCAATCCAGTTAGATTGAAGGATTGTTCAGCCATAGTAAAAGCTTCTTCATCTTGAATCGGTTTGATTCTTGATTCACCATAGTGTTTGGTGGTAGAGGAAAAGGTCATTTGAATCGGTTTGATTCAAAGTCCACTGTAGTGTTCGGTGTAATCAGAAGGTGGTTTGCTTTCTGAGGGTTGATAGGTCTTCTTAGGGTCCTTGGCGCAAACATCGGTAAGAACACGTTGTGTGCTTTCGAGAAGATTGACAGATCTTCTTAGGGTTCTTGGCGTAAGCATCTGTAAGAACACTTGATCAATAGTAGAAAAATCCCTAAATCAGAACGGTGACTGGACGTAGCCTTCGGTGGTTTGAATGTGAACCAGGATAGAATCACTGCGTGATCTTCTTATCCCTGAACTTTTACTTTATGCAATTTACATTTCCGCTGCATACTCGTTTATTAATTGCGAATCTTTCAAAGTAAAAATTATCATTGTTGAATTGAAATTAATAAGCCGAAAATTGTAAAAATCTAATTCACCCCTTTTAGTTTGCTATCTGGACTTAAACCAGCTTCTTTGGGACATGCAGATTCATTCTGTCATTTGTGAAATGGATTTCCTCAACCTTATTTCTATTTTGAATAATAATACATTTGGTTCGTAAGTTGAATCCTCTTCTCCATGATATTCTTAGCCGAATCAAATTTGGAGGTAGTTACATGATATTCGTTCCGTCATCTGCGTTAGAGTTACTGCTGAATTTGCAAAAATCCGATAAACAGTGAAACAAATAGAATTTTAAGAAACTACTACTTTTTAAACAGGGTGAAAATTGGTTTTGGTGACTCTTTACTAAAAAGATAAAGTCGAAGTGATTTTAAAAGATAAAATATATTAATAAATAGTAAAGTTTAAAAAGTATGTATATAAAAATATGAAAAAAGATATTAATCATTAGTTTGAGTTAAAATAAGGGTTAATGGTTAAATTAGTTCATGATTTTGTAAAGGAGTTTGATTTTAGTCTCTCGATAGCGGTTAAAAACTGTCAGTAATTGTAAAAATGACCGCTACTAATGTCATTTTTTTGCCCAGGGACTAAAACCAAATTCACTTACAAGATCAGGGACTAATTTGACCATTAACCCTTAAAATAAATAAATCTCATAACGGAAGCAACTACAATAGTTGGGTTGGAGTTTAACGTAAAGTGATTGATTAACCAAATAAATCCGAATCCATATCAATTACATGACATTGATTTGGTTTGGATAATTGGGTTGGGTTGATTAAAATGTATGATATGAACACGCGGCATTATGTTGATTGATAGCTGCAGTGCTGGCTGGATGCATCATTACATAGACAGACACATATATAATACAGATCTATCGATCGATCTTGGTTGGTTATCCAAACTAATAATCCATATCCATATCCATATGAATGAATGATTTATGATTGGATTAGTTTAAGGAATTTCATCTCATCTCCTGTTATCGATCTGTTTCTCCTATTCTTAGTTAGTTTGTGAAGGAAGATGTGCTGAGATAGATCGATGAACGTACGTAAAATTGGTAATGATGGAGAATAATGCAGAAAGAGAAAAGTACGTGTTGCATGTAGTATTTGAATTGGGAAGAAGAAAATTGAATTGAATTGAATTGAATTGGTAGTGGTGGTGGTGGGGATGGGATCATGCCTCTCGGGTTCAGCAGCTCTTGGTCCTCCTTCTCCTTCTTCTTCTTCTCCTTCTCCTTGTGAATCATCCACATCTGCTGCTGCTGCTGCTGATTATAACGTGGAAATACGGTTGCACAAAGTTCGTGGCAGACTCTTCTTGAACGGGTCCTCCCGCGTTGCATCCTTGTTTTCTAAACAAGGAAGAAAAGGGACCAACCAGGATGCTATGCTTCTTTGGGAGGTAATAATAAATAATAAGATTTCCTTTGCTTTGTTTAATTTTAATATCATTCATTCAATTTCATCATCATTATCATCTCATCCATCCCAGAACTTTCGTTCAAAGGAGGACACCGTTTTTTGTGGCGTTTTCGATGGCCATGGACCTTATGGCCATATGGTTGCCAAGAAAGTCAGGGATTCTTTCCCTTTAAAGCTCATGGCTCAATGCGATGAATCCTTGGATCTTGAACATGGACATGGACTCATCAACCATCATCATACAGAGAATGGCAACAATATTAATGGGATTCATTATGTTAAACTATTTAGACAATCATTTTTAAAGGCATGTAAGATTATGGACAAACAACTCAAACTGCACCATCATACTCATTGCTATTGCAGTGGGACTACAGCACTCACCTTGCTCAAGCAGGTCTTACTCTTTTTCTTTTATCATAAATATTCATTCATTCATTCTCTTAATTATCTATCTTCTTTCAGGGCCACCACCTTGTTATTGCAAATGTCGGAGACTCCAGAGCTGTATTGGGTACCCGAGATCAACATGATGATTCTCTTATTGCTCTTCAATTGACCACTGACTTTAAGCCAAATCTTCCAAGTAAAGGCGCATATTTAATTACTTCATTTCCAAGTCTTACTTTTTGTTTTGATGTGAGACGTGCAAATGCAATTCTTTTCAATCAGGGGAAGCAGAGAGGATCAGGCTTTGTAAAGGAAGAGTCTTTGCCATTGAGAGTGAACCACAAGTTGTTCGAGTTTGGTTGCCTAACGTTGATGCCCCTGGCCTTGCTATGTCACGGGCTTTTGGAGATTTTTGCCTCAAGGACTACGGCGTCATCTCTGTTCCTGATCTCTCACACCACCGCCTCACTGAGAAAGATGAATTTGTTGTATTAGCCACAGATGGGGTAAGGCTCTGCAATTCAAATCGAATCAATCATATTTGTAAATTGTTTCTCAGCTAAGTTGTGCTTCTTCTTCTGAGCAGATTTGGGATGTTTTATCAAACAAAGAGGTTGTGAGGATTGTGGCGTCTGCTCCACGGTCTTCTGCAGCTAAAGTACTGGTTGAATCAGCCGTTCAAGCATGGAAGACCAAGCTTCCCACTTCTAAGGTTGATGACTGCTCTGTAGTTTGCCTCTTCTTTGATTCTCATTCAACTTGATACCATATATGGAGTTGAAACCTGACCAACACCAGCAATAGAATGTCTTGTCTTTTTTTTTCTTCTTTTTCATGTCTCTTCCCAGGCCTCACTAATTTTATTGCGAAGGCTGGGAGAATCATTAATTTGATGATAATTTTGGTTAATTTTTCTGCCAATATTCTTTTTATCATTGGACACATTATTTACATGGCAGATATTTTATAATTGTCACATATCAAAAGAGTTTGAAGTTTGTTCAAGAACAGAGATTTCTTATCGAAGAGAAGTTCAAGTTGGCATCAAAATTGACTGGTTTTAATTTTGAGATAAAATATAGGCCAAGTAGGGAGCTATCCAAGAGGATCCAATTTTCAATCGTTTTTCACAACTAACACTCATCAATTTCATACAGTATTTAATAAAATGGAAAAAGCTAAAACAACGAATATTTTAGAAAGGAAGTATAAATAAAGCCATTTTAGTCAAATTATATATCAATAAATAATCTCTTAAACTACGTAATCTTAAATAACAAACATTTTGCAACTGAGCTAGTAAGTAAAAATAAGTATGCTATCCAAGATCTGGTCAAGAACACGCAATGTACCAAAACATAAAATTCAGCAGCTCTTGTACTTGTGAATCTTGGATTTTCTAGTCATTGATGTTACAAAATCATTAATGGAAAATGTTGGCCCTGCTAGCTCATTTTCCCATGTGAGTTAATATTCTGCTAATTAGAGCTTCCTTCTTCCCAGAAACAGGAAGATTCTGAGCTATGAGATAATATTTTAGCTCCACCACAGTTA
Organism: Acmispon strigosus; assembly: GCA_030819835.1. Classification (NCBI taxonomy): domain Eukaryota; kingdom Viridiplantae; phylum Streptophyta; class Magnoliopsida; order Fabales; family Fabaceae; genus Acmispon; species Acmispon strigosus. The sequence goes on along the minus strand of JAUAMA010000003.1, from coordinate 76,242,006 downwards.
AATCCTTTAACTGCAAAACAAGATCAAACGATTCGATATCAACAATGTTAAAAAGAGGTGACAGCTAAAGCAACTGAAAATTTTAATTTTACATTGGTCCCACCAAAAATACTGTATCACATAACTCACAAACTCAAATTAGCTGCGCAGCTAAGCTCATCAGTGCGGAATGGCGACTTTGGATCATGTAGCCAACTTAGTGACCTTATATCTCCCTTGTTACTCATCCATTTCAAAAACGTTTTACTTATACATGAATATAAAATTTACTGTTACCTTGTTATTATTCTAGTTTTATTGTGAGTGCTTAAAAAGAATATATTTTAGGAATTTATGTGCTGGAGAATTGATAACAAAATTCTTGTCTAACTTCTGTTAACATATTACTGTATATTAGGATTTAGGACATGCTATATTCTCCGATTCATAAAACATAGTGAGCTAAGAGCCTACAACCAAATCCATGCAAGGCCTTTAAAGAAATAGTAATGATACTTAGACACCCAAAAAGTATAATAGACACTTCTCTGTCTATCTCTCTTCTTATGACATCCATTACTTCTCTCTCCTCTATACTTTTCTCACTCTAAGTGCCTACGAATCATTTTCCTTCGAAAAGGTACGTAACTAGGTATGTTCTTTGCAAAATTGGCTTAAGCCACAAGCACATCTACTTGTCCTACCCCAGTCATAGTTTCAGGGTTTACCTTTCCAGCATCAGCGAGCTCACCCCAGTCATAGTTTTCACACTCTTTTGTTGCAAACTCAGCATGTGCCTTTCGTTTCTTGGATGCTTCAGTTGGCTTCCCAATGCTGTGCTCACTTTCCTCATCGTAATTCTCCCCATATACAGAGATCTTGAATTCTTCCAATGCCTTTACAACTCCTGGTCTGCAGGTGACACATAAGCAGGTTTATCATTTCATACAGAAGTCTTAAACAAACCTTTTCCAGTGAAGAGTCGAACAGGAAATAGAGCAGTAGAATTTCCTTCTTTTATTTCATTTTTTAGATTGTGCAAATCGAAGACTGAACACAAAAAAAACATTAGATATATCTTGAAAACCTTGCACTTACCTGGCCAGGCCTTTTTCATCAGGTAATGTCTCATCTTTCATTTCTGGAATTTCATTCTCTTCCAGAGCTAATGCCTGCAATACTGCATAGTGTCTCTGCAATGCTGAAAATTCTTTCGCTAAGTTAAATGGGAATAATAATAACTTGAGAAATATTAACTATTTCAGAGGAACATGAATCTGTAAAATGTTATTAGTATTAGTGTTGATATATTTCTATTGATTTGATTGAGCAAAATTCCAACCAGAAAAAAAGTCTGAATAAACACAATGTTATATAAACCATGCTTTCACCAACAAAAAATATATTATTAGTTATCAGTGTTATGTAGATGAGAATTCTGTGGTATAAGAGATGGGACAAAAAGAAGATACGAAAAATTGGGGTAGCGCCTATTGAGGAAAAGAAGACAATCTAACCTAAATGGTTTGGCTACATGAGGAGAAGACCAATAGAGGCCAAAGTAAGAAAAGTTGAACCTATGGAGAATAACCTGATAAAATAAAAGGTAGAGAAAGACCAAAAAAAACTCTAGGATAGCAGTCAGATGTTAGTCTTAACTGTACTGTTGAGTTAGTTAGTTAGTTACAGATGTTAGAAACTTCTCTAGCAAGCTGTCTACCAAGACTTCAATAGAAGAGTCTCACTTGTATTCATTAACTGAAATATAGAATAACGAATTCTGTTCTGATCAGTTCTTCCCCCCCCCCCCCCCTCTCTCTCTTTATATATATATAATATATATATAATCTTTTCAACATGGAGAATAACCTGATAAACAAAAAGGTAGAGAAAGACCGAAAAAACTCTAGGGTTTATTATAAAAGACCTTGATCTATTGGCCTTTCTAAAAATTTGGATTTTAACATAGTACAGTGGCTTCATTTAACCTATTAACTAACCTCACCTAGTGTGAAAAAAAGCTTTTGTTGTAAGTTAACAGTTTCGAACATTTAATTTCTGCTTAAAACTAAACTGATGCCAATAGAATTTTTCTTCAAACAAATGGATACTCTTATCTGCACTAGATTTGGTGTAATCTTGACTGGAACTGCAACTAAATAGCAGCATATATTTTTTTAAAACCATATTCAGTCTAAGATCCCGTTATATACGGACTCAAGCACTTATTGTTGAAGTTTATCTCCTAAAAAAAGCACTGAATAAGTTTCAACAAGTGCTCTATGGTCTGCCCAAACAGGCTCTGAATATATAAATCATCCACATGCTTAATCTGATATGTTGAAGAATTAAGTTAACGATCTATAACTTAGGTGAGGTAAGTGTAGGTAAGGAGGTTTGTATAATGATGATGACGATTTACTATGAATCAGATGACATCTTTTTAACATTAAGATAAAGTTTTCCAGTATGAAGCTAACTAGAAGTATAAATAGTGTGCTAGAGGATCAGAATGAGGAAGAGGGACAAGAAGAAGCTTACCAGGGTTGGTAATCTGGCATACAGAAAAATCTTTCAAGTCAATAAGCTTGATCAAATCAGCAGCCTTTTTTATTTGATCATCACTTGCTTTAGTAACCAACCCACTTGTATTTGAGTAACGCTGCAAAAATCCTTCATACCTTAATAATAACTTCATACTAAAACTTCAAACTTTCTCAGTTTTTTCAACCTAAAAGTTTACACACAAGTCCAATTATTGCAGTTCTCTACCTCTTCAATAAGTCTGATGTCATCAGAATATGGAAGATAAATCATGTGCATTCCAGGAGGCTCGATCTGACCACCTGATTGGATAACCTCTTCCTACAATCGGACACATGAGCTAGGAATAACATAGACACTGATTTGATGAATATGAACAGAGATCAAAACTGTCAATTTATTTCGACAGAATTATAATTAGTCTAGAATTCATCAATTAAAACAAGCTTACAAAATGCCAAAATTATAACATAATATTTGATTACTTACTGATTTACTACAAACTCTAGTTTGAGAAAGTTCACGCACAATGTATAATTTAATCCATAACAAGCAAACTCCTTTTCTACAATAAGAACCCAAAAAAGCCTAACTCCACCCTGTTCTACAGACACAAATGACCCAAATACATAATATGTAAGCAACCGTTGGCAGTACACAAAATTTTATATTATAGCTGTCTGACTCCCACAAACTAAATTATCTCAAAGCCACAGCTAATGTAGTGTGGTGCTATAATAGGAAGCAGTGTGAAACATTCACAAGAAAGTTCGAGCATAAACAACAAGACCAGTGACAGGAAACTGAGAAGTATGCAAGAGAATGCAAGGTAATTATGACACTAAAGTAGCATTGCAAAGTTATGCAGATGTTTAGACTTTAGAGACAGCAATCAAACAAAATCATCAATTGCAAACCCTTGAACTTGAGAAAACTATTCATTATAATGCAAAAACATTCTAGCATTCAATATATTGTACCTGCGCAATCAGGGCAACCAATTGAGTCCGAGAGGTACTACCACTAAATGCAACTGCAAAACTGAAAGGCACACCAGGGCATTACTTTTATCAGCAATTATCAACACAATTATGCTAAGAAGTCATTTGACAACAGCTGTGTCACAATCACAAAACTATGATACTAATCATGTGTTAGCACTATTAGATGTTTAGTTAAGCCCCGTTTGGAAGAGCTTATTTGAGCTTAGCTTATAGCATAAGCGCTATGCAAGTGTTTGAGAGAGCTTATGTAAATAGCTTATAGCCTACCTATAAGTTGGTTTGAGCTTATTTTCATAAGTTGTTCAGAATACCTTAGGAATAATAGCTTATGCTTATTTATAACCTATTTTTAACTTATTTCGATAAATTTCTCAAATTATCTTACAAATAAGCGCTTATACGCACCCTCTATAAAATCTGTCACTCTTTGTATGTTTGTGTATACCTTACAGCCTTACTCCCTAAAGTGATTTCAATTGTGCCTTTCACAAATCCCTCTCTCTTCCCATTTTACCACTTACAACACGTAACCATCCATTAGTAGCCAAAGATTTCTTGAACTTGAGTGAATTAAACACACTACATTTTCAAATTTAAATTGATCAAGAACTAATTTACAGGGAAAATAAAACACAGATATCCCAAAAACCAAAAATAGAATGTTGAAGAAAACATGACTAAAAGGATGTGACAGTGCAGCTAAACAAAGCCTTAGTTGCAAGGATTCAAAGATACCGATTGAGCTGTATCATGGACCTATGAAGGGCAATAAAGATACACATGCTACTATCTGCACCCTGCAAAGAAAAAATATGTATCACAAAGAAAATCTTAACTTGAAAGAGATGTGACGGAAATTTAATCCACTGGTTCTTACAAATTACAAGCACTAATATGTATAGAGTGATGCACGAATTCTGAAAAATGATAGTTAGAATAAAGTGTATCCTTATAATAAAACAGTGAGTATAGGAAGAAAAATATAGAACAAAACATTCTATCTTAAGATAGGTTGTTTACAACACTCTATTAGAATTTGGGAGGCCTATCTCAACCCAAAAGCTAGCTCAAGAGTTGAGGATTGTCTTCCCATATATAAGGGCTATCTCGGTCATATCTCTAGTCGATGTGGTACTTCTAAAAACACCCCCTCACGCCCCGGGTTGGAGACCTGGAGCATGGGATTTGCTGGAATCAACATATATCGGGGCCTCTTATACGGGTGGTCTCCACTTAACGGATCTAGGATAGGCTCTGATACCATATTAGAATTTGGGAGGCCTAACTCAGCCCCAAAAGCTAGCTCAAGAGTTGAGGATTGCCTTCCTATATAAGGGTTATCTCTCTCCCTCAAGCTGATGAATGGATATCTATCATTCCCAACTTGCTCATAAGATTTTGAAACCACTATGTAGGAAATCCTTTAATCAACACATATGCCAATTGATGACCTGAGGGAACATAATTTGTAGTGATCAAACCATTGTCTAGTTTCTCCATATGTTTTGCCCTATTATGTTGGACTGGATTATGAGCAGTATCAATGGCTGATCTACTGTCACACAGTAGCTCCATAGGATCTTCACATCAAATCTTTAAGTGATCCAGCACAATTTTTAGCCACAGTAGTTCACATATTCATCGTGCCATTATCAAATTCTACAAATGACCGAGCAACTAACTCTTGTTTCTTGCTCATTTGTGCATTTAAGTTTTCGCCACTGTTATCAAATACCGCCATGGCGGAATCTCATGGCAGATTTTTGGCTCTCTGTCATGACCGAAATCCCGTCATAATCCGCCATCATTACTTGTCAAATGTGCCGTGTTTTTGGCTCGCCGCCATAGTCCGTGTCCGTCATCCACCACTAACAACATTGGTTTCCACCCAAGAACATACATAAACCTAAGGTTGATCTCCTATCTATGACTGATCCTTCAGTTCATAGTTAGCATTTACATAAACCTTCATAGATAAACTTCCACCTCTTTTGAACAACAATCCTCTACCACGTGTAGAATTCAAGTACTGAAAAATTCTATCCCCCGCTTGCAAGTGCTTCGCTCTTCGGTCAAACATGAATAGGCTAACAACATTGACTACATACGCCGAGTTTGGTCTTGTATTAGCAAGATATATCATTTGCCCATTAACCTTGATATTGAACTTTGTCAACTTGAGGATTTTTTTCATCACTCACGATCCATTCTATAGGTATATTGACCGCCTAGCAACCCAATTTACCAATTTCCTTAAGGAAGTAAAGATTCCTTGACGGGAATAGCAACTTCAAAACCAGGAAAGCATTTTCAGCTTTCCAATATCTTTCATCTTGTTAGGGATATGATAGTCATATTAAGCAAAATGCTTTGCTTCGAGTGTGGCACACTCTCTAGTAGTCTAGTAATCAGATTTGTTATGGTTGGTTATAGGCTAGTGATAAGTTTGTTATGCCTATTTGCCAGCTGTCTAGTGAGTAGTGACAGCTGCACTCTCTTTCTCTCTCTCCTCTCTATTCCCCTATATATACAATACGTGATGTACTCATTCATTACCAATCATGATAATGATAATATGAATTTCTGTTATTCTCTGTTTTCATTTACATCTCAAATTTAGAAGCTAAATTTTTCTTTCATCACCTCTTATGATAATGTCATTAAAATATACACAAGTAAAATAATGAGCTTACTATCTTGAGAATGTTCCAAGAATAGCGCATGTTCACCTTAACTCCGCTTGTAACCCAATGACAACATAGCCACGATGAATCTCCCAAACCATGCATGAGGAGATTGCTTTAGTCCATACAAATACTTCTTTAACTTGCATGTCTTTTGTCCTCCACTCAAGAACTCAAAAAAAATCTTCATCCTTCAAGTCTCCATGAAGGGAGGCATTCTTCACATCAAATTGTTGCAACTCCAACCCATGATGAGCAGCCCAAGAGAGCAATAATCTAACTATGTTCATTTTCACCACTGGTGCAAATATCTCTAGGTAATCAAATTCCATATATCCGCGTAAACCCCTTTGGAACTAATTTCTACAATTAATTGTCATCCAGCAGTTACTCTTGTTGTTTCCGGTGCCTCCTAGTGTACACCACCTTCCAAATGGGCGACGAAGCTGGTTTATGGACCAACTGATCTGACTGGATCCCATCACTTGGTGCAACAACTTCATTGGTCAAAGCCTTCAAAATACTGATAGACCACTTGATAAGAATACTTCTTCATGTACAGCAATATAAGCACTCATTTGATGAGCTGAAGTACATATTTATATATTTACATATATCTTTATTCTTTAAGATAAGGGTGTTCATTCGTTCGTACTCGATGATCCAAACCATTAAAAGGGATAGCAACATTTGGAATTAATTTAACTGTCATATGAAATTATTAAAGAAGAACAAACTTCTTTTACTCATAGTGACATAAATTTGACAATTTTATACATAAAAGACAATAATATGTGCAGATTAAATTTTAGAATTAATAAGATCCTTAACCGAATCAAGCCAACCTAATTTTAATCAGACCGTTTTAGTTAAGAATTTTCTGAAATTGTTTGAAAAACTTAACCAAACCTATTAAATATGGTTGGTTCAGAACATTGCATTTTCAATATTCAAGTTTTACCAAAATTAAACAATGTTAAAATTACTGGATAAGAACCTATTAAATATGGTCAGTTCAGACCAGTGATGATAAAAACCAAACATTGCTGATAACTAAAGATTCAATCAACAGTTTATTGATGACTAGAAGAACAGTTACCTTATCGATAGGATAAAGGAAAGTTGATGGCTTCAAGTTGTAATAGTCTCTCAAGCAACTAAGTGGCTTGAACCCTAAAAGATGAAGATGTCCAGTAGAAACTCTCTTAATTAGAGATAGCTCCATCGTTGAAAATGAAATATTCTGGCTGAAAAAATTTATACACATCATTTTATTATAAAGATAATCAGAAGAAAACAACACAACATCAAAAAATATGATAAAGGTTTTTGAGATATTTCCACAGGCATGCAGTCAAATATTTATCAATGTCAAGTAAAGCAACCAGCTTCAACAAATCTACAACAACAAGTTTAATTTTTCGGCTAGAATTGCTAGATGTCACTTGGCTGTGCTTAGTCAATATAATTCCCTTCGAAAGTTGCAATATTTCTAATTACAAAACTTTCCACCCTTTCTAAAATTTTGTCTCAACTTAAACAGTTTTGAAAGAAAATCATTTGTCCTCAACTGCAATATTTCCTTCTGTTACCCTCATTAAAGGGGAGTGGTTTTACTACACAACTTCCAACCTTACCTTTGTACTAAGTTTTGTACTTTATCTTACTTTCCTTGTAAATTAGTTAGATTAGCCATCCTTAAATGGTTCAGTAACTTTCTTTCCGAATTCTTGTGTATTTCCGGATCTGTTGACGCAGAGACTATTGGTAGAGGAAGAGTTTATGATGGATGTACCTACTAGAAGGAGTCCCGAAGACATCAACAGTTTCACGTACCAATAGCATGTCCTCCTTTCAGCTTCATTGTCACATCAGTCATCCGCCTTTAGGAGTTCTTAGGAAGCCATGTTCTCAGTTAAAGTCAATGTCCAGTCTCTGTCTTGTGAATCTTGCCAGATTGCTAAATACCATTGTAGTGTTTATATTCCCCGTTTAAATAAAAGGGCAACATTCCTATTTGGTCGCTAGTGTTTATATGCCTCATTTAAATATCAATCATCTTGCATTGTCACTCGACAGCAAAATAAGGTGTCTAACCATAAAAGTCGTCATCTCTGGGAATTTACCCGATAAGTAATGTTTCAAATGAAAGTTCAAATAAATTATAAGTAGATGCAGTTCTTACTGCTACATACTTAATCAATTGCATGCCATTATTCAACTAAATGGCATTGTTCCTCATTCTATTCTTTACTCTTCCTACTCTTTGTGTTCCCCTTGCCCCTAAAAATATTTGGATGCACAGGTTTTGTTCTTGATGTTAGGTGTAATGTAATTGAACCGTGTGTTCTTGGGTTACTCACATACCCATAACGCGTACCATTGTTTCTCCCCAGATATTGGTCGATATCTTGTCTCTATGGATGCTATGTTCTTTGAGGACCATTCCTTCTTAGATGGGTCGTCATCTTCTTTACCTGTGTAGTCAGGTGATTCCTTCTTATACCATTACTTAGAATTCAAGCTAGGTCTAACTCTACCCCAAATTCTAGCTTAGGAGTGAGGATTGTTTAACCTTTATAAGGATTTATTTAACCATATGTATGTCTAGTCAATGTCGGACCTTGCACTCCTCACGCCCACGCCTGGAAATTTGGAGCGTGAAGCTTGCAAGACCGGTGGTCATATGGGGGTGGCCTATTTATGGATGGCCCAAATAAACATATTTAGCATAGACTTCGACACCATATTAGAATTTAGGCTAGGTCTACTCCTATTGGAACAGGTTTTGAATTCATAGAAAAGACATACAGTTGTCAGCCGAAAACGGGTGATCACAATTGGATACTCAACCTCTACCTCCTCATGTGCCTTCAGATTGTAATTGTTATCTGAACCTCTCCATAGCCTTATGTAAAGGTAAATGCACTTGCACTTACAATATTACTTCCTATGTATCTTCTACCAGTTTGTTTTCTACCTCTAAACCCTTTGTTGCTACCATAGACTTTGTATTTGTCCCTAAGTCCCTTTCAGACTCCTTAACCCATGATGTAGTCTCATTTTGAGTTTATCCCTTAATTCAGAGAAGCGTTTCTTGGACAAAGCCTTAGTGAGGATGTCAGCAACTTGCTCATGAGCTGGAACATGACAGACACTAAGTGATTTAACTAAAACCTTCCCCCACCCATGAAAACATCTAATTCATATGCTTAGTTCTCAAGTGCAGAACCGGATTTTGACACCAAGCTACTATGCTTTGATTGCCATAGAAAATAAAGGAAGTAGGGACTGGAATCTTCAATTCATAAGTTGTTAGAGAATGATTTTGTAGTCTTCTATTGTTCGGTTATGATTAGTTAAGAGATAGTTAATAATTAAAGTTAGTTAGTTACTTCTAACCGTTTGAGACGAACTGTAAACAGAAGTCAGATACTAGTTCCTTGTAAATATTAACACTTCATTTATATTCAACAATTAATTAAATCATCTAGAAGATTTTACATATCAGAAATTTTTGTTTCTCTCCCAATTCTCTTCAAACCCTATTCTAATTTCTATTATGGTATCAAGAGAAGAAGAGGATCCTTAAACTGTGTCTTCCCCAATCAATCCTTCCTTTTCTGAAGAAACCCACACCACCGCCAATGAATCCTACAATCTCGATGAATCCAACTTTCTGCTGCGGCGACAGCATATTGGAGGAGTTACTGAAGGTCACAATCTCCAAAGATTTGAGGTGAATCCTAATATTCCTTCCAGACTTCTCATGGAGGAATATCGTGACAGCGATAAGGTGAATCCAGCCTAATCTGAGTGGGAACAGCAAAATTCGATGCTGTTCACTTCACGTGGCTTTTCAAGCACAAAGTCCCAAAACGAAGCAGCACAACAATTACAAAGAATAAACTGAAGGTATTTGCAACCAAACAATCCATCCACAAATTTTTAAAGCCTAACCAAGTACAGTCATCTCTTTTTTCCTAAGTGACATATTTCTCCCAGAACAAAGAACTGGTTAGTATCCATATCCCATAAATTCTTATTCTCAGTGATGACTGCAATGTTTTATATAGTAGGGTTGCTATTATCTGTCAAACCCAATCTAAATAGGAAACAAAGAGGCGAAGACAGTATCTCCAAGGAATCAAAATTATTATATTCAAATAAAATAAAGATACATACTTCTTATAAGGATGAAACCGTCTAGTAGGTTCTTCCACAACTGCAGCAGTATCACCACAAATGAATGATCTTTCACTCTGCACCACCAAATCAGTTGAAACCATTTACTTGTACATTTTTAAGATTAACCACTATTATGGTCCAAGTCAAAAAATTAAAGAGGGGGAACTCAAGAGCATTATGATCTAGACAAAAAAGCATACATGATAAGACCCGAGATCGACTAGAAATATCACCATAGTCCTAAAAAGGCTCGGACAATCGCACTTCATGAGTTAGCTTTGAGGTAGAGTTAAAACCAGCTAAAATTCTAGGATGGTATCAGAGTCTGTCTTTGATCTGATGTTGGGCCACCCATCCTTAAAACATCAACCTGGCCCCATGGGCTTCCAAATCATGGGTGAGAGGGGAATAATCGAGATTCCACATCCATTAGAGATATGGTAAACAATCCCCACGTCACAAGCTAGCTTGACTCAACCCAAATTCTAAGATAAAAAAGACATGACTATGACACACAAGAAGAATAAGACGCAGCAATTTGCTTGCAGTGATTTGGCTTTCTCAAAACTTTGAGAAAGTCATAATAAACCCATACATATTTTTCTCTACAGTTATGTTCATACTTTTAAAAAAAAAAAAAAAAAAAAAAAAAAAAAACTAGAATATAAAATCACTTTTAAAATCTTGCTTTTAGGGTATCGATATAGAAGGGTCTGGGCACAGGATCATATCAAGATTCAACCAATGGATATTACAGGCACAGCATTGTCCTGGAAATTATATAATTAGAACATGATGAGGGAATTCACAAATTTACACGGCACACAGAAGATAGAGTACTTTCTAATTGAGGTTGTAATATTCATCACCTTCAAAGGACGGTTAGTAATGGAATCAAGCCATGTGATCGCTCCTACATATCAAAAGCATGGAATGTCATTCATTAAAATACAAGCTGAAAGGCAGAAGCATGCTTTTCTCCAAGGGAAAAACTTAAAAGGGACCAAGGTAAAACTCTACAAAGGGCAGTGAAGCAAAAGAAAACATTGGAAGAAGGAAAATAAGCTCCAATAGAAAATAACTGCAATTAGCAACAAAATGACAAGAAATGCTTACCTGGAACAGTGGGACGAATTAAAGCATATGAATTCAGTTCTATTGATATCCCATCAACTATCGTGAATTTAAGTTTCTTGACTATGCGTTTCATAAACATGCGCTTTCTTAGCTGATCTTTCATATCCTCCAATCTGAAATCGAAACAGAAAATTACAAAAACTAAGACTTTAGAAATTGAATCGAGCTAAATTAAACACAAACATAATTGTTATCTAATATCAACTCCTAGCCCAGGTCTACACCTCTTAGTCATAGTTGTCGAACATCATAATCCTCATGTAATAGAAATAAAACAATGTTACAGAAATATGTACTGATTTGTTCAACACATTTCACCAACTAATTTTTCATCTTCTAAATTGAATTAATCATTTCAAGCAAGCTGTACCTCCTTAAAATGATTGAGACAAAAGTGGTGGACCACATGACCTTGTTAATACTGGTTCATATCTTATGAATACTTGAATGAAACATTCTGATTGATTGTACTACGAAACAAAGTGCAATATATACACAAGAGTAGTCCCGTGAGTTTAGGGATAGCAATCACCTAAAAGAAGGAAAGAATTTATCTATCATAATTAAAGTAAAAAAGATACAATATACAACATATATTACTCTATTTATGACATATCTCAGCACTCCCCCTCAATCTGGAGCATATAAATTATATGCATCCAGCTGTCACATTTATTTTATCTAGCGACCCCGTAAAGACTTCGCAAAAATGTCAGTCAACTGGTCTTTAGAGCAAACAGGAGAAGTCTTGATAGTACCACAAAGAATCTCCTCTCTAACAAGTGGCAGTCAACTTCTATATGCTTCGTTCTTTCATGAAAAACCGGATTAGAAGAAAAATACAAAGGTGATTGACTGTCACATACTAACTCCATTGGACCAATCTCACAAAACTTCAACTCTTTAAGTGCTTCAACCACAAGACCTCACGTGTAGTATGAGCCATAGCACGATACTCAGCTTATTTCCAGGTGACCCTTTTATGGATGAAGGATCCAAACAACAGCCTGCCAATGACTCTCACAATGACAGTTTAAAAACTGACTGACAACGCTAACATGGAATGAAATATCAGGCCTGGCCATCATGAGATTATTCAACTACCTTACTAACCTCTTATATCTTTCAGGATTAGAATAACACCAGACTTTGATTGAGCTACCTCAATCTCAAGAAAGTAACGCAGAGCTTGGATGCCCTCTTGAACATCACCTGTAATAACAATATCATCCACATAGACCACAAGATAAATTAACCTCTTTGTTGATGAACACCTAAAGAAAACCGAATGATCCGCTTCACAACGAACTAACCCATACTGTTGAATATCATTGCTGAAATGGCCAAACCTAGTTCAGGTGATTGTTTCACACCATACAAGGACTTTTGTAATTTAAAAACAGTCCAAACTCCCTGAGCAATAAACCCCGGTGGTTGCTCCATATAGACCTCATCTTCCAAATCGTTGACAGTTTTAATATCCAGCTAAAACAAGGGCCAATGTCGGTTAGTAGCCATGGCCAAGAATAAATGAATAATTATAGTCCAAGCCATAAACCTGAGTGTACACTTTAGCCACAAGACGAGCCTTCAATCGATCAATTTGTCCATCAGGGCCTACTTTAACATTAAAGACCCAGCGACAACCAACAACAGATTTCTCAGTCGGAAGAGGAACAAGCTCTATTATTAGACTAAAGTTGTCATCTCATCAATCATCGCTTGGCGCCAACATGTGAGAGATATGGCCTCCTATATGGTCTAAGGAATAGTAATGGATGATATGGCAGAAACAAAAGCATAGTATATAGGGGACAAATGATGATTTGAGAGAAAATTATGAATAGGGTGAGGATTACGAGTAGAACGATTACCTTTCCCGACATCAATGGGAAAATCAACAGGATCCGAAGCAAGAGAGGGTTCTGGAATAGGAACTACATCACAAGTCTCATCTGATGAAGGACCTGAGTCCCAGGGCTTCTATGATATTGCCCATCATGCGCGATGCTCATAAGTAATGCCAATCATTGTTCCGCAGGATGCGGTGCTGATGTAGTGGAAGTGTTTGCTAGGGCAGGAACAATTGGAGCTGATGATACAGACACATGAGGAACAGGTAAAACCGAAGGAAAGATATCCAGATCAAACTCTGGACCAGATGTGACAAAATAAGGTGTTTTCAAAGAAGGTGACATATGCATAAATGTAGAACTTGTGTGTGGAAGGAGAGTAACACATGTACCCCTTTTGGACACGAGAGTAACCTAAAAAGACACATTTGACAGCCCAAGCAGACATCTTATCACGACTTGGTGAAAAACCATGAACAAAACACATACAACCAAAGACATGAGGAGGAACACAAAATGGAGATTCCCTAGGATGCAACATGAAATAAGAAATCAGATTACCCAAAACAGAAGATGGCATCCGGTTTATCAAATATCCAGCAGTCAGAACAACTTCACCCCAAAATTTTAAAGGTGTATTAGCATTTATCAATAAAGTACGTTCAGTATCCATAAGCAGAGTGTTGCTACAAGGTCAAGTACGGAAACTAAGCACCGAGCTATGGCTCATACAACATGTATGCTTTTTTGTGGCTTAAGCGTGTACTTAAGGAGTTGCGGCTTCGCAAGGCTGGTCTAATAGAGGTAATGAGCAATAACCAATCAACTTCGTACCTATCCTCTAATCCAGTCTTTCAAAAGAGAACCAGGCATATAGAACTTTATTGTCATTTTATCAGGAGAAAAATCTTTTTTGGCACTACCAAAACTTCGTAAGCTTGCTTCATGGATCAACTTGCTGATATCTTCTCTAAATCCTTGAGAGGTCCGAGGATATCATACAAGTGTTCCAAGCTGGATACATATGATCTATGTGCTCTAGCTTGAATGGGAGTGTTGAGATATATGTTTTAGTTTGTTGAGATAATTAAGTTAGGATATAAGTTGTGGACATAATTCAGTTGAGATTAATTTTCTTGGGATTAAATTTTATTCTGTTATAATTCCTTGTTGTCTTATTATTATGATTATTATTATTATTATTATTATTATTATTATTATTATTATTATTATTATTATTATTATTATTATTATTATTATTATTATTATTATTATTATTATTATGCTTCCTATTTAGTTTGACTAGGACTAGGCAATCTTATATATAAATATTATACTTCTGAATCATCTTAATATCAATTAATTATTCATAATACTTCACATTTGGAGTTCGGAAAAGCAAATTCTAATTGCTATCTCCAACAATGAAGCTGAGTACAAGAGTCAAGCCAATGTAGCACTTAGTTGCTTTGGACAAAGTCCTTAATGACTGGACTCAAGATTCCTTTCAGGACATCTGGTAGCTATTGTGATAACATGAGCACATTTGCTCTTGCACACAACAAACTAGGACAAAACACTTTTTCTTGTAAGAGAAAAAGTGCTCAACAAGAGCTTGGTGGTCACCACATTCCCTCTCTTCTAGATCAAAGAGCTGACATGTTTACAAAGGCTCTCTCACCCCTTCAGTTCACCACAGTAAGAGACAGACTCAATGCGGTTGACAAGTTTTCACTTGCGCTACCACATTGAGTTTGCACTTTGAAAAGGGATGTTAAGTATGTTTAGAAATCGGTTCTTCTGTTGCGCACACTGCATTGTATTGTAATCAATTAGATATTCAATTTTCAAATAAGATTCAGTTGTGTTAGTTATCTAGTGACAGTTGTCACTGTATTCTTTGTAACTGCCTAAGTTACAGCAATTACTCAAAGCTCAGTATATGTAAGAGGCTAAGAGCTACTATCGTACATTAACAAGCAAGGAAATCAGAAGTCACCTTTTAGACACAATCTTTCAAACCTACTGCTTTCTCTCTTTCTTACCTTGTTTCTCAATACAGTAGCATAAGTGCCAATTTGTTTACTCCCCAACGCTTGCTTGTGGCAAATACAAGGGAGATATATAATACATATATTTGTTAGCAATTTGTTGAATTTTCAAAATCAATTTTGTACAAGTAAAATTGATTGAGAGATATTAGAAACCGAAATCAGAGAGAAAGGGTTTTGAAAAATTCTGTATGTTCATCTTAACATGATATAACAAAGGAAAGCTATATTTATAGCTTGTATACGCTTCTCCTAATAGCTACTGAATCATATCTGAAAGCTGACTCAGCTTAACAGAATGCTGAATCAGCATAACAGAATACATGAACAGAAACTTAACTAACTATAATGCCGACTCAACATAATAGAATTAAGAATCGCATAGCTTATAATAAATTATACAATTTTAACCAATTCTAACAAGAGAAGTAAAAAAAATAGTTCCAATGTGGGTAGAATTGACACTGGGTGAGACTCACAACAACAGTAATAAAAATCCTTATCCCACTAAGTACTCCGAGTGAGCCCCACAAAATTTTAAAATACATACCTAAATTTATACTGCTAAGGTGATTCTACATTAGCATCCAAATAAAATCAATTATTCTAAACTCATGTTTAAAATAACACTCCCAAGTCCCAAACAGAAATCAATCTTTTTCACATGAATTCTTTCAAAATCAATTCAACCGAAATATAAACCAAACAAACACTGAGTCAAACTCCAAAGGATACGACTAGTTGCTCCACTACAGTAAATAATGGTATCTCAAAGACTTCACAAATGCAAGAAAAAAAAAACAAAGAAAATCATAGATAGGATGTCATACTTGTTTCCTGTTGTTGTCATAAAGTCAACAAGCTTAGCACCTTCCAACCCAATCAAATCCTGAAAGACATACAATTGACAAGTGAGCATGACAAATTTATCTAATCAGTATAAGTTAAGAGAAGAAATAAGGGAATACGAGTCAAAGATGTGTACATACAGCATAGAATTGAGATACATTGAACGCTTCGTCAGGGCAACTCAAGGGAAGAAGTTCAATATGTATGCCAAGATCCTGTGAATCCTTCACAACCAGGAAAAAAAAGAAATTATGAAAGACCTGATATAAAAGAAAGTTAGTTTCCTTCAAACTTAACTTCATCTAAACCATCTATGCTATAAAGCATCTACAGATTAGTACTTTAGCTCTCTGCAGTGTCATTCTTGTCATATCTGATTTTGCAGCCCCTTTGATAGCCCCAAAAGGATCATCTTCATTTGTGAACAAAAGTATGCGTTTCTCAACTGTCTTTGCTGACCTGATATAAATGTTTCCCCATTATCATTCACTGAAAATCAAGTAGATAAGACTGCAAGTAATATGTATTTTATATGCATATATTACCCTTTACGAAGAAGTGCCTGTGCCACCCAAATAGCATTATAGAGAGGATTTTCTTGAGTCCCCGACATGACACCATGCTGGCTTCCAATGTTTTTAGTAAAAGATTCTGGAGAAGATTAAGAAGAAATTACTATTATACTTAGAATCACAAGGGTCACAGTACATGCAACAAGTACAAGACAGATTCTTTGTTTCAAATATTAATTAGTATACAGTTCTCCAATGAGCATACTTCACTTCTAAATATATCAGTTTGAGGAACATAAGAAAGCATTACGTTAAGTGTTACGGGATTAAGAAAGAGCTAACATGTACTCAATAAGTATAATATACAGTCATAGCATCAAAATATGATTTTCGGCCTTTCAACCAATAAAACGGTGCTCCTTACTTCTGTCTACACATTCACATCTAAAAAAAATTTCTATCAAGCATCAGAGCAATACCATTATCTAGATCATTCCAAAACTTGTTACAGTTACCCAAAAAAAAAAAAACAAACAGCAACAGAGATATCCCTAGACAAGAAATAAAGTTTGCAGCAGTTTAATAATATCTTCTCCATGAGTATAGACCAACAATGTGGCTGCTGATTCAAGCAAATTAAGGATGCATGACACTCAGCCAGAAAGCCAAAACATTTATGATTTTGTTGGCTGTTGATATGACCAATAGATGACAGATCTAAAAAGAATACAACAGTCACTATCCTGAATGCCATCTCATGCCAAATAGGAGACTACCACATGATATTCTCCCTCAAAATGGTTCTCTACGTCAGCCAGCATTGACAACCCGAAGTGCTTACCCTCCAAATTATCAAATTCTTTTATGAGCCTTGCTGTTGGCCTGTCTAGATCCTCTCTTTCAGCAACATTAAATACAAAAACACCATTTAAGTCTTGCAAATTCTTCTTCTCCCTCTGCAAAGATTAAGTAATGAAATAGTGAATTGGGTAAGTGAGGCAAGTGTGGTATGCATACTAATACTTACTGTGTTAAAGAAGCATATGGCAACTTGGTCATATGATCTGTTGATGATCTGAGTCTTTAGTGAGTGAGAGATACAAGTGATGGCAATGTGAAAGTGAGTTTCGTCCCTTTGGTCTTGCTGCAAATTGCAATGCAAAGTACAACATGTTTGAATGAATAAGTAAGCTATAATCATTCATTCATATAATAAAACGCACCCATGCTAAAGTTTGCATTGTAGAATATTATTTATATTCAAATAGTTAAGTTAAAACATGGCATGGCCTTAATTTTAAATTGCACATGCAACCAAACTAAAAAAAGGCAAAGCATGAGTCATGTTGAAGAACAGAAGACTAACCGCTGGGCAACTGTTGGTGAACATTTTAGGAGAAGCATCGACCAGGAAAACCACATATTCTTTGCTAGACTCATTTTCCTGATAAGTGAACACTTCTTTAATAATTTCATTTCATTTCATGTGCTAAACAAAACAAAAAGAGTGAGAGGGGAAAATGAAAATGAAAATGACCAACCAGAGAGAATCGAGCATCAGGGTCGTCTTCATCATCTCTGAAGATATCATCAGGGTCGTCAAATTCCATTCTGTTCCACTCCAGAGAGAGTAGTCAGTCGGTCGCGGAACAGTGGAGTGGAGTTTTCCTAATGCCAATGGATAAATCCCACGGTTCAAATTTGCGCTGTTGAGAAGATCTGCATTTGTAATGATTTTCTATTGAGAATAAATTGAAATTCACAAAATCAGTGGATTTAATTTCTTTTTGATTAAATCCATATGTATTGCAGCTATATTGTGATTTTTGCTGCTAGTCGCATTAAAGTTCGAAAATTATATTTTAATTTCTTTTAATTAAACCGATGTATATCGCACGATAAGTGCGAAGTGCGACACACTTTGTTTTATTAAAAAAAAAATATTATCACACTTATAAGTGAGAAATAAGAGGAAAAATCGCACTTACAAGCTAGTACGGAACTTGTAACTTAACATTAAGAGCACCCTTTCCTATTTCTTATATATCGTAGAGTTAAAACTAAAAAAGATTTGTTGCTTTCCACAACAACCACCAGCTAGTACGGAACTTGTGTTGACGAAGAAGAAGGGTAAGTTGCAGGTTGAGATTGAGAGATGAGAAATGAATGTTGCACGTTGAGTGAGTTGACAGGAAAAATGGAGGAAAATGGGAGAAAAAGAAGAAGAAGGATTGCAGTTATTTTTAGACAATTTAATTTTTTTTAATTTAGGGGTATTTTGGGTATTAATAAAATAGGAGATGGTGAGTGAACCAATGGGATGGTGGTGGAAGTGATAATTTTAGGATCAAATTGTAATTACTCATTCCTATAAAACATATAATAACAATAAAGGGAGAACCGATAGATAAATTTTTTCACCTTGTTTATTGTAATTATTTTTGAATTGTGATGGTGAAAAGATGTAGATTTTTCCTTCTAGAATCATATAATTCCCAATGTATAAAAGTGGGAAAACCAATGGTCGAATAAGGATTACAGAACGAGTGGGGAAGGTTCAGTGCAGAACATCCAGATTTGTGGGATTTTTTTTGAAACGCGGATTTATGGTTAACAGTAGGAGTGTTCATGGTTTGGATTTTGAAATAACAAAACCGCATTTATAGGATAATTAGTTTTAAGATTTGAATTTAAAAACTAAATCACATTTAAAAAGTGGTTAGGGTTAAAACCTATTTTTAAAAAGGCTTAATAGCACTTTTGGTCCCTCACTTATTACGATTTGGCACTTTTGGTCCCTAACAAAAAAAATTAGCCTAAATAGTCCCTCACCTTATTAAACGACAGCAGTTTTGGTCCCCGCCACTATCCCGTTAAAAGTTAAACGTTTTCTGTCAAAAAATTCAACATTTTTGGGTAAAAAAAAATTGAAGAAGAAGGAGCAGAAAGCAGAAAATACTTGAAAGAAGAAGAAGATGAAGGCAGATTCAAAATCACCCCAACCCAGAAAATCCCAGAAAATCCAGAAGAAGAAGAAGAAAGTAGAAAGCAGAAAATCCAAAAATTTCCCCAACCCAGATTCAACACAAACCGAACCCAGATTCAATCATCAACATGAAGGAGAAGCAGAAAGTAAAAAATTCAGAAAATTGAAGAAGAAGAAGCAGAAAGCAGATTCACAGTAACAACAACAACAATAGTAACAACAACAATAACAACAGCAACAACAATAACAACAAAATCCACAGTTAAGATGATGAAGTTGCCAACGGAAATCAAATTGTATAAAATCAGCCCCAAACCCATAGCCCCCCACTGTGACAATCAAATCTGAAGTAGAAGAAGGTGAGAGGGAGCAATAACCCAATCTCAAACAAGCCTAGAATTAATTTCGAACAAAAACAACAAAGGAGAAACAATCTAAGATTTCTGGGTTTGTGAAGAGGAACTCGTAGCAGAGAAGGAGAAGAGCGCTCGAGATGAAGGTGAAGGCATGCTTCCAAGATGGCCTCCACCCCTCTTCCATTCACCGTCGAGCCAAAAGCCCCAAACAAACTCTGCGATTTTAGAGCTTAATCGCGAAGGAACTCGCAGCAGAGAAGGAGAAGAGGGCTCGAGATGAAGGTGAAGGCATGCATCCAAGTGAGGAGAGGAACAGAACAGCAACGGCGGACGGCGGCGGCCTCAAGCAGAGTAGCAGCGGCGGCGGCCTCAAGCGGAAAGAGAGCAGCAACAACGGCGAGAACAGAATTGATGACGGCGTTGTGGTGGTCGAGGATGGAGAGGGAAGGAGGAAACCAGTGGTGTGTCGAATTGGAGGAGGTGTGGTGGTGAAAGAGAGAAGAGGGCGGCGGCTGGTGAAGAGAAGAGAAGGCTAGGGTTTTTGAAAGAGAGAGAGGGAAGGAGGAAACTGGAAGAGAAGAGAAGAGAGGTAGGTCTGAAATTTTTTTAATTTTTTTTTTAAAACTGTTAAATATTGGACGGAAACGTTAGTTTTTTAACGGAATAGTGGCGGGGGACCAAAACTGCTGTCGTTTGACAAAGCGAGGGACTATTTAGGCTAATTTTTTTTGTTAGGGACCAAAAGTACCAAATCGTGATAAGTGGGGGACCAAAAGTGCTATTAAGCCTTTTAAAAAAGTGGTTATTGTTAAAAATTAGTTTTATCCAAAACTAAAACATTAAGATTATAAAAATTAAATCAAAGAATTTTTTATTAATCTTAAAAATGTGATTTTAAAATTAAATTGTAAAAAAAAATCTCAAACATTCCCCGCTCCACCAGACATGCCCAACCCTAAAATGAGCCAAAAACCCTAAAATCGACTCAAAACTCTAAAATCAAACCTAAACCATAATTGGACCTGAACCCTAAAATCAGTCGTAAACCCTAAAATAGACCCAAAACCCTAAAATCGACCAAAAAACCCTAAAATCAACCAAAAAACCCTAAAATTAGTCCCAAACCCTAAAATCGGCCGAAAACCCTTAGGTATGTAGGAAAACCCTAAAATCAGCCGAAAAACCCTAAAATCGGCCCAAAACCCTAAAACCAACCTAAAACCCTAAAGTCAGCCAAAACCCTAAAATAAATCCAAAACCCTAAAGTCGGCGCGAAAACCCTAAATTTGGCCGAAAAACCCTAAAATCGGCTTAGAACCCTAAATTTGGCTGAAAATCCCTAAAGTAAGTCTGTAAAACCTAAAACTGGCCTAAAGCCCCAAAGTCGACCGAAAACCATAAGATTAGTCCAAAACCCTACAATTCGCCAAAAACCCTAAAATCGGTCAAAACCCTAAAATTGGCCTGAAACCCTAAAGTCGGCTGAAAAATTCTAATATCAACCAAAAACCCAAAAGTTAGCCAAGAAACCCTAGAGTGTTGGTCATCAATTTTTTAGGCCAACTTTTGGGTTTCCGTCTGATTTTAGGGATTTAGGTTGATTTCAAGGTTTGTCAATTTTAGGGTTCTCAAATGATTTTAGGGTTTCTAGCCAACTTTAGGGTTTTGAGCCGATTTTAGGGTTTTAGGGTTTTCCAGCCGTCTTTAGGGTTTCCGGCCGATTTTAGGGTTTTTCGACCGTCTTTAGGGCTTTTCGCCGATTCTAGGGTTTTAGGTTGACTTTAAGGATTCGGCCAATTTTAGGGTTTTTCGTTCAACTTTAGGGCTTTTGGCCGATTTTAAGGTTTTCGGCTGATTTTAGGGTTTTCAGACGATTTTAGTGTTTTTCACCCGATTTTAATGTTTTGGCCAATTTTAGTGTTTTTCTGTCGAATATAAGGTATTTGGACGATTTAAGGGATTTGGGTCAATTTTATGGTTTTAGACTGATTTTAGGGTTTTCGGCCGACTTTATGGTTTTCAGCTTATTTTAGGGTTTTTGGTTGATTTTAGGGTTTTTATGCCGATTTTACGATTTTAAACCGAATTTAGGGTTTTTATGCCGAGGGTTTTAGGCCGACTTTAGGTTTTTCGGCGGATTTTAGGTTTTTTGTGTTGTTTTTTGGGTTTTGGGTTGATTTTAGGATATTCGACTTACTTTAGGGTTCTTCTATCGATTTTAGGGTTTTCTGCCGACTTTCGGGTTTTTCGCTGATTTTAGGGTCGTAAGCCGATTTTAGGTATTTGGACCGATTTATAACAAAGATGGGGAATTTAATTTTTGGAAATAAAAAATTAGAATTTGGTTATGGTTATGGTTATGGTTTGGATAAACCGGTTTTTTATCCAAATAAGAAGTTGGCTTAAATATGTTCGGGGTCCTTGACATTTGAAAGGGAATCATTCTAGGTCCTTGAAAAATTGGATCCCTAACGTATGATTAAAAAACATAGGTTAGGATCCAATTTTACAAATTAATTTTTCAGGGACCTAGAATGATTCCTTTTCAAATGTTAGGGACCCCAAACATATTTAAGCCTAAGAAGTTTGGCTATCCAAATTGGTTTCCACTTTGTAAAATGGATAAAATAAAGGCTTAATAGCACTTTTGGTCCCTCACCTTTCACGATTTGACATTTATGGTCCTTCTTGGAATTTATTAGCATACAAGGTCCCTCACGTTTATAAATTGTTGCAGTTTTGGTTTTCTGTTTAACTTTCGTTAACGGTTTAAGATTTAAAAATTTAATAAAAAATAAAAACAATAAAAATCCAAAACATTCATCATCTTCATTTAATCTGAGAAAAACCCATCATCATCATCATCATTTCCAGAAAAGAGCCCAGAAAAATAAAATCTCCTTCCCCAGCCACTATCAACCCCTCAATCAAGAACCCCCACACACACCTTCAAAAATAAAAACCCCTCAATCAAAAACCCCACAACACCAAAATCAGAACCCACCGACAAAACCAAAGCATGTGAGATCTCTTCAACCCAAACAACCACTGCGACATGACCTGAATTCAGCCTGAATGGAACCCCTCCTTTGAAGCTCTAACCAAGCCTCACCATCATTTACAAGAAGTGGCTTGCGAATCTTCAGATCTGGTTGTCGCTGAGTCCCAAATACTTCCTTCTCTCGTTTCTCGATCCTTCTTCCATCCCTTCCTCAGGGGATCCACCGCCTCCGCAAAACCTCTGCTCTATGAAGCTACTCTGATATGATTTTTGGGTTTTAGATCTGGGATTTCTTCGGTGGGTGTGGGGGTTATGATTTCTGGGAGGAGTTGGAGGAGACGGATGAAGGAATTTCTTGATAGATGAAGAAGATTTTGATTTGTGGATCGGACGCTGCCGTGGAGGCTTGTGAGGAACCATAATCACTCCTTTCTCTCTCTCTGCCTCTCGTGCGCTGGCTAAGAGAACAGATGTGGTGGCTGAATCGTGTGGGAGAATTGGTGGCGAAAAAATGGGAGAACGGAATCGAATCCGTATGCCTTTATTGGTGCTCCTCTTCTTCTTTTTTCATTGCTTCCTTCTCGTTCTTCTTGTTTCGAATCTTGATTTTATTTTTCTGTGATGGATCTTTGATTCATAAAAGATTCTCTAATTGTGTTAACTTAACGATAATGGGAAAGGTGAAAAAAAATTATATAGAGATGTTGCAGACCTTGAAAGGTTTTTTGTCGTAGAAAACAATTCAGAGAAGGAAGTGTTTTGTGGCTTTCAAAGTTATTATCTTTTTGTTGGAATTTTTGGATTCCTGGAGATTTTGTTGGTATTGTTGGTAATTGTAATTTTAGATTCGTATTTTCAGAATATTAAATGTTTATGGAATTATGTTAGAGACGAAGATGGAAGGTATAAGGTTAGGGAGATAAATATGTATGTTTTTTGAATTTTCTGGGTAAGATGATGAAGATGATGGTGAAGAAGATGAAGATTGATGAACATGATGAAGAACCCATGAAGATGCTGGGTTTCTTTTTTTTTTATTAATTTTTTTTCAAAAACCGTTAAATCTTTAACGGAATTGGATGGAAAACCAAAACTGCAACAATTAGTAAACGTGAAGGACCTTGTATGCTAATAAATTCCAAGAGGGACCAGAAATGTCAATCGTGAAAGGCGACGGACCAAAAGTGCTATTAAGCCTAAAATAAAAACCAATTATGTATGAATTGGATATTTTTGGATATGGTTATAGTTCACATCAATGAAACTAGATTTTTTGAACACCCCATTTTTAACGGTGTTTGATGAAAAGATGAGCTAATTTTTTTTTGATGACATGTCACTTTGTAATTGGGGGGACAGAGAGAGGAGGCAGAAGATTTGCACTCTATTCTATCATGTTTATACTTTATATGTCTCGAGATACAGTGACAACCACTCTCAATGAATAATTTTCTCAAGAAAGTCACAAACGACATAAAATGTTTAAATATATTTTCTAATAATAATATGCTATTTAATGATACATTAATATAAAATTAAAAGAATGTTATGTGAGTTTTAAATTAATATCTTAAATTACCTTCAATAAAAATTAATATCATATTTAATGACGCTTTTCTTGTTTAATTGATTTTGTATTGACAGTCAAAAAAAAATTACAAATCATACTATCACTTAGAAAAAAACATAAAACATATGTGTATTACACAATAATAGTAGTAATGATATAATTTAAAGTCTATTTTAAATAAAGAATGCAGCCGAAAGTCCGACGAAACGAAAACAAAACTGAAAATAGAAAAACTATAGCCTCTATAATACATGGTAGAAGCACCTACAAAGAACTAAATATAACATAAACAAGGAAGCATGTAAAAAATAGGGAGTTGAATTGGCATCCATGGACGGACCCAATTTGGAACCCCAACTAATATTTCAAAATCCTAAAAATACCCCTATTTGTAAATAACTCAACACCCCCACCACGTTACCTCTCTCAGACTACGTTACCTCTCTCAGACTAGGTTTGTAAAACCTGGTATGTAAAGTTGGCAATGCACTACAGGGATATATAACCCGATAGTCTAATTCGTAGACCTATCCTTCTGGGATATATAACCCGGTATGTGAAAGGAGTCAACATCATTCCGAAAATTATAAACTCGAAATATATTTGAATATGAGTGCCGGGATTTCGAAATCCGACAGCTATACTATGAGGATCCACTTTAGCGTTGTTTTTAATTTTTCCATGTTACACTCCGGGATTTATAAACCCGGAATCTATTTGATTATGACTGCAGGAATTATAGACCGGGAAGCTATACAGTGGGAGAACCCCTTAATGTTTTTTTAATTTTTCGTGTTACTCTCCGGGATATAAAACCTGGAAGCTAAATATCATTTCGGGATTTAAAATCTTGGAAGACATTTTAGTGTGTACTCCGAGATCTACAAAACCGGTATGTATGTGGTTATAGTGAATAAATATCATTCCAGGATTTATACCGGAAAAATATAGTTATATCCATACTGGGATTTAGAAACCGGAACACAACATTTAGAATACATTATGGGATTACAAAACCCGGAACTTGCATCAAAATGTGTTCCGGGATTTTAAAACTCGGAATATAAAACATTTCAGAGGTAATAGAGACATTTACTACAGTTGCCTAGGGTTTCAAATTGGATGGGTGGGGTGACTAACTCCCTACAAAATATAAGGATTCAACTCTAACCATAACTTTGTGACAACATAGGAACTCAAAAGCTGGATATTACTAGTTGAATGAGTCTCAAAAATCACCTTCTGAAACTTCAGAGCTAGCGAAGTCCCAACAAAATACACCACAGCTGAACATGAAGGACTGAAGGTATAGCAAGATACTCTTTTAAAAATATTTTTCAACAAAATTCATGTGATTAGTATATTTTTTAATGTGTTATTTAAAAAAAAATGTTAACTAATCACATGAAGTGTGCTTGAGAGAGTAATAAAAAAGTGTGTTGCTAGCATTTAAAAAACAATTCTAATAGAATATATAAAATCAGAATGCCTAAAGTGACATTATGCCATTTAGTTTTGCACTCTTATCCTACTCCTTGATCCAAACATATTTATTAGTACTTTTTGTCTTTTAAAGTAATTATATATAAGAAGACGCTTCCACGTTTTTAGATCCAAACTTTTTTTAATTAACATTTTTATATCCAAATTCAAGATCACTTTACAAATAAGAAGTTTTTTTAATTATACACAAACATTAAATTAAGTAGTAACTCACGCTTTTCTAATAAAATGTGTTGACATAAAATCATCTTTTCATACAAACTTTAGGGGTTGATTTTAAGACCACCCCCTTTGGTCCTTAAACATTTTTTTGTGAATTCAAATATAATACAAAATATATATATTTAAGGTGCGAATTTAAAAATATATATATTTTTATTAATTAAATTTAATGGTTTTAATATGATCGCACCTTAAAGATGCGATTTGTGGGTCAAATTCGCACCTTAAGGTGCGAATTTAAATATATTTTTTTTATTAATTAAATTTAATGGTTATAATACGATCGCACCTTAAAGGTGCGATTTTACAAATCGCACTTTAAGTTGCGAAAATAACGCAGAGAACGAAACAAACCTTTTTTTCTTGCGGTATACAGCTACGTGAAGGTTGATCGGAGCTTCGAAAAAGGGTTGGAGGTGAAGGAGGTTGGAGGTTGAGGTTTAATGGAGTAAGAAGGGTGGTGGTGGTGGAAATGGTGATGGGAAGGAAAAGGGGGGTGATGGGGTGGTGGTGGTGGAAATGGTGATGGGAGGAAAAAGGGGGTGGTGTGGGGTGAAATAAGGTGCGAATGAGGGAGTGGGGGGGAGAGATTGGTAGGAAGAAGATGAAGGATATGGTAGGAATAATAATAATTATGAAGGGTAAAAATGTAATTTACTACACCAGGGGGTGGTTTAAGGACCAAAGGGGTGGTCTTAAAACCAACCCCCAAACTTTATAATCATTTTTTAAGTATATACAATCGGAACCTAATTCCAAAACAAAGTGAAAGATAACGACACTAACCACCGTGTACACCGCTTTTTTCTGCCGATAAATGGATATTATGTATATAAAGAATGTATATAACTGTTACAGCTTCAGAATTGAAAAGCTTTTCATAACCCAAAACTCATCCCTTCATCAATACAGGGATTGTACTCTCAACCCAAAAAAATTATGACCAGACAAGGTTAAAAATATAATGAATTTTCAATACTGCCCCCTCAACAAAAATTACCAATGCAAACATTGGCGACTCGATTTTACCCGTCTATATGACAGGAGAGAAATGACATAGAACTCATATAAAATGATGCCATTGCTGCCCTAATCCAAGAACAGACAGGAGTAACCATATGTTGGAAACAATGAAACTGGCAACTCAAACATAACATGAGGACCACCAAAAAGGGGGAACGGAAGGGACTGGGCACTTTCATCCAACTTCCAAGGGATCCCTGAATCCAACATCCCGTAAGTCAATGGTAACTTCAGCCAGGATTTCAAAACTGCAGAATCTTCAAATGTCATAGACCAACTAGGATCGATCAGCCAATAAATGCCATACATTAATACGCAAGACAACACACTGCTTCTCTTACCAGAATGGGTGTAAAGACAAACTTGAGAGCACAACAGCAAAACAAGAATGAAGAATATACATCCAAAAGCTTAAGAATCTTTGGCAGCTGACGATGACTTCTCTAATTTTTCCTTTTCAATCTCTCCTCTTCTCAGCTCAGCATGCTGGGCAACACCATTTGCAAGAGCTTGATAAGAGAACTCAAGTGTCTGGGTAAGGTTCTGAAACCTCAGTGGGTCTAATGATTGCATTACTACAGACAATTTTTTAAGGACAGGTATGTCAGACAACAAAAACAATAAGGTATGATGAAATGAAAACTTAAACGTGTTCTAAGGAGCAGTATAAGCACACCTTTCATCGTATCCACAAATAAAATAAAAGGATCCACCTCATCAACTGGGGACTGAAACTCTTCATCGTCACTGAAGTTATCATCTGAGTCATCATCTGAGTCATCATTGGGTCTGAATGACCTTGCCTAAGGGATGACATAGCAAAAGAACAACAAGAATTTAAAATTCAAAAATAAATGAGAAAAGTTAAATAATTATGTATAATGTTTATTATGAAAGTGCACATCAGGAGAAAGAAAAACAATAACTTACATACTTAAAAGTATAAATTTGAATCAATCAGACCATAGTTCTAAACACTGGACTAAACTTGCTAGTTCTACTCCAAAATGGCAGAGGATGGTCTTGAGAATATGAGCTAGACCTAACTCTACCCCTGAGGCCCTGACGATTACTCTCTATAATCAATGTGGGGCCTTAACACATTGATTACTCTTCAAGTGTTTAGAAGGTAAAAAAAGGAATACAGAAAATATAATTGTATTGATATAATATACTGGGTTTGATTTTATGAAGCATACTAAGCAACGGTGGACTTCTAATTCTAGTCTAATTAAAAATCATAATTCTAATTAAATAAGGAAACAAATCAATATAAATAAGGAAATAAAGAAACCAATCATAAAAAAGAATCTAAGTTACCTTAAATTGCTCTAAGACATGATTGAAGATATTATAAGATATCTTTTATATTCCAACACTCCCCTTCAAGCTAAAACTCAGTTTTAAGCTTGTTACATATAAATGCTTTAGAAAAAGAAAAATAGTGAGGGATATGACTGATTATCTAGGATTGTTGCAAGGCCAAACTGATTCTTTGAGCTTGTCGTGGGATCATCTGATTCAGAGAACAAAAAGTTTTTTTTGAAGCAAAAATAACATATATACTTCAATTTTGAATAAAATTAAGTGATTAATGTTTCCTCTTGCCCTAAACATTTCTAATTTCTTAACTACCGTCAGTATCACTATCCCTTCAATTTTCCACTTGATGAAAATCTTCCAAGTCAGAGAACAAAAAGTTAACAGTGAACTAAAACGTAAAACTAATAACACACCTAACAACAAAAAAAGGGCTGAAGCAACACCAAACCAGCAGCAAACAAAACGAAAAAAACGTCGGAAAGGAAAATAAAGCATCTTGGTGAACAAAGCAATGAAACAAAGAAGCAAAAGCACTACAACAACCCTAAAAAGGAATACAGAGAATTAAATTGTATTGATAAAATATGTTGGATTTGATCTTACTAAGCATTTAACCTTATTTGTACTAACATTGGGCTTCTAACTATAGTCATATAATCTTAATTAAATAAGAAAATAAATCAATATAAGTAAGGAAGTAAAGAAACCAATCCTAAAGAGTAATCTAAATTACCTTAAATTACTCTAAGACATGGTCAAGATATTATAAAATATTTTTTTATTCTAACAGATGGCTTACTGGACTGGTTAAGCACCATATGGAGGTCCACGGAACCGGTCCATAAGTCAAACAAACTGTTGATTATTGACTAAAAGCCAGATAGTGTACCCAGTAGTGAAGACTTCTACTGGGTGAACATTACATAATGCAAAAAATTCTGGGTAAGGAATAAAACTCAATGGGCAACTCCACTATGCATTGCCAGCAGCTGTACCATGAAGTAGTAGTTAAAGTAATGCAAGTTATTTTATTTCAAAATTATATCAAACTGCCGAAGTGTAATTATATATTTAGAACTAATCAATAACATACCAACAAAACAAAAGTTATAATAACTAATACACTGAAAATGATTAGAATTAAAATATTTACATGACAATAATCTGATTTATTCTCTGCAGTCTGCACACAAATAATATCTAAAACTAAATTTCTTAACCGCTGAACTGTGAACTGCTCCCATTAACCAACTTTTCAGAATCAAATAAAACTTAAAGAGCAAGATAATGAACTTAGCAAATTATAGACAACTAGAACTTGCTATATCAAAGCTCATAAACATACAAAGTACAGGAGGATGTATCACATGAGAAAGATGTTTTTATATGATAAAATGAGAATAAATCACGATCGTTAGATCTAATCATGAATGGTCAAGATTAAAACAACTTAATAGTCACACGACTACTTAAAAATGTCATGTGGCTTTTTAAAAAGTCACATGACTTCATGTTTTAATCTTGACCATTCATGATTAGATCTAACAGTCATGATTTATTCTCATTTTCTCATATAAAAACATCTTTCTCATATGATACATCATTCAAAGTACAAAATTCATTTATTGCAAGCAAAATGATAAACTCAACATCCTGTATTCAATTAATATATGCATACAAATCGTTTTCAGGTCTTCAAAATTGTATCCACAAACCTGTTCAGCAAACTTTGTAAGCTTACTACTGTCAGCTTCATCCCCATCCTCAATATCTATATCAATTCCCATTTCCTTGTCAGAATCATTGTCATCATCATCTTCATCATCAGTTTGAAAGCCATCCATATCAACATTTTCAGCTTCTTCCTCTTCTTCCTCTTCCGCTTTTGCAGCTTCTGTAAATTACAATAGCTGAGGATTAGAAAAACATAAATCTGATCAAAGTAAAAAGGAAGTCAATCTACTACTGATAAATATATAATTGCATGTCTGCAATGTTATAGAAAAAGGATGACATAAAGACCTGCAACTTGATCCTTGTAAGCAACCAGAAGATTAAGAGTGGCACGGAAGACCCGACCTAAAGCCTCTCCTGGCAATTGATCAGCTGGAAGTGCCAGTAATGATATTAAACCAAGGCAGCAAACTTTTTTGTTATGTTCCCTGCATAAATTTTTTAACAAGTTTGCAATAATTAGATCTTCAAATTGTCACATAACTACTATTGTTATATGAAAGCAAAGTATGGAGAGTTAACTGATGCACAGACCTCTTAAAATGAGCATGCACACCACTCTTCTTGACTTCGTGCAGCATATGAAACCAAAGATTGAATATTTCTGATGCTACACCTAACCTTTGCAATATGCTGAGAGTCAGTGCTGCGTTGTAGTATAGAGCATCTGCAACCTGCAAAATTATCTCCTCTTAGAAGGAAGTTACATTATGATGACTTTTCCTCTCGTTTTTGAGAAGTTTGGAAAACAATACTATTAGAAATATAATATTGTTATACAGCTTAAGCTTTTGGAATAGTTGGTTCATGACATGGTATCCAAGTTTGTATGACCTAGTAGTCTATACTTTGATCCTTATTACCCCTCCCATTATTCCAATAAAAAGTGGAATTTTAGCACAAGTCCTAGGACTCTTGCGTGAGGGGTATGTTTGACACAAATTAAAACCATTCATGTGTTTTTACCCAATAGCTTAAGCTTTTGGGATAGTTGATACACGACAAATATAAACGGTAGTCACTGTATTGATCAATAAAAAATGAACCATTTACATCAGGCAATTAATTCTTCGCATTTTTTTCTTATTTTATAAATTTTAACTTAGTAAACGAAATACCTAAGGAATTGCAAACCATATGAACAAGAAGAACAAGGCATTTGTTTAGAAAACTACCACACAAATTATAGACGTTGAATAACCTCGTGCGTTAAGATTAATAAGAATTCCAATACTTCCTTACCACTTGCATGAGAAGACATTTCAAGTGAGATTTTTCAGTTCGATTCAAGCGTTCAATTGTAATCCTGAGATATGGCTCAACCCAATGATCCACCTGCCCTCTGCAGTTTAGGAAGACAGCTTCAATAAGCTTCGGAGCTGACACAATCACATTGTCCTCCATATTTTTGTCCGCCATAATCTTCAATATGAAATACAAATAAGAGAAAATGATAAGATAGAAAGAATGATAACAATCATTTTCAACCCCCAAGCTCCACTCCTAACAGGTGGTGGCTCATGGCTGAAGTAATTCTAATAACGTAAAGATAACTCACAGATGAAATCATATTCCACAGACTCTGTTGATAGTTAGGTTCTTTGCAAGTAAGGAAATGGGCTGTTCCCCTCGAAATATAATTATCCAAAGGAACCAGAATATCTGCAGAAGAAACTAACCAAATAAATATGTAGAAAATGTAAAATTCAATACAAGATACATATTAGTTTAAATGTTGGGGTGCTATATCCAGACAAAGCAACCAAAAAACCGTACAATTGAAACTAAAGATATTCCATGTTCTTGAACCGTATGGTTATCAGCTCCTAACAAAGAGAACCCTTTTGTTTAGTATCTAGACCACTGTTGAACAAAGGAAAAAGCAGATATTCCATTATGTTCATAGCTAAGTTTATCTTGAGACACCAGCTCATCTATAGCATTATCATGTTGTTAATATATAAAAGAAGTCCATCAATAGATGATCTAAAAACGTTAAGAAGAAAGAGAAATTGAGATAAACTGTGGCCAAAATAAGGTGAGAACCATACTGGGAAAGAAATCAATTGCCCAATCTGCCAGCGCTTCCATCATCAATGGCCAAAGACTCCACATGTCCAATGATATTGATGGAGAGAAAAAAGTGATATATGATGCAATCTCTAAAATTTCTTCAAAAACCTCTGCATGCATGTGTAGAAGATAGTGAAAATAAATTCAAGCAAGCAAACCAACATGAAATTGAAATTTGAGAGACATATTCTTCATGCAATAACAACAACACATAAAAATACACACCCTATGAAAATTAAAGAAGTTGAAAGTGGAACTTAAGCTGTTCTCAACATTTACTAGGATAACACTGTCCAGAAAACTGCTTGCAAAAACTGCTTGATTATCATCAGTAGATACATTCTTTAAATCTAAAGTTCTTGATGTAAAATATTCTCATCAAATTAATTGAAGAGTAAATCGTGTGGTAAGTAGATTCACTGCGATCTAAAGTGTGTTACTCATTAAATGAGTGGCAGCAGTAGACTCACCTTTGCTTCAACAAGTGTGTATATAAAAGCACACGCCAAATGAACTTACAAAGAAAAGGTATATAAACAAAGGTAAACCTCAAAGTCATCTAGGTAACATGATTAAAAGGGCAAATACCTTCACCATCGGTAGTTAACATTCTACGCATTATGGGAAGCACAGTTGGCTCAATTTGAACAAAAAGTTGAGGAAGACTGCTCACTGATTCAAGTATTGTGCTCATAGCACGCAAACAACCAACTGCAGCCAGAGCACCTGGATCATCAGCTTCATCATCAGCTTCGGCAGTGTCCATACACCTCCAAAATGCAGCTGCCTGTTGTTGAGAAAGAAAAGTGCAATGTTATGACAAAAACAAAAACTAGCTCTCCAAAGCAAGCACACCTTTCATGGCAGATACGAATTTTTAAAATATACATATATATTACCAAACTTTGGCACAGCCCCAAAGCATAAGGTGCCATTTCTTCCCCAAACTTGTCCACAATAGTCTCCAAAGTAAATACAAGGTCTTCATTCTCAATCTCATTCATAAGTTTGAAAAATTCTGCATATAATTTAGTTAGTTGAACTCATTCATCAAGACAAATAAGAAATGTAAGTATAGACAACATTTTTTTCACATTCACATACCATCAAGGAGTTGCGGAAGAATAGGGCGAATTTCATCCAAATCTGCATCAACACAGAACTCAAAAGTAAGCAAATAAACATTTATCTTTAGAATAATTTGTTCTAATCAAAATAGAAGCAGAATGAAGGTATTAATCACCTTCGCAAGCCTCAACAAAAGAACGTAAAGCAAAAACGGAATCAATGCGGACAGGAAGTTCAGGATCTCGCATTCCACATACAACGCACTGCAATGCCTTCCGGAAATTGTTCTGATCTGCGAAGCTAATGTGGGCATATTGTCCTGCTACCCATGCTGCCTGTTTTTTCATAGGAAAAGCAATGGATAACCAAAATTCTTCAGAGAATGTAAATTCCATAATTTCAAATTCAAATTCAAATTAATTCACATCAAGTCAGACCACAACACTTCATGGCAACACAAATGCTTTGTAAGGTTATAGTGAAGACAATTTAGAAAGGATTGCATTGACTATTTTGAATTTTAAAATATTAAGGAAACAACAAGAAGAGGATTAGTTTTGCAAGGGAGGCTCAGTTTAGGCAATGCCCAAAACTGTGAGAGGATTGCAAGTCACAAGGCAACCACTTTTTGTTATCCACTTAAGTTGCAGCCAAAAAAATGTCACATTTGCATATCTTTGTCTTAAATACTACTGTTTTAATTTAGAAAATTAATTAAGACATGCTCGTCTCTCTTTCTCTCTCTAAAAGATAAAACAAGGATAAAGATGGGTTGACACCCAACATCTACCTCCACCTTGAGAGAGAAAGAAAGAGGAGAGAAATGAAAGATATGATGTGTGATATGATAGGAAAAGAAGAGAGAGATAGGAAAAGAAAGTAGGTGAAAATGGGATGGAAGGGACAGAGGGGTGTGAATGAATCAAAATTGATAAAACAATGTCATGAAAATCATTTTGTTCACCAAGACTTTATCTTCTCGGTTTTTGGAGCTTCGTTGCAAGCTCAATGTTGGCAATACCCACAATTGAACTTGTGAGGGGAGTATTAGAGAAAGATAGTGTTTGAGAGTACTATGTACTCGAGTGTATAGTATCCTGCCCTTAGAGGCAGTTAGTTCTATTAGTAGATTGTTAGATGACAGCTGTATAGTTAGTTGTAGTAGTTAGCATCATCTCTTGTAAGCTAACTAATGTAGCTCCTTATTAGAAATCAGTAGTATATGTTGGTACTGTGTACCCGAGTATAGTGTATCATGTCCATAAAGGAAGTTAGTCAGTTTCGATATACTGTTGTCTATAAGCTGTGCAGTTAGTGTAGTTAGTAACTTCTCTTGTAATCTAACTAACTACAACAGCTCTTATATAAAGAGCAACACTTGTAATCACTGTAGAGAATTCAATAACAATTCAGATTCAGTTAAGAGTTCTTTTTCTCTCACTCTTCTCTCTCTTTACTATACAATTATAACATTCGTCTATATAAAGAGCTACTCTTATATTCATTGTTGAGAAATCAATTCCTTTCATTCAGATCAAACCTCCCTCCCTTTCTCTTTCTAACACTTCTGATCCATCATCGAATTAAAAGTCATCTATCCAAAATCAAGTGAAGTCAGAGTGCATCACACCACCCATGCATGAAATATTTTATTATGCTTATTATGAAACTGCTAAGTTCGAACGGGAATATCACAGAAAGTGCATGTGCATCGATTACGAAAGCAACAGAAAATTGGAGCCTTAGCAGGAGTCCACTCCAGCCTAATAGAAATTTATCTCTCCAAAATTTGCAGATCTATTTACATCCACACCGCTTATCAAATATGAAAATTAAAATTAGGATGTGATCATGGATATTGCGCAATGCAAGCTTTGCCTTCTTTTAAAAGCATTGTTTTTATACTCAAAAGGAGAAAAAAGCAAAATGAGTGAATCAGGACTGCATCAGAAGAAATGCAAGCATAAACTGCATAGGAGGCCCATACCTTGGCCCTAAGATGGCCAACAGGACTGCAGAATTCAGGAAAGACATGTTGCACTAACATACGCTCAAGTTCAGATTTGTAAGGCTCATTTTGCTTCAATCTGTCACAAAGTGTCCCAATAGCAAGAAGAGCACCGTCCTTCTGTCTATAAGGCTTGCATTCTGATGGTGCTTCATTGTACCTAGCATAGCAAAAACCTCAGTACAGTATCCAACCCATAAATCTTCTATTCTAAAAAGAAAGCATCATATTTACCTTTTTAAAATTTCAACTATGAATTGAATAAACTTGTGAAGATTATCTTTCCCACGTTTTCGGACCAACTCACTAACAAAATCCATGGAGGCAGTCCTAGGACTATACAAGTCTTCAATAATGTCTGTAAGAAAGAATTAGAAGCTATAAGCACTTGCCAATGTAAATTCCTTTAAATTCAGTTTCCATGTTTACACACCAATAAGACTTACCATAGCCTTTCCTTACATATTCATGTGGATCTTCATCCCAAAGCTTTTGATCATTATCATTGAAGCACATAAGAGGGAAAACTATTTCAAAAAGAAGAGCATCAAGCCGAGGTTGCAGCACAGTGTACATGCTAGTCTTTGAAATACTGCATATGTTTAAAAATAATCATAGAAAAAGTATTAATTCCAGAATGAATAGAAATTTTGAAAATACATAGCAAATAAAAACATTCAGCAGAGATACTAATATTCTCAATTCAAATATGCTCCCACTTAGGGACGGATGCACGTTTAGAGCTGTGGAGGCAATTTCCCCCACATTTTTTTTTGTTTTTTTGGTAATATTATAGTATGAATATTATTTTTATATTTTTAATAGCCCCCACACTCATTGATAACATCCACATAACCTAATGTTTTTACTTCTAATAATGCCACTAAAAGTCTAATAAACTAACTCTGTCTTTCGATAAATCAATTTAACATTTTAATAAATTTACAAAATTGAGAAGTTGAACTAACTCTGTCATCGGATAAATAAACTTTTTTTATGTTCCATTCATTGTTTGAGCTTTCTTGTTGTCATTCATCACACTTCCTCTTTCTTTTCTTTTCTTCAAACATTCTTTAGGCTCTTTTTTTCTTCAATTGTTTTCTTATTCGACACACACAACAGGGAGAGAAATATTTAATTCTTTTGAGAAGAACCAAATTATTTAATATTTAATTTTTCATCATGTATGTTGCCCCCACAACTTAAACTTTCCGGACCTGTCACTGCTCCCACGGTACACACAACACAAAGTTGTTCAGGTTCTGATTGGAAATTTGGAAATGAAAAAGCTACTACCATGCACTTGTGATAATATCTGTTAGAAATATAATCATTCATGTGTCATTTACCCAACAACTTAAGCTTTTGGGATAATTGGTTCATGACATGGTATCAGAGTCTCTATGATTAAGTGATCCAGAGTTCGAGTCTCATTGCCCCATTATTATGATAAAAAGTTGAGTTTCGGCACATGGCAGGTTAGTCTGTGAATTTCCCACACTTCAAACCCAAGTGGGCTCTTGCATGCTGGGGCGTGTTAGAAATATAATCATTCATGTGTCCTTTACCCAACAGCTGAAGCTTTTGGGATAATTGTTTGATGACAATATCCACCATGAGGCTTTCCAAAGTAATAGTTGT
Source organism: Acmispon strigosus (assembly GCA_030819835.1). Taxonomy (NCBI): domain Eukaryota; kingdom Viridiplantae; phylum Streptophyta; class Magnoliopsida; order Fabales; family Fabaceae; genus Acmispon; species Acmispon strigosus. The sequence continues at coordinate 76,204,697 of JAUAMA010000003.1, read as the reverse complement.
ATAGCTTCTAGACCAAATGGCCATTGTTATCCTTCCACCATGTCAAGAAGCTACTCCAACTTCAGCCGAGGCAAGTGAGGACCTCAAAAAAGAGGCAAAATCATATCATTGGATTGAAGTCGCCTCTACACAAATACCCTTTGTCCTTCACCAAAATTTATGTCAATACTAGTGAGTTTGAATCTGGATGCACTAGCTTCAAGACAAACTCAGGCTTAAAGACCAAACCATCAAGGTATCTTGGTTTAGTTCTGATTTTGGGGCTGATTGCACATTACCATAACGATTCAAGAACATTATTACATAGGACTTACTAGAATAAGCGAGTCAATACATTTTTTAGGTTTATATTTTCAGTCCTTTGTTTCCAGTTTATGCAGAAAATCAGCCCTTGGACAATTGTTTGCGTAGATTGATGTTATAAGAGTTTTATAATTAGTAAGGAAGCCCAACTATCCTTATAAGACGAAGATTTTATTGCATATGCATCTGAGATTCTGGGTTTGTGAGATAAGTCCTAGGAGATTAATTTAAACCCTTGAAATGCTTCCATTTGGCTTTGAAATGACATATCAGCAACGATGATGATAATTGGATGAGTGTTGTCAAATAGCGGATATCGCGACACTATAGCGCTATAGTGTAGCACTCTGAGGGCTCACTGCTATTCGCTATTTTCCGCTTTGAGGGCTTGACATAGCGAATTTTTGGCTCTCCGCTATTTCCCACGATCCACGATTAACAACACTGAATTGGATGGAAAATTAATGCCTCGTAGAAACAGGAAAAATGATCACATTCGTACTTGTCTCCTAAAAACAAAAGGCAAACACGGTCTAGCTGCTACCAAAAATTAAGATAACTAATTAATGCCATTACATTTATCAATTGACTAACTAAACCTGTGGGCTAAATGCACAGAATTAGCTTACTGAAAGACTCATATCCCAACATAAATAAGATTTGGTTGAAAAAAATATACACGTTTTCTATGGAAGTTTAGGTATGACATAACTGAAAGATATGGAATGAGACCACAAATAAATTCACATAAAATAATTGAAAACTACCTGTTGCTTAGATATTGAAGAACCAGGTTGAGAACTCTGTCAGGTAAATATCCACCAACCCGAATGACATTCAACAGATTTAAGTGGCAGTCCAAAATCTTCCCTGCATAATGCTTTTGAAACATTTGAGCAAACGCTCTGTTTTCTGGGTTTTGTAGCTTCAAGTCACCAAAACTGTAACACGACAGTTTAGACACCCATAAAAATTGAGAATAAATCAATCACTCTGCAACAGAGCTCATATTTGATTATTAAATCAGTTAACACCTCAATCATACCGAGTGTAGAGCCTATTTAGAATGTGCACTGTCCATTTTTTGACCTTCCACCAACCCCATGATTTCCGAAGCTCAGGATCAACAGGCTGACCTTCCAAGGGAACAGGCCTCTCCAATAAATTTAAAAACAGCGCCATCCAAGAATTGAATACATTTTGATCAAACAAATGCTTTGGAATCTCCAGCTGAATAAATTTAAACAAGAAACACATGATAACATACGTCAATTGCAAGAACTAAGTGAAGATAAGCATAAAATTAAGTGAGTCAACTGCAAATGAAAAAGCTATCTCAATTGTAAGAGGTTGGGCCTCTTTTGTTTTTCATGTAGTCGCAAATTCCAACACAACCCTCCCCCCCCCCCAAAAAAAAAAAACAAAAAAAGACTGTGACAGATTATCTTGATTTACATCGACAATAAAGTTGGTTTCTCTTTTTCATGACATAATGCACAAACTAAATTCTTAAAGTCATGTTGTAACATACAAGTTTCCCTAGATGGTTTTCTGCTCTTTGGTTATTCATTTAATATGGGGGCAAGCAAACGTCGCCCAAAGGCAGGGCAAAAGTAAAATATATCTCCTTCTTTCGAAGTGTTGTCCAATAACTGTATCACTAAGAAATAGATCTCCCACTTTCAAAGTGTTGTCCAATAATTGTATCACAGGAATTAACACAGATTGCAGCTTTGTAAGCAACTTAGGGTGTGTTTGCAAGTTGAGTTTTGGAGGGGAGGGGAGGGAAGGGAAGGGGGAGGCTTATGAGAAGCCCTCTCCTTGTTTGGGAGTTTTTTATTAAGGGGAAAGGGTTTGGGGAATTTATAGAAACCCTCCAATACCCCTCAAAGATGCTCCTATAGTTATTTTGTGGAGCTCCCCCAACTTGGGGGGTTTTGTGAAATTTTAAACTTCCAAACGGGAGGGCTCACCCCCCTTCCCCCTCTCTTCCCCTCCCCTTGCCTTCCCCTTAAAGCCTTCCCCTACCCTCCCCTAAAAACCCACGCACAAAGCCTTAGGAAAAGAGAAGACATACATATATAGAGGACCAGAATATTTTACAGATAAGCTTGATCAATTCTGCAACTTCAAGTGATGGATTAGCAATGTGGACAAGCCTGTTCAATATGTTGAGAAGGTGAGGAAATGTCTCCTGAACAATGTGATTCACCGGCGTCCTCTCCTCATCTGACTTGAACCTGGGAAGAATCAATTTGGAGTATTTGCTTCAAAATAGAGACCAAGTGGGTGCAAGTATAACCAATAACATAATTTATTTGGTTTCAAGCAAAATGAGAGATGTTTGGAGTGAAGAAGGACTGACTCATATTTACTAGAAAGAATTCGAAGCAGAAATAAAGCAGCAAAGAGCTGTTGATCATCCTGCAAATTATGCTTGATCCAGTCAAGTAGATGAGGCCACTGGTGTGGATAATCACAGTGTATAATGGTTTTGAGGCACTCACCAACTTGTACCCTGGCAATTAACACACAAATTGGATTAGATGAGATGAAATGAACTAACATGATTGAATTGGATTAGATAGAAATTGAATTGAATTGAATTGAGCTCAGAGTCTCTGACCTCAACAAAGGAGGAAGTTGAGAAAGAAAGAGGAGAGTGTGGTTCCTGACAAGGTCTTTATCAGCGAGGGAGATCTGGTGAGCTGCTGCTGCTGCTGCATGATCATGATCATGATCATCATCATCAGCAGCGGAAGAAGACCAGTTCTTAGCGATGAAGTTTTTGAAATGAATGGCGGCGACTTGTCGGACGGCGATGTCAGAGTTGGCGTCGACGATGATTTGTAAGACCTTGAGGAGATGCTGAGGGGCGTATTGAATTTGTTCCAACCGTTGCTCAGCACTCTTCCGTTCATCCTGGTTCGGACTCAGAGCAGCTTGCAGGACAACACCAACTTCATCCATTTCTGTTCACTGCTCACTGCTCACTGCTCACTGCTCACTGCTCAGTATAGGGTTTAGCGAGCGACTCTTGTACATCAAAATAAACCTTCAGCGGAACAGATTTGGCACCCTACCCCATTTTTTTAAATTCCAAAAATACCCCTCATTCATCTTCCACTTCCTCCCTCGCTGTAAATTGTCTCTTATGCTTGTTCATCTTCTTCGTTTCTTCATCTTTCTTTGTTTCATCTTTTTGGCATTCTGCTTCTTTTCTACTAGTCAGAAATTTTCATGTAACTAACCGGAAACTTCAACTAGTCATTCACAAACCGCATCTTGTTCATCAAAACACTTTCCTAATTTTAAAATTCGAAATATTTTTTTATATTTTTATCATCTTCGGATTTTAAAACTTGTAATATGAATCCGCAAATATTATTACGGTTTTGTAATATCAGAATATGTTGATTGAGAGTTTTGTAATTTCCAAAACGGATAAAATTATCTTCCGAAATGTGTAAAACCTGAAACACAATCATGTATTTTACATTCCGAATTTTGAATTCTCATAATGCATCATGCGCATTCACATGAAAAATGTATTCCAAGTTTTGAAACTCAAAAGCAAAAAACTTAAAATGTTTGTTGGGTTTTGATGCCTTGAACATGATTAAAAAAACTCTTCAAGGAACTTTTTAAAGGATATTTTAGTCTTTTTCAAAGTGGGGTGGTAAATTCAACACCCATCACTTCATGTCTGCTCAATTGAGAATTTTAGGCATAAAATATAGGGAGTTAGAATTTGCACCCCGCTCAATTAATTTGGAACCCCAATCAATTTTTTGAAATACCAAAAATACCCCCATTTGGAAATAACCAACACCTCATCCCGTTACCTCTCTCATTCCGGGATTTGTAAAATCCGTAGTAATTGGCCTTGTACTACCGGGATATAGAACCCGGTAGTATATTTCATAGATGTTTCCTTCCGAGATATAAAACCCAATAGGTGAAAATACCTAAATCGTTCCGGGATATATATCCCAGTATACCAAATTGGCAAAATAATTCCAGGATATATATCCTGGTAAACTAAGTTGCTGACTTAAGGTTCCAGGTTATTGAATTCAGAAAGCTAAATGTAGTATATATATAGTTTCACCTCATCTTTATTCTGTTTTCCATTCTTCATTCTTCTGCCTCTCGACCTGCACCCTTCCACACCCCCACCCCCACCCCCACCCTTACCCATCACTCTTAATCACCATTCAGCACCACCACATCCCGCTCCTGTGCTCCCTTTAACCACCATTCAGCACCCCTGCTCGTTTCCACCACTTTCGTGGCTTGTCTTCCCTTTGATCTGGTGGTTACCAATTTCGACATCGTCGAAGCCCTGCAATTTTCCGGATTTTATTTCCCGGTACGTATCCTGTGTTTTCCCGAAATTTTTTGATGTTATATCGATAACGTGATAGATGTTATGGGAGATGGTAATTGTGGATACATGTGTGTTGCTTCGTTACTGGAAATGAATGAGGAGCAATGGAACTATATCAGAACAGAGCTGTTGGATGAGCTTTTACAATTTAAAAAACTATATGAGGAACTTTATGCGTGCCCAAAAAGGTTAAAGGAAATACACGACACACTCAATCTCTCTCATGGCCAGCTAGCCACTGAAGATAAGTGGATGACTTTACCAGACATGGGTGTGTTATTGCAACAAGGTTCCAATTGATATTAATTCAAGTGTCAAGTGGTGGAAATTGTACATTCTTGCCACTCAGAGGCAGTCCACCAGCTCTGGATGAACAAAAGGTTATAACAGTTGATCTTCTCAACATAAATCATTGGATTCAGGTCAGTCTAATTTCAATTATGTTTATTGTTCGTACTCCTGACAATTCACACCTCTTAAAGATTCATTTATTTTCCATTATAGTTGTTTTTGAAGGCTGGACATCCTATGCCTGTAAATAGCATTTCAATGGCGTCGTTATTCTTTAGCTCAAGTAAAACAGTGGGAATGCCCGTACCTGGAACATATAAAAGTTTATGAAGAACAACTACAACAACAGAGAAGAAGTGACAGTTGTAGCACTATGGGATCCAGGCATTGGATAGACATAACACAAGATTAATGATTTGTAATATTTGATTTATTGTAGATGACATTATCTAACATATGATGTATTTGAACATGTTGTAGTTTCCGTCATGTTTAATATCAAATCAATTTCAGTTACTGTAGATTTTTTGTAAGGGGTAACATTAGGGATGGCAAAAAAAACCATACCGTGGGTACCCGACCCTACCCGACCCGAATTTACGGGTAAAACCCGTTCTGTTTGGGTTCGGGTTCGGGTTTGGGTTTTACCCGATTCTGAAAGTACTATTCGGGTTTGGGTTTGGGTATGGTGAAACCCTACCCGAACCCTACCCGAAACCCGATCTCTATATATTAAATTACTAAAATATCTTTATATATATATATATATATATATATATGTATGTATATATATTAGTACTTTAGTAGTGATTACTAGGATTTAATTGTTTCAATTTTCAAGTTTCTGAACATATATCTTTATATATATATTCATGATTTTGAATATGAAATTTTGAATTGGCTTCTAGAGTCATTTTTAAATCATTATGAAGATGTTGCTGCTACTGCATTAGTAATCAGGTTCGGGTATGGGGTCGGGTTTTCGGGTTTTTTACGGTTTCGCTTTGTTTACCGCGGGTATGATTTCGGGTATGGGGAACCCGAAACCCGACGGGTTCGGGTTCGGGTATGTTTTTCTACCCGAACAGGGTTTGGGTTTGGGTTTGGGTTCGGGTATATGATTTCGGGTTCGGGTTCGGGTATGGTTAAACCCGCACCCGACCCTACCCGTTGCCATCCCTAGGTAACATTCTTCAATTTAAGAATATTTGATCTATGTTACTCATTTATGTCATGTTTAAACAGGTAAGATATATGCTTCCGGGTTATAGATCCCGGAAACATAACCTGTAAAACCAATTCCGAGTTTTATAAATCGGTAAAACGAATTAAATATTTTGCATTCTGGGAAGTATAACCCGGAAGATAAATATGTTATCGGGATTTTAAACCACGGAATGTATGTGTAGAAAATTTCGGGATTATAAATCCCGGAACAAGATTAATTTGACCAATTAACATTCCGGATTTTGATATACCGGAAGTTAATTTTAGTTTAATTTCGGGAATATTAAAATCAGCATACATACATGTCCCGGTTTTATAAATCCCGGAACATGTGTAAGTACGACGCTTTGCATTCCGAGATTTTAATTCCCGGAACCTATATCGACATTGGCACCAGGTTTTATAATCTAGTTTGGAAAAAAATTCTTCTTATCCGGGATTTTAAATCCCGAAATGTATGCAGACAATGTTCCGGGAATTTAAAGACCGGTAGGTAAATCATTATAGGGATATTTAAGACAATTACTACACAAAGCTGGGGGTTCCAAATTGGGTTAGGGGGTGTTAAATCTAACTCCCTAATTATTATTTTTTTACCTAACCCAAAAATTTGTTTTCATATATTTTTTTTGAAATGGATATCAAATTTTTTTTTGAATCTGAAGAAATGGATATCAATTAAATGTGAGGGATCGAGTTATTTCATGAATCTTATTACAACTAGATCACTTAATAATTTTTTATAAATTTTTGTTTTGTCACAAGAGGAAAGCAGTTTTTTATAGAAGGTGAATTTGACATATTCAACTATTGAATTTAAAGTTTTAAATGAATAGATCAAGTGTATAAGATTAAAGAGTAACTCAATGGGTCCCGATCGTAGTGGTAAAAAATGGTTTTTAACCCTAGATCGAGTATTCGAACATTAGCTATCACACGTTTGGGGAAACCTTTTGGTCCTTACCATACCTGCTCGGAATTGCGAGAACGATTTAATAAAAAAAAAGTAAAACTTCATGTTAGGTAAGAAATACGAAAACAAGAAAGTGTTATTGATTGGTCCATTTATAACCACATCCATCTTTTGTGGTATGAGGTGTTATCACACATCCTGTTGGGAATTGGCTCATCAATTTTAATTATCTGTTTAAAATCTGTTTACTATTAGCTAATATCTGTTTGTTATTAGTTAATATCTGTTTATTTTGGTATCTGATCTTTTAGGGGATTGTGATAGGATTTTAATGAAATAATATCCACGTAATATCTGGATCATTAGAATCCTATATAAGTTGTAACATTGTAACCCTAATAAGCAACTCAGTGAATGAGAAAGGAGCTATAGCTACTCTATAGCCGCAGAGGTAGGCAAATTGACCGAACTGCGTGATCAAAGATTTATGTGTTCTTTCTACCTTATTTCTCGCTAGTTATTATGTGCGATCCAGGGTGTTTCTTGCTAACAGTTGGTATCAGAGCCGATGGTTGTGCGATACCATGGGAACGACTCCTTGTGTCGAAAGTATTCCTAGCGATGCTGCTAGTGCGGCGGGTCTTGTTCATGGGAACGGTGGTACAAGTGCTAATTGCTTCCGCTGTATGCAAGTGTGGATTGCAAGAGTGGACAAATGAGGAGAAATCGACGGGTAAGGTTGACATAGACTTGTTGGAGATGCAAGAGAAGGCTGCAGGATTGATACGACTGCGCGTTACAGACGAGGCAGTGTTTCATGTCATAGAACTCATGACTCCGAAGGCCGTAACAGGGTTCGTGAAGGAACTGGGTGTTGAGCAATGTGAGGTTCGTTTGCAGTGCAGTACAACCGATACATTTACCAAGTCAGTCACCGATTCTCAAAGTTAATCCCGAAAGTCAGGATTCTGAAAATATGAGCCTTTGATCTCACAAGGGTTCGAGATTTCGCCAAGGTGGAGATTATTGAATTTGACTCATCTGTTTGAGATTTCGCGAAGGTGGAAATTGTTGGGAATTGGCTCATCAGTTTTAATTATTTGCTTAAAATCCGTTTATTATTAGCTAATATCTGTTTGTTATTAGAATCCGATTTTTTGGGATTATGATAGAATTTAATGAGATAATATCTTGTAATATCTGGATCATTAGAATCAAACTATGTAACCCTACTATGTGTGGTACTGGGTACCAGCCGCAGAGGTAGGCTCGAAGGCTGAATTGCGTGAACAAAAGCTATCATTCATGAATGAGAAAGAAGCTATAACTACTCTATAGCCGCAGAGGTAGAAAAATTAGTCAAACTGCGTGAACAAATTTTGTCTGTGTTCTTTCTCTTGCCCTTTTCTCTCTTCTTGTCACTCTGTGCGATCCAAGATGTTCTTGCTCTAACACATCCAAATTTTGCTTTGCATCTTCATAAATAAGTTGTTCTTGCATTTTGTTTCCACACTATATAACACCTAACATGGCTCAAAGTTAAATACCTACGAATATTCAGTTTAACAACATGTATTAAGACGGCTTCTTTTGAGAAGGTTGTGTGATTGAGTCTCGCTGCTGATGTGAGGACTATGTTGGTGGACAATTATAAATATTTATATAAGTGACCAATGGTAATGGAGACATTCTCTAACTCGTGGTGGTGACCTGAGTCGAACTCTCCCAAACTTTTATTCGTAAAAAAAATATTGGTATACATAAACATTATGACAATATTACATAATTCAATTTTTAGATTTATTAAATTCATATCTTATAAAGAGTTATTAAGCGGAGTAACTAGCGAAATTACTTATAAAGTTAGTGGATCTCTCCTCCTATTAAATTAATACTTGTCCAAAAATATATCTGTTAAATTCATTAAAAAAATAACCACATGGATTAGTATAATGGTTCAGCATTTTGTCTCGTAAGTAAGTGGTTTGGTATTCAATTTCCAAAACATATGAATAGGAAAAACTCATTAGGGCAGTCTCTACTGCTTGGTGCGCTGACTCGAACGTAGATTTTTTTTTATTACAACTGGGACATAAAATTAGTCTAACACTTAGCGACTGAAAATATTTTAAATATGACAAAAAAGCTTTTTAATTTTATTAATTTTATTTCATTTTAATTTATAAAATTACGTAATTTTATAAATTTTCAGGGGTGAAGATTATATTTAACCCAAAAGTTTAAAATCGAAGTTTGGCTTATTATCAGTTATAACTTATCTTACATGTACTATGTATCCTTTTACAAGTTTGTGTATATTTTTTTTTCTTTTTCATCGGCTATTTTTTTTTTCAGGATGCTTTTTTTTATTATTTACCTGCATCGATTTATGCACCTGCACATACATATCTCTTAATTCTTAGCACTTGAGCTATTATCAGAGACAACAACTCTCGTATGCAAACATATGAGCACAGTTATTGACTAATATGTCGTAAGTTATTATGCAGTTTTTTTTAATATTTTAAAGGTCTGTAATGAGTGAAGGGTGTATCTTATCTTCCTAATTTCTTCCTCTCCCTTCTCCCTCCAAGCCATCACATCAGAATCTCATAATCACCGTATCTCATCCTGACCACCATGAGAACCACACCGGAAAGCCCCGAGCTCAGACTACCCTCCTCTTTATATCTTCCTCCTCCATTGATGAGACACGAGGGTTCTTCATGTCTTCACCATATTAAATTTTTCATTTTTATTCTGATAATTTTGAATGTCACAATCTTTTCATCAAATCTTGCTAATATTTCCCGTTTAGGGATTGCTCATCTATATGTATACCATACATTCCAACTTTTTTTAAACAATAATAATAACAACTAATTCCTAACCCTAAAATCATCATTAACACTTGTAGTTTACGAATTTATTATCATTAAGCATCGAGACTTTATTTTTTCCACCGAAACACGTTTAGATGACACTCAAAAAAATTTAAAAATAGGGTTTGGAGTTTCTACAAACAACCATACCTTATAATTAAAGTTAAATTTATTATTTCTCCTAACCCACAATATAATTATTGAGAATGCAACACAAATTGAATTACAAATAAAAAAATATAGATATGTGGGGTACATAGTGGAACCAAAAAAAAAATTACTATTGGAGTAAAAACTAGATGAGTTGCTTATGAGTAACTTAAATCACATTTTAGATCCACAAGAACATTGCTAAGAAAGTCAAATAAACAACTCCTATTATTATTATTATGGATGGTTTAATATAACCATCTAGGAGAACAAGTAGAAGAAAAAGACAACACACATGGGAGAATGATTCGCTTTAGTAAATAGGAAAAGAAAGGGAAGAAAGGAAAAGGTGTACGAGAGAAAAAAGAGGCGACGAAGGAGGGGTTTTGCTTCTTGTGGCCCCTGGTGATGGAAGTGAAGCCTGATTGAAAAGCTCTTGAATAGGTAGCATGAGTTTGCAGAGTGGGAGTGACGATGTGGGTCTGTGAAAGATGTTTTTCAGTGGCCGAGGAAGGGGGAAAGCTTGGCTTGGTGGGGTGGTCCGCAGTTGTCGTGTGCATGGAGGTTCTGATGAAGAGGCATTGTTTCAAGTGGGTGCCAAGTTGTGTGGTGGTGGGTGGGAGGAGGAAGAAGAATGAGGGAAGAGAGACTAATACAAATAAAAAATATTGAAGGGATAAAGTACTCCTGAACACGGATGGATCTAGGAATTCCATGTCGTGAGGGCATGATACACATACAAATTTGCAGTATTGAAAATATAATATATTACTATTAAACATTATATTTATTCTCTAGGAGGTTTCATATTTTGAAAACATTGTACAATTTTTTTATTCCCAATACTATCAAATATTCTTCTCTCTATATAAGTAACTATGCAATCATTCAATAATTCATCGCCCATACGATCTCACATTCGATTTTTGATAATAAACATAACAAAAAAAGTTCTTTCAATTGTTGCAGTTGCAACCGGTAGTATCAAAGCCAACTCCAAAAGCAAATATATCAATGAATATACAAAATGCTTCTTGGTCTCTACAAACTTTGTAGCAAGATCACTAATGTCCATCAATCCTGAAAATGCACTATTAGAACATATATCTATGAAATAATTTTGAAGCTGATTATTTAATGCCAAAAGTTCAACCGTGGAAGAATCTGAAGGATAGAATTGAGCCAAACGAATCAGCTTTTTCTTGTCAAATGAATCTCTTGGACTCAAGCAAGCTACACAAAGAAATCAGATCAAACTAGGACACATTTTAGCTTTTGGTGGCACGATGAGTAATATTGTATATCTATGGGGCATTTATTTTTACTGATAGGGGCAATCAAATATATTGTATTAAAATAATGATATAGTAAGTAGAAATCTTGAAAGCCAAGTGGGGGCAGCTGCCCCCCACTCTCCAAGTCCATCTGCCCCTAATCGTGAACACTCTTCAGCTGATTAGGTTTACAACGTGAGTAAGTCACTCAAAAAAAAAGAAATACATAAGCAAAGTGATGCCACTTGTCCTTATTTCAAATATTTTTTAGAACAAAAAACTATAAAAAAAATTAAAGTATCAATTGAAATGCGACCATGTAGGATAGGGAACATATTTAACAATTTTAAATTAAATATTAATATAATTTATTACTATCAATAATTTTTAAATATTTCGTTAAAAAATATTTTCCTTAGCATATTTTAAAAAAATCAACATATTAAAAGTTAAATTCGTAATATATATATATCACATTTAACATTAACTTATACGAATACTAAAACATCTAAAAACAAATAATAATAATGTAGATATAAGAGAAATTAATTAGAAAATCATATATTGCTAAGCATAAAAATGGAACTAGATGAGTAAAAAATAAAAAATAAAAAAAATTAGAAAGCATAATACAGATTGCAATAAAAAAAAGTAGAAGGACTGAGCTGAAAAATTTAGCGGAACAATAAATGAAACATAGAAAGGTGAAGGGTATGGTGTAGTGATTTTCATTTTGGCATCGGGCTAGGTTGTGTGTTTCTGATCGATGATGGCAAGCAGTGTGCAGCGTGCGGTGAGCCGCGGTGGTGCCCTACGCGCCACCTTGGTCCGGCAGTTCTCCACCGACGCATTGGTCGAGGCTAAACCAGGCGAGATCGGACTGGTTTCTGGAATTCCTCAAGAACACCTTCGTAGGAGGGTTCGTATTTCATTTCATTTCATTTCTTCACAATTATGTATCACTGCTTCACTAAAACCTAGCTTTTATTCATTCATTCATTTCGTAAACTCATTATAGGTTGGGAGAGGTACAAGTATTTCTTTTTATCATATATTTACGATATTAATTGAGCAAGCATAATTAATAGTTTTAGCTTGGGTAGATGAAGTGTATGCTTGTTTTTGCAATGGTGCGAAGGCAAATGTTCTCGATAGAAATAAACAATTTGATTTTGACATATTGAGTCTAATGTGGATCGGCTTGTAGTTCAACAAGCCATGTTCATTTTTTCATGTTTACAAATAACTGATGCATCACTAGACCCCTCCCACCCATTTTGTCTTGTACTTATGATGCGATGGCTGGATGGCTGGCAGGTTGTGATTTACTCTCCTGCTAGAACCGCAACTCAACAAGGATCTGGGAAGGTTGGAAGATGGAAGATCAACTTCTTATCAACCCAAAAGTATATTCTCTCTCTCCCTTCTTTCACTGCTTCTTTAAACATCATTGTCTGAGTTATGCAATTTAGATTTATTTATTCATTTTTCTTCTGCAATGAGTTTGATAGCTGGTAGGTGGGGCACTTGGGATTCTGCATCTGCATTGGATATCTGTTGTCTGAGTCTACCAACCAGTTTCTGATTCAAACTTATTCATAAAAATTAAGCTATGATTGGCATGTCCTGCACTGGAAATGTTCATGGCTTTTAAATTTAATTTCAAAGTTATTGCACTAATGTTATGATTAAGGGTATTCCTGAATGGTTTACAGAGTTACTAGAAACTTCAGTATAATATCCTGAATTTAAACCTTTTTTACTGTTCTTATTGGCAAATTTGTAACCTTAATAATGGCTTCATAAATAGTTACTATCAACTTATTGTGTTTGTAGATGGGAGAATCCTCTGATGGGCTGGACATCCACCGGGGACCCATATGCTCATGTTGGGGATTCTGCCTTGACTTTTGATAGTGCAGAAGCAGCAAAGGCATTTGCAGAGAAACATGGTTGGGAGTATGTGGTATGTCTTGCTATTCAAATATTCGGTCACTTTTTCTAATGTTAGGTGGATTGATTCATTTTTTCTGCCCATGCCTCGATTAGGATATTTTTTCAAAATCATAGAGGGTATCAATTTTGCACTCAGCAATCTAACTTAAAAGGATGAGCATATCTTGTTTCTCATAAGAATATGAGCTGTTTATCATCAGAATATGCTTGTTACTTGTTAGTCATTTGATTTTGTTTCAAGCATTAGTCATTTGATTTTGTTTCAAGCATTAGGGTGCTATCTAGAAGAGTCGACTTGGTAAATCCTCTGTATGTATAAATTTGTGCATGAGATGGAGGCAGACTGCATTTAGGACAGATAATTGGAAACAGGCCATGGACAAATATAGGCGGATTGTTTCGAGGACTTACTTGGGGCTAGACCGAGTCTTGGACGCAAATTGGTGGGATCACGCTGCGTTTGGGACACAAGCTGAGGGTCAGACTGTGTTGAGAATAAAGGAAAGCCAGAGCGTGTCTAGGACTAAGACTGAGGTTCTATTGTGTCTAGTACTAAGATGGGGCTAGAGTGCATTTGGAACAATGAGTGAGACTCGAAAGCATCTCGGGCAGAAATTTGGGCTAGAGTCTAGAGAGACCTTACAATTTCGTCCTCATCATTGGAAAAGAGTCAACCGTATGGATAGCATCACCATATGTCTTTTATGCAACATATGTCAAGTGTGAAACTAAAGGGATTATTTATGCTTGGAGCCATTTTTGGATAAAGCAAAGTTTAGGCAAATTGGAATCAATGTTGACAAATTTCGGAAAGTGGCACGTAGCGGCCTCACAAATGCTATAGCAGTATAGCGCATAGCGGGATAGCCACTATGCTGAGCTTTTTATGTTGTTTACGTAATTTATACCGTATACATATGTTAATGCTAACAAAAAATACTCAAATTCTTGACATTCATTAATTAACTACAAAAGTCATAGGTGTCTTAAACAAAACATACAAAATAGAACCAACAAACAAAGAAAAAGAGGAAAAGAAGAATCAGAAGAGAATAGTTGCCATGTCTGACCTGAGAGATGAAGGAGTGACCGGATGAGAGCTTATGATATATGAAATATTAAACACTTCACACCTTGTCTTTGATGAGTGAAGTTCTTTGGATTAGGAGATCCAATCTTGATTGAGATTGGAAGAGAAAGAAAATGTGTTTGAAAGATACACAAAAGATGGGACAAACCTGTCTAGGGATTCTAGAGAAGATAGCAGCAGTGGGCAGTCTAAGAAGTCCACTGACAAAACTAAATCAAAGAGATAAAAGGCATCTGGAATTCATCAAAGAACAAGAAGGAGAAAGACAGTTTGAAAATTAAAATATGCTGAAGCATAATGTACCAAACAACAGAGTTTGAAACTCAAGGGAATTTGTCACCAAAGTAGTGACGAGAGTACGGGACAGTTCACGTAGTCTATAAGGATTTAGGTATGGAAGGATGAAAAGAGAGAATGAAGACTAAATAGTGAACAATCTCAAATTCATGTTTATTTGATGTGATAAGATGTAATATGGTGTGATCCAAAAAATAAAGCTGTCAACTCTATTTTGTATACTAATAGAAGAGTCTGAATAAATAGTGTTGATAGCTCTGTTTTTTGGATCACACCATATTACATCTTATCACATCAAATAAACATGAATTTGGGATTATCTATACTAATAGAGGAGTCTTGTTAAGAAAAAAAATAAAAATAATAGAAGAGTCTTAATCTAATTAAACAAGGAAGCAAATTATAAATATTGAAAACTATGGAAACTACTCCTAAAAATAATCTGAGATACTCTACCAATCAAAAAATATAATCATATGATATCTTGAGTTATCATCTAGATATGCCAACGACTATGGTCATTGTTGCTTTTGTTATTATTATTTTGATTATTAACAAAGCTCTGAACTTGTTGCAGGTCAAGAAGCCCCACACACCTTTGCTGAAGGTTTGAACATACTATTTCACCATTTGTGTTTTGATTTGAGTAATGTTATATCTCCTACAAATACAAATACTCGTACAAATCCTCTTTCATTAAATACTTATTATGTAAGAGAATTTGTAGGAGAATTTTTAAAAGGATAAATCATTACTCTATTGATTTTAGTAATTTGAATGACAGTGTTATTAGAATCTCTCACCACTTTTATTTGTGCTTCCTTTGTGCCTTTATTAATAATAACTTAATTAAATGTTATTTACTGGTGGTTGTAGGTTAAATCATATGCAGACAACTTTAAGTGGAAGGGCCTACCCAAAGTTGACGGAGAGTGATTTGCTGTTTGTATTCTTATTCTTGTTCATGTGTTGTCTTCAGGAGTTTCATGGTGAAACAGTTTTTTTCTGAATCTTTTCTTGGAAAAAAGAAAGATTATATGTGAACTCTAATTAATAATAAGTTGGAATAATATTCCATTGCCTTAATTTTTGTCGAAAGTTTACAAGTTGAGAGCGGGCTCGCCCGTTGGGGCTTTAAGTGCTTATAACATGCCTCAAACATTTCATTCACCCCTGCCAATGAGGTGTTAAATATCGATTCATCTTTAATATTTTAATGCTGATTTTATTAACTATACACTATGAGCAGGCAGTGAGTACATAAAAAAGGATATCAAAGTTATTTCTTGTGTTACACTGAATGAATTGGGTTTTGATCTTAGGCCTAAACTATGGAAGGAGTATGGAACATTTTCCCCAATTCTCCTGGTATCTCTTTCAAAATCGTGGCTTTTGTTATAAAAATACATTAAACATGTTACACGGAACCATAAAGGACCCCCCAAATGTCCCTTTTATCCAGAACCAGAAGGTACATGCTTATTTGCTTCGTATTGAGTTACGTTGATGTGTCTTACTGATTTAAACTTGAGGACTGGATGAGGGATCTTCGTTATAACCCCAAAGGTTCTTCAATTCACCTCTTATGCATCCCAATATCACAGCGACTCCTGTGGATTTAAAGAATTAAGAAGCACGGAAATGGAAAGTGTAATGCAGCAAAGCACAAAACTAGTTACCTAGTGTACATGGAACAAGGTAGAGCAGGGCAGGTTGTCCATGACCGTTCATCATATATAATCCCAGATATGTGAAGCAGAGGCCTGAAATAGGAAAGTTTAACTCTAACACAAGTTCAACCAACACAAATATTGCAAAGCAAAATAACTTACCGATGCCATAGCCAATTACCAAATAAACAAAGTATCCGTTTAAGACCCCCTTGTCATTATCTTTGTCGAATCTGAGAAAAGCCATATCAAAAACTAAATATCTTATCAAATGCATGCATATTTATTTATTATGGAGTTTATAAATGTTCCATTTGTTCAAGGAATTCAATACCTACGAGTAAAGGAAACAAGTAAGCCAGGAAAGAGAATATCTCCAAATCCAATCATATCATAGCCACCCCAAGGATCAGAAGGACGGGGAACTCTCAAAAGCATAGGAATTGCTTCACCACCAGCCTTGTCACCTTTAGCTACCTAGAACACAAATACTACATCATTATTTCAGATTCAAACAATTTAATACTATCACTATCACTATCAAAAGAAAACACTTGACTTACCGTAATCATAACACTCTGATGGAATATCACTGGAGATATGAATACCCAAAATATATCATATACAAATGCACAACAAAGGAGTACAGTTGCAACCTAGGATCGATATTAAATGCATAAACCAATTATCAGAAAAGTTAATTATTATTAAACAAATTAAAAGGAACCCATTATATTCAACTTCAAGTACCTTAATATTAGGCAATCGAGCCAATTGCAAGACTGTTATCATCAAACAGATGCCCTGACAAGAAGTAATATAAAGCCATGTCACATCAATACAAGATTAATTAAGAAAATGCAATGATAATAGAAACACCTACTAGTACTAGAAACTGAAACTTACAAGAACATCTTGGCCAAACCATGAAAATGATCCCTTCCGAGTAGTTGCCCATATAACCGCAAATGCCACAGAAAACAGTAACACGGCTAGTGAGAAAACAGAAACCTCCCCAAACAAAGGTAAATTCGTTGTCTTCTGACCACAATTTGGACATTTTCTGCTCATATATTTGAAAATAATGATATTAAAGGACACATAACATAACATGCAGAAAGAAACAAAACTAATTCCATTTGACACTTATTGTACCTTAAACTGAGGCTTACAATACAATTGTGCATCCCCTGAAAGTCAAAGCCAAAGCACACTTCAATTAATGGAAAGAGGAATTAATTTAAAGCAATTAAGAAAAACCAAAACCCAAATGTCTGTCATCAGTTTATACTTATAGACAGTGATTTAATCATGGACAAGAACCTGAAACCAATAACTTGAGCACACTAAACAATATGATATGTATTTTTTCTTTCAATTATATTAGCAAAGTTAGGAGTAAAATCTATTAAAACTAGCTACCTTACCTCAACACCACCAATGCAGAAAAGTATAATCAACACCCAAATAAACCAAGATGACATGAAGAAGAATAGTAGCACAAGAAAAGTAGATGCCGTAATGACAAAAATGACGGCACCCTTTGCATCTATGTTGACAATTTCGTTATTAGAATCATCTTTCACTGTTTCAGCCCTGGGAGATCCCTATCAAAAGAAAAGAAAAGAAACATAAATGTATAAATTAATTAACTTGCATGGAGATGTATTAAAAAATACAAAATGGACAGAAGAAGACTTGCTCCATAGCACCGTTTTAACTTCTAATAGTTAACTGACTGAAATGCTCAGCAACTAATTATAAAAAAAACCTTAGGAGAATCAAACTGATCAGGAGCAGCAGTTATATCTGACCATAGTGAAGCACATATAACTGTTCCAACCGCCATTAACCACAATATTCCAACTGAGAAGTCTACAACTGGGCGTGTTGGAGCATAAAGCAAAACTTCCACTGCAATGGAAATAACCATCAGTAAATCATGTGGGGAATAAACTTGGCATCTAATTAATGTGCATTTTTTTATTGATAAAAGTAAAACCAGTGATACTTTCCTTGTATCTTATTTATCAAAAGAGTTACGAGAATGTCACACAGGATTGAACCATATTCCTGTCAAAATAACACCTTGCAATGCTACCTATTTACTAACTATTTACTTCGTTGTATATGAAGCGAGGAAACATGAATATATCCAAGATTTAGTATGAAACAATACTTATGTACTATGTATTAAATGTTGATGTCAATCATGACAACTGAAACTACTTGCATCAACACAAATATAGAAAAGGGATATTGAAATGACCTACTAAGTTTTCACATATCAAGTTTCCTAGTTCTGGCCATTACTCCATTAGTTAAATCTAATGATGCATGCAGTACTAAAGAGCTTAACGACTCTCTTTTCCTACATATAAGAACTACTTCATTTAAATATACTCGCCACATGATATGCACTTCAATATAACTACTTCGTTTAAATACAAGCTCCCTCTTATATATCTTACAATGTCTAAAAAAATAACATATTACTTGCACCTTATATATGTATGACAAAGTGCAATAGGTAAATAACAGTATTTTTATCAAACACTATATAGTAACACAAATAGAAGTATTAAAATTTGAGGGTCTAACCTTTCTTTCCAGATTTTAAAAATTTGTTGAAAGTTTCTCCTGTTGACTTTGTTATCATCACAACTGGAATTGAAATGTTTACGCTAGAGTTGTCGGAGTCGGAGCACTCCATCTCAAATAAATCTAACAGGAAAAAGAAAATAAAAGCAGAAATATTTCAGACGAAAGATAACCATCATGTAAAACTTTATTAACTATGACAGATTTACGTAAAAAAAAATCTACAAAAGGTAATTTTCAATTAGTGAATCACAATGCTAATACATCTAGTGGGTATTCCTTTTGCTACATGTAATGTAATAGCTTTGAGTTAAAAACAAAATTAAAGCAACAAAAAAAGGAAACGATATTGTGACGTTGACCGTGCAAGTTGAATTGAACAACATTTGCATAGACTGTTTAACATGCATGCATGGATACATTTGAGTCTGAAGAACCCACCTTGTACATAAAAGCAAGAAATCAAGAAAAAAAAGATGACGCGAGAAGTGCTAAAATATACCATCTGACTCATTTATCATTATCATGGCAGTAGCACCTCCTGATTGCGCGGATGCAGCTTTAGTTGTGAAGTCACAAGTACCTCGTTCACAAAGAGCAATTGA
This sequence comes from Acmispon strigosus, assembly GCA_030819835.1. Lineage (NCBI taxonomy): Eukaryota > Viridiplantae > Streptophyta > Magnoliopsida > Fabales > Fabaceae > Acmispon > Acmispon strigosus. The sequence continues at coordinate 76,185,048 of JAUAMA010000003.1, read as the reverse complement.
TCCAGATAACTACAAAAAGGGAATGCACAAAACCACACTGAGCATGCTTGAGAAATTAAAACATGAAGAGAATAAAGTGTGAGTGCATGCATGCATGGGAGAGAAACCTTTGAAGTTGAAGGGGAACAACAGTCTGTAGGATTAGGAAAAACAGCAGGAGCGGTGACACCTTTATCGGTTTTGTCAGGCAGATAAGACCCAAATTTTGCAGTCATTCCATTGAACATGTCACCTTCCTTGCCATCGATCCAGTTCTTCACCTTGACCTGAACGAATTCAAGTTCCACAGACAGAGACATGACATAATCGATATAAAAATGATAGAATTGAAATAAAATAAAAAGCAATTACCAATTGCATGCTATGATTGCATGAGCCATCCTCGGCGGCCGCTGTAAACGCGAGGAAGAGAAGAAGGACGAAGACCGCCACCGCCAAGTGTGGAGAATGCAGCATTGTTATAGAGAGAGGGAGAGAGTTGGATCTTTTTTTGAGGATTCTTTCTTTCTTTGTTTCTTTGTTTCTGCTCTTACAATGAGAATGGCATTTGTTTACTTCCTCTCCCTCTCCCTCGCATAAACGGGAAAATCGTGGCGCCCACAAGCACACATGATTTCAGTATTTATTCCATTAATAAGTAAACTATTTTTTCCCATCCAATTCGAATACCAACCAACCATTTTGATTTTGTATACTTCTAAATTTGAGTCACTCTATTTAACTGCATCAATATCAGATCCTGTTTGTTAATGTCCGTCAAATATGGTTTCATTCCCAATTTCAGGAATACAAACAATTTATATCAGGGAATTTGTCATACGTATTAAAAAACAAGATGGAATCCAGGTTGCACTCTATAATAAAATAACATTTTGGCTAAGATATTAAAATGAATGATCATGTTTAACAATTATACCAAAGTTAGCCAGAACTATAATGATGGAAGAAAATATTTTAATTAATCTTCTAGTGCTTCTTGAAAGTAAATATTACTTCATGCCAATCAGACATATTACACATACACATGGCACAAAGATAAGATTTACAAGTATTTCATTTCATTTTATCAAGCCATCCTTTGTCAAACACATTACATAACCATAGACAGACAATATTGCTCATAGCAAATCCCATAGCTACCAGCAAACAAGCAGAATAACAATCCAACAATCACAAACCAGTCAAACAAACCACACAATCAGCCACTATCTATTTGGCAAGCCTCAATATATTCTCCCTTATGCCCTATCAGCATGTAACCCCCTTACCTGGTGGCTTAACAGTCAATCTAGGGCCCTCCTTGGGCTAAACGTTCTCTACACCAAACCACGCATAATTATTTCTAAATCTCTAAACTATTTATCAAATTAATCAAATTCTGAATAAATTAATATTTCCTTAGGCCTTGTTTGGTTTCACTAAATTAGGGTTCCAAAAGTCATTCTTTTGAAAAGCACTACTCCAAAAATCACTTTTTCCAACTTTTTTAGTGCTAAATCTCATAATTAATTTCTCCACCTCAAACCCATTGTTCCTAGACTCATTTCAACTTTTTCCCTTCCCTCTAACCTTAGTTAATTCTCAATTCAAACTTAGATCTAAGTTCAATTTTGCTTTTTAATCAAATTTCAAGCTCAAACAATTAGAATCACTTCACAACAACTCAATCCTACAACATTTCAAGGCTTGGATGCCACTGACCTGAGGCATGGAAAGCCTCTAAGGCCAGGGTTCATCTCCCTCGTGGGGAGGATGATGAACCCGAGAGGTTGATGGAAAAACCCATCCATCTCCTGCCCTTAAATCACAAATGCAAGAGTTCCAACATGATCTACAAGTTTCCAATGAACGGTTCAGTCAGCTCTGATCATCGAAAATTTGATATGCAAGAGGAGTTTTTTTGGCCAAAACCCTAAAGTGAAAGGTTAACTAAGAGAAACTCGGTTTTTCTTCAAACAAAAGTAATATTCAAGCTTAATTAGGAGAAGATGCAGAACAAGAAATTTCAAAGAAAAACAAATTCTGAAAATTTTCCGACCAAAGTCGCCGGAGAAGATGGTGGTTGACGGCGGCAGTTACGGCAGCGATCGGAACGGAGCTCAGGGCCTTCTTCATCTCATTGCCAGAAAATCAATCGTGGTACTCCCAGGTCTAAAAGCTTCATCATTAGATAGAAAGGTCGAGTTACAGGTCACAGCTCTCGTCAGAGAACACGCCGGATTATGGGTTCGTCTTCAGTGCTCCATTTCTTCGTGTTTTTCCTTGGTTCTTCAGCCCCGATTATAAATGTAGACTCTCATAAAGTGAATAGAAACAAGTTTCACAGAGATTGGACAAAGGGTGAGGAAGAACAAAGAAGATGATGATGAAGACGATGGTGATCGAAGATGAAGAGAAGCCAAGATGAGCGGGATTGAGGACTTCAGGTCTCTCTTCTGCCTTATATAGACACAGTTGAGAGTAGTATGTGTGACCAAATTTTATCTCACAATATATAATTGCACCACTTAGAGCTCATCAAATGTGATTATGGTGCATGAGAAATTCAGAGGAATCTCATGATGATGATGATGGAGGAAATGGTGATGTCAAGGTCAATATTGATGGTTGTTGGTAGAATTTAAATTTTAGTCCTCCTACGATTTCTCTTTTACACTTTGGCCCAACTTAAAATATTAAATTTAAACAAAAGCTAATAAGAATTTATACAACTCTTAGATGTCAATTTTGACGTTCAATGAGGTTTGTAGAGTATATTTAACTAATCATCAAACAATCATATATTAGGTTTCTAGAATTAAAAAATTGACGTTACATAATTACCCATGAAATTAAATTGGCTTGAAGAAGAGAGTTGAAGTTTTTTTGTCACAATAACAAAAGTGTCGTTTCTAATTTACTCTCTCACCTCTCTCACAAAATATTGTGAGAGTATCGAACAAATCCACACACATATATATATAATAAAAGATGTATCATAAGGAAATATGTTTTTTGATGTGAAATTAAGAATAAATTATAACTGTTAGATCTAATCATAAATAATCAAGATTAAAACACGAAGTCATGTGACTTTTTAGAAAAATGACATTTTTAAGTAGTCATGTGACCATTAAGTTGTTTTAATCTTAACCATTTATGATTAGATCTAACAATCGTGATTTATTTTAATTTTCTCATATAAAAACATCTTTCTCATATGATATATCCCCTATATATATTAAAGTTTCAGATTGACCATGACCAACTTAATATTTACAATATTGACTATTAATTGTTACATCTAATGCTCAATACAAGCCCTGATGATTAAAATATTAATATATATATATATATTAATATTTAAATGATTATATATATATTATGTTTAAAAGTTGTAGATTGACCATGACTAAATAACTTTTAATATTGACTATTCATTAATACATTTAATGTTCAAAACTTATCTATTTTGCTCCCACGTAAAAAAATAGTATTTACATATTCAAAAATGAAGGAGCGCTAGTAATATTTTCTTTTGAACATATTTTTATATTCATTTCTTATAATTGGTCTTTTTGCAAAATAGCTAATGTGTTTTTCTCACTTATTAAAAAATTCATTGACTTTTTAAATATTAAACTAATCACATTGATGCATGTTAAGAGTGTGATGTCAGTATTTCTAGAAATATTTATCATGTATTAGTTCTTATTTTTTGGTTACATTTTTAATTTACAATTGATTGCTTTTTTACTATTATTTAGTTTTTAAAAATAAAAAAAGTGTAAAAAAAAAGAGAAAACTTTTTTGATAATTTGAATTTTATCTTGTTCTTATTATATTCTGTCATTGTTTAACTCTTTATTTTATTTTGCTCTTCTTTTCGGATCCCAACCTCAAATGACATAAAGAACATACCTCAAATAAAAAAAAACTTAGGAAACTAAAGTTATGCAAAAAATAATTCAGTGACAAATTTAGATTCACTTTAATATTTAAGGGAACATATTTAAGTCATTAAAGAAAACAAATAAATAAATTTCCAGGGCCAACAGTATAAAAACAAGGGGCGTTATAGAGCTGTTTGTGATTTGTTTTGAGAGTGAGAGAGAGAGAGAGAGAGAGATTGAAGTGAAATTTGTTGACTGGGTTGTTTGTTTTCGTTTCCATGGCGCCGGCGATGAGGATCGTCTTCGGACTTCTGACATTCGTCACCGTCGGAATGATTATCGGTATTTTATCATTTCCTCACTCTTTTCATTGCCATTGCCATTGCCATTGCCATTGCCGTGTGATGTGATTTTTTAGTTAGTTAGTTGTATTGTATTGTATTGTATTGTGTGATTACGATGATCTCCGTGCCGTGCGATTCAGCTGCTACTCTAACTCTATTCTACTCATCAAATCACGATCTCCCAAATCACGCACTCTGCTAGGCCTAGAATCATGTGTCCTATCTATCCTTGGTCTTCTTTCAATTCAATTCATTGTATGATAATAATAACAATAATAATTTTGATATGTTGGATTCTTTTCTATTCTGCAATTACATTTACAGGGGCTCTCTCTCAATTGGCATTCATGCGAAATTTGGAAGACTCATATGGTATGATATAAAGTTGTGCTCTTTTTCTTTTAATTCTGCCTTCCTGCCTGCCTTAGTAATTCTCATACTCTGTTAGCTTAACTGGTCCATTTAGGCGCCGACTCTCTGCCATATAGAAGGTTGCGTCGCCTTGAGCGTAACACTTTGCCCAGAGGTCAGTCATATTTTACTTTTGTTTGGACTACAGGTGTTATTTCTTTTATCACATTTTATGCATATTGTATAACTTTCATTACTTTTAAGTGTGATGTAGGTGCCTGCTAGAGTTAATTCCATTATCGTAAATGTTACTTATATTTTATCACATGCAGGAGTTAATTCCAGTTTATCTATTGTTTCGTATGATTTTCAGGTATTCCTTATTGGAATAATGACAAGGAAGCAGAAATCTTACGCCTTGGATATGTATGTCTGTTGTCCCCCTTTTTTCTGCTAAAACTTTTATATTTACGACTTGCGTTGGACTCATTGATTTAGGCAACGTCTCTATGACTGAATTTTAACTGTTTTATTCTCTTTTTTTGAGTTTTTTCAATGAAATTGTTTACTATTGTGAATCCTTCTCATGCTTGGGCAAAATGAATTGGTTTTCATTCTTAAATTTGATGATTATTCTACTCTGACCCTCAATCTTTGATGTAGGTCAAACCTGAAGTGCTTAGCTGGTCTCCGCGAATTATTTTACTGCATAACTTCCTGAGCCCAGAGGTATATCCTTTCTTCTGATTGCAGAGATTTCATTATGAGGTGTTAGGCTGCTAACTTTTAAGTATGATTTACTTGTTAGCTAGCCATATATAAGATTTTCCTATGCAGCACTGACAAAAGGCTCAAATCTAATCTTGGGCAGCTAACAGTGGTTTAAAAATGTTCAGATGCTGAATAAAAAAACTTCTCAGGCGTGTACTAAAAATAATTTATCTTTACAGGAATGTGATTATCTAAGGGCTATAGCCCTCCCTCGCCTGCAAATTTCAACAGTAGTGGATACAAAGACTGGAAAGGTACATTGATAGTTTTATTTTCTTTTGAAAATTCATTTTTATTGGTCATGGGCTTGACCATCAATAGATGTTATGATAGGAATAGATCTCATAAGGAGAGTCTAGAAGAGGAAAAATAGCAGAATGTAGGGGATCATAGCCCCTGATAGAGGCTGTTATTGTAACTAACTATCTGATAGTTGTTATGGTTAGCTGGTCAGTACAATAGTTAGTTAAAGGGAGTGGGTTAGGGAATGCATGAGGAGGGGCTATAAATAGTAGGGAGGGGGTAATAGGTAGGGCAATTGATTGTAACCAAGGTCTTATGTGGAGGGTGTTATTTCTCGAATACCAGTAGGCGTTGTACTCTTGTAGATAATTTTGATAATTTTGAGCTAATCATGAAAAAGTACTAAAATTGCTTTTGCCTCTTCCAACATGGCCAAACAACTACTGTCAGATGTTTCTTCTACTGCATAAATAGACTAAAAATAAAAGGAAATCCATATCAAAGCAATTATGGACATGTAGTACACTAGTAGCATGTGGGGTCATTTGCATTTATAAACATCTATTTCTTCACAAATCATGATGATATTTCTGTCTTCCACAGGGAATCAAGAGTGGTGTCAGGACAAGCTCTGGTATGTTTTTGACTCCTGAAGAAAGAAAATACCCTATGGTGCATGTAAGTTATCGAGTTTAGTTTCCCTTGGCTCTTTTGTTTTGTCTCTATGTTCAATTGGTCATAGAATGTTAAAAACCTGGGTAGTTTTTTTGGTCCGATAAACACTAAGAACCCTTGTTGCATAAAACCAGTCAATTCACTAAGAGCCCTTGTAGTTGTTGGGTAGTTAATAGTGAGCTGTTTGGTTTTTGAAACATTGTGCCACACCTATGGTTCTTTAGGTTTCACACCTACGGTTTGATTGCATCACAGTCACCAGTAGAGCAATGTGCTCCCTAGATTCATAAATCTGATCACTGAAAAAAAGGAAAGCACTACAACTGTTTACAGATCCAGCCAAAGGTTAGGCTATTAAAGCACGACTTTAGTCCTATTCCAATACATAAGAATACATATCTTCTGCCCAAACATTAGGTTTCATATGATCTCATCTTAATGTGAATCTCTTCCCTAAAACCCAGGCTCTTCATCACCTCAAATTTTATTTAAATATTACACTTATTGGGACGGTCCAAGCATAAAATTAAAAATTTCCCCTAAGATGTAAGACTCTCATCTCCTAAATATAGACCTTTCGTCTTATTTAGTTAATTTAAAAAGTCTCATTATATTTATCTTTAGGTGTATATATTTATTTGGTCAGCCCTAACTGTTTAAATGTGCCTTCTTGCTGTAACATATCCTTCAAGAATTAGCAATAGAATCCTAGCTCTGAAAGGATTGAGATTCTAAAATTACTTATTACTAATCTGTTAATTAAAACTTACAAATCAAAAGAAAATCCAATAGATCATATGTCTGAAGCCCAGTATCGTTAATGTAAAGTTACTAAAATACCCTTAGGAATGAAGTTCAAAATTAAATAATAAATTAAGGTTATCAACCCTTAATAATAGTGATCTGGTAACCTTGTGAGACAATGCAATCCACCCCAAAATTAAAGAAAACCAAAACACTGAGATGATTTGATATTTAAGTTCATGCTTTCTTGATGCTTGTGTGCTCGGTATCAATTAGTCATATGAAATTTGATCTAATGCATGTGTATTATCTTTTACTCTGTATCCTTGTAAAACAAAATTAGTTTCCTTGAAAACTTAAATTAATATTTTTTACCCCATTTGTTTTCATGATATGTTCATTACATTGTGGATAGCATTCATTAAGTCTGATAAAATATGTTCATCTTACTCAACTAGGCAATTGAAAAAAGAATTTCTGTCTATTCTCAAATACCAATTGAAAATGGAGAGCTTATGCAAGTTCTTAGGTGAGGATATGGCTTATTCCTTTATGTTATATTTATACGAGATGAGTTTTGCTAGCACCAAGGCTAACATCTGCAGCAGCACAGGTATGAGAAGAACCAGTTCTACAAACCTCATCATGACTATTTTTCTGATACTGTAAGTTGTATTCCTCTCTTTACTATTTTCTTTATAATAGTATGCTTGAGAATTGCCTTAGTGGCTTCCATGAAACCATCTGCAACCCTTTGTGCCTTTCTTTTCGAGACAGTTCAACTTGAAGCGTGGTGGGCAGCGAATAGCTACAATGCTTATGTATTTAAGTGACAATGTTGAGGGAGGAGAAACATATTTCCCAATGGTAAGCTTTTTGATTTCTGAAATATTTCATTAAGCATATTTTGTTAGTTGCTGTATAGTTCTGAAACATGAGTAGCCTAAATCTAAAGCAAATATTAAGTAGCAGGATGATGTCCAAATTGTGTAAGGCAAGGTTGTCAAACTCGCGGGTCGACTCGCAGACTCGTACGAGTCAGCGAGTCTACCTGTGAAAAAAGGGTCAACTCGGTTGTTGACTCGTTTTTTGCCTTGACTCGGTCAGACTCGGGTGACTCGCGGGTTTGAAGCGAGTCACCGAGTCAGGTTTTTTTTTTTTTTTTTTTTTCCAGTTTTCCCCCAATTTCCCCCCAATTTTACCCTAATTTGAAACACCTTACCTCACAAAACTCAGACCCTGCGCCGCGAGCCTTCGAACCTCGACCCTCGATTTCCTTCGAACCTCTCTGATCTTCTCTCAGCAGCGCCGCCTCGTCGCTCTTCTCTCGGCAGCGCCGCCGCCATCGAAGCCCGTCGCTCTTCCGCAGCAGCGCCGCCGCCGTCGAAGCCCATCGGCCGTCGCTCTTCCTTCCACTCCTCACGAAGTCCTTCGACGCTCGTCTCTCTCGGTCTCTCCTCTGATTTGGTAAGGTTCTGTTCCATCGTTTCTTCCTCTTCTCCTTCTTGCTGCGTTTCTTCCTCTTCTCCTTCTTGCTGCGTTTCTTCCTCTTCTCCTTCTTCACTTTGTTTCTTCTCTTGCCTTGCTTCTTATCTCCCGAATTTCATGATGAAGATTTCACTCTTCAGTTCACTGCTTCTTATTTCTTCTGTGTTTCTTTTGCTTCTTATTTGCTTCTGAATTTTGGTTTTGGATAATGTGTGGGCAGATTTGAAATGTCTGGGGTAGAGCCGGACTCTGCTTCTGCTGCATCAAATTCAGATGCCTCTACCGGAAGATGATGACACCTTGCTTTTTAGTTATTTATGTACTTTGGTTTATTGTTGTGGTACTTTGGCTATGTACTTTTGGTACTTAATGTTGTGGTACTTTGTTTTGACACTTATAGTGTGGTATATTTGATTAAATGTCTCTTTGATGGTCATATATGTTATAGTAGTTCCTTATGACAGGTTTTATATAGTATTTTTTCATTTTTGACTGACTCTTACGAGTCTACGAGTCAACTCGACGAGTCGAGTCTACCTACCCAAAACGAGTCTGGGTAGACTCGCGAGTCTGACAACCTTGGTGTAAGGACCATAACCCGGGGTTCTAGCTTTAAGAAGTGAATGGTGTTATTTTGTTGTCTAACAAAAGATATGTTTATTTGTTTTTCATTTTGTCTATTTGCTAGAACTATCAAAGTTTTGTGTTGTATATCCCCCATCTTCGTTCAAATTCATACTCAGCATTTCTCTAATTGATATTAATATTTAGTTAAACTTTAATTCATGTGAGTTCTGATCGTTGTTAAGCAATGGATTGGCAAGTGATTAGGATGCCATGATTATGTTCACTGCTCATACTAGTTATGTACATATGTTACTCTTAGGACCTGTCTTTCGGAATTAAGATATTTATTGGCTCTATTTGTATTTACCGGTGCTGAATTTGCAATATTCTAGTATTCGCTATCTATCTGTGGTATATGTGCTACTAGTATCTAACCATCTAGTTAGACTTTTTCACTGTACTGAAGGCTGCTACTGATCATATGCAATGCGTTTCAGGTTGGTTCAGGTGAATGTAGCTGTGGTGGGAAATCTGTCCAAGGGCTATCTGTGAAACCAACTAAAGGAAATGCAGTGCTTTTCTGGAGTCAGGTTAGTATAATTTTGCTTTTTAAGTACATCATTCGTTGAAAATTTGAAATAGGAGCAGCAACTTTCTGAATTGTTCTAGTACTTTTTTATGCTTTGAAGATTGTACCTTTACGGCCAATATAGAATATGTGTTTGTTGGGCCTAATGCGCAAATACACAGGCTGCTTATCGTTTTCCAAGAGATTGATGAAGAAATAGTGATATATATTAAAGAATTATCAAAAAAGTTCTTGTCCAAGCAAATGAGTTATAAGGAGCAAAGAGTAACCAAAAAGTATAAATCAAGAAATTAAAGAATTTCAGAAGAAATCCAATTATTCTATGTTCACCCTGTCATTCATCAATTCACCGAACTCCATATAACCCCCCTTAATTCTATCAGTAGTTTGGTTTGCTCGCCAACACTCATTTTCTTTGAAGCCTATTTCTAGATCAAGAGAGCCCTTTTGTTTTTTAACGACTGCCTGCTTTATTTCCCTACTTTTCCAGTGTATTTTCATGATGATGCAATTAGTATCATAAATTGCAAGTTCATGTCATGTTCTGTATCGCTAGTGTTTCTTCTTCGGGGTCTTTGTGTCAACTTACACTGGTTGTAATAGTGCTGTAGGCTGTAGCTGGTTCAGCAATAGGGCATTACTAATATTCTTATGATAGAAAATGACAATGTCAGATTATTGAAATTGGAAGCTTTAATTATTTGTGCTATGCATTTTTCACATGATACGGCTACATATCTCACCAAACTTCTTATATGTCTTGTTGGTCTTCTCAGGGACTGGATGGACAGTCAGATCCCAATAGTGTGCATGGAGGATGTGAGGTACTTGCTGGGGAGAAGTGGTCAGCAACAAAGTGGATGAGGCAGAAAACTCACCAATGACAACTCCAAGAAGAAGAAAAAAAATTACTGACAAGATTTCCCCTGTCATATTTGCCATTAATAAACAATAGTCAATATGACTAGTTATTGGTAATATTAATATTAATATTTATAGCGGTGAGCTTTGGATTAATAAACTAGCATAGCATTATTATTAGAAACGCCAGGGATGGCTTTATGATGGATATCTTTGCTGCAGATATAGCCCCTCTCATATATCTCTACTAGGTGGGGTGGCAATTGGATACATGAATCCATATCCATCCAATCCACTCACTTAAAATCATTCAACCCATTCATTTAAAATTTAAAATTAAATGGATGGATAATGATTCATCCATTTAATTTAGTGGATGGGTTGAAATCCATTGGATCATTTAGTTAAAATTAAAAAGGGTTAATAGTTCAACAGGTCCCTGAGTTTGCGATTGGTCCCTCGCCGGAAAAAAAGTTTGATATAGGTCCCTCAGTTTGCACCAAGTTTGTATTTAGTCCCTGCTGGAGATCGGAGATCTGGCGATGGCATATGTGACGTGCTGACCGTGTAAGTGATGATTATGTAAATTTTTTAATTTTTTTAAAAGAGAAAACATGTGAGAAAAAACTTTTATTTTTTAAAACCCCAAATTAACTTATTATCAATTTAACCCCCATTAACCTAAATCATCTCAGTAATTCCAAATTAGAAATCCTCAAACCCCGAAATGCACCCTGCAATCCCCAAAAAAGTGTTGCACAGTCACAATTAAGCTTCCAATTATATGCAAGTTATGTGCAAAGCGCAAGTGCTGATAGATTTTAAGAAAGAAAATTATAGTCTATTCATTTGTTTGATTTGAATCATTGGCTACTGTAATTTATAAGTGAAAATTATTTATAAGTGAAAATTAAGAATAATTGTAAATACCAGTCTAAGGCAGAATGGTTGCGCTTCACAGTCGTAAGGAACTATATTCAATATTTGCAATGATGAAAAAAAATTCTTTAAAAAAGTAATACTCTATCTATATTACAGTATCACAGAATTGAAGAATAAAAAATTCATTTCTAGTGCACAGTAAAGTCAAGGAAGAAGAAGATGGGGTCTGTGCAATAGGTCTCAAGAAGAAGAAGAAGAAACACGAGGAAGAAGAAGATGGGTTTGTTGATTTAGGGATTGCAGGATCCACTTGGGGTTTGGGGATTTCTAATTTGGAATTAAATTTAGGTTAATGGGAGTTAAATTGATAATAAGTTAATTTGGGGGTTTTAAAAATTAAAAGGTTTTTCTGACATGTTTTCCCTTTAAAAAAATTAAAAAATCCACATAATCATCAATTATACCGTCAGCACACCACATATGCCATCGCTGGAGCTCCGGTCTTCGGCAGGGACTAAATACAAACTTGCTGCAAACTGAGGGACCTATATCAAATTTTTTTTCGGCAAGGGACCAATCGCAAATATTGGTACAAACTCAATGACCTGTTGAACCATTAACCCAATTAAAAATTATCTATTGGTTATTTGTAAAATATAAATGGATTATATGGATCCCAATCTCTAAAATCAACTCGAACCCGAAAATCTGGCCTAAATATGAAAAATTGATCTCGAACTCGAAAATAGACACGAACTTAAAAGTTGAGCCCAAATCTGAAAAATTGGTTCGAAACTTGAAAATCGGCTCGAATTTGAAAAATTGGTTATGACCCTAAAATCTGACCCGAACTCGAAAATCAGTCTAGAACCCGAAAATCGGGCTCGAACATGAAAAATCTGGCTCAAAGTTCAAAATCAACAATAAACATGAAAAGTTGAGTCCAAATATGAAAAATCGGTCCCATACTCGAAAATCGGGCCCGAAACTCAAAAATTGATCCAAAACCCAAAAAACGGTCTGAAACTTAAAAATTAGCACGGAACCCGAAAACCGACACCGAAACTCAAAAATCGACTTGAAACTAAAAAATCAGCCTGAAACCCAAAATTGGCCTGAAACTCAAAAATTGGTCCGACACCCGAAAATCGGCCAGGAACTCAAAAATCAGTCTGAAACTCAAATATTGGCCCGGAACCCAAAAATTGACACTAAAACCTAGAAATCGACCAAAAACTCAAAAATCAGCCCGAAACCCAAAAAATAACCGTGAACCTAAAAAATTGCCCCTAAACTAGAAAATCCACCCCAAATTTGAAAAATCATTCATGAACTAGAAATCGAGCCCAAAATTGGAAATCCAGATCCAAATCTGGAAATTCAGTTCCAAACTCGAAAATCAAGTCCGAGCTCGAAAATTGGGTCCTAATTTTTGAGTTCGAACCTGATTTTAGAGTTCGAGACCAATTTTTTAAAGTCAAGCCCAATTTTTAGATTAGGACCGATTTTTTAGATTCAGACCTTATTTTTGGGTTCGGGGCCAATTTTTCAAATTTGGAGCAGATTTTCTAGTTTAGGGTCGATTTTTGGGTTCAGGGCCGTTTTTTGGGTTTCAGTCTGATTTTTGAGTTTTAGATCGATTTTTGGGTTTTGGGCTAATTTTTGGGTTTCAGGTTGATTTTTTAGTTTCATGTCGATTTGAGTTCCGACCTGATTTTCGAGTGCTAGACCAATTTTTGAGTTTCGGGCCAATTTTTGGGTTTCACGTCGTTTTTTGGGTTTCGGGCTGATTTTTGAGTTTCAAATCGATTTTTGAATTTCGGTGTCGATTTTTGGGTTCCAGCCTAATTTTTGAGTTTCGGGCCAATTTTGAGTTTCAGACCGTTTTTGGGGTTTCATGTCGATTTTTTAGTTTTGGACCGTTTTTTGGGTTTCAGACTCGTTTTTGAGTTTTGGGGCCGATTTTAAAGGATGGGTTGGATATCCATCCATTAAAATTCACTAATGGATGGGTTGGATGGATATTTTTAAATGATTCATGGATAGATTAGATATTTTATGAGGCAATTTAAATGGATCATCATTAATGGGTTAATGGATGGTTTTGACCCATTCATTACAACGTGGATCCAAATTCGTCCAACCCATCCATTTGACACCCTAATCCCTACATTCTAGTCTAGGCATTTTGTCGGGATTAACCTTGTTCCTGCTACTAATTGGAAGAAGCAACCATTACGATTTCGTGTATGAGGATACACAGTAGAAAATCACTATGAGTCAACTTCATGGTGGAAAGAAGTAATTTCGCTTAACTTTTCCGTTGTCTTCTATGATTTTACTTCACCGTGATTTTTTACCGTGTATCCAAGCATGCACTTCAATTCTATTTATGATGAAGTAGAATAATTTGTAAATGGACGAAAGCTTGGTCAATTTTAAGTGGAGACAAATTTCATGTGTACTTTCATCTGTTGTGGTACCGCCCGTTTCCTTTTCCAACCGATAACTCTTGTGATTAATATGAAGGGAATAGACATTTTTCCACATTCAACTTAAACTCGACAAAATTTCATAATTTTTTATTTTATTTCAATATATTCACATTTTTATATTTTATATTCAAATGAGTTTTTTTTTTGTTTATATTAACATTTCCGCAATCGACCTAACATGATCAAATGAGTTTATAGATATGTATGTGTTAATATATAAATTTAGATGTGAGGTTTATCAAAAGGGAGAATGTTTACGGTGAGAGATAAGAATATTAGACTGTGGGCTGTGGCCATGCACAACCATATGAGTTATTGAGATTTAATGTTAATAATTGATCACGTGACTTTTTTAAAATTCATGTAATTTTATGTTTTAATCTTGATAATTAATCTTAAATTCTATAGTCAAGATTTAATGTTTTTATCTCTAATAATAAACATTCATCTCATTTGATACACTCAGATATCAAAAGTGTTCATAGATAGAGGAGTTATTTATTATTTATATAAAGAAAGTAGACCAAACATATACTTGAGTCGATATTATAAAAATAAGTCCAATAAATTTTTCCAAATGCCCTCGTTCGGTAGGATGGTTAATATAAAAATAAGTGAACGCATTTCCATTTTCCAGTGCATGTAAAAATGATGTCAACCTCTTTAATCGTAATGGTAAAGTTAATAAGAAAACTATAACAAAAGATAGATGAACAAGATATAGAGATAGAGTAGGCAAGAATGAACAACTTTATGACATAATGAACAACATAATAGCTCCATTTGACCAGATTTTTTGTAAAATTTGAAATTATAGAATCGAGACAATACTAAGAAGTTTGAATCCTGGAATCTTAAAATTGGAAATATGTGAAATACTTTGAGCTACAAAAACATTAATTATACAAGCCTAAAACAGAGCACTGCAGGTATGATTTTCGTTGTAAACTACTAGTTATCAGGAACAGTAAGTCCTTTTTTGCCTTTTAAAGGGGCAGCCATCTTGTATGGACCATAGAGACAGATGCGTAGATTACCCTGGATCATTGGTTCATAAAAATAATTCTTGAACAGCTCCCAAAATTCATCTCTGCATGTCATGTCAACCAATCATGTTAAGCTACATAATCCATGAGCGAAGATAGGTAGGTGATGGGTAATGTTGTTTAAGAATTATATATGATTGTTAGGGGCGAAGATAAATAATCAAACCTGACTTGTGGAAGAGAAAATAAAGAATAACCCTTTACATCTGGATGCATGTCAAGCACAAGTACTTGTAACCTTGAAAGGCCTAAGGCCTCAATGTCAATAAGCTTCTTTATCCTGCTTGGTGTGCCGCTAGCAATGTTAACACGGTTTTTTAACAAAGAAATCTGCGTTGACCATAAAGAAAAGTCAATTGGCAAAAATGAAAGAAAGAGAAGTCAAGCCCTTGTGCAGAACAACACATTATATACAGAAGAAACTCAAAATTGTTTTTCTTTCTTAGAGTCCAAGGACAAGTGGGATTGAGACTTTATAGATGTAAACACATATCAGGTCCTGTATACATAGGATTACATGTTTGGAAATTAAACCAGTTCACAAAGTTGAGATGTTAAATTGAAGCTCCAAGGAAAGTGATATTTAGAGCATTTGTTGAGTGACTACATACAGCCTTTGCAAGGCACCCATCTACAACAGCATGCACATAACATTGAATAAAGTTGTATGGAATGAGTTTGTCATCAAATTGGAAAACAATTCAATAACGTGTCATGTAGATAACAATTGAATCATGAGTCATGACATGTATCTATCTGCAAAGTGTGATATGTGTAGTGTAGTCATTCGAGTTACATTACTAATGAGTAAGAAAGTGGTAAGCTAATAATAATAATAATATAGATTGAAATTGAAATGAATAGATAAAGTGAAGCAACCTGTTCTTCAACTTTGATATGCTTTGAGAATAACTTGACAGGTTGACATTCTTTTGTGATAGAACGAAAGCCCCTGAAGTGCAGAAAACAAGAGAATTAGTGTGAATGAATGAATGAATTGATTGAATGAATGAATACAAGGAAAGTAAAGGACCTTAAAAGATGTATGGATCTTAAGGCGGAGGAAGAGATTATAAGAAGGGCGGGGCTGCCAGCAGGGATGTTTCCAGAAGAATCAGAATGAGAATCAGAGAGCGCGTGTTTCCATGAAGCCCCAAAAGCTGCTTTGATATTCTTCCCCAATAATCTAACATCATCAGACTCTTGTGATTCCAAAATGCATTTATTTGATCCTGCGGCGTTGAGGGATTCCAACTCCAGAGAAGAAAGTTGAACACCCTTCGCCGCCTGAAATTGATCGACCAAAAAACGCAATTGCTCCGAAGAAGAAGAAGAAGAAGAAGAAGAAGAACCTCCTTCCTTGTTGTTTCGCTTTCTCTTCTTCTCACTCACCATTCTCTCTTTCTTCTTCACCTCACCGTTGCACTGCTTGCCGTACCCTAGCCAGCCAGCCCTGCGCGCCTTTCAACCCAACAGGTTGGGCCTGGGCCTGGGCCTTCAACCCAAGCCCATCCATAACAATTAATTTAATTTCTTTTCACAAAAATATTATGAAAATATCACCAAATCCATTCCTAATAATAATGAAAAGTCAGAAACCATGACCACCTTAAGTAGTATCCCTGTTTTCCTTGTTCAACTTCAACCCCACTTGCTTCATAAATCATATACTTAACTCCTGCACTGCAATGCAAGGACGGAAAAAAATAAAATCCTACTATTATAGAAACTCGTACACCTACAAAATTATACTCTAGTGCCACACCTCCAAATCAAGACCCACATCCAACCAGCACATAAATGCTTGTCTCTATTACAAAACAATAATGATTTTGTACACTGCTCACAACCACTCAATATACACCATTTTTTAGTGTTTGATGTTTAAGTAAACTTTTAATCTTATTCTAGAACATTAATGAATAAACTAGGGATGTTTGAGAAGTGGAAATCCATATATCAATAGCTAGAGGTAGAGCTAGGAGCTCTTCAAAACTAAAAAGGGAGGAAATTCTAAGCACAATGAAGAACAACCTCGAATGGCACATAAGCAGTCACGTCCTCTAAATGCGAACATGATACCCCTTGTATCACTCCGGCAACCCACGTCTCCAGTTGTTTGCCAGATCGTGGATGCCATGCCTTTGAACGCAAAAGTTAATTCGAGCCAGAGGTTTGAGACACTAGGAGTGCTTGGATAAAATGCCCCTCAAGGGTACTCCTCCATCTTTCTTCTCGAATATGTTGTTTTTTAGTATCCCAAGTATGGAAATGCCTCGGGCGATCTATTCGAACCCGAGTATGACTACAATGACCATACTCACCAAGGGCCAAGCTCCTTGGAACTTTAGTCACAAGGAAAACAAGAGTGTTTTCGCCTATGATCAAACTAAAGAAAGAAGAAAGCTTCAAGTGGGAAGAAGAACACCAAGTGGCCTTCGAGGCCTTAATGGAGTATTCAACAAAGCCTTTGATCATGGCACCACCAATTCAAGACAAGCCAATGAAGCTCTATATCCCTGTCTCTGACAATACTATTTGGAGCATGCTGCCTCCATAAAACGAAGATGGGGTGGAAAGAGCAATATATTACCTGAGCAGGGTGCTAAGTGATGTAGAGACTAGATACACATCAATATAGAAGTTTTGTTATATTTGTATTTTTCAGGTAGTAAGTTAAAACACTACATCAAACGGTTCGAGGTCTTTGTTATTTCCCACTTCGACATAATAAAGCAGATGTTGTCTAGACCCATCCTGCATGGTCGAGTTGGTAAATGGGTTTTAGGCTTAACCGAGTTCCCTTTACATCACTTGCCATTGAAAACGATGAAGGGCCAAGGGGTGTCTAATTTCATTCCTTACTCGAAGTACAAGAAAAATATGTTTCACTAAATTCGTGGGCGCTATACTTTGACGGTTCGAGGCATAATAAGAGGTCATGAATTAGAATATTGTTAATTTCACCAAGTGGCTACCCTACTACTAAGTTATTTTTTCAAATTAAGAAAGTTTGCTCGAATAATGAAGTTTTTTGAATACCTGATTAAGGATTTAGAGATTATACTCTCTATAAACTTGGTGAAACATTATTTCAGGTCATATAAGAATAAGCTATTAGTTAAATGACTCAAAACCATTGCTAAATGTTTTTTTTTTTTTGTAAAATACTTGTTGAGAATAAACTGTCTGACATGAGAAAAGGTTACGTGATAGAGATTTTGTATTGTTTTATTTTTGTTAGAGATTTTGGAGGTTAAGTGTTCCATAAAAGGTTAGGCTCTTCATTTGGTTTGTTGTCCATGATGCTCTCTTGTTAATGTTAGACGTCACCGTGCGAGTATTGTTGCTTCTTCTAATTGTACCCGATGCTTTGGGAACATTGAAGATGCCCTTTATTACCTTCGTGATTGTGCTCATTCGAAGGAAATTTGAGTTAGGCTAGGAGCGTTAGCTTGACCTCACTTCATGGTTGCGAATCTACTAGATTGAATTATTTTGCATATTTCTAGTTCGAATGTAGTGGTTTTTGCTGCGACGCTTTGGAGCATGTGGCGTTTGCGAAATAGGATGGTGTTGGACTCTCAACCGTGGCATATAGATTTTGCTTGGCGATTTTTGTGTTTGCAGTATGATGATTATATCGAGTTTTTGGTTCTCGGGGATGTCACTGATTCTTTCTTTGCCTTTCGTCCTAGCTAGGTGGCTTCCTCCACCATCTCCATTCGTGAAGTTGAATTCACACGACAGTTATAAACCTACCATAGGGAGTATGGGGGTCGATGGTGTTATCTGTGATTTAAATGGGCACTTCGCGCTCATCTTAATGGCCAAGGAGAGTCGCTTTACACAGACGTTGTCGCTTTCAAGTTTGGCCTCGAGCTTCTTTGGGACATGCAGATTCGTTCCGTCATCTGTGAAATGGATTTCCTCAACCTTATTTCTATTTTGAATGATCACATTTGGTTCGTAAGTTGAAGCCTCTCCTCCATGATATTCTTAGCCTTTTGAATCAAATTTGAAGGTTAAGTTGGTGCAGATTTCTAAAGAGGCCAACATGGTCGCAGATTGATTAGTTAAGTTTGGTGGTCGAAATTTAGAGCCTAGGGTGATGTTGGTGGTCTTGTTTTAATTTTTGGATGTACCAAAAAGGGTGTGTGGCATGAGAGGAGGAGAGGGATGGAGAGAGTTGTGAAAATTTGAAATGGAATTAAAAAAGGGAAATAGAATAGATTTTGATTGAGTGTGTTTTTGGGTGGGGGGAAGCGAGTTTTGATTTGTAGACATCTTTTAGGTGTAGACACTCACAGTGAGAAATGAAGAGAAGAGAGATAAGTAGTGAATGTGATATATAATTAATGTGATAATAAAAGAGAGATAGAGAAAAAAAAAAGGTGTTTATAGGTGTCTGCACTTTTTAGAAGAAAGCAAACGATAAGATACGATGAATTTTGGAAAAAGGGCACGTGATGAATGGATGCAAGTGGCATGAGTGAGTGACGATCACGAGCACTTGCAGCAGCAGCAGCGCGCGTTAAACTTAAAACAAACTACAAGTGGACATTGGCACTGGCAGGCATCTTCTTTCCCTTTTCTAGTAACCAACTTGCATCCTTTACTTATATTATTAATAAATATTCATATTCATTTATCCACTTGCATTTCCATTTCCATTTCCATCTTCACACTACTCTCATTCATTCAATCTAGTAGTAATTCATTTCAATGTATCCTCATCATCCCTCTTCCTCCTCCTCTTCCTCGTCGCAGCCCATCACCCACACCGGGTTGACCCGCTACGGCTCCGCACCAAGCTCTCTCCTCACCAGCACCGTCGAGGCCGTCTTAGCAAGCGGATCGCGTCTTCTTCCCCCTGGGGTCCACGCCCATGCCCACGCCCACTACTACTCCTCCTCCGGGGACTCTGCTTCCGATACAACCTGCAAAGAGCACAACAACAACAACAACAACAATAACAACAACATCAGATCTTCTTCATACCAGGACGCCTTTGGATCCAACTCCTCCTTGCTCCGTCAGCAGAGCTCTCCCGCCGGCTTCCTCTCACATCTTCACAATCCCAATCCCAATGGTCAGTGACTAACAATTAATCTCTTCAATTCCCTCTCCTGTATCATATGTATTAGATATCATTTAATCATCTTGTTATGTATGTATGTATGTGTGTGGTTGCTGCAGCGGGGTTCACCATCACCAGGGGAAGCTCGCAAGGAGGAGGAGGAGGATCGAGATTGAAATCTGAATTGAGCTTCACGGCGCAGGGGCAAGAATGTCTCTCTCGGATATCCGAAGATGCCTCCACGTCGTCTTATACCCAACCCCAACCCCAACCCTGCTGGACTGAAGGGGACATCGTCTTTTCTGCTGCTAAGCGTTCCAAAACTAACGATTCTGATTTTCTCAATTCCCTCACCGCCCTCGATTCTCAGTTTAGTCTGCCACAGACAACTCTGGAAATGGCAGCCGTCGAGAACCTCATGCATATTCCTCAAGATTCTGTACCTTGTAAAATCCGTGCTAAGCGAGGCTTCGCTACTCATCCCCGCAGTATTGCTGAACGGGTCAGTCACTCTCGTATCACAAATTTGAGAATTCTGTATCTTAGCTCATATTGACACCTCTAACTCAATTTGTTCTATATCTTTACTGTTTATCTTTCTCTTCCTTCATTCAAATTCTCTACTAATCAAAATCCATTTACAATTATACTCAATTTTTTCATATATACAGGAAAGAAGAACTAGAATAAGTGGCAAGTTGAAGAAATTACAGGACCTTGTACCTAATATGGATAAGGTATTCATACTTTTTTCCGTAGCTGTTCTATTTGTGCTTGCTAACATTCTTTAGTTAACAATGGATTCGGTACTTATGTTTTGTCATCAGCAGTAAGTTTCCAATGCATCGTGCTGTTTAATTTCCTGTTTTTTAAGACTATCAGGGTGCATTCTGCTGCTTACAATTATCATTAACTTTAGATTCAAATTAAGATGAAACTCCTTAATTATCAGTCGTTGTTTAATAATTAATACTAAAGCTTGAATTGATGTTGAACCATGCTTTCTGGGCAATAAATTTCAAACTTTTCATGCTCAACCTTGCTTTAGCTTGAAGCATTATTTGGAATTACAATTTTTCTTTTGCTTTGCTTTCTTTGATTATTTTTCTTATGAGTAAGGTTTATATGCAAGAGTTTCCATATTAACCTATACTACTAAGAGTCAGGATCAAAATCAAGTTACATCAGGTTATAGTTACAAAATAGGTATATGGCTCATGCCACCAGAGCATCATTGCAGAAATACAAATCCCTTCTACTAAATGGGTATGAGAGTATGTTGGATTTAATTGGTTAGAAAGTCACACGATAATATCACATATTTATATGTCAAATCAGTGAGTAAATTATATATTATTGGTGGCTTGATGTTGTTTCAAAATATCATTGTAGCAAACAAGTTATGCAGACATGCTGGATTTGGCCGTTCAACATATCAAAGGTCTTCAAGGTCAAGTTCAGGTGTGTAGACCTTAGCTTTTACTGTGTAGAATGCCTTTGATGTCTATGCACATTGCCAAGTAAAAAAAGCGCTTCACATGAATGTGGTATTCCTAAAATTAATGGTTATCCTTAGTCTTGATTTATTTACGTTACTCAACATGCTAAAGTTATATATTTCGACTTGTGTATTCTTTAGTAATGTCATCTTTTTATTTGTTTATTTTGTAAAAAAAAAGCCTCATTCTAGTCTTTATAAATACTTGTGCTATCATATTAGTCTTCCAGAAATTTTGGTCATCAAAGTAGTTCCTTGAAGATCTAAAATGTCATTATATCAGTCTTCTAAAATTTTGTTGTCAAATTAATTTTTCAAAGACATAGAATGTTACTATATTTGACTTCATAAAGAATTAAATTAAGAATGAATTTGGTTAAAAAAGCTTTTAGAAGACTAATGCAATCATGTTTTAATCTTTGAAGAACGACTCATCAAAAGGTCTTTGAAGAACTAATTTGTTGTTTGAAGTTTTTGAAGGACAATGTGATGATACCAATACGTATAGCATTTGGAGGATTTACTAAAAATAAATAATTTGTTATGTAGCTTTTAGTAAAGCTGGTATATAATTTGCGATTTTATGAAATGTTCACATTTTTAAGCATAAGGATTACAAAGAATAACTTGAAGCATTAGTTAATTGTTAATATCTCTGTTGATCTTAAGTACATCTTTTCACCCGCTTTTTCATTCAGGAGCTTCATACAGAACTTGAGAATTGCACCTGCGGATGCAAACCAAGCGCATAACTTATTTTGTTTTACGGGATTCTATGACAATGTGCATAGAAGATTAGAAGTCAAGGTTTTGATGACAAAGTATGGAAACTGCTTATGCACCTTCCTACTTTAAACGAATAATGAAGAAGCCGAAAGATTGTAGATTATCAATTCTAAAGTTGTACAGTGTACGTTGTAATCTACTTGTGGTAGTCTAGGAAAATTCGAGGTTGATTTTGCTGTTGACATTGATTTGTATTCTTCTTTGGGTATAACTGATACGATGAATAATACATTTAACCTTTATGGAAAGTGAAGAATGAAAGTGAGAGTGAGATGACTAAGAATAAAATGATAAATTCTGTTCCGAGTTACTTGGTTCAATAAAAATTGGTAGTAAATCATAAAATTTACCTTAATTTTACAGGTATTAGTATGAGTATTGGTACTATAAGTTCAACTCTATCCATATTCACACAAAATTTATCATATTTGATAGTTAAAAATGAAAATATTGTTGAATAATTTCTGAACTAATTTAACTTAGTTGTTTCTATCAAATTCTGAGTTCTGGTTTCGGTGGGTGCTTGCGAGATAGTAAGGTTCGTTGTTTCTCATATTCTCTCCATGCTGTAGAGTTAATCTTGAGACCCGGTTGGTTCATTAGTGATTTTTTTTGCCGAAATTGAAAGGTGTGTCTTGTACGAACTTTCCAGCTAAAGTAGGTGCACGACAATTTTTTTGAATTTGTGTCTCTCTCTCATAGTTACAGATGGAGTAAACCTCTATTTTCGTCCCTGATAGTGTTCACTTATGACAAGTTGGTCCTTGAACTTTCTCCATCGGTCATAGTAGTCCCTGATAATGTAACCGTCGGTCATAGTAGTCCTTTATCTAATTTTCCGTCTGATCCTTGTTGACCAAATGCCAAATATGAGAGAGATTGGCCACGTTGGAGCTGCCACGTCATGAGCAACGGTTATATTGTAACTTTCTGAAACCGGTCAAATCAGTCCCTGCGTCCTATAACAGAAAATCCCCAAATTGAAAACCCTAAATTCCCTTTTCTTCAACCTCTGGACCTGCAATCTTCAAAATTGGAGTGAGTAATACCCCCTCACTGAACTCGATTGACAATTCGAGTAGGATCCATGGCAGGAGGCTTGAAAAATCGCATGAATCACAGTGCTGGTTCCAAGAATGAAGGTCGCGGAAGCTCTTCTACAAATGTTGGTGGTGTGTGCTGCTACTGTGGTGTCAAGGCAAAAGTGAGAATTTCCAGAACAGTATTGGACCCAGAAAGACCTTGGTATGGTTGTTACTTACCCAAGGTTAGTTACTCCTCATCACACTGTGATTTTCCCATCTTGTTCTACCATTGATTGAACCAGTTCTGGTTTTTGTAATTTTGCTCAGAACCATCCCAAAAATTGTAACTACTTCCTTTGGGTTGGTAACGAAGATGGTGCGATTACTGAAGAGGGAATCATAGAAGAGGGAAGCTCAAGGGATACCAAGGTTGCAGAGCATAGAGTTTTGAATGAGGATGTGATTGGAGAGTTGAGGCTTTTGAAGGAGGTTCTGTTGAAGAATGCTGCTGTGATTGAGTCCTTGATTATGAAGAATGAAGGTTTACTCCATGAAGTGAGGGTGGTTAGGGGCTGTGTATTAGGAGTGATTTTATTGTTGCTGTTGATAGTTCTTATTTTCCATGTGTTGTAGTGTGGCTGTTCAGTGAGTTGTAATACACCAACATGTTTTCATGTGTTGTAATGTGTAATGAAGTAAGGGAATCCAAAATGCAATTTTATTCGATGGTAATGTTTCTCTTTTTAGCACAAATAATTGGCACTGTCATTGATCATAAAACGGTCCTGTCATTGATCATATAAATAATACCAAATTGCTTAAAAGCACTTGTCATTGATCATATAAATGTCTACATATATTAAGGCACACAACAATGCCATCCAAAAAAGTAACAAAGTACTGAATCACGAGATTCTACAAAATAGCTATCCCATAGTACTTGGATAGGATTAATCAAAAAAGAAGACAACTGCTAGTCTTAAAGTAGCATAATTCGTACACAAAAAGCTACAATCCCATCATACTAAGGATGGTGATATTTAAAAAAAAAAACATTAAAATAGCAAGCATCAAGGGTCTTGGTTAGTGCCCGGGTCCTGTCTTGGTGGTAAAGAAGGTGTAGGCATGAAGGTCATCTCAGTACCCCTTAAGTCATATGTCACTGGTCCCGGTGGGGGTGAACTTGTAAATTGAAGAGGACGAGGACTATTGGTTGACCGTGGGGGCCTGAAAACAGGGCTTCTTATGGGGAATGGCCTAACTGCAGTCTGGAATGTAGCATTAGGTGCAATTACTGGCAGGATCTGCTGTGGAGTTATAGGCTGCATTGGTGGCTGTGGCTGGAGTGGTGCTCTAGGGTGTAGTGGTGGCCTACCCCTTCCTACTGCAGCCCTGGGTCTTCTTAAGGGAGCCCTAGCCCGAGGCCTGACAACAGACGGTCCTGGCTGCCCTGAAACCTGCAAGGTGATGTCAAGGTCAGTAACAGTCATTAGTTTGCTTTTTAAAACCCAGTGATCCAGTTTGGTGTTTAATTAAATCTGTACCTGTGCATTAGAAGCCTGTGTAGGAGGAACATGAGCAACTGGAACAGATGTAGAAGGGACTTCATTTGGTTCAGTAGGCTGTTCAGTTGTTGGTTCTGTAGGCTGTGAGAGGATATCATTATCAGGTGCACCCTGTGAAACTTGAATCTCAGTCTGGGCATCTTCTTATGGCTCCTCTTCTTGATCAACCCAGTTTCTCGGTCTACGCTGGACACCTTGGTTCAAGCAACCCCTTGAATTGTGATTTAGCAACCCAACCTAGAGCAATGAAGCTCAGCCACTGTTCTCCTCATCTTTGTTCCACTTGATGGGGATTCAGTGCTGTCCTTTCTTCTACTCTTCCTGGGCCTGCCACACTTTTTCCTTGCAGGTGGTGGAATTGGCTTCAGATACGGAGTTGGTTCCCAGAACTCATGACTTAGTGTTGGATGAACAAAGTACTCGTAGGTGCTGCTGTATGCCCCCTTTGTCAACCAAGCATGACAATAATCCTCTGGCTTGAGGTTCCTATAAGCTATTGCTGCCACTGCATGCTTACATGGCATTCCAGTAAGCTGCCAGACTCTACATGTGCAAGATGCAGTTGCTAGATCAACATCCACCTTGGTCCCTGAACCATGCTGCACTTCATACCTCTGACTTTCTCCATCACCACACCACACAGGGGTCCAGCTATTGCTCAACATCTTCTCCTTCTCAAGTTTACTTCTCTGAACAGGTGTCAGAGGACCATTCTGGAATCTAAGCTTCAGCTTGTTGTTAGCCATTGTCCTCATAATATAGCATCTTACCTCCTCAAGCAAAGTGATAATCGGCTTCCCTCTATATTTCAGGATCTTTGCATTGAAAACCTCACATGCGTTGTTGCATATGTTATCACACTTGGCAGTCTCACTGAAGTGTGATTTGGTCCATGCAGGTTTTGGCCATTTGTTCAAGTAAGCCCACGCATTTTCACTTTTTCTCTTAACTCTCTCCATGTGCTGATTGAACTCCTGCACAGTGGTGGATCTGGCACATTCCCAAACAGCACCCTTAAGCTCCTTGTCCTTCCACTGCTTTGCAAAATTTCTCCATAAATGCATCACACAAAATCTATGATGAACCCCTTCCATGACATGCTGCATTGCTGGAATCAGACCCTGAAAAAACAGAAAACGACAATTATCAAATCAGTCCCTCAATTATGCCACTTACTGGCAAATTAGTCCCTCACACATCTAAATTGCAGTCACTTTGGTCCTTGAAACATGTTACTTACAGTTAAAAAGGTCCTTGTGCAAAATTAAAACCTCTTACCTTCTGCATATCAGAAATGAAGTTCCAGTTGTGCTGCTTATAATCTCCAAGATCTTTGTGCAACAGAGTCAGGAACCAAATCCAGTTGTCCTTGTCCTCAACATCCACAACAGCATATGCAATGACAAATATTTGATTGTTTGCATCCTGAGCAACTGCTGACAACAACTGTCCTCCATAGTATCCCTTGAGGAAGCATCCATCAAGTCCAATTAAAGGTCTACAACCAGCTTTGAATCCTTTCTTGCAGGCATCCAGACAAACATACACCCTCTTAAATTGTGGGTTTGAGCCAGTGATGGGGGTAGTATCCATCATCACAGTAGAACCTGGATTGCTCCTTACAAGCTCCTGACAATAATCCCATAGTCTGCCATACTGCAATGCCTCACAACCTTCCACAGCCTTTCTGGCCATTTTCAAGGACCTGTAGATCTTTGTGTCATCCAAGTGCACACCATATGTCTCCTTCATTAAGTCAAATGCCTCATGGTGTGAAAGTGTTGGCTGAGTCCTGAGTCTCCCCTCAAGTTTCTGGCTTACCCACTTTCTATTTGCCTGTTTGTTCCTAAATTGCCTACTGCATGTGTGGGACTCATCAAATGTCTTAATTTGAAAGCTCTTCTGAGGCTTGCTCCAGCAACAGAGTATCTTCCAAGGACATTCAGCCACCTTGCAAACAGCCCTTGCTCTCTCTTTGTCATTCTTCACCCATTTAATCTGCCTGCCCCTCTCAATTGTGTAGTCTTGCACTGCTTTTTTGAAGGTTTTCAAATCGGGAAACTCCATGCCAAGCTCTAACACTACATTCCCAAAATCAGCCCCCTCAGTGAATTGGGGAAAACGAAGTTTCCTCACCCCATTATCATCCTCATCATCAGAACTTACTGGACTGCGCAGCTCTTCACTGTGATAATCAATTGAACCTTCCTCACATGACCATTCTGTTTGAGGCACATCAAACACAGCAGCCCCAGATGGATTTTCAGAATCTGAAGACTCATCAGACCCTGCATTCCCCATTTCTGCATCTGTATCAGTCTCACTGCTATCAGGCTCCTCACCTGCTATGTCAGCCATCACTGCATCAATATCAGCAGCATATCCATGTAAAACAGAGTCTGGTAGCACTGCTTCAGCACTGGAAACCTCCTCAGCAGCCACCCTCTCATCATTGGTCCTTGGAACATCAAGTATCTCCACATCATCATCTGGTGGCAGAATCACTGCAAGTGGTTCCATATCATCATGGTCAAAGTACACCTCAACATCCCCACCATTGTACTTAGACACAATAATCATATCTCTCACATGAGCATCCCCATCAATCTTGATAAGCTCTATCTCCACATCTGTTTGTGTGTTCCTCCACCATATGGACTTGAACTTACGATACCCATGAAGCTTTGCCAAATTTTCAAGGGTGAATAGGTTGAATGTATCACACTCAATATCCTCCCACACACATACTTGACCACCAAAATAATCAACAGCACCAGTGTCCTCTGCCACAGAAAGCCTTCCTCCATGGTGCAGTATCAAGTTCATAGTGGGCTCCATCTACATTACACAAACAACCAACCAAAGCCATTGACAAAAAGGCACAAAACAGAGGAAGTTACAATAGAGGAATAGCATAAATAGAAACTGAAATTCCCCCTTTTACACAAACTACCTAACCCATCTAAACCCCCATTTTGTTCCAAAACCCTAGCCGCATGATGTTTCTACTTCAATAACCAAGGGGGGGACGAAAATCAGGACAAAGAGCATACATCTTGAAATCATGCAAACCGGAAGTTTGTGTGGTTTTACATACCTTAACTCCAAAGCACGAACTCAAGCACAAAACGCAGAGAAAGGTCACCGTCGATGGCTCGCCACAGCCTCACGCAGTCACGGGATCAGCGGTTGCACGGCGATTAGGGTTCGTAACTTCCTTGCTCTGATTTTTCTCCAGTTGCTTCTGATTGCTTATGTTATGGGTAATAGAAGAAGATGGAGAGGTTATGAAGGTGGCAGGGACCTATTTGGCTAATGTAGGTACCAATGGGAGTGGGACACGTGAGGAGGGACTATTTTGATTGTGTTGTTTTGGAGGGAACCATCTGACATTGCCAGCTAGGATGGATGATGTGGAAAAAAAATGCCAGAAATTCATTTGGTCAACAAGGACCAGACGGAAAATTAGATAAAGGACTACTATGACCGACGGTTACATTATCAGGGACTACTATGACCGACGGAGAAAGTTCAAGGACCAACTTGTCATAAGTGAACACTATCAGGGACGAAAATGGAGGTTTACTCGTTACAGATGTAATAAGAACTAGTTTGGCTAGGACTTGTGTCTCCCCTAACCTAGGTTTTCTTTTGCTTTTTATTGGTAATAGGATTTATATCAAATTAAAATTAGTTTAATATTATTTCAAAAAAATATTAGTGTAATATAATTAGTTTTTATATATTTAACTAAAACATCATCAATTAATATTGAATTAAATGAGATATTTATTGACATTATTAAAATTGAAAATTCTAACGTACTGAATTATTATTTTATAGGGTTAATGGTTTACTTGGTCCCTGTGGTTGTACCAAGATTTGGAATTGGTCCCTCCCTGGAAAAAAGTTTGCAAAAGGTCCCTGTAGTTGGTCAAAGTTTGAAATAGGTCTCTTTCAGAGACCGGAGCTCCGATGAGTGCACATGTGGCAGGCTGACTGGGTTAATGAAGCTGACGTGGTTTTTTTATTTAAATACAGGTCAGATTTTTAAAAAATAAAAAACAACTAATTAAATTAAAAAAAGACCAAATCCCTAATTCCCCTTTCTTCTTCCCCAAATCAATCACGAAGAAAGAAGAACAAGATGAGGAAGAGGAAGAAGATGAAGCCAACGAAGAAGAAGAAGAACAGAAAGAGGACGAGGAAGACATTCAAGAAATAGGGAATATTCAAGAAACAGAGGCAGCAACCAGCGACAATTTACCAATCCCCTGAAATAAGAATAAATTAACAAAAAAAATAAAAAGCAAAACTGAAGAATCGATTCAATTCACTTCTGTGCCAAAAACAGAGGAACGTTCAACAAAAAAATTTCAGCCACCTGCGAAACGACAGAGAAATAGTCGTTTTGCAGATTGCTCCTCTGCGAAGGCGGCGCCGGGCTGGATCCAAACCCGACGTACTTCCCACCCTGCGACAGCGGAATCCCATCGGGTCGCGACTCGTTCTCCGCCATCTTCCTCGCGAAGAAGCCCTCCTTGTTCGCCGCTGAAGCCTCCAGCTGCGACCGCGTGTATATGTCCTCCGTCGACCTCGACTTCACCGGCGCGCCGCCACCGTTCACGCTCCTGAAGTCTCCGGTCGACCTGCTCCTAACGTCCACGCTCGAATTTCCAGAAGCGCCATCATTACCCCAATCGTCCCAGCTTTCTTCGTGATTGATTTGGGGAAGAAGAAGGGGGAATTAGGGATTTGGTCTTTTTTTAATCTAATTAGTTGTTTTTTATTTTTTAAAAATCTGACCTGTATTTAAATAAAAAAAATAAAAAAATCACGTAGTTTCATTAACCCAGTCAGCCTGCCACATGTGCACTCACCGGAGCTCCGGTCTCCGGCAGGGACCTATTTCAAACTTTGACCAATTACAGGGACCTTTTGCAATTTTTTTTCCGGGGAGGGACTAATTCCAAATCTTGGTACAACCACGGGGACCAAGTAAACCATTAACCCTATTTTATATATATATATATATATATATATATATGAAGCTTACGGGTTTAACAAACAAACATTTTGATTTGACGGACGCAATTGCAAAAGCAGAAAAAGCAGGTAGCTAAAGAGCGAGTTACGCAATTGGGAAACGGACGGTGATGGATTTTGTTGGGTTCGTTAAGAATAGCAAACCAAACAACGAAATTACTCTGATTGAGAAGAAGCAGAAGAAGAGAGGGGCGAAATGCTATGCAAATGCAATGGGGCTGGAGATGAGAAAAGTGAGATGCACCTGCATCGTTTTGGGGGTTTGCAACGTCTTGGTCTTCCTCACCGGTGGTTTTCTCATTTTCCACACTTACCCTCTCTGTGATCGCCGCTTGTTGCTTCCATTCGTCGCTGTTTCCATCTCCGCTCTTATCAGGGTTCTCGTCATGTTTCAAACCGCTTTTGCACAGGATGCCGCTGCCAAGCTCATTCTCGACGACACCGCCGAAGACCTTGTTCGCCTCCACAGACGGGTGTGTGTGTGTGTGTGTAATTTACTACTACAATAATAATCAACATTCATCTTCTTCTTCTTTATTCTTAGTAATTGTATTCTATTCCAAGAAATAGGCAAGTTATAAGAGATGGCTCTGGTGGAGTCGATGTACTGTCGTGGTTACTGTGCTGCAATTTCTCTCCGCAACTTACCTCCTCCTCAACTCTGCTAACTATTTCTCCAATCAAACAACATCATCTAATCAATGTCTTTTAGGTTGGTGAGTTCCTTCCTTCCTTCATTCATTTCTTTCTCTTTTCCTTCTTCGACTTCCAGCATTACATGTCATTGTCATCACTTCACCTTCCACTTCATCAATTCTTGTAATGCAGAATTGAAATGGGAATCTGACTGGTTGAGCCACAAGCTGCTCTCTATATTCATCATCATGGTGTGTTTCGTCGCTGTACTGCAGTGCTTTACGGGATCTGATGTTCTCCAATGGAGATCTTTCTATGAAACTCATGATAATGCTTGGAAATGCCACTATAGGGAGGTCTTCGATAATGGCATACGTGAGACCTTGTGTTGTCTAGGCCGGGTCAAATACTTGTATGCACCTCAGGTTTTGTTTTACTTATTAATTATTATATATGTTCTGACTTTATTTTAACTCTATCAGCTGGTTATTTTGTAGGTCTGCAATGGAAGAAGATGAAGTCTATTCTGTTGCACGATTATTAGGTGACCTTGTTGCCTATCGTGCTTCCGGAACTGGGCATATGGAACTCTTGGCAGGTTTGTTCAGATGTTGTTCTGTAACATGTTGACTATTTTTA
This sequence comes from Acmispon strigosus, assembly GCA_030819835.1. NCBI lineage: Eukaryota > Viridiplantae > Streptophyta > Magnoliopsida > Fabales > Fabaceae > Acmispon > Acmispon strigosus. Next base: position 76,153,845 of record JAUAMA010000003.1, on the reverse strand, counting down.
TTGGTTTGTGCTGTGTGCATTTTCATCCTGTAGAGATTGTATAGTTCAACCTATGCTACATAGTCATAGACTAAATATGGTGTACTAGATGAGCAGGTTTTCTAATGAGTCTTGCAGTTTGTGTTGGGTAGCTTGTCAAATAAGGTTTAACGAAAACACAAAATTACATTATTTGCTAAATGTTACTATATCAGCTCGTGTCATAGACCAAATGATGGAAATGATGAAATTTTATTTTATTACTCAAATAGGAGTATTTGTGTTAACGGGTCATCTTTGAAATGGATGACATAACATTTTATTATGACAATGTTAATCTTACCAATTTTTCATCAAGAGTATACCTTATACCCTAAACCAATTCAACTTCTGCTTCATTTTACCTCTTTGTAGTATATGACATTGAAGTTTTTGTTGTTCAGCTTTAGCCTTACTTCAAAACAATGGAAAATCTTCAGAATCCTATGAAGAATCCATCGAAGCACCGGAGATGCGACTTAGGGAGGCTGCAACTCTTCATAAATTTGCTGAAGCTGCATACACAGTATTGCTATTAAAAAATTGTTCTAAATTAATGTTGTTTTTACTAACTTGCTTCGAACATTTATACTGTGTTCAATGATGCAGGGTCCATTACTTGATGTTGGACGAAATCCTTTCATATTTCCTTGTGCATGGCTCTATAGACAAGGGATTTTGTCTCCTTGGACACGCAATAGGTGGTAATTAGTTGGATATTCGATTTTATGGTATATTATTATAACTGAATTCTTAGTAGCCTGAATTGAACTTATTAATTTACGTGTTATGAGTTAAATAATTACGACTTCGTGGTTCATTACTTAGAAATGGTCACTCAACTCCAAAAAGTAAACTACTTATCAAAGATATGCAACATGGTTGGAGGGCTCCACTGTATTGTGTTTATTTTTCTCTAGCTTGATTTTGTTGGAAAGCTTATGAGAATATCATATATTTAGAAAGTATTTATTTTGATTTTATTTAGCTGTCCTTACTTGATTTCCTTATTTATATAGTTACTTAATATTATTGTTTGTAAATCTTATATATGATTGATCATATTGAGGCAATTCCTCAAGAAATTCAATAAACAATTTGATGATCTGAAGATGATGCCAGTTAGAAATATAATATAAAAATCATTCTTGTGTCTTCACCCAACAACTTAAGCTTTTGGGATAGTTGTTGTAAATATAATATAGATGATACCTGTTGTAAATATAATATACTGCAATCTTTTTCAGTATACATGAATTAAAATGTGGTCTACAGTAGGTAACTTATATATCTCTTCTGCAATCTTTTTCAGTATGCATGAATTCAAATAATTTCATTTTCAACATTGTGAATTAACATACCTATTTCATCATCTTAGACGACCTGTATTGGATGGTGATAACTGGTGGCGAGGTCATGCTGCGGCCTTCCTAAAGTATGTCGATTTGCCTCCAGAGGCGCTTAGACATGGGCGAGTCAAGCAGGTTCGAAAATTTAAATATCCAAATATGCTCTACATGAGATGCTTTGGCCATAGGATACAGGCTGTCCATTCAAAATGAAAAAGAATAAAATTGAGCAGGAACACTCACTAGGTTTTACAAAGATTAAAAGGGGGAGGGACATGGATATTAGTTATCACATTTAACATAATGCTGAAAAGATTTTGCAACCATTTTGTTTGAATTTTGTTGAAGGGAGCTCATCATCAATAATAGAACACTCGCAAAAAGCAAAAGGAAGCCCTCACTAGTATGATTTCTTTTGTTTAGCTTCAGGCACTTTGTTATAATCAAGGAAAGGCATTATAGCATCGAGCGACTTATCACTTTGTTTTTTTAATTAAATCCATTCCCTTCAGAAGACTGTTTCCTCTATAGATATTTCAAGGGATTGGACATCCTGGTGTACTAAACTTGTGCTTTTTTTGTTTTGTGTGCACTTGCGCGTGCTAAGAGAAGGAGGATATATTATATGTTTTTATTTTTAAGGTCCCACATGGACTAGATATATGGCTAAAATAGTCCTTATAAAGGGTAGAATTTTTTTCACCCCTAACCTAGTTTTTGGAGTAGGGTTAGGTCTACTAGCCCAAATTCTAAGATAGTATCATAAATTCGTTTATTGGGGCGCATGCAGATGCTTAGTCCTGGCGTGAGGAGGTGTGTTAAGAACCCACATTGAGATATAGTTAAAATAGTCCTTATAAAGGATAGAGCAATGCTCACCCCTAAGCTTGCTTTTGGGGTAGAGTTAGGTTCAACCCAAATTGGAAGATTTATTTCTGTAATTTATCTTTCTTTCATCTGAATATCTGGTAAAACTTCTTTGCAAAATTAATGTTTGGTTCTCTAATGTGTAAGTTTTAAAAATAAATATGATCAAGAGTGTGTTTTAAGTACAGATTCATTCTTTATCTGCAGCCTTAATTTAAGAAAGCTTGCATATTAGGCTAGTCATATCTAATTTATAGAGTTCTCTGTTTCGTTGAAAACTGGATTTGCACTCTCAATAGACTAATTTAATAAATATGAACATAATAATTGAACTAGCCATGTCAGAATTATGTAACAATCAGATTTTGATTTATAGGAAGCTAATTTGCTACTAAATGCAAACTGACTAACTGTTGTGCTGCCTGTTTACATTTGGACTAATCCGCATATATGTCTTGATATTTTGATTCAAAATGATATTAAATAGTTAATTTTATTACGGGAAAAGTCTGAGCTGTCCAGCTTAAGATGATAATATACTCAATTTGTGTATGATATTGTGCATATTTCAGTTTTAACATTTTATTGGCTGAGTATATAGTTATTAAGGGTTTTATTTTTTCTGATACCCATACCAGGTCAAGTGTGAAGCTGCATATTTTATTGTGGTTCTACATCATCTACAGTCTGTAGTTATTGCTATACGTGGAACTGAAACCCCTGAGGACCTAATAACTGATGGATTATGCAAGGAATGCGCCCTTTCTGCCAAAGACTTGGATGGTTTGATAAAGTATATATTATTCAGCCTCTTTTTCACCCTTTGAACACATTCTCAAACATATATAGAGATCTAAGGTGAATGTGAAAGTCACATAAGATTTCCCAATTAATTCATTTTATAAATTTCACATGAGTTATCAACATGATAATACCCACAACTCATAAATGCATGCATATAAAGTAATACATATACAATCACCCAAAGAATATGGAAATGCATTAAATCAGAGTCACACACAAGGTTTTCCTTGAGAAGAGGGGGATGATAGAGTCCAACAATTATTGCTTCCAACTTTGTTATTGTTAAGGTTCTACATTGACTAGAGATATGACTAAATAAGCCCTTATATATCGTAGAACAATTCTCACCTCTGAGCTAGCTTTTGGGGTAGAGTTAGGCCTAACCCGAATTCTAAGATGGTTTTAGAGCCTATCCCATATTAATTTAGTGGAGACCACCCATAAATGAGCCACCTGCAGATCTGCAAACTTCAGATGTCCAACCTGTGGCGTGAGGGGGGGGGGGGGGGTGTAAAGGTCCCACATTGACTATAGACATGTCTAAGTAAACCCTTATATATGGTAGAACAACTCTCACCCCTGACCTAGCTTTTGAGGTAAAGTTAGGCCTAACCCAAATTCTAAGAGTTATTAACATCATTTTTTGTTAAAATAAGTGGATTGTATGTTTTATAGGAACTGGGACGTGTAGAGAAAGAGTGAGAGAAAGCCCACTTAGTGGGAATATAAAAATGATGTTGGGAATTTGGAATTATACGGTCAATACTTAATACATTTATAATAACATCACAATACAATTGATTAAGGCCATACACCAGTATGACAATATTTGAGTATGCACAAGTCTTTTGTCTAATAGTGACCAAAGAGATGTTTTAATTTACTTATACCTTCGTTGCTGCTTATGAAGACAACTTGCTTGATTTATCAACATATTGTGCCCTTAGAAAAATGATGGGATAATTTTTTGTGGCAGCTTATGGATGTACAAGATTGTAATGTTTTTAGCAAAGAGAAAATAGCCTAGTTTCTGGAACACCTTTTTCTCGTCAGCAACCAGTTCTGAATCTTGAATGAAGTGAACAATACATGAACACAAACAATTGATAAATCTCAAAATGTTAAGGTGCAACTTGACCTGCTAAAATTCAGGACACTTGCATATTCTCTGATATTGTAGTCAGATTGGAAATATGGTTTTTGAATGACTCTGCTATTGGTCACATCACTAGGAACTTGAATTATGACTTGTCATACAGCATAACTATCAACAATGCTTTTAAGCCTTAGACAATTGCTAGTTACATCCCTAATGAGTTCTTTTATCTGTAGAAAGCATCATGAGAAAACCTTCATATCTTCTCTTTTGTATATAGCTTACATATATCTTACAATTTCAGTTCCAATGTATTACTTATTATATTCCCCAAATCGTATAGATCTTTTACATGTCGCAACACAATTTTTTTGTCTCTCACTTGAATATTTTATGTTTCTGTTTGCAGCTGCAACCACATTCATTCTAAGATAAACAAAAATGTGACTTCATCATTCCCCCACTATGGGCATTCAGGTATAGTTGAGGCTGCACGAGAGGTTTTTATGCAGATTGATGGAAATCCTGAAGAGCAAGGTAGAAAATACTGAAGTTCTCTAAACTCATGTTTTTCTGGAGAGTTATCTTGTCAAATAGATTTTTCTTCCTCTCCTGCTTTTTATGGCCAATCACTTTGGTTGTTTGTGAGGGTGAAATAGTCATCAGAGAATGGCTATGTAGTTAAGTTCAACATTGTACTTTTTATGTGTAGATGCTCAAAATAAAATTGATTTTGTAATTAAATATGTTTGTCTTCCTTACATAAAATAAACAACAACATTGTTAACAATAATTGCTTTTTCAATGGAAATGCAGACTCTGAATCATATGGACTTCTTTCTAAATTACTGGGAGTTGGTTGTGAATGCTTTGGTTATAACATTCGCATAGTTGGGCATTCCCTTGGGGGCGCTATAGCTGCATTGCTTGGAATACGAGTATGGCATTTCTCACTTAAAAAGGATGAACGTACTTTCTAATTTTGCTTCTTCAGTAAATTTAATCTTCCCATTTTGATTGTGCTATGTATTCATTGAACGGTTATACTGAAATGGTTGTGTATGGTAACCAAATCTTCCTTGCTTAGATAGTAAATACATATTGCAGATGCAAATATACATGCAACGTTAGATATGCTTCCCAATTGTATTAGTGTTTTAAGTAACTTGACTTACTCAGCCAAAAATCTAGAGCAAAACCTTGAAATCACGTAGAAGCATAAACCATATATGCTAATAACTGAATATGTAAAAGTAAGCACATTGCTTCTGTTTCAACTCTTGTATTTATCCTAGGAAATTGGATATAAGATTACCTTAATTTAGTTATTGGTTTAGTTATGCATTTCAAAAGCTTTCCTCTGGATTCAAAGGTCCTTTAGTCCCTTGTAATCCCAAGACTTTTGTGAAATAAGAACTATTTATGTTAGAATATTTGTAAGAAATACCCAAGTTAGATTAAATATAGTGGCTGATTGAAAATTGAAAACTCAATTAAGCACTGAAAATGATTTTATACAACAACAAAAACAAAAGTCTTATCCTACTAAGTGAGGTCAGCTATATGGATCACATTACGTCATTGAGCTCGACTATTTATAATGAGCTTATCTCTAACAATATCTTCCCATGTTCTTTTTGGTCTCTCTCTTCCTCTCTTTGGAGACTAAAAACCATGTTATCAACACATCTCACCGGTGCCTCCATAGGTCTTCTTTGCACATGTCCATACCACCTTAACTGATTTTTCGTCAACTTCTCCACGATAGGCGCCACTCCAATATTTTCTCTAATCCGCTTATTGCGTATCTTATCCTTCTTATTGTGTTCACTCATCCATCTTAACATTCTCATTTCTGCTGCTCCAGCTTTTCACTCGTGTTGTCCCGTTAAAGCCCAACATTCGCTACCATAGAGTATTGTTGGATTTATTAATCCAGCGTCACCCTTAGGATTCGATGGGCTTAACATCCCAACCCATGGCGCTTAGTATGGACTAGGCGCAGTCCCTTGAGGGCTCTATACTATAAGGAAATAAAGTTGCGCCCTCACTAACATCAATTGCTTTTGGCGTAGTGGAAAGCGCTTGATCCAACAAGTGGTATCAGAGCAAGGTCATGGGTTCGAATCCCCCGGCTAACACTAGGGGGGGGGGGAGATTGTTGGATTTACTAATCCAGCGTCACCCTTAGGATTCGATGGGCTTAACATCCCAACCCATAAATTGTGCCTTCACTAACAGCAATTGTTTTTGGCGTGGTGGAAAGCGCTTGATCCAACAAGTATAGCAGGACTTATAGCGGTTCGGTAAAACTTTCCTTTAATCTTAACTATAAATGATTTTGTGTTGTAAATAAAACATTCATACATGGGAGGCCATTTAAATTCAAATGTAAATGTTTTCTTATTTAAGTCATAATTCTTCTCTTTCCTCTAGTATTGCATCATTTTATTTTATTAAATTTAAATAGTTTCCTTTAGTATACTATACATTTAACACTTCAAATGAATACTTTTCATCACTGAAGTTTAATATGTATTCAGTTTTACCAGTCAGTCTTACTTAATTAAGTGCTTTTCCACATCATTTTCCTGTTTTTTTTCTCATTAATAGTTTTCATGTCTTCTTTACCTTGTCATTATATTTTTTGTTAACATTCTGTGTCTTTTTTTATATGCTGCATTATCATCTAAGCAATTGATTTCATTTCTTAATAAACTGCTGAGCTTTTACACAGCTTTATAACCGCTACCCTAATCTGCATGTTTACTCATATGGGCCACTCCCGTGTGTGGATTTAGTTGTGGCAAATTCATGTTCAGAATTTGTAACAAGGTAATTGTACTAGTGAAAAGTTCGATTGTGGTTGATTCTCTTTTTCCTAACATTTTCAGTTTCCTTTGTTACATGCTCTCATTCTTTATAACGCAGCATTGTATTTGGAAATGAATTTTCATCTCGCCTTTCAATTGGATCAATTATGAGGCTAAGGGCAGCTGCAATCACATCATTATCACAAGATCCTAATGTGGATAGTGCCATGATTTTCAGACTTGCCCGTCGGTTTTTATATATAAGCAACTTTCAGAGAAATAAGCAGGCAGAGGATGAATCTGAGTATCACTCAGGTGGCATTGTCCAGGAAAGTCTTAACCATCAAATCTGCAGTAGCCAGTGTGAGCTTGATAATAAAGGTTGTTCGTCTCAAGGTTGCATATTGTTGCTCCTATTATGAGTGATGGAAACCATTTCGCATTACGTCATGATTCATCAGACTAGGTTGGTGAAAGGTGCCTTTTCTAAAAAGATTTCCTCTCTTTGCAGCAGACAGAGAACAAGAGGTTCAAGAAGTTTCACTCTGGAATGAGCCTATTAGAAGGGATTTTCATGTTACAGCTGAGCTTGGTGAATATAAGCATCCTTTTGGTTGTGATGATTGCAAATAATTTCATTATTCTTATTGTTGGCGTGGTGATAATATTATATGTTTATTTTTGTTATATTGCAGGCGACGACAATGAGCATGAAGAATTTTCACTTTGGAATGACGCTAGGGAAAGGGACCATATTGTTGAAATTGATAATGCTGAATTTACAAATCCTTTTGCTTTAGATGTACATTCAATCGACGATCCTGTATGTCAGTTTATAGATACAGTTCCAAATTCTGAAAATCAGTCCGCTGGTGATCCCCCAGAGATGTATCTGCCAGGACTTTTAATTCATATCGTCCTAGAGCAGAAAAGACCTCAAACTGATCTTAAGACGTATTGGAGACTGCAGGAGAGGGGGAAATGTCATAGAGCTTACATAGCAAACAGAGAAAACTTCAAAGATATTATTGTTTCGCCATCCATGTTCCTTGATCATCTTCCTTGGAGGTATGGCAAATTATAACCAAGTTCTTTCCTCATTTCTAAACTGAAATTGAAGGATGGAAAGATATAGTTACTTTAGTCTTGAAAGATGTGAGGTCGGTCACCTTAGTCCCCATAGGATGGAAATAGGTAAAGTAGTCCTTGAAAGATGAAAGATGAAAAACGGTATGTTTAGTCCTTGAAATATGAAATTTACGATCAATTTAGTCCATAAAATTGAAAAATGTCATCAATTTTAGTCCTAAAAGGACTACAGTGATTTTTTTTAATTTTATCTTTCAGTGACTATTTTGCCTATATCTATAGTAGAGGGACTAAACTGACCGATCTGAAACTTTATAGGGTTTTAAGTGACTATTCAGTCTTAATAAGTTCTTGCAGAAGTTGATTTTACTTTTGGTCAAATATTAAACTTTCAGATGTCATGATGCCTTGCAAAAGATATTGAAAGCTCAAGACTCTAAAGATCAAGTAATGGAACCTCACATGATCTGATCTCTATTTTTGCCAAATCTAGTGCTTACTCTGTCGTTGAAGGTGACATGAAATGAATTAAATTTTCGGGGTTCTTTGGTAATGGAAGGGGTGCCTTGGCACAAAAATGAGAGTTACTATCATGTGACTAAGTTGTGGAATCAGCCTATTTACAAATGTCAAGAGTGCCTACAATAGATCTGTAATAGGTCAGTCTCTTCCCTTGACCCCGCCACAAGAGGAGCTTTAAAACAATAATTTGCCTTTTTCTGTGTCTGGTGATGCATATGAGGGAGATCAAGGTCTATAACAAGGAATGAGCCTCTTGAGTTTTGACAAGATGGCTCTCCTATGAAGAGTAGATGGCCATGTAAGAATAGCACATGTGCTTTCTCAGTTCAATACACTCTAGCATTTTTATGAAATATTCCTAATTATTAGACTAATGGTTAGTGCAATGGATAAAAATATGTGTATAAGTAAATTAATCAAATACGTATGTATGTAAATATTATGTATGTATGTTAGTGGTAATCCATTGTTCCAAACCATGGGTATGATAAACATGGGAGTTGGGACGATATTTGGGAGCGGTAGAAAGCAATTGAAGTAGGTTTTTCCATTCACATGATGGTTGGCTTGAATTGGATTGCTCTATGAATTGAAACTCAAACCTACTTTTTCATTTGTATTGTCATATGAATGTAAACCTGAGTCATTTTTCATTTTCGTGAAATTGTGAGTCAATTCAGATTCTCTTTCAGCATCAACACAGTCACTTGCCTGACTAAACTCATAGCTTTTATTTGTTCCGGTTTTGAGCAATTCTATTTGGCCTGTGATGAAACACCTTCTCAACTAATCGTGGAATGAGAGAGAATATGTAATAGATAAAAATACAAAATAGATAATCATTATCTATTTGCTCATCTCGTGTCATTAAGTATTCTACTTTCTAATAACATCACACACAATAAATATCTAAAGTGAATTAGCATTTCTTGTTTCATACATGTGTTTGGATTTTGGGTTCGAAGTCATTAAAAATGGAAATGAAGATAAATGGAAAGCGTCATGCGTCATTCATTTTGTGTTGTTTGGGAGAAATGTAATTGTTTTTGACATTCCTTGTATATTTTTAACTTTTCTATGTGCCTGTTAGTTAGGCATTCCTTGTATGAGTGATATGTGTCTTTAGGAAATCAATAGTTCCTTTATGTAATGAAGTATGTGCATTTTTTATTTTCTATAAAACTTAACGCACCTCGATTGATATTTGTTTACAATATTTTTCTTGTCAATATATATTTTTTTTTTTTTGGAAAAAGCAAAGTGTAAAAGGAATAAAAAGGATCAAAGACAACATGCGTAGAAAGTTGGATCTTGAGAAATTTAGGTGTCTTCATTAACACTTGCAAATATCAAATATAGTCTATATATAAGTAACTGCGCATAGGGATGAATGTGAGTGCAAATTAAAGGTGCAAGGTTATATAATTTTCTATTAAATATAATGCTTATAAAAAATTAAATATAATAAGGTGTGAGATGACCAAAAATGAAATTGAATTTTCTTATATCTATTTTGTAAAAAAGTTAATAGTGATTTTTATAAAATGGAAATATAACTTTTAAAAGCTACACTATATAATGCTAGCTGTTATAACTTTTAACTATTATAATAAAATGGAGATAATTTTATAAATACATTTCATTTAGCTTAGTTTGAGAATTTACATGTAGTTGGATGATGAAATGAAATACATGTTCGGTTAGACTGATTAAGTGCATGTTTGGTTCACCGTCGCTTCCATCCCAACGCGTGTTTTGGCCTGCGAAACGCCGTTTCTGGGCAATCGTCCATGTTTGGGGATAAAGGACCCACGCGATTCTACCCACACCGACGCGAGTTTGGCGAACGCATCTTTCCCCTGCTTCTCCGTTCCAGGACGCGAGTTTGTTCGACGCAGGTTTGGGAGTGAATGCAATAGGACGTTATTGGCCATATGTTTCCATAAGATCATATTTTTCGAGATAGCCAAACAAAACTTCGTAATGATCGACGTTATTGGCCATTTTTCAAGAATGCAATAGGAGCTATTGATGGTACACATGTTCAATGTGTGGTTTCTCCTAGTGAACAAGCAAAATTTATTGGAAGAAAAGGTTATCCCACTCAAAATATAATGGCTATATGTGATTGGAACATGTGCTTTACTTTTGTGTTACATGGATGGGAGGGCACTGCTCATGATGCTCGTGTTTTTGACCAAGCTGTCACAAATCCTACCATGAACTTCCCGCATCCTCCTACTGGTGAGTTCCTTTGTATAGTTCTAAATAATTTGCTATTTTATAAGAAAAATCATCTTGACATTTTCTTATTTTCAGGTAAATATTACTTGGTAGATGCCGGATACCCAACACCAAATGGCTACCTTGGACCCTATAGATGTGAACGCTATCATCTTCCTGATTTTAGACGTCAATCTGGTTTTTCAAATCACAATGAGTTATTTAACTATTATCACTCAAGCTTGAGGTGCACAATAGAAAGAACATTTGGTGTTTGGAAGAATAGGTTTGCAATTCTGCGGAAAATGCCTAAGTTCAAATTTGAAACACAAGTTCAAATTGTTTGTGCGACAATGGCTATACATAACTTTATTAAGAGACATGCTGAGATGGATATTGATTTCAATCGCTATGAAGATGAGAACTTGGTTATTGAGACAGATGATCAAAATCATCATGCTGATGTTAACTTGGAATCCTCCTCAGTTTTTAGCATATCGTCCTCACCAGAAATGGATCATATTCGAGACTCCATAAGAGATCAAATTGTAATGTTTAAGAACATTAACTAGTATTGTAGTTATTTTTGAAGTTGTATTGTACTATAATTTGCATTTCTTATTGTACTTTTTAAATTATATTTTAAATTGATTCTCATTAATATAAAGTTTAAAAAATTATTTCAAATCTTTTATAATGATTAAAATATTCATACCCATTTTGGTCATTACATATATTCAAAATCAATTCTAATCAAAGTTACCCAAACGAAATTTTGTTACAAAAATCAATTCTGGGTAAATGTTTCCAAACATAAATCACGTTCCCTAAATCACGTTTACCAGACTCAATTCTGGCCAAACTCAATTCTAGGCAACGTTGATCCAAACACACTCGAAAATAAAAAACATAGGATACCAAATTAAATGAGTAAGAAATGCCAATAATAAAGTTGATATTGGAAGTTTAATGAAGGTGGAGGACGACTTTTCAACCCAAATTAAGAAAACATCAAACAAAATGCCAAAGAGAAAGAAAGTGACACGTCATGAACATGATTGGGTTACAAATTGAAATAAAATAATGCAATTAAGTGCAAAATATCAACTCTACTATAATTCTTCTCCTTGTCTTTTGGCTTTTCACTCATTTAAAACGCTCAATGTATCTTTAAAGTTCCATTTTCAAACCCTTCAACTCAATCATTTCGATTAAATTACACTGTTTTATTCTTTAAATTGTATTTAAGATCGATGTTAATGTTTCATTATTCACATAGGTGTATGGTACAGTCGATCTAGTTTAACATAAGTATCGGGTAGTTCAATACTCAAAACTCATAAGAGAAATAAATTATCATCGATCCATAATGGTCAATGCTGAGGAGATTTGCCTCATTTTAATTTAAAGATACTTATAGTTCAAATTAAAACAAAATAACATGTAGGGTATCACAAAATCCTCCATCAAATCTTCCCTATAGATAAAACACGATCGAGTTCATTTGTTTTTAGGCATAAAATTTTGTAGTAAAAAATATAATGCACTTTAAATTAAAGGTTAAGTTACTCACTTCACCGACACATATAGTTACTTTAGACTTTATAGGGCATCCATAATAATAGAGTCTTCGAATTATTCTTAAACTTTGCTTTACTATTTAAAATACGATTAGGTAGGTGATTGATGGCTTCTATACGCTTCACAATCACATTCACATGCCACGATTCAACCTAGCTAGCATGCAATATTCTATTAGAAATTATATCAAACACTCCGATTAAGTTACACGTTTGGATATAATGCAAACACAAACAAAGAGAAACATTAGCAACGTTTTTTTATAAGTTCAGTAACTATGCACTGACAGTGTAAATACACAATCATGTAATTAGAATTAACTTGTCATGTCATAATTAAATTTGAATTTAAAAAAATCTAAAATAAAAAAAATGTAAGATATGATTGAATGTAGGTGTAAAACTCTATACACTTAAGTCAAGTGTATGTAAATTAAATCTTTTTATCTACTCTCTCTTTCTAGTTGAAATATATATATATATATATATATATATATATATATATATATATATATGAAATCCACTAAGTTTAGATAGTGTATATGGGTCTATACTCGCGAGTTGGCCCGCCTAACCCGTAGCCCACACGTGTTAGAATTAGATAAAGTTTGGCCCGTTTAAAAAATCAAAACCCCAACAATATAAAACTCCAACAATCATAAAACCTAGCCATCAAAACCCCAACAAATTAACCTAGTAACTAGAACCTCAGCAAACCCTAGCAATCAGAAAACCCCACAACAGTTAGAATTGTAGCGACTAGAACCTCACAACAATCAAAATCCCGCAATCAGAAACCCAACAATCATTGTCTAGAAATAAGAAAACCCTGACATACTCTAGTTATGATAGATGGTAGCGGAGGCACAATGAGGGCCACGCATGGCATGCACGATGTGATGTCAATGGAGGCAGGTTGAGTGTTTGCAAAAGCACGACAAGGTGGTGGCACACACGGTCGCAGAGGCACAACAGGTGCTCGCGAGGCACGACTTGAGGTAGAGTTGTTCACGAGGAAGGCACAAGCCGCACAATAGAACGGAACGATGGTTGGCGAGAAGGCGGAGAAGGGAGGGGGAGGGTACAACAAGGGAGAGTGAGAGAGTTCATGTGAGGTTTTAAGGAAGAAAAAAAGTCTAGTAATATTCATTGAATAAATTAGTACATTGATTAAGAATTTATCAAACATTAGTGTCAGTTTTACTGTCGGTCAAACCGACGCTAATGCATGGGCTTAAATATAATGGAACAGATCTGTTTTAAGTTAATATAGTGGTCATTGATTTTATTATCGAGTAACTGACATTAATTGAAGTCGGAAACATACATACACGTACAATTAATGCATATATATGGGTTATTAAAAAATTAAATGAAATTGAATAAAGAAAACGACATGGTATGGTAGTAGTAAGGTTGAAAAGAGTAGCAAGCATTAAGCATATGCGAAAACGTGTTTATGGAATATACTAATTGTAGTTAATTATTGAGGTATATATATACTTCCTCTGTTCCTTTTTATAAGAGTTAAATTGAAAAGCGTTGTGTTCCTTTTTATAAGAACTGACTTGAAATTTGTAGTGAATTAATTATTTTTTGACAAAGTTACCCTTATTTAATTACATTTTCTCTTTCTTTCCGCTCTGTTATGCATTAATGATCAATAAAAATTTTAAAAAGTAAGTTGGGGCAATTTTGGAAAGTTGATGTAAATTGAGAACAAACTAAATGCTAATAACCACCTTAACTACTTTTCTTAAGGGGTGTGCAATAGTTGTTTGACTCTTATAAAAAGTAACGGAGGGAGTATGTCATTCATTCATTCCAGAAGTACTTTTCCTTCTGTCTGTAGCGTTTCGTTTTTATCATCCATCCATTATTGCTTCTGCTTCTGCTTCTGATCACTGTTCACAGCCATCAACTAACTTTATTACTGTCCATCCATATCCATTGAATCAATGATATTACATACATGCATGTCGATGATATTACTTTTTGTAAGTAACTCTATTTTGAGAGAAAACAAATATTAGGTAACTTTATTATTACTATAACCGATCAAATATTTGTTTTCCAAAAGATTTTGAAATATTATTATTCTGTTCTATATCTGTTACTATTTTAATATTATTTTTATTTTTAATTATTTATCACTTTTACAATTTTAAAAGAGTATTAATAATGTTTTACCAATTTTACCCTTAAATCAGTGGTGATAAAAAATTAAAGCGTTTAAATTGAGAAGAAAGATAAAACGTATATTAGAAATTTAAGTAGGAAGTTTGATAGAAACAATAACATTAATGTGTAAAACTTTAAAGTGATAGTTATTAAAAAAGACAAGAAAGAAACGAAAATGAGGCCCGCGAATTGTTTAGGTTGGACGGGACATCCTTTATTGCCTTATATGCCATGTCACAAGAAGTAACTAAGCAGACAACATAAAGTCTACCAAATTAATGCTGGGTGGGAAAAGTAAAGCTCAAATTAAATACATACTCCATAAATTTGATCATGATCCTCACTCCTGACTCCTGAGACAAGGTGACTAGTGAGAAATTTCCATTAAAGAGTTAGGTAATAAGGTCTAGAAAAATAAATAAAAGGTCTATACAAATTAACCCTAATTGACATAGCATTAATGAGTGGATACATCTAATTTTAGATTCACTTTATTTTCCAATTCCACTTTCATCTTATTTTTTATTGGAGAAATTGCACTAATTACATTATCTAAAGTTTAATATTTTTATTAACCTTAAGAGAAGTTAATGCAATGTTTACAATTGGCTAAAGTTGTTAAATAATATAGAAAAAATCAGTGCAACAGTGATTAATCTCATGGGATCAGTCCAATTTACTCTTATATATTTCACATGACCATTAATAATATTTTTCACTTATTCTCTCTATCTATCCTTTAAATGAGTTATATCCATCAACATGATGTGTACACTTATTATTATTATTTTTCTAATTAATGAGTAATTGCATACCTTCATTATATATTGAAATTAAAATGATTCTTGAACCTCTAGATTTTGTGACATCAAATTCCAAGCAACACCTCTAATTGTGACAATTTTTAATCACTATAATTTGTGAGGTTAAAAAGAAACGTGTGCGTGTCTTTGATTTCAAACTCCATAAATAACATTTTTATTGATAGTAATTATTCTTCTTAATTTAAAAAATTAAATAAAACTGACTTTAAATAGGAATAACATGGGACCCTAAAATAAAACTACTTATACTTATCATCAAGGTGCATGCAACCACACACACACATATACATATATATATATATATATATATATATATATATATATATATATATATATATATATATATATATATATACCAACCAACAAGGTCAACGAATACATTGAATTAATAGATAACTGAGTTTTTAAAACATTTAGTCGATGGTTGATTGTTGGACACTTAATGTAATCGGAGTCTTAAAAAATTAGTCTCATGGTGCAATTATAAGAGTTTGATTACCGTAGGGATGGTGACCTCTCATATCAAGTATCTGATATAGTATTTGACCTATTTGTTTTCTTTTTCTGTTGCTTAGTTTAGACACACCCTACTCTTGAGTTGTGTCTTTTCTTTTCTTCTCTTTGTATAATGAGTTAGAATACCTCTTGTACTCCCTTAATACAATTATTGGCTTATAAAAAAAAGAGTTTAATTACCATTACTATGCCTCACCACCCTTATTTAATCTGTGAGTTTGTCAACATCTATATACTCTTTATGTTTTTATATATTTGTTTTGAAATTGTTTTTGTTTCTATTTAGTTGTGAATTTTACATATTTTAATATTTTAAGAGAACATTAATTATGTTTTACTAATTATATCATTAATTTAATAAAAATAGAAAAATTAAAGAGTCAAAATTAATAAGAGATAAAAATTAAAAAGATATATTATGAAGTTATGTAGTAATTTTAATAGAAATAAAAATGTTAATATTGTTTCTTAATATATGTGCTAAAATTATAAAGTAATAAATATTAAGAAATAGAGAGAGTATAAGCTTAATGTACTAGTCACATTTGGAGACACGTAAGTGTGTTAAATTAATAACTTGCATACGTGTACGAAATATATAATATAATTCAATAACATACAAACAAAATGTGTGTTAAATTGGTAGGTAGTATTAGTTGGTTTTGTCCAAGCTCTCACCTAAACCTAAAGTGATCTAATTAAAAAATACATGTGGCAAGTTTAATGTGTTAATCGATGAAAGTTAATTAAGCAAATTACTGACATGAAAGATACTCCTAATAAATTAAATTACTAGGTCCAAGCAAACATTTAGTTAACGCAGAACTCAATGTAAGACATTGATTTGTGTTTATCGCATTGTTTAACTCAACTATACAATACAGAAGCCGTTGCCCCATCACATTAAATTGGCAGGTTTTGATTGTTGTAACAAAATCAAATTTGCAATCCTGAATTGAATTAATGCAAGTGATAGTAGTATTACTAGTACTATATTTAAAACCACGTTAATTAATCACGTTCCCCATCGAGCTGAAGATAGATTATGATACAATTAGATTCGGTTTCTTACACACTCTCTCTCTCTCTCTCCTATGCGCAGAAAAATTTCACTGCAAAAATATCTTTAAACGATATAACAAATTATCACCTTCCGTACTAGTTGAAACTTATAAAAATCAGGATCCAACTCAAATTTGAAATAAGGAATATACGCACATGAACATGATGATGGACCCAAATATAGACATGGGAGGGAAGCCATAATTAAAAATATATAGGGTGTGTTAATTAGATCGAGAGTTTTAACAAATTTTTAGAATGAAAAAGATAAAATATCACATCATATCATAAAATTTAACATGTAAATACGAATAGTATTAATTATTATTTTCCCATAAAAATAAGAATAAGAATAAGAATGAGGGAAAAGCTAAGAGGTTATAATGCGGCGGGCCCGGCGGCTGAAGAGACATGAGAAAGTGGTTGTCGCTGCATGTGGTGCACTGCGTCCTTCCCGCTTTCCATTTTGAATTAAAATGTATAAAACCAAAACTTTCCAATTTCAATTAAATTCAAAAATTTCACCACTTGGCAATGTCTTGTCATGCTCTCATTATATATATTCCAATCTCTTTGTCTTTTCCTATCAATTTCTGAATGTGAATTCATCAAACACAATCATTCATTCATTCAATACTAAGCTGCCTTAGCATATATAAAAGAGACAACATGAGACTGAAGGAGGCTCATTATTGTCATTTCTTTGATGTCATATCTCATCTTGCTACTCTAATGGCATTTTATTTCTCATTTACCACCAATTTATTATGATATTTGTTTTTTTATTATAAGAACCCAAATAAGGATGTACTGAATTTTTTTTAATAAGATTTAATTTGAAAATTGTAGTGCTACCCTTATTTATTAAATTGAATGTAGGATATATTAAACAATATGTGTTTTTAGCTGTAAAGATTAGTAATGACCTTGATATTGACATTAATTAGTGCCATCTTAGCCGATGTAAAGCCGACATTAGTCTTTTAAATATAAATTTGTGTCACTTAACATTAACGTCTTTCTGACCTATGCTAAGAGCATCAACTAAGTCCACTCAAATGATTGACTCTATACTTGATTTAAAATGCTACGTCGATCAGGGTGATGCTAATGGTTGGTGAAGCCAACACCATTATCAGTCTGTCAGCGTTAGATAGACTATCATTTTATGTAAAGTTACGATGGTTCAACTCGTAGCTCTGGGTATATTTAAAAACATGTTACATACCCAATTCAATATCACACGAAATTAATTGATTGATTAGGACAATCTTTTCCCCAAAACCTAAAACCTTAATTTGAAGCAAGAGTAGGAAATATTAAAATTTGGAAGCTTTAAACAAAAAGCTGAGCGTGAGCTACTTTGATGTGAATTTTATGCGGAGAGAAGAGAGAAATGAATCATTACACTCTCAATAATAGATCATGTGAAAGTATGAATTAGAAAATTCAAAGATTTGCATATTAAAAGGTAATCGCATATGAACTTAATTTTGTTTCTAGAAGTGAAAATAAAGCACTTCAAAAAAGAATCAACAAATTTGTACGCATTATGGAGGCAGTAGATCTACACAGGAATAGGAATAGTCCCAGGCAGCCATCACCACGTGCATAAGCATAAATATAAATGATGAGAATTATCACGATATATATTTTCAATTTTAATTGTGAGAAACAAATTTGTGATTGCCATATCTCAGTAATAGTATCCTTTGAATCTTGGACATAGTTACACTAAAAGTAAAAGAACCATTTTGAAGAGAATTGAATGAATGAACTTTCACTTTCAATAAAATAAATTAATAGTTTTACTTTTTATCTTAAAGTGTGTTTTGATTCATCGCCTTTTATTCCATTGCATTATTTAACATTTATGCGTTTACCTATTTGGGTCAACATCCATGTCTAGAACATGCATATGCACCTGTAACTAGAATACAAAAGTAATTATATTCTCCACATCTTTCATATATAATTGATAATTGATAATTGATGTATATTGTTTGTTATCCTTTCCTTGCTAGCTAGCTAGCTTACCGGGTTTGCTTTTGTTGATTATTTGACCCATAATACAAGTTGAATTTATCTCATCAGTTCTACTTCTTCTGCACATGATACTAGTTCAAGATCAAAACCAAACCCTCATGAACCAAACTTAGACTTTTCGATCAAGACACTTTTATATTACATTTCTGATATGCTCATTCACGCCAGAGCTATTGAATTTTGTTGGATATATTATGAATTAACATTAATTAATTAGAATGTGCAATTTTGAATTATTAATCTATTAATTAATGGAAATTAATATTAATTACAACGCTTAACCATTTGCAATTTGACTTTTCTTGTAAATGACTTGTGATTGTTTGGATTATTCACTTATAGCATGTTGAGAGGTCTTTACCCTCATCTCATAAGTTATAAAAGTGTTGCTCCATTAGACACTCTATGAGAATCTATATACTTATCGGAAAAGAGGATAGTTACTCTTACATATTCTTTTGTTCTCTCTCCACATGATCCTTGTTCATGATGATTGCTCTTTATAATTGGTAAAGGGTCTCATTCTTCCTCCTTATCAAGATGAACGTTCGCACACTATTTACCTACAATTCTCTATTACTTGTGAACATATTATTTTATGTATCTACACCCATAATCTAGGCTACCCTTATAATTTTTCAGCAAGTTTAGGAAAACTAATATGAGAACAATCAAAAGTCAACTTGGCTTACATTGAGAGGACTACTTTTATACATGCAGTCAGTGTTAACTGTTTGCCTACATGGTAGAACTGAATGACCATGTGGCATAACAACTTAACTTGAGTTATCACAATTTAACTATAATTCTGACCGTTTAACTATGATGATTGAGTCGGCTAGTTAGAACAATTGAAGCTCGATCTTCCTTTTGTCTGACCTCGAATCTGCCCTCATTGTGGGCTTCGACCATCATGCGTCAGCCCATTGGGCCGGTTAGTCGAATCTTGGCCCTGAACAATAATAATAAGCGAAAGTCATTTTCTTTTATTTTTAAATGAATAAAACAAAGAAAAATAATAATAAACATTATTTTTTCTTGTTTGGTTTAAAAATGAGAAAAAAATAATTTATAAAAAATTAATACGGTTTTAATGCAATGGTAGCCAAGTGAATGTTCTTTTTTTTCCTCATCGAAATGGAAGAAAATAATGAAATTTCCTTATTTTCGCTGAAATATAATCTTAGATCCAAATGCAGAGGATAGAGTCAATGTCTCTTGCAAAACAAGAGAGATGATAAACAAAAGATATTCATGATATCATGTCGGTTTTGTTTTTATTTCATTTCATTTCTCCTTCCCCGTTATATCTGTAAGTCAGATAAGAGTTAGAAGTGCATGTAATTGACTTGTTAGGCACATGTTATGAAAGTGATATATAAATCAATTTGATATGGTATATATTGCTTTAATCAAAGTCAGAATGTCTGAATATAACTAGAGATGTCTGTAATTGAGCTCATAATCCTAGGAGAACCAAAAAGAAAAACTAAAATTGTACTCAGAATTGGATGAGGTACTTGGATAAATGTTTGAATGAAGATAACTTCAATATGCAGGAATGTAACAACTGGTCACTACACCTAAACCTGAGAATTTTAGTACCAAAAGTGGTTGATGGTGGTCCTTCATATGACTTTAACATAATTAGCTGCTTGAGAAGGAAAGTAGTATTTCTTTGATTTTCTTTATAACTTACTCCCATCATTCCTACATTATAAGCATTGAAAGGTCATTCCTGCATTATAAGCATGGAAAGGTATAATTCACGTTTCCTCCATCTTATTATTTCATTTCAAACTCACTGTCCCCCACTTTCCAATCCTTCTCTCTCTAGCTTTTCTAACCTCAGTACCCTAATATGGTTCCCACTTTTCATTATATATGGGACCAATATCCAATTATCTTCAAAACTATCTAATACAATTTATCTTTTAAATTACCAAATCAAATGAAGATGATTTCTTTTCCCTTAATTTCAACAACCATCACAAACTTGATTATCTATTTACAACTCAATTCAGTGACTTTCTATTACACGGCATTGACTAACATAAATAATGAAGGAGGTGCAAGGTGGGGCTATTAAAAATTTAGTAGGTTCACATGGGGACACAGTTAACTCAGTCACTATGTTGGTAATTTTGACCAATGGAGCACGTAATTAAAATGAAATTCATTCACTCCAGCTCAATCTTGAACCAGTAAATAAATAGACCTTTGTGCCAAAATAAAAGTTACCACATTTTCCTTCAAAGTTGTGTGCATCAAATTGATGATGATTCACCAATAAATCCCAACATAGTGGTTAGATAGTTGGATTCATCAAGTATTTAGTTAAGGATTTGATTCCAAAGTAATATGTATAGAGAATGGTTTGTTCAGAAAGAGATTCATTCACAGAATGTGATCTCAAAATCTTGAGAGGATTAACTCATAGCTATTAGCTTTAGGAATACATTGGTAAAAAAAAAAAAAAAACTGATGATGATTCCATTTTTTACATTTAATTTACAAAGAAAAAAAAGATTATTAAGAAATTGAGACTGTTCAACATAGTATATAAACTGGATTTGTTCAAAACAGCAAAGAGAAAAGTACCTAATTTCGTCCTCTTGGAGTGCACAGCAATTTTTAATTGGCTAAAGCTTAGTTGTCCAATTAGATTAAATTATCCAACAGAACCAAACACAAATTATAAGGGTACAAATACAATAGTGTGCACGTCTCATTCATTTATTCATGTCATAATTTAATGATCAATTGCTAAACACTATGCATCGAGCAAAGATAACTATATTTAACCCCTCAGAAATTCATCAGAAAGGAACACATTAACAGACAAACCCCCCTGCAACACATATGATATAATATCTCTCGACTATAAAAAGAAAATAAGCCTAATATAATTTTATGTGCAAATATATTACAACAATTGTTCATTAGTGTTTGGCATTAGAATGTTTTAATTATTTGTAGACATTTCATTGTTGTAATATTTCCCTTATTTTACTGAAATGATTGAAACAGAAATATTTCCGTTATGCGAGCATATTAAATTCTGGAAAAATTTCTTCCTATGAAGTGTTGGAATAAAACTATTTGTTCCTCTGAATGCTCAGAAAGTTTCCATGTGTCCGGACAGAGAAACATATTATTAAAAGGTTTAACGGTGCACTAATTTCTTCAAACACGTCGTTTTCTAGAAATTACGACATAACCAAACACCAATTATTAGTTGTTGCACGAAAATGAAATTATTCTAGAAATTACTAAACGTTTCCTGGTTACTACTGTTTAGAGCTTGTTCTCACTGGGTACATACCTAAACTTACCAGCAAAAGCAAAAGCTTAGATCCAAAAAAAGGAATTAACTGCAGGCAAAAGCTGCAACGTGCGCTACATGCGGGTGTTGACATCACATGCAAATCTCATTATTGAGAAATCACATGGCTGGGAAATTTCATAAAGAAAGAAAGTGAAAGAAAAAAGAAAAAGTACTAACAGGTGAACCAAAGTGGAGATAACCTTGTGTTTGTGTTTGTGTAGTTGTACACTTCCCACTTCTGTCTCCTATTGCTCTCACACGACACACCTGTGTAGAAGTTTCACATTACATTGATTAAAGATATAATTAAGATAGTTTGTATATATAAAAAGACAATATTTAACTCTTGAAATAGTTTTTAAGTTGAATTGAGCTTTCCAAATTCGAATATAACATCAGAATCTATTATAATTGATTTAGTGGGAACCAACCGCATATGGATTGGAATTGAGCTAGGTATGTCAAATTCTAAAAACCTCACTATACTTATTTAGGTATGTATAAGGGTATAATTATGGATATCCTATTTACTAGGGATATGTGAGCAATAAAATAGATAAATGATGAATTCATAATAGTATTGATTAGTGTCGTAGTAACCCCACAAACACGAGGTCGTGTAGCAAAATCAGGGAAATTTGGGAGGGAAATTAATATATATAAAAATTTCGCAAAAATACAAAATAAAATCATTTGTTTTATTTCTTCTTTTTCGTTTGGTTGTATTTTAGGCAAATATAATAAAAACATTTGGGATTCTCAATCACAAACAGCCAAAGGGTTATGTTCAAAACGTACAGAAAGAAATAATGAAAAGTCAAATAAAGAAATGGAATTTGATCCTACGCTGGCAAGAGAAGATAATACAACACACTGTTCACTTTCCCTTCCTTAAAACAATAGGAAAGAAAAAGAAAAGCATTTTGGAGTCACTTTTTCGTCAAGATAGGCAACTCAGGAGGGCAGCTCGAAGGGTATGAATGATAAAAGAATAGGACCTAGCTAATGGTAACATTAACATGTGTTTGAGTACTTACATGGTAGAATAAAGATGCTCATTTATTTATATTTTAATTTAATAATTAGCAGTAGTTGGAAAATGGATGGAGACTGGTTCTGGTCATCTGGAGGAAATCATATATCATATATGATAAACACTAACAGGGTTGGGTTGGGTTGGGTTTGCAAAATACTCACGAGGCCAGCTGGGTAAACTTAATTTAAGACATTAATGGGTCCCTCATGACAGCTCTCCTTTAACGACTAAACCCTCACTATATAAGTACAACAATTTCATGCATCTTTATTCAGTCATCACTAACACCAAACCTCTTCTCTTCTCTTCTCTTTCCCTCACCTCCACTTCTAACAATATCTGTGAGTGCCAGATCAAAAACATTGGCCACAGGAGGCAAGTTTTTTCCTTCTACCCATGACTGCTAGGGGCAGTGACCCCATAAGGGGTCGCCTTTGGCCACAAATGGCCATTGCATTGGCCATTGTTTTCATTTCTACAACTGTGGTGTCCGTCTCTGCTGATGGCTACCTTTACTCTTCTCCTCCACCACCTTATGAGTACAAGTCACCTCCGCCACCGTCTCCTTCACCACCTCCTCCTTATGAGTACAAGTCACCACCTCCACCACCACATGAGCACAAGGCTCCACCATATGAGTACAAGTCACCTCCACCACCAACCCATTCACCACCACCTCCTTATGAGTACAAGTCACCACCTCCTCCTTCCCCATCACCTCCACCTCCTTATGAGTACAAGTCACCACCTCCACCACCACATGAGCACAAGGCTCCACCATATGTGTACAAGTCACCACCTCCTCCTTCACCATCACCTCCACCTCCTTATGAGTACAAGTCACCTCCACCACCATCCCCATCACCTCCTCCCCCTTATGAATACAAGTCACCACCTCCACCACCACATGAGCATAAGGCTCCACCATATGTGTACAAGTCACCACCTCCTCCTTCCCCATCACCTCCACCTCCTTATGAGTACAAGTCACCTCCACCACCATCCCCATCACCTCCACCACCACATGAGCACAAGGCTCCACCATATGTGTACAAGTCACCACCTCCTCCTTCCCCATCACCTCCACCTCCTTATGAGTACAAGTCACCTCCACCACCATCCCCATCACCTCCTCCCCCTTATGAGTACAAGTCACCACCTCCACCACCACATGAGCACAAGGCTCCGCCATATGTGTACAAGTCACCACCTCCTCCTTCCCCATCACCTCCACCTCCTTATGAGTATAAGTCACCTCCACCACCATCCCCATCACCTCCTCCCCCTTATGAGTACAAGTCACCACCTCCACCACCACATGAGCACAAGGCTCCACCATATGTGTACAAGTCACCACCACCTCCTTCCCCATCACCTCCACCTCCTTATGAGTACAAGTCACCACCTCCTCCTTCTCCATCACCTCCTCCCCCTTATGAGTACAAGTCTCCACCTCCACCACCGCATGAGCACAAGGCTCCACCATACTATTACAAGTCTCCTCCACCACCCTCTCCCTCACCTCCACCTCCTTACTACTACAAATCTCCCCCACCCCCTTCCCCATCTCCTAAACCATACTATTACAAATCTCCTCCCCCACCTTCACCATCTCCTCCACCACCCTACTACTACAAATCCCCCCCTCCTCCATCTCCTGTACCACATACACCTTACTACTACAAATCCCCACCACCACCCTCACCATCTCCTAAACCATACTACTACAAGTCTCCACCACCACCCTCACCATCTCCTAAACCATACTATTATAAATCACCTCCACCACCTTCACCATCTCCTAAACCATACTACTACAAGTCCCCACCACCACCCTCACCATCTCCAAAACCATACTACTATAAATCACCTCCACCACCCTCACCGTCTCCTAAACCATACTACTACAAGTCTCCACCACCACCCTCACCATCTCCTAAACCATACTATTACAAATCACCTCCACCACCTTCACCATCTCCTAAACCATACTACTACAAGTCCCCACCACCACCCTCACCATCTCCAAAACCATACTACTACAAGTCCCCTCCACCACCCTCACCATCTCCTAAACCATACTACTACAAGTCTCCACCACCACCCTCACCATCTCCTAAACCATACTATTATAAATCACCTCCACCACCATCACCATCTCCTAAACCATACTATTATAAATCTCCACCACCACCTTCACCGTCTCCTCCACCACCCTACTACTACAAATCTCCTCCTCCTCCATCTCCTGTACCCCATCCTCCTTACTACTACAATTCTCCACCACCTCCAGTAAAATCTCCACCTCCACCAACACCTTACTACTATCAGTCCCCACCTCCACCTAAGTACTATCCACCTCCATACTATTATAATTCTCCTCCTCCACCAGTTGTGTATCCCCCACATCCCTACCCACATCCCCACCACCACCCATTGATTGTGAAGGTAGTGGGTAAAGTCTACAGCTATAAGTGCTATGACTGGGAGTACCCTGAAAAGTCTCATGACAAAAAACACCTCAAAGGTACATTACATTCATTTCTTTCTCCTTTTATTTTTATCACTTTTATCTAAAAAATTATTGACTTAAATTCTAAACTGTTCCAATTCAACTGTCATTTTTGGTGCTTCGAAGATGCGAACTGTCCATCTTTTTATGTTCTTTAGTTTTTTTGGGGGGGATTTCATATGTTTGAAAACGTCTTTGTTTCTTAGAATATAGAGGCGCTTTTACAAAGCACTTGTTCTAACCTGTATTGATTTCTAAAATACACCACCGAAGATACTTAACTGTATGCTTGTGGCAGTTCAGTTTTTAAAAATTAATTGTCTTCTAAAATTCTACTGAAAAGCCAATTTTGTTTTGAAAGATAAATTAATCTAAGTGTTTATTTAAATAAAAATAATTATTTTTATGCATAAATTACTAATTAAGGTGTCAAAATTACCTAGTTCCAAGATCCGAAGAGGTGAATATTTTGCTCTGCCTTTATTATTAATGGATATGACTGCCTAATATAAGAAGTGCAATTTAAAGGATAAATTGTTGAATCTAAAATCTAAGATTAAAATTTAAGAATTTTATACTATACATACATATACACATATATAATCTTAATCATAAATTTTTCTAACAACCATTATAATTTTTTTTTAAGAATAACAGCTATTATAATTTCATATTTTATCTTCTAAAATATGCCCTTCATAGATAATCTAAATCTATTACTACCAAACAACTTAAACCTATTACTTCCAAACAACTTAATTACTATATAAAATAAAAAAAAGTATTTGTTTAGAACCAGATGCAGCCTGTTTGTTATTATAAATAAAGAAAAGAATGAAGTCAAACTTAATTTAAGTCGTTATCCTTTTAATAATGCTGTCATACATAAATATGCTGTGACAAGGATAGTTTAACTTGTGTTCTTTTTCTTTTAATGCTGCTCTATATAATATGTTTCTCTGCCTTTATTTATATTTCACTTTCAACAATACGATTTACGAATTTTAATTGATTTTGTATGGCCAGGTGCTGTTGTGGAGGTCAAATGCAAAGCTGGGAAGAACATCATCAAGGCCTACGGTACAACTAAGAGCAATGGAAAGTACAGCATCACAGTTAAGGACTTTGACTATGTCAAATATGGTCCCACTGTGTGCAAGGCTAGCCTTCATGCTCCACCTAAAAACTCACCCTTCAACATACCTACTAAGCTGAATGAGGGAACCGAATTGAAGGTAAAATCCAAAGACAAGTATGAAGTTGTGCTGAAAGCTAAGCCATTTGCTTATGCTTCGAAGAAGCATTTCGAAGAATGTGAAAAGCCTAAGCCTTCACCAACTCCTTACTATTATAAGTCACCTCCTCCTCCCTCACCAGTCTACATTTACAAGTCACCACCTCCACCATCACCTTCTTATGTGTACAAGTCACCTCCTCCTCCTGTTAAATCACCACCTGCTTATTATTATAAATCTCCCCCACCACCATCACCAACCCCTTCACCATACTGGTACAAATCTCCACCTCCACCATCACCCGTACCAAAACCATACTACTATAAATCTCCCCCACCACCATCACCATCCCCTTCACCATACTGGTACAAATCTCCACCTCCACCATCACCCGTACCAAAACCATACTACTACAAATCTCCACCTCCACCATCACCAGTACCAAAGCCATACTACTATAAATCTCCCCCACCACCATCACCATCCCCTTCACCATACTGGTACAAATCTCCACCTCCACCATCACCCGTACCAAAACCATACTACTACAAATCTCCACCTCCACCATCACCAGTACCAAAGCCATACTACTATAAATCTCCCCCACCACCATCACCATCCCCTTCACCATACTGGTACAAATCTCCACCTCCACCATCACCAGTACCAAAACCATACTATTACAAATCTCCCCCACCACCATCACCATCCCCTTCACCATATTGGTACAAATCTCCACCTCCACCATCACCAGTACCAAAACCATACTACTATAAATCACCACCCCCACCATCACCATCCCCCCCTCCACCATACTATTATAAGTCACCACCTCCACCATCACCATCACCTCCTCCTCCATACTATTACAAATCTCCCCCACCACCTAAAGAATTACCACACCCTCCATACTACTATAAGTCACCACCCCCACCATCACCATCCCCTCCTCCCCCATACTATTATAAGTCACCACCTCCACCATCACCATCTCCTCCCCCTCCATACTATTACAAATCTCCCCCACCACCATCACCATCCCCACCTCCACCTTACTATTATCAATCCCCTCCTCCACCTAAAAAGTTACCAAACCCTCCTTACTACTACAAGTCTCCGCCACCGCCATCACCATCTCCACCACCTCCATACTACTACAAATCACCTCCACCACCATCTCCCTCTCCTCCTCCACCATACTACTACCAATCTCCCCCACCACCATCACCTTCTCCACCACCTCCCTACTACTACAAATCACCTCCACCACCATCCCCGTCACCTCCTCCTCCTTACTATTACAAATCTCCCCCACCTCCATCTCCATCTCCGCCGCCTCCTTACTACTACAAAAGTCCTCCTCCACCATCTCCCATTCCTCATCCTCCCTACTACTACAAATCCCCTCCACCACCAACGTCATCTCCTCCACCTCCATACCATTATGTGAGCCCTCCCCCACCTTCACCATCTCCTCCACCACCATACCACTATGCATCACCACCTCCTCCCTCCCCATCTCCTGCTCCCACATACATTTACAAATCACCTCCCCCACCAGTGAAATCGCCTCCACCACCATACCACTACACATCACCACCTCCTCCCTCCCCATCACCCGCTCCCACATACATTTACAAATCACCTCCCCCACCAACAAAATCGCCTCCACCACCAGTTTACATTTACGCTTCCCCACCACCACCGATCTACAAGTAAGCTCGGAATGCGGAAGCACAGTTCTTGATCAATCATGTAAGTTTTATAATCTTTAAATCTATAAATATATATTATTGTTACATGTATAAGTCTTAGTAATGAAAATCCTTATTTCATTCCAGGTTGTAGTTTACGTCCAGGAATAAAGACAAGCTTCTTTTGGAGCAAAGTGAAAGATCTAGCTTCCTGTCCAAGTTCTTTGAATAAAAGTCTGAACGTATTATCTCTGAGCTACAATATTTGTGATTCAGACAAGATTGACTCTATTTCTTTGATGGCCATCTTGCACGTCCTGATCTTATTGTGTTCAAGTGATGGACAAATCAAAAAGGGGAAGCGAGATTTGAAATGTAAATGTGAAGTGAAAGTTAAAAGTATAGTCTGCTTTTGGTGATCTCTTTAATTTATTTGTGCATAGGATTATTATGGCCGTGTATTTGCTTTTATATTTATTGAGGCATTTTTGTATTGTATCCTGTTGTTGTGTTTGAAATAAGAGTGTTGGTATAAAAAGGAAGCACATTCAAATTCTGTCCACAATCTTAGTTCTTAGTTCTTTCTAGCTATAATTATTTGGGCGCTCCCCTCAATTTCAAATAGCTCTAGTGGCACATAAAAGCTTACAAACAATACACATAGAAGATGCATAATGCATGGTTCACATTTCTCTCAAACAACAATCATCTCCAATTATTTAAGTTGCTTATGTCTTCTCCCAATAGAGAATGACAAATTTTCGACCATTGGCTTTAGAAGAGTTACTGACTTTGTGCCTACGCTGTCTTTTTTTCTCTAGTCTTCATAAATTCTGCTTGATTCCTATCATATTCTAAATTTTTGGCAGATGTTTTTCTTAGTTTTGGAGTACTAATAATGCATTAAGGCTTACATTTTGCTACATTATTGTTCCGAAGTGCCACCGTGGACAATCGGGACACACAGCGGCTGATCACGATATGCAACGGGAGACGGTCGATGCACGGAAGACCCAGACAGACTATAGCATAGACTGTTCCAAAGTGCCACCCTGGACAACTAGCTCTGCCAGTCGGACGCCCCTCGCCGACCGGCACACATAGTGGCCAATCACGATACGCTACGAGAGACGGTCGATGCACGGAAGACCCAGGCAGACTATAGCATAGGCCCACCGAACCGCCTAACACTCCCCTTTGTCCTGTTGCCTGCCATACCTGCAATGCTGGTGCCATCCTAGGACAAAGGACTTGATAGGGACAGGCGCTAGGGTCCTCTATAAATACTCAATCTCATTACTTCATAAAGGTGCACACATTCGAATCTCACATAAACTTCACTCCGCATAGTCACTGACTAACTTTAGCATCGGAGTATCTTCGCAGGGATCCCTCCCGGACGACCACCAAGAGAAGAGTACCCTTCTCAACAAACACCTATTCCATTTATATCCTCCATCGATTAAGTTTGAAATTGTCAGCATGAGTGTTTTGTTGTAAAATCCCAAAAACAAACTGATAAACTGATATGACAATTGACAAACAAACACGGAAACCACAATACTACAAATTACACGCAACAGGAAACAAGTGTTTCTTTCTTTTGAATCTTGATTTCACTTTATTTTCTATTATGTAGCTAATAGCTATGCATTTCCTAGAAGTGGCATCCAAGCAAGCACATAATAAATAAACATGGACCTACCCACCAAAAATCATTAGGAATTCATTAATAATCTAATGAAATCATAACTAACTTGCGGGGCCCTTTATTATCATTTTCTTATAATTTCATTTCATATATAAAAGTTCAGTTCCTTTATTTTTGAAAAGTTGGAAAGAAAATACGATCATGTTCATGTATAAATTTAGGACATGTTGAACAAAGACATTTTTTTAGATGGACAGAAGATACTTTGATTAAAATCAATCACTCAAGCTATCTAGCCATGTATAAAACCAACGTTTAATTAATTATTTTACTATATCAAAAATTGAGGTTGTTAGTAGGGATCGATCTTTGTTTCTTTTATTAACTTCCAAAGTCGCACGCTCCATTACTGACGCTATTATATGTGATGTTGAGCTCAAACTTTTACCTGATTAGAGTTGA
Source organism: Acmispon strigosus (assembly GCA_030819835.1). Lineage (NCBI taxonomy): Eukaryota > Viridiplantae > Streptophyta > Magnoliopsida > Fabales > Fabaceae > Acmispon > Acmispon strigosus. The sequence goes on along the minus strand of JAUAMA010000003.1, from coordinate 76,122,937 downwards.
AGTAGCTAAAACTTCAAAAAGAAAATCATTCTTATTCACCATTGCTTTGTTTATCACGCAACAAATTAAAAAGGTGTTCTCACTAACCAAACTACTAAAAAAGTGGCAACTTGAAATAAAAGAGGAGACATAAGGATCGAGAAGGGTTGAAAGTAGCTAAATACTATCTGTTAGCAAATTTTATCATGGTGGATTTCACTTTCACTGATAGTATACTTTTTAGAATATAAAAACAGAAAGAAATGCCGCACCGAATAATGATTATAAATAAAGAAGAGGCCTACCTACTATCTGAGGATTTGGTTATCATTACCTAATGTTTAGAATTTAGAATACAATAATTTGCAAAAACTGTGAAAAGAGAATTCTCAAGCTACTTAATATGAAACGTAAAATAATTTTATACTTAAACCAGTTAATTTTAATGCTTTATACAATAATTTATTCAGAATATTTTTTCTCCATTTTATACTTTTTCTTATTTCAAGCTAGAATAGAGGCGGAAAATGAAAAATGTAAAACTGGAAAGTGAAATCAAATCAAAACAAGTAGGAAAAAATATCTTATTTTTAATTTGTTATATATTGAAACAAATAAATAAATATGTATTCGAAAATAGTTACTTTTACATCTCTAGATTAATATTTCCTCATCTTATTGGATCGAGTTCACTGACGCTAATTTACGCTATATTAAAGTTACACTATTAAATCACTTTTAGAGGATAAACTTCTCATAGAATTTACTACAGAATCAAAGGTTTATACTATGTACTATGTAGTCATATTCATGAAAGTTCAAATAATAAGAAGTTACCTCATACTCTTTAATTTTCATAAATTAAAAGAAGTTCTCAAGGTCTTATTTTGATGATGACAATTACTCATTGATTTTTAACATCAATAATTGCTCTAAAGAATTTCACATGCCTGATCAACTTGATAGTATCTCATCATCAAGAATGTTGTCTAGGAGCTTGAGTTTGGTGTGTTGGGGAGAGGGAGATGCTGTTCTTCCGGCGTAGAGGAGAATAAAGGAACAAGGAGGAGTGACGCTTTTACATGTGGTGTTTGTCTTTGGAGGAAAGAACTTAAAGAATGTGTGTACTGTATTTGGCCAGCAATGCACGTCACGATTTTGATACATGAGAAGGAGAAATGTGGCTGAAAAATGGAGAAGGAAACCAATGTATATGCCCAGTGGCTCAGTTTTAGGAAGAACATGAATAAAGAGTGGGAGAAAGATGAAGGTTTAAGGGTATGATATGTTGGGAAACTTTGGAGCAGAATTTTGAACTTCAATATAATAGAATTATAGAAGATAATGTTGAGGTATTTAGATTTTAGGAGTGTAGTTTTTTTGGTGGTATGTGTTCTACTTTGGGATGTACTTATCCTTATTCAGATAGTTGTTTCATCAATTATCTCTTTTATTAATGAATAAAATCGTTCTGTTTTCAGGGGGGATGACAGTTGACCAAGTGAAATTGAATACTGTAGTATGTTATTCAATAGGGTATGCCTAATCTTACGTTAATATCAACATACCCACACTCATTTGTTACTAACCTAGTCCCACAAATATCTGATTAACTACCACATTGGCTATAATCAAGAACTGAAGTGGTAACAAATAATAATAATTTGTGATCATACATTAATCATAAGAGGATCAAATAAAAAATTTACGCTAATGGAATTTCAATTTAAGGAAACTCAATGCAAACATAATCCAACTGACTTAAATAATTATACAAGGGTTGTAAGATAAACCTTGTCTCCGTGGAGAGCATCTAGACATTTGTTGGCCCAATGAATTCAACACTGAAAGTACAAACTCCCACTCTTGACATGCCTCTCAAGCAAATTGTCATATTTCTGCATGGCAGAGATGTTTAAGCATCTATTCATCCTCCAAATGAGTAAAATCTGAAACCAAATTAATGACATTGAAAGACTGACCTTAGCAATCTCTTCCAACTGAGTTTTGTCTGTCACGAGAAGAATATGCCAATTGCTAGCTGTACAAAGTAAGGTGATAAAAGATCTCCTCCAACTGAGTTTCGTCTGTCACGCGAAGAATATTCCAATTGCTAGCTCTGCAAATCAAGGTGATAAAAGATAAGTATTAACTCAAAGCATTTCTATACTACATTCAAAATGTGTTTTCTTTATAATCTCTATATATGTTAGTTTAAAATTAAAATAAAGAAATATAATCAACAAATTCAAATCTTGTAGATTAAATCAGCATATGCATGATTCAATCATGAAAACAAATTTGAAGGTTGTACACATTCAAAAATCCAAAGTTAGGTAGATGATAAGCCACTAGGTAGTGACTAGTGAGGGGTTCAGGTAATTTCCATGGTTCAATCCTCATAGCTTGTTCCATTTTACACCAAAGAAACAAAAAGAAAGTTAATGACATAATCATTTGAAATTACATTGATGGCAACATACAGCAGTAAAGTAAGTATTGATAAAAACTTTTCACTCCAGTTCTAGTGAATTAAAGCTATAAGGTATAAAAAGTAATTCCCAGAGCTGGCACATAGATGGTTTAATTTGAGACGAATCTCATCACTCGAAACATAGAACTCATAATTGATTGGTTTCGAAACATGCACTAAGGGCTAGCTCTAGGCATCTATAGAACTTCCCACAGTCGACACACCCTTAGAAAATAATCGCAACCTAACAAATAGTGCTGTCATATACATCGAAAGATGGGGAAAAAGAAGAAGCAGTGTTAATTAGGATCTGGAATGTGAATGAATGAATGGATAAATAGGGTAAACTAAGGTTTAGGGACGTCGATTAATTGCATTTTGATTTTGGTGGCAATCAAACACAGATTGAAAATCCAATCAACAATATATATCATAAAAATGAAGATGAAGATGATGATGAGAAAAGAAAAGCGTGTTACCAGATTCTGTTACGGACGGCATGGTTCAGTGAATCTGAAACTGCAATTGTTTAGGTTACGGAGAGAAGTGAGAAATGATTTCGGAACAGTGAAATCAAAAGCCAAATGAGAGGGAAAGTTTTCGACAAACAAAAATTTGGGAGGGAAATTAATATAAAAGTTTCGCAAATATACAAAATAAAATCAGTTGTTTTAATTTCTTCTTTTTCCTTTCGTTGTATTTTAGGCAAATATAATAATAAATACTTGTCTATTTTTATTTCTTAAAACATTTCAAGTCGGTCACTTTAACCTAATTAGTATTTTTATCCCAAAATAAAGTTGAATTTAGTCCCTACAAACCTCTATAATCTTTTCAAAAAAAGAAAAAAACTAGATTAAGGAGGATATATTTTAGGTACCTTTCACATGATATTTGGACATTTAAAACAAATATTTGCATAAAATACTATTTAGTGTCTTCGAACACTTCTATAAGCTTAATTTTTGTGTTCCATAAATTGAATTTTCGAAAATGTATTTATTCTGCACTTCTAAAAGTTCAACTTCCAGACATGCAAAAGAAATACAATTCATAAATTCAACTTTCGGAAGCTAAATTTTTGTGTTTCGGAAGTTCTTTCAAAGTTTTTTTTTACACTTCCGAAATGCATAAATTTAGCTTATGGAAAGTTTAATTTTTGAGAGAGAAAAAATTGCAAGAATCAAGATAAGAGGTGACCAGTTGAGAAATGTTACACTTTTTATTTTGTAAAATTGCAAATGATATTTGTGGGCCGCATTGATGGTGGCAATGAGAGTGTGGCCCTATTAGGGAACATCACTTAGCAAATAATTCTCAAAATCGGTGAGGAGATCCAGAAGCTTTCTCAAAACTGATTGAACTTCTTTGTATTCATAACCAACGTCGTTCAAGGTGTGAATAACCAGATTAAGATTAACAGTATCCAACGGGGTAGTGATAATGGTGAGTTCATCTCATAAGGATTTAATAGCATGAAGGCATTCAGTGATGGACTTGGGTCCTTTCACGAAGCAAGAGAGAACTCGTTAAAATACATACACAAGATCGAGTTTTGCTAGCAAACACTTTGTTAAGGACGTCTCAAGTTTGTGGTCCCATAGGTTAGTTAGTTATTTAGTTGGGAGAGTTTCACTTAGAGGAGGGTTAGCCAACTATAAATAAGATTGTTAGATAGAGTATGATCATCTTTTTGGATTAGGATTTTGGGAGAGGAGGTGAGACTCTTGGTTTACTCAACATTTTTGTAGTTCTCTGCTATAAAATGGTATTTCGTATTCTTGAATGAGGTCTATCAGTCTTTTTGTAAATTTTGATACTACCCAACATGGTGTGATGACATCATGAAGGATGAATTGATCCTGTTGTCTGTTGATTTCAGTAATTGAATTGATGGATGAGTTATTGTTCAAGAGTAAGACAACCTCATTTGTGGAATCATAGATAGGTAGTTGTTCTTCATTAGGCATGGTGAGCATTATGGATCGAGATTTTGTTAAATGATACCATATAAAAGCATGAACTAATATGAATTCAAACATTCATTTGCTTATAATTCAGACCAAGAGAATGGCAATTTAGACATATATAATTGAGTCTCCCTATGTATATTTATAATATAATATATTGTTCCGAGTTACATTTCTATGCTAACATAAAGGTAAAGCTTGCTAAAATTTACATCGAAATCAATATAATTAATTGATGTAGCACTTCCATTGCATGGTTGATAAGGGATTCGCTCGACCACCCACTATCTTTTCAAAGCAGAATAAAATTAAAAGAAAAAAGGAACGGTGGTGCTGCTGCTGCTGCATGTGCCATAATGTATTTATTTATTATGCTTTTATTATTCGTGAATCGTGTAAGAAAAAGAAACAAGTGAATAAACTGTCTTCATCATATTGTTTTTACTCATTCAAGTGGGAGGGAAGAGGCAGCAAAGTCAAGTCAGCAGCAGCAGCAGCAGCCATCAGCCACCTTCCCTTAATAATTTTCATCTCTGAGTCAACTCAACTCAACTCAGATTCTGCCAACAATCCCCCATATCTGGTTTTGCTTCACTTTTTCTTCTCTTCCATCCGATGCATCTCTTTAATTAACATCCTTATTTCATTGCATTTCTGATGCTTGCTTGTTTTTTGAGGTCAAAATTTATAGAGATTTCAAGTTTATCATTTATTGGATTGGTGAGCTCTAGATTTATATTTATATTTACATTTAATTATGGTGCTGGTGCCCCCCTAGTAGTTTCTCAATTTGTTCTTTCCGATTCAACTTTGCTTGAATGAATTTTCTGTGTCCTGGTTGGTTCTTGGAAGACTTGTTTTCAGACTGAGCTGGGGCCTGGGCGTTCAACTCTAATGTTAAGTCTAAGCTTTTTGTTTGCTAAATGGGCTTTATTCCTTCATGGCAGTTCAGTCTGTGGAGCTGAAAACCAGCTACAATGAAGAAGGCCATTGGTCAAACTGTTAGGGAGCTGTAAGTATAACTGTTTCTATTATGGGTGTCTATTGCCTTTCATAAAATTCATGACTCTCTTTATTCTGTATTATTTTAATTTGCAGTAAAAGAGAAGTGAACAAGAAAGTATTGAAAGTTCCGGGAATAGAACAGAAGGTAAAATTGTTCTTCAATAAAACTATTATCATAGCAATGCAAATTTTAATTTAATTAGAATAGAGATCATTCCTTTCCACTCTTCAAGGTTCTTGATGCTACCAGCAATGAAGCCTGGGGTCCTCATGGATCACTCCTTGCATATATTGCACAGGCGAGCAGAGACTTGTAAGCTTGAACTCTTTATTTTATGCCTTATGATAATTGATAATTGATAATTGATAGTTGATATTTTAAAACAAAACCCTCATTTTTGTGCTTCCTTTACAGTCACGAATGTCAGATCATCATGGCAGTAATCTGGAAGCGGATTAATGACTCTGGCAAGAATTGGCGGCATGTCTACAAGGTTTTGTAGAAATATGTTCTACTTGCAACACCAACATTTTACATTTATGAAATCATGATGGGTTCTTGCTTTTTAAGAACTCTGGCTTGTACTTGTACTTGGATTTATTGCTAATCCTACTCCCTTTGCATGTAACAACAGGCTTTGATAGTGCTCGAGTACTTGTTAGCTAATGGATCTGAACGAGTCATAGAGGAGATTCGAGAACATGGCCATCAAATATCGGTAATTCCCATTTTCTTAATTGTACTTGACTTTCATATACTGTTAGTCTTAACTAATTGGTCATGCAAGTCCTTAGTATTTTTCAAAATGATTTAAAATTTATCATGCAAACAGACATTGTCCAAGTTTCAATATATTGATTCCAGTGGAAGAGATCAGGGAAACAATATAAGGAAGAAATCGCAGAGTCTCGTTCTCCTTGTGAATGATAAAGAAAGGATCATAGAGGTTAGACAGAAGGCTGCTGCCAACAGGGACAAGTAATTTCCTCTCATTAATTTTAATGATATTTTGAACTTTGTTATTTTTCAGTTGCTATGAAAGCTTATATCTACTATCTTATCAAGGATTGCTTCAATAGATATTTCCTTTTTCTCTTTCTCCCCAGTTTTATAATATTCATCATTTGTGCACTTGAATTTCTCTTGGGGGTTATTGGATTACAAATTTAAACACAGTGTAGAATATGATGATGATCGTATGTATGTAATTGATTCACCAGGTTTCGCAATAATTCAAGCAGTGGAACTTATGGTGATAGATATGATGATGATAGAAGTGGTTATGGTTTCAGCAGAGAAAAAGAATGGGGCTATAAAGATTATGATCGAAATAGTCGTGATGGAGATCGCTATGGCAGAGATTATGAGGAACGCAATAGCAGAGGGGATTACCGGGATGATGAGCACAAGGGAAGCAGTGCTAAAGCTGAAGACCATTCACTGGAAGGAAGGTGAGTTGTTCATAGAGATATTCTCTCCCTCCATCCCTCTCATATTCATGCATAATACCACTAGGCATTATTTAGATTGACCACATGCAATACAATTGGCAGGATAGAGCGGGAAGCTTCTGAGCAAAATGCTGGTGCTCCTCCTAGTTATGAAGAAGCTGCTTCTCAAAGCCCTTCACAAAATGAAAGGTATGAATTTTATTTGCAGAGATTACTTATTCATTGAGGACTCTTTACTATAATTATCTTGATTGCAGGGATGGAGAGATTTCGGAAGCATTTGCGCCAAGAGGATCTTCGCCTGTGAATGATAATCCACACCAAACCTCTGCTCCTACAGGATCTTCTCTTGTAAGCGATAATCCAATGGAAGAAACTGCTGCTGCAAGTACTGTTACAGCTGGAAGCCGGGAAGTTGACGCTTGGGATGAATTTGACCCTCGGGGTCCTGCGTCAGGTGTGAAAAGTTCACAAAATTCAGCATTTTGATCCTCATCATGTTGGAATTGAAATATATATTTATGTGGACTTTTATCATGCATATGATATTTTGGGTTAAGTCAAAATCTATCTCACAAGCTAGCTCAAGAGTGAGGATTGCTCTGCCATTTACAAGAGCTATTTTGCTCATCGGCAACTGTTTGGGGTTTTAGTTTGATATTGATGGTTTTTATAGAGAGCTTATATTTATGTTACTTACCTAGCAACATTTATACTCATGATAACTTATATTTCTTCTTAGCTGCCCCAGCTCCTGCTGATAATGTTGAAATGGACTTATTCGGCTCTCTGTCGGATTCATTCTCGTCAAATGCATTGGCTGTCTTGCCATCTGCATCAGCAACCACAACCCATCAAGGCTATGCAACTCTTCACTCAACATCATCCTTTGCACAGCCATCATCTGGATTCAATAAAGTCAATCCAGTACCGGTAGGCATTTTTTCATTATATCTTCTAGTGTAAGAAAATATTTCAATCTTTTTTTACCTACACAGTGCTGTTAAGTATGGAACGGATTTAGTTTTCTCTTTGTTCCTTGCCTCTGTCCTTATGGATTTGTATGCTTGATTGTAAACAAGGAAAGAGATATAGCATCACTCACTTCTCCACAATGAATGAATGGAATTCTAAATTTTGTGTATCAAAGGCATATATACATATTACTTTGCTCATGCTTAGGAGTTAGAAAATTCTTTTAAATGCTTGTTATCCTAGCATGTAAAACAGCCCCTTTCATTTCCGTTTGTTGAAATAATATTTGTTGGTTTGAGTTTTGGCAGTTGTTTGAAGATCCATTTGATGATTCGCCATTTAAAGCCATCCCTTCTCCTGAAACTGCTCCATCTCAATCCCAGATGCATCAGAGTCTTGAACCATCCCAATATACAGAAAATGTGTCTAACTTTGGGTTTGGAGACTCATTTTCTGTTGTACCATACTCTACACCTGGTGTCAGTGACACTAAGCTTTTATCATCAAATTCACAGTTTTTGCCTCAATATTTGTCTTCTCCACCACAGGAACCTGATATTCTTGCAGGCATTCTTCCCCCTGCACCATTAACTGGGATGACTTCACAGTCACAGCAGAACTTTTCAGCTTCATCTGGGCAAATGGCATCACAGTCTCTTGTTGTTCAAAGTGGCCAATTTAAGCAGCAGGATTTCTCAGCTTTTTCGGTTCCAACGGGACAGCAGCCACAAAGTGCTAACCATTTTCATTTTCATCAAGCATCACATTTTAAAAGTGGGAACTTCATTGCACAGCAGGGAAAACAAACTGATGTTGTAGGTAGCTTACTTGGTGAAGGGGTAAATGCTCCTAATGTTTCTCAACCCTCCGGTGACAAGTTTGCGACAAAATCAACAGTTTGGACCGATACACTAAGCAGGGGGTTGGTTAATTTGAATATATCTGGACGTGAGTGCTTATATATTAATATTACATACCACATTTTGGAACCCACCCCTGCTGTTTTAGAATTAGAATTGTTGATCTTGATTTTTATGCTTTCTTATATTGTATTGCAGCTAAAATAAACCCATTAGCAGATATTGGAATTGACTTTGATGCCATCAATAGGAAGGAAAAGAGGATGGAGAAGCCCACCACAGCACCCCTAAAATCAACTGTGACCATGGGTAAAGCCATGGGATCTGGTTCTGGTATAGGCTGGGCCATTCGACCTCCGTCGCAATCGATGATGGGTCCTGGTGTTGGTATGGGAATGGGAATGGGAGGTTATGGGGGTCTAAATGTACCAAGTATGCAAGGAATCCAGATGCAACCACCTTCTGCATTACCTCCTGGTCCTGGGTCCAATGTAACAGGTAATTATAATTCCATGATGGGAACAGCTGGTTATCACCAACAACTTTATGGTGGTGGTGGGGGCTACCGATGATATTGGGAAATCATACTCGATAGCAATGTTAAAGCATGGCAATGACATTGAACAAATATTCCTAGACACCAAAGTAAAATATTTTTATTCAAATTTTTTGTTACAAGTTGAGAAATGGCATGTCAATATCAGTGTGTACAGGTGGTCTACATCCTGCAATTGTATTACAGAAAATAGATGTAAATCTCTGTAAAGTTACTCAGTGTCATGTGTGCTTATTCTTGTTTTGTTATATAATTTCCATTCTTTGTTGCTTTCTTCGCTTGCTCCATTTTCAATTCTTTTCTGACACTAACTGGTGGTGTGATATTAATATATTCCTTTCCACTTTACTTTTTATAATATCATGCTGGGCTGCTTTGGAGCTATTCATCATATTACTTGCTTTGTGATAGATTAGATATCCAACGTCCAAACTTCATTAATAACTACTCCCAATCATGAAACATCTAATTCCAGACATTTATTTAAAGCTTCTCTATGTGGAAAATAAATGGCTATCCCAATTCCAGATATCTAGTCAAACATCTCAAATTTTATGCCAAGTGGCTGCAGAAATCCTACAAAATTATCTTCGAAAATATCTTTTCATGTGATTTCTTCCATGTATTTTCTTTCTTTGAAACATCACATATTTAGGAAGCTATTTGTTGAAAGTTGACAATTATATTTCAAAAAGAAAAAGCTTGAGCACATGAACTGAGTCGAATTATGTGCCTCTTGCTGCAGTCTTGGAGAAGCAGTGTATATATGTAAATTTTGGAGTAATCGCCATCTTTGTAGGAAATTCTTCGTCATGGTTTCCCCTTACGCACGTCTTAAGCTACCTGGTTTCTGAGCTTCCAACCAGAATTCCTTTACTATGACTTTCTGAATCGGCTTCCCCATCGTGTCGTCTTTGGTCATCATCTTCAGCAATATTAAGAGGGCGTTGATTCTCATCTTTGTTACCTCTGCAATCAGATATCAATAAATACCTTTAGAGGTACCAAAGTATTGTTTTTGAGAGGCATCAGCAGTAACTTAAGTTACCAAAGTGGGGTACTTGGGGGAATTTGTGAGAGTATTGGGAACTAGATACAAGCAGATAGTCATAGGACTTTTAAAGAACTACTGGATCAGTGACTCAACATGCAATGAATAAGAATCCATACTACAAACAAATACCATGTATCAATTAACAGATTGCAGAAAGTGACTTAGCTACCATACGTAAGAATAGAACATAAAGAATACCAGATGTCTGAGGTTCTGTAACTCAGACTTCATACCTAGGCATCTAAATCAACATAAACCCTTAATATGATTGACATGGCTCATCATATTCAACCCATCCGTCTAATTATGTAAATAACATGCTGAATGAACCTGCCCACAAAAATGAGTAATATTGTGTTTAGAGTGAATTACGTAGATAATGAGCCCAACAACGACAGCACCAAAGGCCACATAGTACATCCAATAAACCTGTAAAGCGAAATTAGCCCTCAACTCAAAATGTTAGCATACTCTACACATGACTCACATCCACTAGTATAAACAACAAGTAAAGGTAGCTAGCTGTCAAACCTTCTCATGGTAAGCAAAAATGCGAATTAAGACAGCCCACATGTCTGAGGTCAATAGAGACAGATTTAGCATGGCAGAACCATTGATCTGTTCTGTGTGACAAAAGAACATACAATATCTTAAAATACTAGTTATCTATTGAAAACCTAGATATTGATCCAGGAAATAAAGATTAATGTGAAAAATAGAAGATAATCATTGGGCAAAGAAAAAAATTATAACCAAATAATTACTTCCTTCAGTTTTTAATCTATTATTACTTCCATTTGGTGTCATCATTTTCATCCAGTCATAATAAAAATCATTTCAAATTACGAAATCTGCAGAATCGTTATGGTTTGAACCCATACCTTAAGTAGGACACGAACTGAAGAGTAAAACATAAACATAGCCACTGCAAATCCAACAAAAGGAAGTGCCTGAAATCAACATAGAATGAAATGTGCATAAATCATAAAAATTCCAATTTTAACATTAAGGGGGGTATAGTAAAATGTAAAAAACAAAACCAAATGTTTCAAACATTAGGCAGAGGCCAGTAAGTATGCAGTTGTAGGTGGGAGTGGTAGGTATAACTCAGACATCCAGGAATACCAGATGAACTTGTTTGATAGACTTTATGTGACAATGGCAGTGTGCTTGTGCTCATTACATTATTTCTTTATGTCTAAACCTTAATCTTTATCCCTGATCCCAAGACAAGGTTGCATCAGTATTCCTCTCCTAAGGACTAAATTTATTATTTCATTCCATGGTAGCAAATATAAAGCAATCGAGGATCTTGAGGTTTTTCCATATGAAAAGAGAAGGACAATAAGTAGTCAATCAAATATATAGACATCTGAGATAGACACCTTAGCTATAACCCAATAATAGTGTGTTTGTGTGTGTGTTTGAGAGAGAGAGATTGCTTACAGCCCCAGCCGACCAGTGAATAGATTTGAGCTTATCACGCTCAAATATGCTTCTGCAATAACGATTAAGGCCAAAACTAAAAGGAAAAAGGAATGTGCTGCAACAAATGCTCATATTTCATTTTCCCCCCTTTCTTAAGCCAAAGGGAAATTTTTCATATCAACATCACCATTTTATCCTCACTTTATCTCATCCCATTATTAGAAAAGTTATTTAGTACCCGTTTTGATGCAAACCAAAGAACACTTATTGGTGCTTATTTAATGCATTTTGTAGTAGATAAGCACCAATAAGTCCGTATTCAAACAGGTTCTTATTTTACAAGTTCAATTCGGACCCAAACGAAAATTGACAAGCTACATTTCATAGTCAATTCTCCAATGAAATTGTGACATAGTTTGATTTGTTTAACCACTGAGCAAAAGAATCTTTTAATTTGGCTTAACTTTTGCAATTAGACACTTCCATTATACAAATAATGAATTATTATTGGAAGAGTGTAAGCCCTAGCAAGTGCCACAAAATGGATTCCTCCGTGGAATTTCACCAAGCAAAAGTTTGCAGGTATAAAATGCCTAGATAAATAAGTAGAAATAAAGTAAGCTAAGAAAATATTATTCAACTGAAGGATTTTAGTCTACCTTCATGCGAAAATCAATTTCAAGGATACATTTGAATGGCACTGGCAATGCCACCAAAGAGACCCAACATGGCCATCAGCTCAACTCTGTCCGCAATTTTCACTAGAAATTCCTGTAATTGGAAAGAATGAGAATAGTAAAAAAGATTAAACATATTCAGGTACCAATATGCACAGCTATGAGTCCATGAATCCTGTGGGAGCATCTCAATTAGCCCAAATGCTATGCATTCTTATTTTGCTGTCAAGAGCTCAGATTCAAGCTCGGTTTTGATTTGAAAGTTTGGATCAACTAAATAAGATTTCAATGTGTATATGCACGTATTGTAAATTGCAAAAAAAAAAATTATTCATAAACATATAAACAGTGCAGACACTCATAAACACTTTTATTTTTATCTCTATCTCTCTCTTCTTATCACATCAATCATATATCACACTCACTACTTATATTTCTTCTCTTCCTTCTCTCTCTGGGTGTCTACACCTAAAGGGTATCTATGAATCATAACTCAATTGCAAAATATGTTAAAAGAATGCAATCAGCTTACCTCACTGACATTGCTGATAGCATACAATGTAGCACCCGCAATAACAATAAGGTCCCCTTTATGAGGATTGCTTCCACCTATAACATGATGCATATAAACATCAGATCAGAAAAGTACCATAAGGAGAAAGATGTATATTACTAATGAGAAATGATAATATAAAATGTACTTCAGTAAATGAATTTAGAGAACAAAGGTGATGAAAGCATTCACTTTCTAAATATATATATATATATGTGTGTGTGTGTGTGTGTTTACTTGTACCACGTAAGATGTAGGTGTCAAAATTAAGTACATAAAAACCACCTACCTGCTCGATCGTCTGCATGGACATCTGAAAATATAACCAGGACAAGGCCAGCAATGCAAGCAATAACACCAGCTATCCTTTTGAATCTATATTTTGTTTTCAAGAAAATCCATGTCAGAAGCATGACACATGGAATGGACCAGCAATCAAGCAGCATCACACTTGTTAGCGATGTGTATTAATATGCCTTCACCACTGTTCGTTAGATAAGGATTAGTGTGAAAATCATCAAAAGTAATATTGTCCAACTGACTTGCATCATTAGAATATTATACAAAATGTCCTAGGATCCAACAGGAAATGTACTAATGTTATACTGCAGAAGGGAAGCATGGGTGCAATGCTGGGGTTGCTACTATATGAGTAGAGAGTTCACAGGTTTTGGTGATGGAATCAGACTGCTTATAGTAGATATGCATTGCTCTCTACTTAATACCCACCCCATAAAAATCATTGCCATGTATTTCCATTATTGAAGTAGCAATCAAATGAATCTATAAAACAAACAAAAGAAGGCATGAATATAAATATTATATATTATATATAGTACTTGTTTAGTTTTCAGCTACAACTGTATTTTAACACCAGCTAAATATGAACTGAAGGGAAGTAAACCACTTTACGAACCTGCACTGCAACCTTGGTCAATATGAACAGAAATATTTTAAATTTAATCACTTCCATCCAATGCAAGCATTCTGAAGACAAAGCACCCTAAAAGTAAATGTCCTAAAGTTAGCGTTGACATGATTCGTGCATTTGGAAGACATTGAACAAAGAAAAAGGGTCCTCAGCTAGCTGATAGCTTAGAATGAAATATCACAATTTCAATGCCCAAATGCATGGATTGCACTATTAATTTCAAAAACCTTGGTGGAGTCAATGTATATCATAGGGATTAGAGAAGTAAGCGGCCATATTTTTGTTCTCGATTTCTTCTTTTTCTTTCTTCCACCTCTCCAGCATTATTTCGATGTGAAATTCATGCTAGTAAGGAAAAATGAAAGATCAATTCACTTATTGTGTGATAGATATTGTACAATGTACATTATCTAAGTAGTTACCAAATCATTTACCACAGGTAAAGTGATATTGCTAGAAATAAATGATTTGGTCAATGTATGCACAGGGTCGATCGAAATGGGTCCACACTAGTTAAAGAAAATAAATTAAAATTTTAAATCAAAGGAGTAAAGCATAGCCAAAACAAAATTTCACACCTCAAAATGATTTACATGGAAAACCCAAAAAATATCAAGGAATTATTCGTTCCAATAGTAACATGCATTGATAGTTAAGGACATGTTTGTATTACAGTTGAGTTGGATATGGCTTCGCTCTCTGTTTGAAGAGGGCGCTAACGTTTGTCTAAACAAATTTATCTTGAATTCCCTGTAGTAGTCCATGAGTGAAGGCATCATCACTCTTCGAGCGGGTGAGAACATCAACTTATCAAACTCTTTTTGGCTTCTCCAACTTTGGTTGATTGCCATCTTCGAACTATATCTCGCTAGCGATGAACCCCAAGACCTCTGGAAAGGAAGTGAAAGTTTTCATCATGCACACCTCACTCCTTCTACTCCTAAAGAAGACTCTTGCGAGGCTTTCCAATACTTCTTTTCCCGCTTCTTGAATCTCAAGGATCACACCCCTAATTTGTCTCCATTTGTTGGTCGTCTTCGTGGCCTTTCTTGGTTGACTCAAAGCTATCATTTGAAGATTGTTTCGAGATGATGCTTTTGGACTTTCCTGATATGCAACAAGGTGACCTTTCTAGTGTTGATTGAGGTACTTTTTTTACTAACATTTTTAGTCCTCATTATTTGATATATATTCTTAAATATTCTTATCTCGATTTGCAGCTCTTTTTACCCAGACACTCAAGACTCGGGGTAAATCTAAGGATATAGAAAGCTTTGTTAAAAAAGAAGCCTAGTAAAAAAATAAGGTTCCTTAAAGCTAGAGTATGTCTCGATTAGAGTCTACTTCTGTCATGATTTTACTTGCTTACCTATTCTCATTGTTCACTTTTTGAATGAAACCTTATACCAACCTATGAGATCTTCCCGATTGAGGAGAAGGTCCTTTGAACAATCGCCCACACGTAAAAAGAACAAATCCTCTTAAGTGATTGATCTTGGTGATCGGAATTCTTCCGCATCAATGGCATTTCTTACTTCTTTAGTTCGAATTGAACACCTTTTCACCTTCTAACTCAAATTCCTCTTAAGATTTATTCTCCTCATCAAGAAGTGAAACAAAGACATGACCCTCCTAGATTTGAATATGAAGAAAGAGAAAAAGTTGGTGACCAAAACCCGAATTCTTCAAAGTTTTCATACTTGGAATCAATTGAAGAGCCGGTTCAAGACAAAGAAGTCTCTAGCTAGGTAATTGACTTGTACTTTTGTCTTATCGAGCTCGCTAGTTGCCCCTTTTTTGTACTTCATATTTCTTTTATTTGACTTAAACTCTACTTAGGGTGAAAGTGAAATCACTGGTGAGTCGAAAAGTTTGACCTCATCTTTTAAAGTGTCAAGCTCGTTTCGAGAAAGCCAAACTCTTGAAGTTTTAACACCTTTGAAAGTTTAATCCCCTCTAAACTCTTTCGTTTCTATGGACATTGATGAATTCAAAAAAAAATATTGAAAAATAACCTATTGCTACAATTGATCAATACCTATATGGTAGTGCCTTGAGTTCGTCTAGTAGGAGCCAATGTCTTTCAATCCGAACTAGCGCCCAACTGTATGACAGCTAGGCAGCAAGGGTTTTGCCTTTGGTCAAAATTTGATGGAAAGAATTTATGTTGATCTCTTTGTGGTGAGTGAAATCAGAGACCTTATTTTGACTCTTGGCACCTTAAGGTCAACCTTGGAGCAAGATGATGCAGTTCATGACTTCCATGAGTTCCTGAATAACTCCTTGTCTAAGTTTGACCAACTCAATGTGGTTGAACTCGACTGACTCAGAAGAGACAAGAAGAACTTATAGCTTCTAACCAAATTATTGAGTTAAGAAAGAAACTTGCCAAAATCCAAACTTCCATATCTCATGCTAATGCTCAACTCAAGGAGGCTAAAATTGAAGTTGCTAAACTGGAAAAATCCTTTGCCATAGCTTGGAAGAAACAAGAATTATTAAAAAAAAAAGTCCTTGACTTCTATCCTCTTAGAATCAAAACTTCTTACAAGGGTTCCATTTCTTGTTCAAGGCTCTGTTGGACTAAAACTGGAAATGCATGAGGCTGAATCTAAAAGATCAACCATTGAGTAGAAGCTGGTCTATTTTAGAGTTCAATATGATTCGATAAGCCCCGAGCCTCCCTTTTAGCTCCTTATATGTTTGAACTCTTGAGATTTCAGTTTTTCCTTGTTTTTGACATCTCTTTTGATTATGGCCTTTATAGGTCTCCATTTTGTAAGCCTTTGGAGGCATTTGTTCGTGGCTTTTGAATGAATTTCGCTTTTACTTTGAACTTCCTTTTTCACTATTGATAACTTATGATTTTATTCCTTTACTTCTAATACGTATGATCAAAGTTAATAAAGCCATTTGAAATGATAACACATTCAAACACGTCATGACCTAATTAAGGAAAAACTCCTTATTATTAATCTATTAGAAACTCATGTAGAGTTGATCTGTATTTTCCATTCAAGGACTGAATTAGAAACCCATCACTAACTTGCTTAATTGCATAATCATTATTCGAATAACTGATTTCAACTTGGAATGGACCTTCCTAATTGAGTGACCACTTGTTATTGGAACCCAAGAATTTACTAAAAAACAACTAAATATGTACAACTAGTTGGATTTATCTGTGCGAGGCACAAGTTACTTTGGATAAACTAAAATTATTGTGTGTGAAATGATCCAAATAATAATTATTTTATTATGATCTGAATCATGTTGTCCAAGGGTGCATTGACTTTAGTTCATATAAGATTATTTGGTATGAATTAGTTAAATAATTAATAAGTTAGTAATAATAATTTATTTAGCATGATAATTTTGTCAAAACAATTATTAATAATAAGTCAAATTATTAACTATTTATTAATAAAATTATAATCATTTATCTTTAGTTTATAATTAGTAGGAACTTGGAGCTAATAGTGTAACGCACTTGCTGTTATTCAAGGTTTAAGTTATATATATATATATATATAATTTAATTTACATAAAATTATTTTATAAAATAACAAGCAACAACATTATAGTCAATGTTGAACAACCTACATTACCATTTAAAATTTTAAATTAATTTTTAAAACAAATATTTACAAATGTAGAATAAAGAGAAGAACCCCATCGACTAAGTGGGAATCCTCTTTGGGTGATTCGAATATAGTGATATAATTTGTAAAATTAAGTCCATACAGAGGAATGTTAGGATTCTCAATTGGCTTCACAGTGATGACTTGTACTTGTATGAGTTTATAGCCACGGCATAGTTGACAATCTCGTAACATATGCCTTCTCTCAAAAGGCTCTCAAATTTGTTCACGTGATTGCTCCATACGGTGCACTGTATTGTGTTGTTCTATAGAAAAATATGTTAGACACTAATGAAACGGTTTTCCTATGACGCTAAAGAGCACAAAATCGTTCTAAAAGGAATTAAATAATTTTTAACATACCTTAGCGTCAAGAAATAACATTTCAATGAAGTCTGGTGCATCAGGTTGCTTCCTGTTAGGTGATCTCCATAATCGTGCAACTCTGACCACTATCTTCCACACCTTTTGAGCGTCGGAGATGTTGATGGAGGAAATTGGGTCTACTTTGGAATTCACCACCATTATCGATTAATTTCAGAATGATGTAGCAGGAAAACAATTTAGAAGTATGCAATAGTTCTCACGATTGATTTTTGAGTTTATTCTTTTAAAACGATGTAGCAGAGAAATCGTAGTGGTACAATTTATAGCATCAAGTGAGGAGACTAATTGTTAATAAAAATTCATATTTTAAATTTTTTTTGATATTAATTAGTCATGATTCGTTCCTTATTTAATATTTGTAATAAATTTTATAAATATTAATTATTTAGGGTAGAATCTTAATGGGTAAGTCATAATGGAGATAGTTAGGATTTATACCTTATTTTAGAGGGTAGGTGGGTATAAACCTTCTTTTATATAATATATATATATATATATAATATATATATATAATATATAAATATATATAGATAGATTGTAATTAGTTATGATTCGTTCCTCATTTAACATTTGTAATAAATTTTATAAATATTAATTATTTAAAAGATATAGTTATGATTTATACCTTAATTTAGAGGGTAGGTGAGTATAAACCTTCTTTTATATAATATATAGACAAATAGATTTGAAACATAGTAATTAAATTAAGTTAATAATAATATTTGAAAAACAAAATAAAGGGACAAGATATAGATATGGTCACGTGAGAGAGAGGGTGGTGCGCGTATGTTGATGTTGTTATGTGAACGATACCTGCCTCTAGCCCTCCATTCATTCATTCAATATTTGGTTAACCCATCGTATTATTATTCATCACCGCCGTTCCATCTTTTCTTCTTCTTCTTCTTCTTCTTATTTCCTGCTCTTTACTCTTTTCTGTTTCTTTATCCCTTCTCTCACTGCTTGTTGTTTCAATTCAATAAACCGAGCCTTTTCCTCTTCGGGATCGAATCTCTGACTCACTGAGTGTGTTGCGACCGATGGATCGAAAGAGGGGAAGAGTTGAAGGTGCCTTCAATGGCAATGGCGGCGCTAAGAAATCCAAGCCAGGTTCTTTCTCTTTCTCTTTCTCTACCCTCGTTGTATGTATCTATCTATTTACTAGTTACGTCCCGTCCTAGACATAACTTTTTCAGATTTAGGGTTTTTCCAAAGCCCTAAACTTTTTCGCTATTCTTTCTGTTGCTTTTTGCTGACATCTACTTTTTCTCTTCTTCTTGCTCTGCTTTGCTACATCAACCTTCACACAAAATCTTATTTTTGTTGTTATATTTTTATCTGCAATCCTAATGCTTAACACAGGAAACTTAAAAATGTGTACTTGCGACTTTTTTGTTGTTCTTCTTGTTGTTGTTGACAAAACAGTTATCAAGTTGTATGAACAACACAAGATCCTGTATTTGAAAACTCATGTTGTCTTTCATCATACATTATGGTTAAAAAACATGTCTTTCGTAATTTTAATTATTTAAACTTGCTCTGAAGACTCTCAGTACTCTTAAAAATTCTAAACAAGCTAATTTTGCTTACATGGTGACAAGAAATAGTCATTCGATGTTATTTAAGTTGAAGCTTAAAAGATAGGTGAAATTTTAACTGAGGGAACTTAATTAATGTTCTGCAACAGAAACGGAGTCCTACACAACTGGTTTAGGAAGCAAATCGAAGCCATGCACAAAGTTTTTCAGGTTCAAATCTTTAACTTATCTAAAATAAAATTTAATACAATTTTATGTGTATAATATTATTTACTTATGTCTCATAAAAAAAGTTGATGCACAATCTCTGCTAGCAGAGTCCATGTGATTTGACTAATGAATTCGGTAGTTAAAGCTGTGCTACAGGTTCTACATCTAACCATGATAACAAGACTATGAACAGAAATTGTTGATTCTCAAGATCGGTTCTGTTAAGTGATTGCTGGGCTATATATAAATGAAAGCAGTTCTATGGGATGCAAAACATGACCTACATATATTGTTTCTATACAATTTTTAACAGTAAATGGATTTGGCGCAGATCAATGAAATGGCTATAGTGATACATGGCTTAAAACATGTTCTATCAAGAGAACAAAACATAAGTGGAATGATGCTTGGAATCATTCATAACATACTTCATTCTGGTTAATGTTTGGAATCTTGAAATTATATGGCATTCAAAAGCTCTCATGATATAATGATAATTTCTTGTGTGTGACTGTGTGTTGACTATATATCTTCTGTGTACTGTTGATATGCATCTGATTTATATTGTAAATATTTTTGTCATTGAAAATTCCTATTTGCTTCCATAAGTTTTGTAATGAACCAACTATCCCAAAAGTTTAAGCGTAAGTGGCCCTTCTTAGGACTTTCACATATGCTGGACTTAACTTTCTCTCCTCTATAAATTCTACTTTAACTTCCTCTCATACATTCTTCCTAATCCTAACTTTAATGTTTATTATTTGCCCACTCACCTTCCTTAGCACTTTCATCTATGCTACACTTAACTTTCTTTCTTGTTCGCACTTCACTTCCCAACATCTTTACCTTAAAGCATTACTGGTATACTTATCTGCAAGTGAATATCATCTTTAGTAAGAATGATGACAAAATTTGCAGATTACAACTGTGATGAAACTGACATATTCTTATTCTTAAGAATTTTTGTTTTGTTAAAAATAATCATATTCAATGCTAGTTATAATGATTGAGATTGGTTTCCAGTTTCGAGGATCTTTCTTTTCTCTATTTTGGGTTTAGTTTTTCTCTAGAATAAAATGTCAAGGATGTGGTTTGTGACATTGTGGGACCTTTTACTCCTAATTGAAAGCTTTATTGCAGATAGATTTTATATTGTTATGTTTAAGATTAATGATTGTTTGATAATCTTGATTGTTAATTTGGTACTTTATAACTAAGTAGAATATGGAGTTTGACATCCTTCTCATGCTTAACAAACCCATGCTTTGTTGGTGCTGAATCTTGTCCTTATCATTTGCAATATTTTTAACCCTTCTATTCTATGAAGTTGCCTCTGCTGGATGGCAGCATAGTATATGTTGTTAGATTCATCATTTAAATACTTTTTTAACACTACATGTTCTATTTCTGCTGTTCTTTAAAAGAAGTAGCCGCTTTCTGCATTTTTCTTTAGTGTTTGGTACATCTTTATATGTATATACTTGTATGTATTTTACTCAGTACACTTAGACCTCTTTGTCTTGCTCTCTTTAACTGCCTCAGTGTCCTGAATTTTACCCTTTTCCTGCTGTCTTGCATTTAAGCGATTTGTCTTGTTTGAATTAGAATTAGTGAGAAGGTCATTGATTTTTCACTTGTAAAATAGAAGGGGAATGGCATCCTTTAAAATCTAGAAACTCAACTAGCCAATCCTATTACTGTTGGATTTTGGTCGCTGCACTGCCCATTTATATAGAGGGTCAATATAAATTGAGCTTGCTAATTTGTAATAATTCACATTTTGGATATCTGTCCAAAATCATTGTCATTCCTGATTCTATTGGGGGTGATAATCTCCATCTGAATCGTGGATGAAGTAATGCTGATAGTAGCTTCTATGGAAGATTAGAAATTTTGCTGTTGGCCTGTTGCCATTTTTTCTTAATTACCGTCTGGATCAGAAGATACTGATGTGTGCTGTGAGTGTTTGTTTATTAATTATTATTTTTACAAGGTTTGCATGCTGCTTTGCTGTTGTATTCTATTGCTTTTTAGTTGGGAGTATCATATTTTTTAGAATGCTAGCAACGTACTCTCTAACTCGGTATTATTGAGCAAAATGTATATGGGTCCCAGCTAATCATGTCGACCTCACTCCTGATTTGGCGGGTCTTGCTTAAAATTTGAATTAGTAATTAAGAATGTGTGGCTAATATTTCTCCAATGCAATCTCTTGGTTCTTCTGACCAATCTAGTGATACTTGTAAGGGGGATACTTGTTTCTACTCTACAATTTGAGCTATTTTCTCCTAATGCAGTCTGAAGTGGCTATGATGCTTGTTTATGTTGTTAAGTCCTGTTATATATATACTGTTAGAACACTGAGTGGGTCATGAGTGTCATCATATCTGTGATATACACCACCTATCTAGGTCTTAATCTGTTTTCTTCTGTATTGTGCTTGGCCTGTTTGGTGTTTGCTTAATTTGATCATCAATCATTGTGATTTGCACTGCTAAAATTTTTGCACATAACATTCTTTTGGCATACTGAAGCAAAGAAAGATGTCTGAAAAACTGAATTTTTGGAGTTGCTCTTGTATAATTGTCAAATCTATTGAACCCTGTCTAGATCTTTTTGCGTACTAAGCTTCTGTTAATACCCGGGAAAACCAGATTTAGGTTGCCGAAGTTCATCGCTATCTTTATTAGTATTGTAATCTTAATAGCTGGTTATTTGTTAGTCTGATGTCATCTATTTTTGTCTATTATGCAGCACCTCTGGCTGTCCATTTGGTGACGGATGCCATTTCCTGCATTACGTTCCTGGTGGCTTCAAAGCTGTCTCTCAGGTGATCAATGCTGGTAGCAGTCCTGCTATTCCACAAATTGGTAGAAATCCAGGTCCGCCACCATCCTTCCCAGATGGATCTTCTCCTCCAGTTGTTAAAACCCGCATGTGCAACAAGTATAATTCATCTGAAGGTTGCAAATTTGGCGATAGATGTCACTTTGCCCATGGTGAGTGGGAGCTTGGCAGGCCTACACTCCCGCCATATGAAGATCCCCGTGGTTTCGGTCAAATGCAAAGCGGTAGGGGTGGTGGGCGAATTGAGCCCCCACCTCCAGCTCGTGGAGCTGCCGGATTTGGAGCCTCAGCTACCGCAAAGATTAGTATCAATGCTTCCCTAGCTGGAGCTGTGATTGGGAAAAATGGTGTCAACTCGAAGCAAATCTGTCGTGTAACAGGAGCGAAACTTTCCATAAGGGAACATGACTCTGATCCTAACCTTAAAAACATCGAGCTTGAAGGCAGTTTTGATCAGATCAACCAAGCCAGTGCCATGGTTCATGAACTTATTCTAAGTGTTAGTTCTGTCTCTGGGTCTGGGCCTTCAATGAAAAACTTCAACTCACAGCATTCTGCTCCTGGAAACAACTTGAAGACTAAGCTGTGTGAAAACTTTGCCAAAGGTTCGTGCACTTTTGGAGAAAGGTGCCACTTCGCTCATGGAGCAGATGAATTACGCAGGCCTGGAATGTGATAAATTTCAGTAGATTACATGTTTTAGTTTGGATTGAATTGTTCAAATTTTCTAGCTATAGAGAGTTTTGTCAATCTGCTCGTAATTAATGAGGAGCGCCTTACCTCAACTTCTAAAATTGATTATTAGCCTTTCCTTATCACTATTTTTTTTTATGTAACTCTTATACCTGAGTTTGTTGAGTTTCCTGTTCTTGTTTACATTTTTGTCTTGGTTTGTGATTTTACTCTTGTCGTAAAAATTCAACATGATTAATGAGAGGTTTATCTTAGTCTTTTTTGTGGTATATTAATTATTTTTTTACAAGAATACTCTTATGGTAGCTTTAAATAACAGTTATTGGTGTCCATCTTTTGAAACCTCTTTTGTCTTATGGTAGCTTAGTCAACAATATATTACTATGAATATTGTCTTCCAAGCGGTGCTCCAAAAGATATACAATTGTAATTGTTAGATAGAAGATATGACTTTAGATTTCAATGCTTCTATCAATAAACTTTCAGACAGTGATCGATGTTGGTTAATATTACTAATATGAGTTAATTACGTGCCACGTTACTTCATTTACTCCTATTGTTATTTTAAATATAGTAATTTATGCCATAATATGAAATATAAACACATCGCATTGTTATTATTCCACAATTTTCACTAAAATATTTGGAGAACTAAACTTAGGTTTAAATTTTCTTTTACTTACTAAATAAATTACCAATCTCATAATTGAAATAAATTATCACGTAGTAAATTATTTTTAATTCCAATAAAAAATAATATTATGCTTATTTATCATCTATAGATATCAAAATCTGCTATTATATATTAGTAATCGAGTTTTGTTATTGTATCAGTACATTTTCTCATTGTTATTATCCTTTAACGTTTACTAAAATATTTAGAGAAATTTAATAAATTAATACCTAAGATGGAACCAAGATAATATAATAGAGATTTAATATTGTTTCTTCACTCTCATACCAAGTTAATATATTATATCTCATTTCCATATTCTCTTCTATGAGATTTAGAATATTCGTACTCTATTTTGTATTATATCTCATTTCTTTAAATTAGTCATATAATATTTCAAGTTACGTATAAAAATCTTGTATCTATCTTCTTTTTATATATCTCACTTTATAACATAACTATGACTATATATGAAGAATAAACAAAAGTTATTATTAAATAGGAATGCATAATATTTTTTAAAAAACCGTAGGAATGCATAAAACTATAAAGTACATTCAAAAGTTGGACTAACATTTAAAGTAGAATAAAGTAATGGATCAATGAAGTAAATAGACCCTCAAATTAGGGATAAAAACCCAATAATGAACCGTGGCAAAGTGGTTATCCCTTTGTAATGCTTATAATTATAGATTGGTTTTCACCGTAAAATAATCCGGTCCAATTTCATTTTTTTTTTCTTATTTCATATTCTAATCGATTCAGCTCTAAACAAATTCGATTTGATCTAATCCATTCTAGTTGGTTTTCCTTGATTGGATTACATTTTCTAGTTTTGCTTATAATTTTTTTTAAATTAAGAAAATTCTATGTTTTATTAATGGGTAAAGGATTAGAAGCCAGGGGGTCGCGCTGCGCACACAAGTTGTCGTTTTTAAGCTTGGTCTCGAGATTCTTTGAGGCATGCAATTTCGTTCACTTTGTAAGATAGATTGCCTCGGCCTTATTTCTATTTGAAATTAATAACCGCAATCAGGTTCGTTTTCATAGGATGAAGTTTCTTCTCCTTAATA
The DNA here is from genome assembly GCA_030819835.1 of Acmispon strigosus. Lineage (NCBI taxonomy): Eukaryota > Viridiplantae > Streptophyta > Magnoliopsida > Fabales > Fabaceae > Acmispon > Acmispon strigosus. Next base: position 76,097,962 of record JAUAMA010000003.1, on the reverse strand, counting down.
TTCTCAATGAGTCGAAACGGGGAGGTTAAATTGGTGCTGATTTTTAGAGAGATCAATATGGTTGCGGATTGATTGGCTAAGTTTGGTGTTCGAATTTCTTGAGATTTCCCTGTAAGAAATCTAGGTAGGTCCTCCGGTATTAATTGCATAAACTTGCATAATTCAAGCAATTAGCTGTGGACAGATGCTGAAAGTGAACAAGAGAGATTTTTTATATATATAATATATTGCTTGCAATTGCAAAGCTAGATATTTACTAAAAGAGAAGATTGGTTAATTAAGATCATGCACGAAAGTTGAATTCGGAAATAAATAATATTTACCACAAGATTCCAAAGTGAAAAGGACTAGAAGATGCATTGTTAATTAAGTGAAAATTAAAAGAAACACTCTCACTATCAGTTTTTATGGTATAAGTGACACAGAGTCATCTAAGAGACTTGTGTATTCATTATTCACCATATATATCATTTGTCATTCTCCGTATTTTTTGGTTAACCATGCAATATCAATTATAATAATTAAGATTGCTTTAATTTGAAAATGATACCCTTATCTCTTTTTTCCCCACCTCCCCCTATATATTGCATGCTATAATTCCAACCCTCTTCATCCTCTCCTTTCAACATTATTCATTTTCTTCTTCTAAACCTTGTGAGTGCATTATTATTAAGAATGACCACTTCATTCTGTATCAGCTCCCCTGATATTGCAGCAACCAAGGTATATCAAATAAGGGTCACTTTAATAGTGAAACGTCTATGTTAAACTTGTTTACCTTATGAGTGTACTATATTTAAAAGTATTTAGAATATTAATTTTGCTTATACATAAGATGTTTGATGTTTGATGTTTAATATTTACTTTGAAATTAAATAGGTAACCGAAGGAAATTCTAGCTACAGAGAAGAGCAAGGTCTAGAGAAAAGTTGCAAAGTGGATGAGAAGAAAACAGGAGGAACCAAAATCGCAAGCATCTTGCTAGGTAATAACCAAATTTCATTTGTTTGTTTGATTACATATTTTTTATCCATTTCAATTGTTTGTCTCATAACATTCCTTAACTTTTCAATGCAGTGAATCAAGCACTAGCTACACTAGCTTTCTTTGGAGTTGGAGTGAACTTGGTTCTGTTCCTCACTAGAGTTCTTGGCCAAGACAATGCCCAAGCTGCTAACAACGTGAGCAAGTGGACAGGGACTGTTTACATGTTCTCATTGATTGGAGCATTTCTCAGTGACTCCTACTGGGGTCGATACTTAACCTGCACAATCTTTCAGCTTATTTTTGTTCTGGTATGTTACTTTCATTCTAACTTTTGTTTAGTAATTTTCTAATATCTCACAAGTTAAACATGTGAATTAATTTAATAGGGTTTGGCACTGTCCTCTTTATCCTCTTGGCGTTTCTTGATCAACCCTGCTGGTTGTGGTGATGGAAATACTTCTTGTGTGCCTACATCAATTGGAGTGAACATTTTCTACTTGTCCATATATCTAGTTGCCTTTGGTTATGGAGGGCACCAACCCACCTTAGCAACTTTTGGTGCAGACCAATATGATGAGAAGAATTCAAAAGTAGCTTTCTTCTGTTACTTTTACTTTGCCCTCAATGTTGGATCTTTGTTCTCCAACACTGTATTGGTCTATTATGAGGATACAGGGAAGTGGACAATGGGTTTCCTCGTATCATTGGCCTCTGCTGTCATAGCCTTTTTGGCATTCTTATCAGGAACTTCAAGATATAGGTATGTGAAGCCATGTGGAAACCCAGTGGTAAGGGTTGCCCAAGTATTTACTGCTGCTACTAGGAAAAGGGGTGTTATTCCAGCCAAGGAAGATGAACTTTTTGAGCTTGATGGCTCAGAATCTGCTATAAAAGGGAGTAGAAAGATTCTGCACTCAGATGATTTTAAGTAAGCATTGAGATATTAATAACAAATTGTGTGATTAGAAATCAGAAATGATTATTTTTTCACTTGTTTGTGTTAAATTTGTCACCTACTTGATAAATATTATTATTGAAATTTTTTAACTTATATCTGTCATTATTCTTGACATTGGGGCAGATTCATGGACAAGGCAGCAACCATCACAGAAAATGATGAGCACAGTCCAAACAACACATGGAGGCTTTGCACTGTGACTCAGGTTGAGGAAGCGAAATGCGTCTTAAGAATGCTACCAGTTTGGCTATGCACCATTATTTATTCAGTTGTATTTACACAAATGGCTTCTCTTTTTGTTGAGCAAGGGGATGTCATGAACTCTAACATTGGAAAATTTAATTTGCCAGCAGCCAGCATGTCTGCATTTGATATATGCAGTGTCCTTGTATGCACTGGAATTTATTGCCAAATCCTTGTACCATTAGCTGGAAGACTAAGTGGTAATCCTAAAGGCCTGAGTGAGCTTCAAAGAATGGGAGTTGGCCTAATCATTGGAATGCTAGCAATGGTTGCATCAGGTGCTACAGAGATTGTTAGGCTGAGACACATTATTCCTGGCAAAAATACTAGTTCATTGAGCATATTTTGGCAAATTCCACAGTATGTTCTGGTTGGTGCTTCAGAAGTTTTCATGTATGTGGGTCAATTGGAGTTCTTTAATGGGCAAGCCCCTGATGGAATAAAAAGCTTTGGGAGCTCACTGTGTATGGCTTCAATTTCTCTTGGGAACTATGTGAGTAGCATGCTGGTGAACATGGTCATGGGAATCACTGCAAGAGGCCAAAACCAAGGATGGATTCCAGAAAACTTGAACACAGGACACATGGATAGGTTTTTCTTCCTACTTGCAGGCCTAGCTGCTTTTGATTTTGTGCTATACTTGTTCTGTGCCAAGTGGTACAAAACCATGAGCATCCATGTTGAAGATCAAGAGGAGAGTCATGGGATTGGTAAAGTTTGAGTTTCAATTTGGCTCCAATAAGAATTACCCTCTCTCTCAATGTGTTGTTTCATTGGATTAGATATGTAAGCCAGTATTTTTTCATACCTGGTTCTGGTTAAGTGATCAATTTGTACTTTAGGACTTTTAGAGTGGGTTTGGTAAAACATTTCAATTATCTTTAAAATTTATTTAGTTAGTTTAAAATCTATTTAAAAGTATTTAGTAAATGAGTTTGTTTCACTAGCTTATAGATTTTTTAAAAAACAACTTGAGGTAGCTTTTATATATATATATATTTATTGATTACATGTGGAATGGATGTGGTAGCTTATATATTAAAACTTATTGAATTTGTTCTCATTTTTATATATCCTTACCTCTTTGGCAAAACCTTACTAATACGCTGGCGGAAAGCTTAAAGATAAAAACGGGCGAAATAAAAAGTGTTTGGTAAAATTATTTGTTAAATTAGCTGAAATGGCAAAATAACATTAATGGGATGTATGATTATTTTTATATTTAGCATTTTCTTTTTTAGTCTAATATGTGTATCCTCCACTCGAACCAAATAAATTGTTTAAAGTGAATTAAACATGTCTCACTACTTGAACTATCGCACACAATATTTTTAGCTTTACTTTATTTACACATTAGTATCTAATTTTAAAATAATTATGACCTTAAATAATTAATTTATTTATCCTCTTAAAAATGTATTGTATTGATTTTAATTTTAATTTTTTGATATTGTTAAAATTTAAATGAACTTATATTTTCTAAAATGTAATAAATATTTATTGAACCTAAGAGGTGGAGTCGAATGCAGAAGGAATTTAATTTTGGATAACATTTGTGGTTAATTCATTTGTCTCTGTTGGATAAGGATTATTATGAATTATGAATAAACCAAAAATCAAAACGAATGATGTGTTAACATAACAAAATCAAATCGGTTTTCCTAAATTAAGCCCAGGCCACTTCAGATTTGTCCAGTGAATTCTGAGCAGTTAGTCCCATTTTCCTACAACAGAACACCACCATAATTGCCTTGCCAGATTTCAATGTGTTGTCTTCTGTTCCATTACCTGTGTTTTCATTTTTCTATTTCAAAACTTTAGCAGCAAAGATAATAATATCCTGAACAAAATAGATGCGATTGCGATGATATCAAATTTGGAAACTTCAGATTCTAGTGAGATCAATTTTGCATTTTCCCCACCAAAACGTGCAAGGTACGAAGAGAATGTTACTGTTGAAGCAGGGTGTGACAAGTTCAAGGGGATTGTGCCTCAGCAAAATGGACATTGGGGTGCGCAGATATATTCAAACCACCAGAGAATCTGGTTGGGGACTTTTAAATCTGAAACAGAGGCTGCAATGGCTTATGACAGCGCCACCATCAAGCTCAGAAGCGGAGAAAGCCATAGAAACTTCCCATGGAATGATCAAACGGTTCAAGAGCCTCGGTTTCAAAGCCATTACACCATAGAAACAGTGCTAAGCATGATTAGAAATGGCACATATCAAACCAAATTTTCAACCTTTTTGAGGACCCAGAATTCTCTTGAAGGAATTGGAATTGGAATTGGAATTGGAATCAGTAAGGGTCATGAACAATTCTCTTGCACCCATCTTTTCCAGAAGGAATTGACACCGAGTGATGTGGGCAAGCTCAATAGGCTTGTCATCCCCAAGAAACATGCAGTTACCTATTTTCCTTCAGTTTCAAATGGTGGTGTTGACAATGACATCGAGGTTGTGTTTTATGACAAGCTGATGCGGTTGTGGAAATTTCGATACTGCTATTGGAAGAGCAGCCAGAGCTATGTGTTCACGAGAGGGTGGAATCGCTTTGTGAAGGATAAGAAATTGAAGGCCAAAGACATCATTGCATTTTACATGTGTGAGCCTAAGCCTATAATAACAAAAGGAGAAGTGTTTTCTTTGATTGATGTAATCTATAGTAATAATAATAATGCAGTTCAGAGAAAGCAATGTGCCGATACGACACAAATTTCGGGAAACAAGATAATTTCCAGAGATGAAGTAGAAGATCAAGATGGAGGACAGGAGACTAATGATAGAAAGGATGATTTGAATGCACAAAGAGGTTTGAGACTCTTTGGTGTAAGTATCAAATGAAGAAAGTAGTTTACGTATCATATGTCTGTAAATTATTCTATAATTAATTCTATTCAGAATAAACTTCTCTAAGTAGTTTCAATATAAGTTGATCCAAATATGCTATTAATTTGTGGCTTTACTTTTCTCCCATATGCCACACCTTGTATATGAAACATGTATTGCAGCTTCGGAATCAGATAAACTTGGAATTAAGGAAATGGAGATAAATTGAGACAAAGCATTAGTACTTTGTTGGCTGTACTCATTAAACATATTGTACAATATAGCACACATGAACATGAACATGATCATCACTGACCTTAATTTCCCTTAGAATAGTAGCTGGTTGCTAAAACTGTACAAGTGTACAACTGTGAATGTAAATACTAAATAATATATATGGTGCAATGTTATAACTTGACACAAATTCAAATTCAGTTGACTACCCGTTTGCATACAAGCTAAAAAGCACTTATGATAGTTTATTTAGTTCATTTTCTAACACATAGGTTCCAATAAGTCTATATCCAATGAGTGTATAAAGTAATTTTTTTATTTCTATCTAACATTATATTATTTAAGAACCATGCTGTATGGCATGCAACTCCTTCAAACGAATAATATATTTTGTAATTTGAAATTTCAAAAGCTGAAGGGCATATAACATGTTTTTTAATTGAAAATTTTAATAACCAACCAAGTAAAGACACATGGCATGAACGAATTTCATCTCGTGGCGATGATCCTTTTTATTATTTAAATGGTTAATTTTCTTTTAACACTTTTAGTTCAATTTTTTTTTGTTTTCTGATGACCAGCCCACGTGGTGATATAGTAGTTAGATCAAAGTAGTCCACATATTACATATACCTTTGCATCAATCAGTTTTAGTTCCTTCAATTTCTCTCTATCAATTGTGGTCTCTTATCTTCCTCTCTTCTTATTCTTCCTCTTTCCCAAACCGTATCACCATCTTTGACGGAGGCAGCCATGACTTGTGGCGTCTTCTTCAACCTCCAGCTATTAGTTTGTTTCTTCTCTGCTCAATCACTATGCCCAAGAAGATTCAATAAACCGGCAAAAACTTGGCCTTGCTGTTTCCCCGGCCCCATTTTCCTCTTCTACCATGTATGTCACTAACAAGAAGAACGAAACAGGTGACTTGCATTTCCCTTTTCTTCATGTTCCTTATGGTTACTGTCTAGTGCATGTCACTTACGGTTTCCAATTCCATGCATTATTTGCTACATGTTATTCCCATTCAACGAAACGGGTGTGTGAATGTGATTATTTTTGGCTTTATCATTGTGCATGAAAACAAAATGGAGGCTTTGTCACTGTGTGTGCAGTTTTTAACTTGGCGTTTACTCCTTGTTATTGTTTATTTGAAACAGCTTGATGAGACTACTTATGTTTGTAAGACTTGCTTGTGCCATAATCATCTAAATCTCCTTTTTATATATGATCATCACTTCATTATATGCTATCTTCAAAAGAAGTTTCTTACACTCATTTTATGTTCAGATATGATTACCAGGATTGGAAGGTATGAACAGGTCCAATGCTCATCAAGTATGAATCTGTTTAATTTAAAATTATTTTTATGATGTCATAAACCTTGTGTTGATGAGAGTTTTTAGCACATAAATTAAAAAAAGTATTAATTTATTTGTGAAGCATGAGTTAGTTCCTTGGTTTGTAAGGCAGTGGTATGGCTTTCAAAGGAACAGCTTTCCTAAGCGTGATCCCCATTCCTTCTGTCATGTCCATCTCCTCTGGTTTCATGCCATCCGGCAAAACCCAATCAAACAAGTGCAAGAGGGATCCTAATGCCAACGGAAGCACACGAGATGCAAGCGGCATAGCCGGGCACATTCTCCGACCCGACCCGAAAGGTATGAACTCAAAATGGTGTCCCTTGTAATCCACCACCATGTTTGCCCACCTTTCTGGCCAGAACAACAAGGGAGCATCCCACACTTTGGGGTCCCTCCCAATTGCCCAAACATTCACTAAAACTTGTGATTCTTTGGGAACATAGTAGCCTTGCATGTTGCAAGAGTCCATGGCCATGTGAGGAACCAGAAAAGGAAGAGGTGGGTGAAGTCTGAGTGTCTCCTTGATCACTGCTTTCAGGTAAGGAAGATTCTCAATGTCATTTTCTTCAATGTTCCTCCTATCAGGACCTATTTTGGTTCTTAGCTCCATCTGCACCTTCTTTAGCGTTCTTGGATTATTCAGAAGCTCTGCCATCGCCCATTCTATTGTGCTTGTTGTCGTGTCTGTTCCGGCAGTGAACATTTCCTACAACACAACACAACACAACCCAATATTGAATATTCTATTCTTATCAGCACCAATCACAAAGAAGAGCAAAAAGGAACTTACAAAGATAACGACATTAATAGTCCTTGGAGAAAAGGTGTAGGGCCCGGTGACACCATCCCCACGAAACTCCAACAGAACATCCAAGAAGTCTTTGTTGCGGATAGCATTTTGCATTTGCATCCGCATCCTGTGTTGAATGAACCAGCCAACAATCTCAAAGGCTCTCTCAACATGGTACTGTGTCTTCCTCCTAATACCCTGAGGATCAATCCACTTCAAAACCGGGAAAAAATCAGCCACATTAGGCTTCCCAGCATACTCCATAACCTTAACAGCATGCTCATAAAATCTACCCCCTCTCTCCATTTCAGACTCCAAATCCTCTGAGAAAACCAGGTTCCCAATAAGGTTAAACGACATCAAGAAAAAGAACCTCCCAACCTCAACCCCACGTGTTCCACATTCACCAGCTTCTTCTATCGAGCGCACCATGCGGTTAACGCACTTGACGCGCACACCTTGCGTGGATTCGACGCGACTCTTGACGAAAAACTCGTTGGTGCACAAGCGCTTCAGCATGCGCCAGTGCGCACCGTATTGAGAGGTTATGAGGGAGCCTTCGTGACCGTGGTTTCCTTTCATGGACTCGTAGATTTTCCTTCCGGCGAGAACCACGTCGTTGTTTCTGAACATCTCACGAGCCACTTCGTTGGAGGAGACCACCACGGTGCACATTGAACCGAGCCAGAGGGTGATGATGGGACCGTGCTTGTGAGATAGTTTTGTGAAGCACTCGTGTGGTGACCAACCTAGTTGGAATATGTTACCAACCAATGGCCAAGGTGTTGGTCCCGGTGGAAGAAGTAGTACTTTTTTACTACGATGATGTCTCTTATGTCTCATGATCACCACCATTAACACCAAACCCACTACTAACCAGTATAATTCCATCACTCTCACTCACACACCACCCTTTAATTTTCTCTGTTTTTCACGTTCATGTACTAGTTAATGCTTCAGGTGCTTCTTATTCTTATATATGAGAAAGGTCAAGGAATATTTTTCATATTATTCTCCATTAATTGTATGACATAGGGTTCTTGTATGATTGCTAATATGATTTCATTGTTTTTGTCACGAAACTTGTAGTCTACATCAAGTGAAAGGATATGGATTCGATGAAAGTATATTTAAACCCATACATTTAATTTGTACCCTTTAATTCAACCTTTTTGTTCAGAAATTTCGAAACCTAGCTATGATGTTATAACAATAGACATGGTCATGCGTGTACAAACGACGAATAAAACATTGTAGGGGAATTCAATAGCATTATCATTTTCTAAAAAAAAAAAGAATAGCATTATCATTTGGTAGCAGTTGGTACGGAGTAGTAGTAGGATTTTAAGCCACCATCAATAACCTAATTTAGGGGACCATTAATTACACTCCATTACCCGTGTTTAGGGGACCATGTTCATGTTTATATTGATATCAAGCAGTAAGAGAGATATGAAAAATCAAATAAAATATAAAAACATTTCAAATTCAGTTTTGGGCCCATTTTTTGATTTTCGGACCGTTTTTAGGTTTCAGACTAACTTTTGAGTTTCAGGGCGTGCTTTTAGGTTTTGGGTCGATTTTTTTGTTTTCGGATCATTTTTAAGTTTCAGACTAATTTTTGAGTTTTTGACTATGCTTTTAGGTTTTTGGCCGATTTTTAGGTTTCAGACTAATTTTTGAGTTTTGGGCCGTGCTTTTAGGTTTTTGGGCGGATTTTTGTCGGGCCGTTTTTCAAGTTTCAAATCGATTTTGAGTTTCGGATTTTTTTTAGGTTTTGGGCTGATTTTTGAATTTTGGGCCGCTTTTTTGGTTTTTCGGACCGATTTTTGTGATTTGGATTTTTTTTTTGTTTTTTTGTTGTTTTTCGGGGTTGGGCGGTTTTTGGGGGGGTTTTAGGTTGATTTTTGAGTTTTTAACAAATTTTGGGGTTTTTAGCTGATTTTAAGAGTTTGGGCTATTTTTTTGGTTTTTCAATCGATTTTTATGTTTTCAGCTGATTTTAGTTAATTATCTTTTTTAAAGAAAAAATAAAGTAAAAATAAAAAATTAAGTTATTGGATGGATTAGATATCCATCCATTAAAAATTCACTAATGGATGGATTGGGTGGATTTTATTCACTAATGGATGTATTGGATGAGTTTTCTTTAAACAATTTTAGTGGATCCTTAATGAATAATGGATTGTTTTGGATCCATCCATTACAATCCATATCCATGTCCATCAAATGCATCTAATTGCCACCCTACCTCTAATTGCTTGTTATTTAAGAGCATTACCATCCAAGCAACCCACTAGAGTTTTTAATTTAAATTTTATATGATTCTTTACAATTCCTCATAGTGTCACATCATTTACATCACTTTAACCAATTTTACTAATTTTTATTGCAACTCAACAACTCAATAAATTTCTTAAATGGACCCACAATCAACATGCAATTACCGTAAAAGTAATAATATAATATTGAAAAGTAAAAATGAAATCCATTAAATTGCTAAGGAACAGTTACTCTGTGCAACAACTTTGCTATGACAAAGTGAAGCAACTTTTAAGGTGCAATAATTATAGCAACTCATTTCATAGTTTGTGTTAGTAAGCAACCCAAATAAAATCACCAATGCTCTAAAAGCGAAACTTGTTTCACTTTCACTTTGAATTTGTGAAATCACATTTTTTTTTTTTGCCAAAGCTGATAATGAAACATGCAAGGAAGTCAATTTGGCCATATCTATTCATGAATAAAAGCAAAAATGGACAGCCCAAAGTTAAGAAAGAAAAAAAGTAGGGCAACCCATTATTACATTGAATGAGAGAGCAAGTTGTTTTGTTGTGAGTTACTACGATGGAGTCATTCACGGTGGAAAGCAGCGGAGGGGTGAAGCTGAGTACGAGGGTGTTCAAACCACAAGCAGAAGCCAAAGATGGAAACTTGGGGATCGTTCTGGTCCACCCATATTCCGTTTTGGGAGGTTCTCAGGGTCTCCTGAAAGGAATTGCTTGTGGTTTGGCTCAACATGGTTACACTGCTCTCACTTTTGACATGAGAGGTGTTGGCAGATCCACTGGAAGGCCTTCTCTCACTGGCTTCGCTGAAGTCAACGATGTCATCGCTGTCTGCAATTGGCTCTCTCACAATCTCTCTCTTCACAGGATTTTGTTGGTGGGTTCTTCAGCAGGTATCATTTTCCAGATCTGTCTTTCTAACAACAAATCTAAAATTAGATTTTGATTTTGAGTTATTTCTTTTATTATATTACATTTACAGGTGCACCTATAGCAGGATCTGCTGTTGATCAGATCGACCAAGTCATTGGCTATGTAAGCATAGGTTATCCATTCGGCATCACTGCTTCAATCCTTTTTGGACGACACCACAAAGCAATCCTACACTCCCCAAAACCAAAATTCTTCATCATGGGAACACAAGATGGCTTCACCACTGTAAAGCAGCTCAAAAACAAGCTTAAATCTGCCGCAGGACGCGTTGAAACACATCTAATCGATGGGGTAGGCCATTTCCAAATGGAAGGGCCAGCTTACGATGCTCAAATGGTGGATCTTATCATTAAATTCATTACATCATTGTAAACACAAACAACTGTTTTTCAGTGCGTATTTTGGGATTAGTTTGTTTGTGATTGTGTTCATAATTAGACTTATTGAATCTGCAGATTAGACTGTCGATTTGTTCTAAATGAAAATATAAAATCAGTTACTGACAGATTGGATATATTACGAGAAAGAGACTAGAAAGCTACAGGCACAAGAACCATGCATGTTTTTCAAGTTAATTTACAAGTTAAATATCCCATGTTCCCCTAGATTGAAGCTGTCAGCTACACTACTTCATAGATAAGAGAAGGAACCCACAAAAAAACATTGCATATTACAAAAGACATGTGTAATTGCCAATCTTCCTCAACATGCAGCACGGGTCTGTTGTCGTAATTTATCACCATTTCAATTGTCAAAATCTGTAACACCACTCAGATTATCGCATTTTCGTTACTTCAAGCCTTTTCTCTGATCCTTTGACTGCCCTTGCGAAACTGGAGGTTCTCCATCTGGTTTAAAGCAAGAGAGTTGAGGGAACATAAAGGATAATAAAGTCTTATGATCAACAATCTAAAATATGTTCTGGAACTACAGGGGGTTGAACCAAATATCACGCAAGTCAATAAGACGTGCGGTGAAATTCCAACCAAGGAGATAAAATAGCATGTCTGGTCTAATGGTAAAATGGTCTGAAATCAATAATGATTAGTAGTTTCAAGTATCAAGTAAATGTGTTTTGAATTATGTGCAAATTGTGAAATAAATATGCTATTCAAAGGAAAATATCACGCATGGTTTTTGTCAACAACCTTGTATTTCATCATCACATACTCAATTAAGATACAACAGAATGGGGTGAAATTCCAGTTAATTTCTACATGAACTAAGCTTTAGTTACTTAGTTATTACCACTTTCACCATCAGATGCATCTCCCAGTCTGGCAATTGCATCAACAAGGGCCTGTTCATGTTCCTGCATTTCAAAGGAAATCATTATCGTTGAAATTAATGATTAAGTTTGGAGTTTAGAGAAAGTTGTTGATACTCACTTTTAGCATTTTCTTTGCTTTCTCCATTTCTGTGGGATCAGGATGACTGGCACCAAAAACCTTTTCAACCTGCTTTGATTACATTCCATTAAGTAATGTTGATTGTTGAGTAGCCATTAAAGTTTTAGAAATTTATGTTGGATGTGCTCATACCTCCTTGATAAGGGTATCCGTGTGGAGTATCTCAATATTACCTGTAGGTTTCTTCCTGCTTCCATTTCGTGACGAAGTGAAATCTTTCTTAGGCTGAACCTTCGTCATTCCCCTACCTCTTCCAGCACCAGTAACTGCACCACCTTGAGACATGGACTTTTTCATCCCTCTACCTACACCAGGCTGACTACCTTTATGAGGCATGTTGGGATCTTCACCCTCCCAACGAATATCTTCTTGAGACATCTAGTATTAAATAGATAGTTATTAGGATTTCATCATTGAGTGATGCATAGATAGTAATTGGCAACACCAATACAAAATCTTAGTTAAGTTTAATTGGTACAGAATACCGAATTTAGAGAAGTAGCAACACTGTCAAGTAGTAATGTAACCAAACACCGATGAAGGCTTCAGGAAGCTGGGGGGAAAATGCTTCAGGAAGTGTTGTTAACAACTGCAGCATCATGCTTAATCATCCCAATAAAATCAAGGGAGCCACAACTTCAATATGCAGCTATGTATTGTATAGTAAAGATGCAGCCTGATTTTCATTTTAAAAAGAACCAGCCCATACATGTTTGAAGCTTCATTTATTTAGATCAATATGCTGATCCAAATTAGGCAAGAACATTGATTATATGGCAATCCCTTCAACCACAAAAACTAGTGTTTAGACTGAAACCTTATCAAATTCATGAGATATTAAATACCTGTTTTAAGGTATGAGACTGTTTTAAGGTATGAGATTAATAGTATGATGCATATGATCACCATGAGAGGAGTAAGATATGTAGGGGGAAAAAGCTCTGGCTATGCTTTTCAGAAGGAAATAGCTAAAACTAGACGGTATATAACTACCATGGACTGAAGAATAGTGCCAGAATATCACCTCTTTAAGATTGACCCACTCCCATGTTTCATTTGCTGAATTCATATCATAGACTAAAGCATGCCGTCCCTGCCAAATATTAGGTAGAAATATTAAAAGAGTTCCATACATTACTCACTTTTTTTCGGTATACAATAAACATACCTTGGCAGGATTATAATCAGTTACAACAGCTTCATAGAAGTGGTTATCTTCAGGCCACCTTGTCCAAACTTTCTTTCCAATCAAAGGATCATAAGAAGATTCAGCAGCTCCATTTGCTGCAAAGGCACCTGAAGAGTCCCTCCTATTAGTGACTTGGCTTTTATTAGTAAGACCTGTAGAAGGGAACTGTATGGATTTCATTAAGGATGCACTAGTCCTTTTTAGTTATTGAAGAAAAGGAAACAAGTACTGCAGAGAAACTTTTATATCTTTTACTTGATATTCCAAAAGTGAAATGCTTACTGATTTTGGCTTATTTGTCTTTGGTCCTGATGAAGATCCATTCTTCAAGGTAGACGATGATGGTTGCAGAGATGGATGAACTGCCGGAGATGGTGCACCCAAGGATAACGAAGCCACAGATTGTGATGTCTTTTGTTTCTTGCGAGAAGCAGAAACGGCAGGGCTCGGTGTGCAATCATGAGCTTGTGGAGCAGTATTTACTGTGCCAGGTTGGAGTCCACTTCCTTTTCTCCATTCTCTAACAGCACAATTGGTTACACCCCAGATCAAAATGCAGAACAAACCACGATTTGATCAATGGTATACATAATATGCTCAGTATAGAATATGACAACATATATGACCTTATCTTGCGGATGAGGTCATCAGCATTGACTCTGGGTAGAAGTTCTCTGTGTTCTTCATCTGATACTCTTAACTCCTTCCTAAGCTCTGTAATCAAACTTTGTTTTTCCTGAAGTGCATAGGAACAAAAGATCTCACTGTTATTCCTATCCAAAATGATTCATAGAAAAGCTGAACCAAAGAAAGATGTGGTTACCCAAGTAAGTGTATCAGATTGAGCTTTAAAAGCCCGCAAGACAGAGGTGTATGCTTCAAGCTCAATGTTGTGAATCTGGGTTTCCATGTCATTTTGCATCCTAGGAAATGGACCGGAGCCTACAACTGCTGATCTTCCATTTCCAGCAGGATGGTCTGGTCTTTGAAATCTATTTTGATGGGAAGGAGGAAGATCATCATCTGTTCCTGCAGGAATTTCAGATTATGTAAATCAATATGGAAGCAACCTTTTGGATACAATCATACAAAAGCCGCGATGTATGCTGTATGGTAGAGCAGACAAAAAATTACCTAAAATGGTTATAGCTATATCTGAAATGTTCACTCATCTCATTCTATGAGATCTAGTTTTAATCATGGAAAGATTATGACAGTAGAGCAGACCACTACCATGGTCTGCGCTTAACATTGTGCACAACAATTATGTCTAAGAAAATTTAAGAGGACTAATGCCAAATATAGAACTAAATATAATATCTGCATTTGATTGAGCCTTGTTGGAACAGAAAAGTAGGATGCAAATTTCAGATTTATTAGTGACAAGAATATTTCTCAGTTGGATGCAAAATGATGCATGCTTTCATCGTTCCAACCACGACTTTCTTGTCTGTGAGAGAGAGAGAGAGAGAGAGAGAGAATAAAAAGTAGACATCTTATGGGACAAATTGCTGTTATAAGTGCTGCCAAAAATTCGTCCATCGGGTGCGGGAGTGGTACTTATTTGAACATTTTAAGTCAGATTCAAATTAGACAGAACAAATTGGAAAATATGATCATTTCTGTTATAAATCAGACATGGTGCAAGTCACAAGTTTCAACTTTTTAGGTCAACATATATATTCTAATTTTTTTTATTCAGATTTGACTATAGGTGTTCATAGTCTATGACATGATTTACTCCTGGTCACAATATGGCAGGACACGAAGGCAAGACACACAGTAAGTACATCTATCTGTTCTTTTTATTGTTCTACACCTTTCCCTTAAGAACTATTTTTCATTGCAACATTATTAACTTGCCAACATTCACAAGTAATAAGAAAAAAACTATTATCAGTATTAAATGTGTTCATTTCTAGGATTTAGGACACCAATCATGTGACACCCAACTTCAAATATTTTAAGACCACAATGTGTATATAAGATGAGAATCAGGATTACCAATAGAGGGGTAAAATAAAGTTATTCAAGTCACTTGTTTAGTACCAGCATCATGTATCCATGCTGTCAACCAAATAAACCTAAAAGAAGTCTAATTTGATTTCAATCAAAGACAACAGCACTTGTAATACTAAGAACCAGCGTCAGATCAACAAAATACATTATTCAAAACTATTCCTAATTAGATGTCTTCTAACTAATGAATTCGATAAAGAAGACCAATACCCTAATCCCCAAATTAAGCAAACTCATTCTAGCAATTATCAATTCAAACACCTTCTCCACCATCCATAAGAAGCCGCAACTATTCACAACAAGCATGCTGCTTTGGGAACAAAGCTTCAACGTCAAATAATAACAGCAGCAGAAAAACTGTTTGTTTAGGAATAAGAGTAGCAAAAGTGCTACTTCAGTCCAGTGTCAGTAAAGAAACTGAACCAAGTTGAATTAATGTAAAGAAGATGAAATAAGTAGAATAGAGTAAAAACACAATCTTTCATCATAAACAAAACACAACCCAGAAAGGGTAACGACCTAGAGACCTAGAAACCACACTACAGAAAAATTATAATCCCAAAGGGGGTAAAAATCGAAACTTAAAAATGACGAACCACTGCTGTCGGAGAGATCAAGTTCCATTGAAGTCAATTGGCAGCTGAATCCGTGGGGACCGACCCAGAAGCTGAAGAAAGTTTGGAAATCAAGGCCAACGGAATGCGATCAATGTCTTCCTTTCAGCCTAGCGCCGAGGTTTACGATAGTTCAAAATGTTTGGGGCTAAATTTTGATTTTAGTATAATATAGGGGCAACAAAAACTTGTGAACTACTATGGGCAGCGACGGTCAGAACTCAGAAACACCGGGCGCCGGCACTGCTTTCCTCTTTCACTGTTAGTGGGCGAGTTGAGTAATTAATAATTTAATAATTATTGTTATGATAAAGTAATACTCCCTCAATTCCATAAAAAAAATTGTTGTACACAATTTATGATCTAATTAATTTATATATTGTTTAAAATAATTAATTGATTTATAATTTGGCTAAAACATCTTTATTTAACAAGAGGAGAAATATAATTATTGGTTCACTAATTTAAAATAATTGAGATATGTGAAAATTAGAGATGATAAGTAAAATATATGATATTAAATAAGGGTATAGATGAAAAATGAGTGAGATAAATAGTCTTGAAATAATTTTTTTTGAAAATAGTTGAAAAACTTAAAAAAAAAGTTGGATTGGTTGGATGATTATTTATGATAAGTATTATCATATTTTGTTGTATAAGCTAAGATAATTATTTGCTAAAGCTTGCCACCACCTAGCAAACAAAGCAGTGCCGACGACAAGTCCAAGGCATGGAGGTACGACATCTGGTCTTGACTCGGGACAAGAAGGAGGCGAAACGAGGCAAGGGATTCCGAGGGCGAGAATGGAGAAGACGACGATGACTTTTTCCGGAGTTGCGTAAATCTTTTCATCGATGACATCTCTAAGCTGGTGGGGTACAATCGAATTAGGGATCTCTTTTAGCAAGATGGGAGGCCTAAAAAAAAATTATTCAAAGAAAGAGGAAGAAGGGACAGCGATGGCGATTTGGATTTGTTAGGTTTTCATCTTTGCATAGTGCAGAAATGGCAATCAAGTTTCCGAATGGGTTCAAAGTGGGCGGTGCCTCCGTGGCTGTCAAGCGGGCGAGATTTTCTTTCCCTGGTGGCTCCAATTTGGGTTCCTCGAAGTCGTTTTTGGCGAAGAGGTTGGGGGGTTGTGTTTTGCAGGGACAATAGGTGAAGGGGCCTGGAATGTTGGTTTCAGGCTTGTCTCGGAGGGATGTGTTAGCTGCAGACCCAAAGGCTTATTAGGAGATTTTCTTCTCACAATACGAGGAGAGGTTCGTTGTGGATAATTGCTTATGTGACTTGAGGCCAAGGGTACTGATAGAGTTTCTCTTCCCGAAGATTTCTTCTTAGGATTTCAGGACTGTGTGCCGGGGATAGAAGGTCCAGATGTTGATGATGACCTGACAGTGGAGGGCCACAATCCAAAGGATAGTGTTGGTGTGTCGAAGGTGATGGTGGGGGAGCAGAGTTTTGTGGGTCTCAATTTTCTGCTAGTAGGGGCTGTTTTAATCTCGAGGTCTTTGGGGAATCTTAAAGATCGTTGTCTATTTTTGGTGTTGATTTCGGGTTTGAAGACATGTAGAGGGATTTTGTGGTATGGGATCCTAAGATGTTTTATTTTATGAAATCTTCTCCTTTTCCCTTTGGCTCCTTGAGTTCGTGCTCTTCGATTTTGGCGGATCCGTCCTCTGTTGCGGTGGGATCCTTTGTTTCTGTTGGTGTCCCGATGTTTATTCCTTCTCGTGCTCTATGTTCAAGTGTTGAGGGGAGGGAGATGCTCAGACTTTTATCGAATTGGGTTGTGGAGGCTGATTCTGCAGGTTTTCACTGTGTTTTGGATTCCAATCTGAGCCGTAATAGGGGGTGATGTCTTAAGAAAACGGACGATCAGTTTGATCCTACCTCTCCTGGAGCAAAAGTGCATCGAGCTTGGAGAAGACTTAGAAAATTGTAACACATGAGGATAGAGAAGCGAGCTCCAGACGAGGGTTTCTTTTGCTCCTTATAGATGAGGCAATGTGAGGATGGCTTTGTCGTTATGGGTAATGAGTTGATGCTCTTGGAGCATCGGGGCCCCCAAGGTGTTATGACGAGGATGAGGAGTGCTCTATTCATGGGGAAAAGACTAGGCTTGGTATGTGATTGCTCTTATGAGGCTGCCCTTCAAGACCTAGTTGTCCAAATTGGTTCTTGCTTTTTAGATAGAGTTGAGCTGAAGTAATGTACCATGGCTTGTTTGTAGTCTTTATTTGGGTTTTGTGAGCTGTTTCGCTCTCCTATTGTTGCTTTCTTTGGTTTTTTTTGGGTCTTTGGTTGTGTTGTTTTGTGGGTGTCTGGTTTGGCTTGGGTTTCGTTTCTGCTCTTCCATGTGGGTGTTAGTCTTGGTTGCTTGTTTTTTAGCTGGCTTCTCTTTTTTTCTAGTTCTTGCCACCTAGCGACTTTGATTGTGTATTCTTGCCTATTACAATAATATATATTTTTACTATCTAAAAAAATAAATTAGACATGACCAATTTCGTTATTCGGTGGTAATATTCCAAGCTTATCCATATGATTTATACACTCGAGTTTGAGGGGATAAAAACATAATTAGCTTGGTACAACAATTTAAAAAGTATTTTTCAGTTTGTTTTCGCAATTTTATTTCAAATTAGTGAAGGCCTACTAAATCGTGAATTTAAAAACCATTTGAAATTAAAGCTATTAATTTTTTTTTTATTTCAATTTTTTTATTAATTTTAAGTACAAGGTAAATAATAGGTAGTCCTACCATCCGATGAAAGATATATGTGGACAAAAAAAAGGTGTTCCTATTAAACGAATTTTGACAAAAATTAAATCAAATTCAATAGTTGTTGATGATTTTAATATTCAAGTTTTTACATAATTATATTTTACATTTAGGTAGCGTTTGGCACAGCTTTTTTTTAGCTTAAAAGTTACTTTTAAGTTAAAGCTCACAATAAGATCTTAAAAAAAAAGGCAAAAGCTGTTTGCCAGTTTTCATTTTTTTTAACTTAAAAGTTACTTTTAAGTTAAAAGTTGTTTGGTGGTCGGAGGCAGTGGTGGTGGCCGAAGGTGGTGGTGGTGGTCGAAGGCGACGGTGGTGGTCGAAGGTGGTGGCGGTGGACGGAGGCGGTGGTGGTGGCCGGATGTGGTGGTGGTGGCCGGAGGTGGCGACGGTGGTCAGAGGTGGCGGTGGTGGTGGCCGGAGGCGGCAGCGGTAGTTGGAGGCGATGTTGGTGGTCGAAGGTGGCGGTGGGGGTTAGAGGCGGTGGTGGTGGTCGGAGGCAGTGGTGGTGGCCGGAGGCGGTGGTGGCCAGGGCGGTGGTGGCAGTGGTGGTGGCCAGAGATGGTGGTGGTGGTCGGAGGTGGTGGTGGTGGTCGGAGGTGGCGACGGTGGTGGTCGGAGGCGGTGGTGGCTGGAGGCGGTGGTGGTCGAAGGTGGTGGTGGTGGCCGAAGGCGGTGGTGGCCGGGGCGGTAGGAAGTGAAGAAAGTAACTTATTAGAAAAAAGCTCCCTCAATTAACTTTTTACTTAAAAGTTACTTTTCAACATTTTGTATGTAAAAAAAAAGTAACTTAAAAGTAACTTATTTTTTAAGATCTTATACAAAATTGTGTTTGGCCCAACTTATCTTAAAAGCAACTTAAAAGTCAAAAAAAAGTTGGGTCAAACACTATCTTAGTCTGTTTACTCAAAATATGATAATCAAATTGGATAATAAATATGAGCAAATATATAAAATGGTAATATATAAAGAGGTTTGAATGACTAAAATAAAACAAATATGAAGGAAACTTTTAGTGCTATCTCAAATCATGTATAAATTAAAAAAAAAGTTTTTTTTTATGTTATATGTGGAAAGACAAATTATGGAAATAATTACTCTAAAACATCTTGACACAGTAAGGCTATCACAGCAAAGGGCGGAAGTCTCCAAATCTAAAATGGGGTTTCCACCGCGATTGCATCGCGAGCTAGGGCATCAGATGATTGAGTGTTATAGTTGAAGTTTTACATAAACTTTTAAAATGAGATCATTGTGTAATGTTATTTGGTAAGATTTGAATTATCTCATCAATACTCCTCAACAATCTTTAAAGCACTTATTAATAGTTCTCCCAAAATAATTTGAAGCATTTGATGAAGTGTTTAACTCATATTCTAAAAACACTTGTAAGAAACTAATAATATTTTAGTTCATATGTTTATTAAATTATTCAAATGAAAAAAATATGAAGAGGCATCACCATCACTCGGTATCCTCTACAAGCACCACTATTAATATCTGACACCCTCAGTCGTGGTAACTTGACATCCTCCACTTATGCTATCGCTCCTTCACCGTTATTAACCAAAACCTTATGCCACTATCACTATTGACACCATTCATTATCACTACTACCATTGTGTGTACGTCCCACCACCACGGTCAACCCACATCCTCCATGCCCACTGCCACCTAACACTCTCAACCACTATTATTACTTAGTTTCCTCCACCATCTACACCACTCGGTACCTTCTGTTGTCACTATCGTTTATCATTATTCATCTTCGTTGCTATATCTCGATACCTTCCACTACCATTACCATCGCCCAAAACCTTTATGGGGAGGATGTGGAGGATGCTAGGTGGCAATGATGACACTAGAAGGTACCACACAACATCGACGATAATGGAAATAGTGACGATGATGGTGGAAGCAATGCTAATATGTTAGAAGTTCTTATGAGAGATGATGTTCATAAATTTATAAGATTGACAACTTTTAAAATTTAGAAAACACAAAAATTGGCATTGATTTATTTCATTTTATATTTTTGATTTATAAATCGAAGACTAATTCGTTTTTTCTTAATGAAATTTGTTGGACTTTCAATATGTCTATTTTAGTAAGGTGACAAAAAAATGTGTATGAAAATTAAGGGATTCAAGTGCAACAAACGAAATTGTTATGTTTTTTTTCATGAAAGGATACGTGTTTGGTTTAAGCGGCTAACGTTGGAATACATTGGATTGGGTTGGGTTGGGTTGGGTTGACCCGTAACCTGGTTTGGATTGAACGAACGAACGAACGAACGAACATTGTTTTGTGACATGAATTTTTTATTATAATTAATTAACGACAGTAGCGGAGAAGAGAAGATGGTGGTGACGCTCACTCATTTCTTCTTCTCTCCTACTAAAACCGCACTTTCTCCTTCCACTCTCCGACGCGCCGCCAGGAATTTCCATTTCTACCCTCGCCGTCGTCCTGTTACCGTTGCATGCGCCCGCCCTCTCATGGAGGATCAGGACCTTCACTCTGTGACCCAAGACTTTAAGAATCACAGTCTCCACGGTGGTCGCAACTTGAAGAATCTGGAAGATCTCAACTGGGACCATTCCTTCGTTCGAGAATTGCCCCCTGATCCCAGAACCGATTCCCTTCCTCGAGAGGTCTGGTCTTGTTGTTCTCTCTCAATTTCTAACTTGTCTCTTGTTTAGGTTTCAGATTTGCAAATTGCAATGTTTCATTTGTTCAGGTGTTGCATGCTTGTTATTCTAAAGTATCACCTTCAGTGGAAGTAGATGATCCTCAACTTGTGGCTTGGTCCCAACCGGTTGCTGACCTGCTCGATTTGGACCATAAAGAGTGAGTCCTGTTTACTCATACATGCTTCTTCTTTACACGGGATCTCAAATTCTTATTTCCATAAATGCATGTGTTACGCAAGTCTTGTCATGTTACAAATCTTATCATAATAATCAATACAAGGGCTATTTATGCTGGATTAACTCTACAAGTACATAAACAATCTGCTGGAGACTTCCTAAACCATATAGTATCCTAAAAACACTTCTATTGTATCGTAGAAACCAAAGATGGCCTAAAATAGCCGAACTTTACCCTTCAAAAAATATAATAAAAAAAGAAAAGAAAAGAAAGACTGAAGCTAGGGCGGTAAAGAGCTAATAAGAAAGTAATGTCCATGTGGTAGAGGTGAGAATGTTACAATGGATGAGTGATCACACAAGACAAGATAGAATTTGAAATGGAAACATTTGAGAGATATTTGGCGCAGCACCGATTGTAGAAAAAATGATAACGTCTTTCCTTAAGTGGCATGGACATGTATAGAGAACAGGGACGGAACTAGAAAAAAATGGTATTGGGGGGGGGTGGCGAAAACTTGTCAAATTAAGTAAAATCAACAACGGCAAATTGGAGAAGACACTAAAAATTTTCAGGGAGCCAACATAAAGTTTGATTGAGGAAATGTTTTCTCTTCGGGGGCGACCGCCCCATTTCTAATAGACCTGGGTCCGTCCCTGATAGAGAAGATTCCTTGAAGCTCTTGTAGCAAGGTAGAGCATATGGAGAATAGTCTAATAGGTAGATTTAGAGGGAGAACAAAGAAAACTATAAGTCATACCATTAATAGAGATTTGGATTTAAGTGCTTTATCCTTAGGCATGATTCAAAATAGGACATTGTAGTGCCGTTTGATTCATTTAGCCGACTCCACTTTAATGAGAAAAAAACTTTCTTTATTGTTGTTTTTGCTCTCTTGGACTCAAAATCATGTGCCTACTAGACACGTGTCTAGTAAGCTTCTCTTCAGTTTCTAAATTCTTGTGTTTGGGTTTCAGATTTGAAAGGCCAGATTTTCCCCTTTTCTTCTCTGGCGCATCACCTTTGGTTGGAGCGTAAGTGTTGAACATATGTCAGCAGATTTTTAGGTTGGTTAATGATGGTGCAATTATCCATGATTGACCTTCTGCTTTACAGGTTTCCTTATGCTCAGTGCTATGGTGGACATCAATTTGGCATGTGGGCTGGGCAGTTGGGTGATGGTAGGGCAATTACGCTAGGGGAGATAGTGAATGCGAAGTCTGAAAGGTGGGAATTGCAACTTAAAGGTTCCGGGAAGACTCCTTACAGTCGGTTTGCTGATGGCCTTGCAGTACTACGTAGCAGCATCAGGGAGTTCCTTTGCAGTGAAGCAATGCACCACCTGGGGATACCAACCAGTCGTGCCCTTTGTCTTGTGACCACTGGGAAGTTGGTGACTCGAGACATGTTCTATGAGTATGCTCACAGACCTTTCACTAATGCTTACTTTTTTTTATCTGTTTCTCAGTTTAAACTTTAGTTAATGCCTCTAGCTTGTTATCGTTTATTAAAAATTGCATCCTCTGCGTAATTGGATGGTAACCAAGTTCTTGTTATATGAACTTTGAGGTTCAAAGAATGAATGGCATAATCAATCCTTTCCCTCCCATTTACCATCTGTAATGAAGAAAAAATTTCTGCACCTGAGCATTTTCAGTGTCAGCCTTCTTGAAATTAGCATCATACTCTATGCATAGTAGTAGAATTTAGGCATTGTTCACAAGAGAAAAAAAGAACTAAAGGTTTTATTTTAGTTTTATTATGATGAATACCTGGAATTGGAGATTGAAACACTAGGCTTACAAAGTGTATTCTGCAGATATACAAAATTAATTACTTTAATATGTTGTTAATGTCACACATGCAGTGGCAATCCAAAAGAAGAACCTGGTGCAATAGTTTGCAGAGTGGCCCAATCTTTTCTGCGTTTTGGGTCATACCAATTACATGCCTCCAGAGGTAATGGGGACCTAGGTATTGTTCGTGGTTTGGCAGACTATGCTATCAAGCACCACTTTCCTCATATAGAAAACATGAGTAAGAGCGAGAGCTTATCTTTCAGTATTGGTGATGAAGATCATTCTGTTGTGGATCTTACTTCAAACAAGTATGCAGGTAAGAAAATAAACTTTTTTGGAGGTGGTGACTTTTTTTACCCCAAACATTATGTTGAAAAGAGGACCGAATAACCACCCAAATGGTTCTTCTGTTTGAATTTTGAACCGAATAAGCACTTGATGGTTATTTGGTCCTTCAGCTTAATATTACTCAACCTAATCTTCTCATTCTTTCTTCTCTCTGTAAACTGAATATATGACTTTAAATAACTAATTCAAACTTGGGGACCAAGTAATCCAGAGCAATTGGGTTGATCCGGTTGTGTGCTTGGATTATGGTGGTAGGAAGTTGGGCTTTGCCTTTGAGACCCGTTATGGTCCGGTTACTTTTTCTAGATTTTTTTATCAGCTCCTCCATAACTTAGACTATAGAAGCTTTTGTTATATTTCTAGAAACATGGTTCTGTGTTATCTTCAATTTTATGGGATGTGGTATTTAGTTACTTTTCTGGAAATTTGTTTTAGAAGTGAACTATAATGTTTGACTGTCTATCCCTTATTTTTTAAATGGTATTCTATGCCAGCATGGGCGGTGGAGGTTGCTGAACGTACTGCTTCCCTGATTGCTAGATGGCAGGGGGTTGGTTTCACTCATGGTGTGATGAACACGGATAACATGAGCATTTTGGGTCTTACTATTGATTACGGCCCATTTGGATTTTTGGATGCTTTTGACCCTAAATTTACGCCAAATACCACAGATCTTCCAGGTAGAAGATACTGTTTTGCAAACCAGCCTGATATTGGTTTATGGAATCTTGCCCAGTTCACAGCAGCACTGGCAGCTGCTAATTTAATAGATGATAAAGAGGCTAATTATGCTATGGAAAGGTAGAAGTAACACACCTGATATCTTTTTCCTTTTTTCTTTCGTTGTCTTTTCTTTTCTTTTTTTCCTTTTACTTCTGGGAGAAATAGGTGTGAATTGCTTTTAAATGTTTCACCTTATGCTTGGTTCATTTCAGATATGGAACAAGATTTATGGATGATTATCAAGCTATAATGACCAAAAAGCTAGGCCTCCCTAAGTACAACAAGCAGCTGATTGGTAAACTTCTTAGTAACATGGCTGTTGACAAAGTTGATTACACAAACTTCTTTCGTACGCTTTCAAATATTAAAGCAGACACAAGCATTCCAGATGATGAATTGTTAGCCCCGCTAAAGTCAGTGCTCTTAGATATGGGCAAGGAACGTAAGGAAGCTTGGACCAGTTGGTTAAAAACCTACATTCATGAGGTACAGTTGTTTTATGCGTTTTCTTGGTTAAGTGAGGCAGTTTAAGAAAACAAAATGCTCAAAGTTAAATGCCAAAATGAAGGGGGAATAATGCATCTAGGCTGATTATGCATCACTGCCAGTAACTTTTCTTACTTCTTTCCTTGTATCCCTGGGGATTGTATACGCATGGCTTGTCTGAGCAGGTCCATTGCCATTCTTAAATCTTAGGTCGGTTTATATTTTTAACCTCTGGAACTCCATGTACATTTTTATGCTGTTTTTAGGAACACATCCCTGCATAAAGCCATCCCCATTTATGGATTTATTTTCTCAGGCACAAAAATTCTAGTTTTTTCTGCCTGCATTACATAATCCTACTTTTGACAGGATTCATCCTTATGTAATTCTCTGGCCCATTTAGAAGTTTCAAGTGGCACAATCTTGGATCAATACTTGTTAAATTGATGGTTCATTTATCTTTATGTGACCAATCGTTTGCAATATGTATACTATTTTTGCAACATTTCCATTCAGATTTCAGAAAATGAGCAAGTACGCAGTTTAACTAGCTGATGACTTAGTATATTATTTGGGCTTTCTGAGTATTTTCCTGAGATTTGGATATGAGATTTTGCTTTTAGTTGGGACTATCATCACAGCCATGCGATAATCATCATTTGATTTTTTTTTTCTTGTTCCTCGATCTAATGAATATCGCTACGAGCAAATAATTTATGGTAGATTAAATCGGTTAAATCAATTGACCGAGATGTCTCCTGCTTTGTCATCTCACATCATTGGCTTTGGGTTTATGCAGCTGTCTACAGGTGGTATTTCTGATGATGAGAGGAAGACCTCAATGGATTCGGTAAATCCTAAATATATTCTCAGGAACTATCTCTGCCAGACTGCGATTGATGCTGCTGAAATTGGTGATTTTGGAGAAGTCCGTAGGTTGCTTAAATTAATGGAGCATCCTTTTGATGAGCAACCAGGAATGGAAAAGTATGCTCGCTTGCCCCCAGCATGGGCATATCGACCAGGCGTATGTATGCTTTCTTGTTCTTCATGAGTTGCTTGCTCAGGTAGGCGTATTTCAGCTGCCAGAAATAGGAGAAAAGGATATATAAAAAAGAAACAAAGAAAGAAACTTGAACACACAGAAACTAGGAATTGATAAAAAAAATAGTGTGTATTTGACTATTTGTAATGTACAAGTACAGTTGAGTTTGAAAACAACACTGGAAGAGAAGAATCATCACTTCCACTTCCAGTTAGACAACAATTGGGATTTGGGATGCTCTTTATAGTTTATAAATAGTTAAGTTACTATTATTTTATTTTTTTCATTCTCTCCTTCCCTCTCTCCCCTTTTTCTTCTTAACTAATCACGGCCCAAGCTGTTTTTTTTTCTTGCATGTGATTGACAATTAACTTGTATCGAATGCAATCAATCCCTCTTGCTCACGCCACAATCAGGGAAATGGTAGTGTTTACATGAGAGTTTTGAGTAGAAAGCAAGCAAAAGGAAAAGGGCTCAAAAAACCAGACTTTCAACTTTTCCAAAGGGCGAAGCAAGCATATATACCACCGTGTAATGAGCTTATAAAAACATCCAGAAAAAGGCATTTTGAGCCGGTGAGCTAATTGCCATAAAAACACACATCCTATTTATGAGTTTTTTTCCTGCATTTTCAGCATTCCTTCATACATACATCTCCAACCTAATATGACTGTGCATCAAAGCTGTGCCACCCAAAGAATCAATCTTTACCTCAAACAGAACCACTTGTCTACTCTTACCCAAAGAATCAATCTTTGTCCCAAACAGAACCACTTGTCCACTCTTCCTTTACACTGGGCAATCTAGGGGGTTGTCCAAGTTGCACATTTATAAAAACATCTCATTGTGAAACCTTAAGGTCTTTCAGGACTGGAATAAAAGTGCAACAGTGAAGCCATAATCAGAAGCCTCTTGTATCTTGTGGCATTGCAGTGACCGAAATTGCAAGTGAGTCATGGAAACAAGCAGAGTGAGAATGAATGCTGGGATACTTCTTCTCTACCTGACTTTAGCTACCATATCTCTCACTCATTGTGGTAAGCCCACCTCTATAAGGGTAAATAGGTTCACCCCCACATGCTTTTCTTTGTTTGGGGGGGATGAGGGGATGTATTAACTATATCATCCCAATTTCCCCCAAATTTTGCATTTCTAGGTAGAAGACTTAACCATGATCTTGCATGGAAGTTGTTTGCATGTTAGAGTATATTTAGAATCGTCTCTATATCGGTCCACAAGGTATGTCATAAATCATGATCAATCAAATAAGGCACCTGAATGTAGTAACAATACATTATATTATTGAGAACAAGCAAATTTTGATGGTAATAAGTTCACAGCTTAAAAGCCTGTTGACTTTCCCCTTTGCAGATGCAGCAGATAGATCAATGAGACTATGGAAAGGTCCTAGAAATAGCAGAAATATAATCAACAAGAACCTAAAGAAGTTGAAAACGATTAAGCATTTGGATCTTGATCCATCTACATTTTCATCAAATGTACAACCCTACAGTGTTAGCTCCCCATATTCTTCGCCTCCTTATGGATCACTAGCCTCAATTTCATTGATAGAAAACAGCCCTCCGTATTGTGTGAACCCACCACCTGGTACTCCTACCACTACTCCAACACCAACAGCAACAGGCTTTCAACCAACCCTACCCTCACCTCCTTACTATTACTCTTCACCAGTTCTTCCAACACCATCAATCATTACACCAGGCCCACCAGGGTTTTTACCCCCACCAACACCTGACATTACTCCAAGCCCGCCTAGCGACACACCTGGCTCACCTGAACCTATACTTAATCCTCCCATTATTTTTCCAGGCCCACCTGGGTCATCAATGAGCCCACCAGGGTTTTTACCCCCACCAACACCTGACATTATTCCAAGCCCGCCTAGCGACACACCTGGCTCACCTGAACCTATACTTAATCCTCCCATTATATTTCCAGGCCCACCTGGGTCATCAATGAGCCCACCATATTATGAGCCCGCACCACCTTCCTTTGAGCCCGCACCACCATTCATTCCATCCCCTACTGATGGAACCACCTTCAGCCCACCAACTAGTGTTCCTTCCCCTGCTGGTGGTGGCAGCACCCCTAGCCCACCAAGTGTGTTTGAGCCACCTGTGGTGTACCCACCACCAAGTGGGCCACCAGCACCCAACACTGCCCCACAGGCCACCTTGTGGTGTGTGGCAAAGTCGGCGGTCCCAGACCCAATCATCCAAGAGGCGATGAACTATGCTTGTTGGTCAGGAGCTGATTGCACATCAATTCAGCCCAATGGGCCTTGCTATGAGCCCGACACTGTAATTGCACATGCTTCATACGCTTTCAATAGTTACTGGCAAAGGAATAAAGCCGCTGGTGGCACTTGCTCGTTTGGAGGGACAGCCATTTTGGTTTCAGTTGATCCTAGTAAGTCAGTCATACATTCACTTTAATTCTCTATTGTTTATGCTAAAGAAACTTATAATTAACCTCACTTTTGTTTTGGTCTCTTTTATTATAATTATAATACTCACTAATGCTACATTTTGCTTCACAACAGGCTACGATGGATGCCGTTTCATCTACAACTAATCAAGAGAGTTTTTCCTTTTTTCTGTTTACTTTTATTCACAACATAGCCAAGCCACTTTTGGAGCCAAACGATACTTGAAGAATGAAGAAAATCTCACTTTCATATCCTTCCCTTTTTCTTGTGGAAATAAGTCATGTATGTATGTATGCAACGGTGAATTACACACACAGATTTTGATTTGTGTAAGTAATGTAGAATTCGACCAATGATTTGTAGCTTATTGTCATTGTTTTATTAAATTAACTCCTTGGCAGTATAAGAAACACTGGTTCGAATCAAACAAGAACACATAGATTAGATTAAAGTTCCATACAAATAAATCTTGTATTGGAATCAAATCCGGATACTAAACTTAGAACTTCTAACTAAATTAAAATTACATACAATAATTATTTTATAGACAAAAATATAAACTTAGAGCTCATATAAACATGCATAAGTAAAATTAGACAGCCTCTGAGGTAAGTGAATTTGGGTAATTAAGTTAGACAGCCCCTGTACTACAGATAAAGTTCCAAGGCTCATAGGAAAAAATTTCAAGACTTGGAGCATGGGTCACTAACGCTTCACCTCTCACTCATTCAACAGAGAAGAAGCTCAATTTAGTGATCCACACTTTATAGATGGAGGACAAATTTGTGAAGAAACATATATATAATCATATACTATACATACTTAAATTAAGTTGCTAGCTGTTTGACTATCTTTCCCATAGGCTTTCACCTTCCAAATGTGTGCCACTTCCTCAAACGTCAACCCTTTGGTCTCTGGCATGAAGACGATTACAAAACCAATTGTGATCACAGCTATCACCAAAAGAACCATGAAACTCTGACCAAGCCCAATAGCCTCAACAACTGAAAGGAAACTGGTAGACATTATCACACTGCAAATCCAGTTCACTGTTGCTGACATGCCACCACAAATTCCCCTATACTCTTGAGGATATATCTCTGAGTTCACAGTCCAAGGCACAGGACCCATTCCTGGTGCAAAGAAAGCAATGTACAGAGCCAAACCCAAAACTGCAATCCACCCAAGTGTTGGATTTGTGTCACCTTGTCCCATCATATAGCAAGCTGTGGAGAGGACACCCAAGGACACAACCACACCTGCTAAACTTCCAAGAGCCAATTTTTTCCTCCCCAAAGCATCAATGAGGTAAATGCCAAGAACTGTGCCTGCTGCATTCATGCCAGAGACAATAAGGGACAGGAAAAGAGCTGCTTGGTTTGATTTGAAGCCTGCCATCTGTATGATGGTGGGACTGTAGTACATCACAATGCTGATACCAGTAAACTGCTGGAAAGCCTGAAGTCCAGCCCCACAAGTGAATGCCATTCTGATTTCTTTCATCCTGAATACATCACTGTACTTCACTTTCACCTCACTTTTTCTTTCTTGCTCTAGGTGTTCTTCAAGAATCTCAATCTCATCTTCCAAGCGAGGTGATGAGTAAATCTTGGAAAGCACACTGATAGCTTCTTCTTTCCTATTCTGTTTCATCAAAATGAAAAATGAAATGAGGCTACATGATAAAATTAAGGAATTGTTTTAGCTATGAATGAATGAATATGGAGAATCTGTTTCTGTTTTACCTTCATATACAGCCATCTAGGGGACTCAGGGAGAAAGGACATGAGAAGGAACTGGATGAGAGCTGGTGTACCTGCAAGTCCAAGCATCCATCTCCATGTCCCAGGAACCTGCATACAAAGAATTGTTTAAGCATATGTAAATAAGTGCATGTTGGGATGAGCATTGTCGTGGATTGAAAGTGAAGTGATTTACATTTACATTTACATTTAAGAAAGAATGGTTGAGAAAAGAAACAAAACATTATTGCTATTTATGTATGTATGTATATGATTGATGATTGAATAGAAGCAAGGAAGGTTAAGTTAATTAATTAGGCTTACTCTTGTCAAGCCATAATTGATGACAAAGGAAAGAAACTGTCCACCAGTGATCATAAGAGTATTGGCGCTGACCAATCCTCCTCTGATTTCAGATGGTGATGCTTCTGCAATGTAGACAGGAGCAGTAACAGAGGCAAAACCAACTCCTAATCCAACGAGAAAACGACCAGCTATGATAACATAAGGATTTGGTGCAAGCGCCATTATAATTGATCCAGCCATGAAGTTCACATCCGCAATAATAGTGGCACTCTTACGCCCCAATGAATCATTAATGACACCGCCAATGGCAGCACCGAAAATGGCACCAACCAAGGCCGTTCCAACAATCAATTCCTGTATGAAACTGCTATTCTTCACCAGCTCAAAATCCTCTTTGATGTATAGAAGGGCGCCTGATATTACACCTGCATGCACATTCAAATCATATCATATTATATTGGATGGAACTGGAACCAATCAAATCAAATCAAAATAATTAATGAATCAAGATATACCTGTATCATAGCCGAAAAGAAGACCACCAATGCCGGCTGCGAAAGTGATTCCGAGGATGTAAGAGTTTTGGAAAATGGCGATTCTCCGGTCGGGATGCATCTCCAGGTAACCGGAGCTACCGGCTTTCATAGACATCCCCATGTCCATGCCCACCATTTTTGTTTGTTTGATTGTTTAAATTAGCAATTCAAACAAACAAACAAACAAAGACTACGGTGTTGTTGTTGTTGTTGTTGTTGTCTGAGTCTGAGGAAATGGAATTGAAAAATGAAGAAGATGAATTTGAAAGATGAGTAATTTAGGAGACAAGCATGGATGCATTTTTATAGAGCGTGGAAACCCAAATTTGGAAGTCCAGAGAGTTACGTTGTGCGTCCCTAGAAACTCGTTACCATTCGTCATTCTGGCGAGTGTTAACTAACAAAACAACATTACATTTTCATTTACATTTACATAGCATTAGCATGCATAACTCGTTGCTGTCCTTTCTTTTTTTGGCTTAACTCCTCATTATTCTAGTTATCTTACAGCTAAACCAACCATTCATATTCATATTCATCTTCATGTTGTTAATCAAACAACTATATATAGAATCCTTAATATATACCATATATTTAAACCTAAACATATATTTTACAAGCTATACCATTCTGATCACTTGAGTTGTGTTATTAAGCTCCATCAATTTTGTATTAATATATATATTCTTTATTTTTTTAACGTCATATATTCGTTGTTAGTAATCTTCCATCACCTTCTCATCTTACACATTTTAATATCTTTCCCTACATGTTTTTTATTCAAAAATCTACTACGATTGAACCTTTGTGGACTTGAGCCATCGGTTGGCGAACGACTCTACTTCTCATGAGTGACTCCTCTAACTAGCAAGGGACACCACATTTGGTGAGCCATGACTCTACATCTGGCGAGTCACTCATCTATCTAGCAAGCGACAACTCATCTGACAAGCAACTTTACATCCAGCGAATGACTCATCTACTTTGAAAGTGACACCTACACTTAGTGAGCCATTAGATAGAATCCTACGACGATTACTTTCTATGTGGGTGATCTTGTCCTGTCTTTGTATATTCATCGTCTCTTTGGCATTTCATGCATTATTGAGAGTTTTAGACGACTCTGCCCCCTTTAGGCAGGTTATGTTTCTATGAGCTATTTTGCACCAAAGCCAAAATTAATGTATTTAGGGTTACATACTTCTATAAAAGAGGAGATTGCTTATTGTAATACCCATATTTATTTAAATACCAAAGACGATTAGGTTTTTTATTAAAAAAAATTTGAAAGCTTGTTCGTACATCGCTTCACTCAATGTGAATACTTTAACATAAGAGAGTTGTTTTCCAACAATCTACCATATAGGATCTTTCACTACATGTTAAATACACACTCCGGTGACACTTTCTCCTCAAATTTTAATTTCATATATCATTAAATATTTGCAGCCTTATTGATTATTAATAGTTATCTTTTCACTATTCTAACTTATAATTGACTTTCAAATTCAATCTCACTCCATAATTTATTTGCATTATACTTTTTTCATTCTTAAGTTTTTTCCCAATATTTGCAGTTGCCAATACAAGGTCTAAATCCTACTAAAATTCATGATATTTTTAGTTTGATTAATTGATTTAATGTGACAAATAAACATTTTTCAGAAGAAAAATGGCAACGAAATTTTATTAAATTAAAACCAAAAGCACATAGAGAATAAGGTCTTATTAGTAATTCTAAATTTGTATAAAATGGGCCACGTCTCAAGATTTATGTTGTTAAGAAATAGTTTGCAAATTAAGAACTCCTAATATACTTTGTTTAGCCCTCGGGGGAGCTGATAGCCTGATATAGTATACAAAGTGGATTATATTTATATTATTGTCTGAATTATGAATTTATAATGTGTGTGAAGGAAAACTGAACTATAAATATTTCACAGAAATCACAACCAATGATTATTAATTTATTTATAGTCTTATTTTGGTCCCCTGTCGGATGCAGACTTGTTCCATTAAGTACAGTCAAACCTTCGAGTTCGCGGTGCCTGCTCCTAATCCTAATCCTAAGGATCTAATCTAAATTATGCATGCATGCATGCATCTTTATCCACATTTTTTAATTACCATCATCTAAATGTATTTTTTTATCATCAACTTAAGACTTAAGAGATATTAATTTCTTTAAAAAAAAGGAGAAAGTTTAAAGAGATGGGTCGTTACTAACTAATGTTGGGAGAATAAGAAAATAACGTTACCTGATTGATTCAACTCAACGTGTCCTTAAATGGTAATGATCCTTCATTTGCCACCATCAGTGAAAAACACAAAACAAAGGAAAAGAAGATTGCAGAATCTGGATCATAAAATTTTCTGGGAAATCTTAGAAATTTCCCAGTAATTTTGATTTTGATACCCGTAAACATCACATCAGGTTCTGCTATATTCATTCACCCTGGCAATGGCATTGATGGTTTGAGGATTGATTGAATTTAGTAATTGTTTTGTATTAGAATTTTGGAGGATGACGAATAATCCTAGAAATACAATACAATCCACACCAGGAAGCTCAGGGTATTTGGATCTGTACCCTGAACGTAAAATGGCTTTTTTTGAGAATCCATATATCCTGGGACTCGCTGCTGTTGCTGGCATTGGTGGGTTGCTTTTTGGTTACGACACTGGTGTGATATCAGGAGCACTTCTATACATCAAAGATGATTTTGAGGCTGTGAGAGAAAGCAATTTTCTTCAGGAAACCATTGTGAGCATGGCAATTGCTGGGGCAATTATTGGAGCAGCAGCTGGTGGTTGGGTTAATGATGCTTATGGTCGAAAGAAGGCCACTCTCATTGCTGATGTTATCTTCATTTTCGGATCAATTTGCATGGCTGCTGCACCTGATCCTTATGTTCTCATCGTTGGCCGCCTTCTCGTCGGTTTCGGGGTAGGCATTGCTTCTGTCACCGCTCCCGTCTACATTGCTGAGGCTTCACCATCTGAAATTAGGGGTTCATTAGTTAGCACTAACTCACTCATGATAACTGGTGGCCAGTTTCTTTCCTATGTTGTTAACCTCGCTTTTACTCGGGTTAGTTACTTCTGTTTGTTTCTGTTAGAAATATAATATAAAATTATTCATGTACGTACGTCATCACATTCATTCTCCAGGTCCCTGGGACATGGAGATGGATGCTAGGAGTTTCAGCTGTGCCAGCAATAGTTCAGTTCATTCTCATGCTCTGCCTGCCAGAATCCCCAAGATGGCTCTTTACAAAGGTTCAAAACCTGCACTTTTTTTGCCTTTTGTCAAGAATTATATATATATATCTGCCCAATCCAACATGTTTAACTTGCACTGCAGAATAGGAAAAATGAAGCTGTTGATGTGCTTTCTAAGATCTATGACTTGTCTCGCTTAGAGGATGAAGTTGATTTCCTAACAGCTCAATCAGAGCAAGACCGCCAAAAGAGGAAGAATGTCAAATTCTGGAATGCTTTTAAATCTAAAGAAATCAGAATAGCATTCCTTGTTGGAGCAGGATTGCTGGTAATTAATTAACATAACTTTCTCATACTCTTTTCTTCTAAAACTTTGAAAATGTTTCTATACTTTACTAACCATATGTACGAACGAGTTAGTGATCTAGCTAATTACATTTTCAAAGCTTCAACTTTTATGTTCTAATCGCATCCCATGGTTGTATTGTATGTATGTACAGGCTTTTCAGCAATTCACGGGTATAAACACAGTGATGTACTACAGCCCAACAATTGTCCAAATGGCTGGCTTCCACTCCAATGAATTGGCTCTTCAACTTTCTCTCATAGTTGCTGCCATGAATGCAATTGGAACAGTTCTTGGAATTTACTTAATTGACTATTCAGGGAGGAAGAAACTAGCTCTTTCTAGCTTAGGAGGAGTGTTTGCATCTCTGATCCTCTTGTCCGTAGCATTCTTAAACAAATCGACATCTGCTGCAAATGACTGGTATGGATGGCTAGCAGTTTTGGGCTTAACCCTCTACATTGCTTTTTTCTCACCAGGGATGGGACCTGTGCCATGGACTGTCAACTCAGAGATATACCCTGAAGAGTACAGAGGAATTTGTGGGGGGATGGCAGCTACTCTGTGCTGGGTTTCAAACTTATTTGTGTCACTCAGCTTTCTCTCAGTTGTTGAAGCTCTAGGGACTGGTACCACTTTCTTGATTCTTGCTGGTATAACTGTGCTTGCCTTTCTGTTTGTCCTTGTGTATGTCCCTGAGACCAAAGGATTGACTTTTGATGAAGTGGAACTCATATGGAAGGAGAGAGCTTGGGGCAGCAACACAGACTCAACAAACCTTCTTCATGGGGATAATGAAAATCAATCCTAGGACTCCGTGTGTTTGGAACTCCTTGAATGCCATGTAAACAAACTTTTATCCCAATTCATAAAAAAAAATTGCACCAACTAATACCCAATCATAGTCTCAGCCTATTGGGGAACCTGATATCTAGTAGTATTTTGAAGTCCATTTCATTTATACACCCATTATTTCATCCCAGGATTTTATTTGGGATGTTACATATATTCTCATGTTTAATGTGGCTCAATTAATTTAATCAATTAGTGGATGAGCATTAATTATTTATCAAGAATACAGTACACTTTAGAGTTTTGGCATATGACTAATAGATGATAAATGCATTGAGTAGTCTTTCAAGAGCTCCTTGCTCTTATTTGACAAGTTAAATTGAACCTCTCCACATCATGTAGTTTACATAATAACATATAACACATGATACTGCACACTCATTCAATATACAAAAACTTACAAGAAAATAGAGCAGGTCTCTATCATGTCAATCTCGCTAGCTAGTGAACAAGAAACAACCAAGGAACGCTAAGAACATATGAGAGGCTCTTTCATGCTTAATAAGATCATATTCATTTGGTGATAAATCCTAAGGTTTGTTAGTCTATTTTTAAATTTTTTTGGTCGTGGAAAGATGGAGGGAACTTTGTTAGAAAATGCCTCAGAGCACAAAATAGATTTTTTAATATGTGATCTAGCAAATGATATAATTTCATATTGCATTGCAAATGACTGGTATGGATGCCTAGCAATTTTGGGCAAGAACGCTTGTCTCAACAAACTTAAAAAGGAAATATACAAAAGAAATTTACCTTAAAAGGACAAAAAAGAGAGCTGAAGTCGTATTATTTTCATGGAAATCTAATACAGAGTTTAAAATGTAGAGTTAAAAAGGAAACATAATTTATATATAGTGGGCAATGGGCATAGATAAGAATAAGAGAAGAGCGAGTCATGTGGTTGTGGAGGACGCTATCTGCTGAGTCAGACGATAAGCACGTTTGCACAAGTTTTACTATTGTATTATCAAAATGCCAATTGCAAATAATGTATGAAGAAGAATTTGTTTAAACGTAGTCTTAGTGTCGGTGAATTAGTGTCAAAATCATTCGTTACGAAAATTAAAATAAAAAATGATCCATGGAAGCTAAAGCTACCCCTTAATAGTTGATAGTAAAGTAAATTTGGTAACCAAGCAAGTTGCAGTTGCCAACACAACACAACAGAAGAAAAACAGAACAGTGGACCCTCTGCTCTGTTATTGTTATTGTTGTTGTTGGTTCTGTCTCTGCAATTGCCAAATACCACTTCTGTTTCTGTTTAACTCATTGATAGAGCAGGGAATAAATTTCGAATCTTTTGTGGTCAATACCATGACGATTCCATCATCCATGCCAGGACCAGGAAGCTCAGGGTATTTGGACATGTACCCTCACAGGAAAATTTCCCTCTTTAAGAACCCTTACATTTTGGGCCTCACTGCTGTTGCTAGCATTGGTGGTCTCCTCTTTGGCTACGACACAGGTACCTACTTCTGCAATTCTACTTCTTCTACACCAATGTAATGTTGGAAATGCCAAATTTTGCTTTTTTTTATTTTTATTTTTATGATATGCCATTTCTCTTCTATTCTAATTAAGCTGAAATTTCCTTAATTTCAGGTGTTATATCTGGAGCCCTTCTGTATATCAAAGATGATTTTCAGGAGGTCAGAGACAGTTATTTTCTACAGGTATGCACAATTATATTCTTTTTCCCCTCTTTCAATCTTAATAATGTGCTTGCTTAACTTAAAGGAAGTAGTTTTCATATTTGATATGGTCACTGGCTTATCATTTATCAAAAGGAGGATCAGGAAATTGCCAGAATGGTGTGGTGGAAGTAGTATTTGATTATGATTGCAAAATGAGATCTATCTCAGCTTTAATTTCTAGTTGCTCCTGCAGCAATGTCAGCTTTCTAATTTACCTTGTAGGAAGTTGGTGTGAGATCTTTTGTATATCAATTGATTGAGGTTGTTCTAGATTAAACAAAAGTTTCGAATTTAAGTCTATATGACTTAAATTCTTGGTAGGAAAAGCTTTGCCGCCTACGGCGGTGCTACTCGACTCGAACATGTTCGAGAGACTAAATATAGTTGTCTAATTACAAATTACAAAGCACAAAACTAATCGATTAGAAATTCTGCTTACATGATATGGGTATTGCCATCTCCATTACCCTTGTTTCATTCTGATTCTTCTCAGTTGCAAATTGTTTATCCTTTGGCCACAGGGCAATCAGATATCCATAGAGCAATATCTATGGAATAAACCTTTGAGCCATAAACATGAATCTATCAAGTTGATAATTTCTCCTTGTACTCTACAGGTCTAACTTGTTATGGTCACATAAAATATGGTAACATATAGCATTAATGATGTTTAACATGGGTGAAACAAGAAAGGGATAATTTGTATTCTCACTGGATTTTCTAATTGTTTAAGTTGGCAGGAAACAATTGTGAGCATGGCAGTGGCTGGTGCAATTGTTGGGGCAGCAGCAGGTGGTTGGATAAATGATGCTTATGGAAGAAAAAAGGCAACTATGACTGCAGATATTATCTTTATTTTTGGAGCAATTGTGATGGCTGCTGCACCAGATCCTTATATTCTCATAGTTGGGC
This sequence comes from Acmispon strigosus, assembly GCA_030819835.1. Lineage (NCBI taxonomy): Eukaryota > Viridiplantae > Streptophyta > Magnoliopsida > Fabales > Fabaceae > Acmispon > Acmispon strigosus. Next base: position 76,059,993 of record JAUAMA010000003.1, on the reverse strand, counting down.
GTCTTTTGGTTGGTTTGGGTGTTGGTATAGCTTCTGTTACTGCTCCTGTCTATATTGCAGAATTGTCACCATCAGAAATAAGGGGAAGCTTAGTAAGCACTAATGTGCTTATGATCACTGGAGGACAGTTTCTTTCCTATCTCATAAATCTTGCTTTTACACAGGTCAAATTTCCATATATAATCATATTATGTTCCCTTTTCAAGCTCAAGGGTATTATTCCTCACATTAATTCTTAATCAAGCAGGTCCCTGGAACATGGCGATGGATGCTGGGAGTTTCAGGTTTTCCAGCACTAGTTCAGTTTTTCCTCATGCTCTTCCTGCCTGAATCCCCCAGATGGCTCTTTGTACAGAATAGGGAAGATGAAGCCATTGCCGTGCTTGCTAGGATCTATGACTATGATCGTTTAGAGGATGAAGTTGCCTCAATTACAACTCAGTTAGAGCAAGACCCCCAAAAAAGGGATGATATCAGATATTGGGATGTTTTTAAATCAAAAGAAATCAGACTTGCATTCCTTGCAGGAGGTGGACTGCAGGTATATATATATATATATATATATATATATAAGAAAAAGTTAATTTGGTAGAAAATGTGTTACTTATAGGCTTCCATTTTGATTTTGTATATATGTACAGGCTTTTCAACAATTCACAGGTATAAACACAGTGATGTACTACAGCCCCACCATTGTCCAAATGGCTGGCTTTCACTCTAATGAGCTGGCTCTTCTCCTCTCTCTCATAATCGCCGGCATGAATGCCACCGGAACAATTCTGGGCATATACCTGATTGACCATGCAGGGAGGAAGAAACTAGCTCTATATAGCTTAGGAGGAGTAATAGCATCTCTGATCATCCTCTCCTTTTCATTCTTTAATCAATCATCTTCAACTGCAACTGCAACTGCAAATGGTTTGTATGGATGGTTTGCAGTTTTAGGTTTAGCCCTGTATATCTCCTTCTTCTCGCCGGGGATGGGGACGGTGCCATGGACAGTAAACTCAGAGATATATCCTCAGGAATACAGAGGAATGTGTGGAGGCATGTCAGCTACTGTGAACTGGGTTTCAAATTTGATTGTAGCACAGTCCTTTCTATCACTTGCTGGTGCTGCAGGAGCTGGTTTTACTTTCTTGCTTCTTGCTGTTATAGCTGTGCTTGCCTTTCTTTTTGTGGTTTTGTATGTTCCAGAAACCAAAGGTTTGACATTTGATGAAGTGGAGATGTTATGGAAGGAGAGAGCTTGGGGCAAGAATCCTCACACTCAAAGTCTTCTTCTTCAATCCTAGTAGTAGTAGTAATTAACATATCCAACCTTAAATACAATACAATGCACTATGATATTGTGCATTCAAACTTTTGCTTGTGTTGCAAGATTGGAAGTTTGCAACATGAACACGATTCATATATTTTTTTTCTGAATTTCAACATAAGTAATTTCCTTTGATCCATTTTGAAAAACTTTGAAGGATACTATTGTATATGTCCATTGTAACTTGTAAGTAAGCAAAGCATGAATGAGTCTGTATTGGATAGAAACGTGTGTTCCTCTTCCTATATATATATTAGGCATTATGATGCAATTCGATTATTTGCATTGAATAGGAAAAGAGATAAATTAATAAAAGCAAGGGGATGAATGCACGTTATACGTGGCAGAGGTAGAGTTAGAAGCATTGATTCATTTCTGGTATCAAATCAAAATTAAACAAATAGAGGGGACTGACTGCCACTGTGGGACTGGGAGCAGAATATGGAACAAACAAACAATAGTGCATTATAGCCTTCCACCACTTGTTATATAAAATTAAATTCACTTAAGTTTTCATAAAATTATTTCTGGATTTTTATTATTATGACTTATAAAAGTAGTATTACCACTAACTTAAAAAATTTCAAGTTGGAAGCTCAAAAAAAAGTAACGAGTGGATGAGGAATCTTGAAGATTTGATTAGGTACTAGTAGCATATACTCCTATCTGTAACTAATGATAAGAAGATGCATTTATGTGATGAGAGTGACAAAAATTGATAATTCAATTATGAATTTTTTATTGTTAGCAAACACATACGTGGTGAAGAAAAAGGGAGTCGCTTTTTGTATATAATTTGTATTTGTATGTGGTGTGGTGTTAACAAACAGAAATGAATTATTGAGTGATAGGGACTGGCCACGTGGGTTGTTGGCCAGTTCTTGTCCTATTGATTACCACCAAATCCAATAATACACATGGACATCCTCATCTAACTCTCTATGTCATGCATGTATGCCCTTTTTTATATGTCATCATTTTCAACCATGCATGATTTATTACTCTTTGCTATTTAATTTAATATATTTATGTGTCAATTTTTAGCCAACTAATTATGGTTTACTTGTACCAATAAATGCAATTTGATATCCTTGATTTGATCAGTGTATGGTTCTAGATAAACCTTCTCACATGATGACGTGATGTTAACACAATAATTGAGATAGTGAGAATACTCTCGTGTTTAAGTCAATAGAAAAGTATAGAGAAGCTCAGAGTCATAGAAGAATTATGAGTTAATCAAATGAATATTATTTATGTAAATGAATAATTAAACTTGTATTTCTAAACATAGTAAGAATTATACTCGAGGTTCAATGAAGTCTTTATGTGTGACTTCCAAGATGATGAATGCTCTTAAGCAACTTTGCAATTATCTTATAATTAAGTATCTTAAATCCGTTCGATTGATTTGCTGTATGAAATAGTACTCGCTTTTGGTCATTCCCATTAATCAATAAGGTGTCAATTTAGTTGTGAAACTTTCGAGATGTGTTAGACGATATTGAGCTTCCCCTTAAGGGAAGTGCTAGCAACACTCTATTTGACTTTGTTTTACTAACATTCTCACTTTGATTGATCAAAACTCATACAGATCTCATCAAATTGAGTGAAGCCCGTATAATTTTTTATACCCTATATGAATTTTAACTAATAAAAAGAAAATGGTGTAACAAGAATCTTGCAAGCATTTTTCTCAGCCTAATAGCCTTTTAACTTATGTGATATATATGTGTGAAATACTCAATGCAATTAATCAATATTATATCATGCATCTATACTAATACTACTCTCCATCGTCCTCTAATCATCATATCGATCCTTGTCACTCTAGCTAGCTTTATGGATCGGAGTATATATATTACATGCACCATGCTGCATTGCATTACACGTGATTCAAAACCAGCCACACAATACAAACTTCATTAATTTCATATATGGTATCTGATTCACTTTCAGGGAACCCTTATCTATCTGCTGAGACCTTCATGCATCATGTCTGAATTCTGAAACAAATAATGTGTCTAATTTCAACCAATAATAACAAACAGACATTGTAATTTTGATGCATGCACAAATACATATATAATTAAGTTGTCTTCACTTCAGCTACTGAATTTCATGCATGCAGACCCACATGTCATCAACCAGACAAGTGAAAGAGGGTTAACATACTTCTCATTGTCTCTGGATTCAGACACATTAATTAATGCAAATTGCAATAAGCTACGTTGCTTTCCAATGTTGTGCTATTCAGTCTCCTAAGTTTGCTCGTCCACACCCACCTTAATTACCTAGCATTTTAATTAGTCCATTTCCCAACCATACCCCAATTTTTTAATGAATGTGTTTAATTTTTCTGAATTATGTAGATTCCTGTGTTTTTGGTACAGTGTGGAAAGAAGAAAAGACATGAGTTATTCCATTTCTTAATGTCCTCTTTGGGGTTTCTGAATTAAATTGTTTTAATTAATGCGTTCATGGTAGTTGGCAGCACAGGTATAGTGTACTTGTGTTGTTGTGCTTCTTTTCTTTTCTATGTAGGTGGAGGTGCGAAATTAGTGTGTGATTATAGTGTACTTGTGCTTAACAAATGGAATGGATAAAATGTGTTGAGATATATATGGATCACATATCAATTAAGTGTTTGCACATTTTTATATATAAAGTATCATTAGTGTGATTTTTAATACGAAATACATGCACAAAATGTGAAGATATGTGACTTTTTTTTTTAGAAAAAGACATGTAAATTTAAATGAGTTAATTTGATTGAGGGGAGTTTCAATAAATTATAAATCTAAATGAGTTAAGTATGTATGTATTGCTTGGAGTTGGATTGCATTGGGCATTGATTCGGTGCAGACAAATCCATCCAGGATCCAGCCAGCATTGTGGGACCCACCCACTATTTCATATTGTCTTTTTCACTCTCTTCTCAATGACAGCTGTCAGGAAATGAGTGATGTTCATCCATTTCATTCCATCATGATGATGATGATGATGATGATGATGAACTGTTTCATTTTGGTCCTTGTATAGATAGATACATGGATACATAAATAGTCCTCTTAACCCTCTCCCTTCTTCTTCACTTAAACAACAAGAGAAGATGGAAGCGTGGCGAAGAAAGGAGGGTGACGAGATCAACAAAAAGAAGGTCAAGAAGAACCAGGTCTTGCTCCAAGGCTACGTTGAAGTTGAAGAGGATCTCGCCCGGAGCAAAAGCCTCACTGATGAGGATCTGGACGAGCTCAAAGGCTGCGTCGATCTCGGATTCGGCTTCAACTACGACGAGATCCCGGAGCTCCGAAACACCCTGCCGGCCCTCGAGCTCTGCTACTCCATGTCACACAAGTTCTCCCCTACTCCTCCACCGGACTCCATCGCCAATTGGAAGATCTCTAGCCCCGGTGACCATCCTGAAGATGTCAAAGCGAGACTCAAATTCTGGGCGCAGGCCGTTGCGTGCACTGTCAAGCTTTGCAGCAGCTAATTAGCTAACATTGTGATTCATTCACTGCAGAGGTTGTTTTACCAATGATGGGTGCATGGAGGAGGACCTATCTAACTCAACTGGAACTGGAAGAACCTCAGGTTCTAGAGTTGAGTCTGAAATCTTGTGTGTCATTAAGGATTAGAATTATATATCTCATGTTGATAATCTTCTTGGATTTCTTTTCACACCCTCATTAATGAGTCACAGATTTTGTCCCCAAATTGTTCTTTTAAGTGTTCTAGGGAGGGAAGGATAACTTTAGATTAGACAAACTTAATTTGTCATTGGTTTTCCCTCAAGTAGATGGGATATTTGAATACCAAAACTAATCTAGGAAAGGAATGCTTTTATTTTGGATCTGTTCTTGTTGGTGGCATACTTGGTACTGATTCTACTTCTCAGCTGCAGCTACTGAAAAAAGTTGGACCTTTTAAATCTACAAACTATGGAAAGTAATATATAATAGATGCGCATCAATTAACTGGTATGTAATTAATCTTCAACAATCAATCAAATTTAAATACAGAATGGAGTTATTAAAAGATTGATATTGATTTCATAATTGAGTTTAAGTTGAAGCTGTCAATAAGCTTTTATTTTTTTTGTGAATTGATTGCGTGATCATGTTAGACATAGATTACTGCGGGTGTTAACTCAAGTTCAACTAAAATCAATTCACTTGCGCTTATCCACAATCTTAGCAATTGTTTCGGCTAAATCTTTAGCAAATCCTCTTATAAATCTAGTGTCATGAAGCAGTGCAGTTTGTCAAGATTAATAATTATTACCCCTTTTCCTAATTTGATAAGGAAGTCACGAGCATATCTAAACAAATTAAAAACTGAATTCAAGTTAAATAAGAGGTTTGCTATAATTATTATTACATTCGTAACATTTCCTGTTGAGACATGGAAATGGTTGCTGCCCATTTTCATCACATAAGATGGAGGAGCTCCCACCATGTAACATTGAGGATTATTAACCAAATTTTGAACACCCGACAATGTCTTCAGGTCAAAGTACATGGATGAAAATGATTGGAAATTTAAGTGTGGACGAATAATTAAATTTTCATCCTAATTCTTAAGAAGAGTTTTTACTAACAAAACATAACCTAAATGGCCACAGGGAGGTCAAGAATCAGAAACAGCAATGAGAAATGTTAACGAAAGCTGATTTTCGTTCAATCATTTCGTTTTATTTTAATTTTTACTCTTACTTTTATTTTATTTTATAATAATTTTTGGTAATAGAGCAATAATGGTACAATTGTAGTATTTGTCCCAACATAGGGGACCTTTATATGAGATTAATTATTGTTTGCATCCACTTCGTTATCATCCAGCACAGTTGGAGTAGTTTCTTCTTCATTTCGAGCCTTGAGTCTTTTGGCTTGAATGTGACGAACAAATTGTGTAACTATGACATGAAATTTAGGTGTTGAGGAAATATTGAGCCCTGTCATGGTCCTCAAGGTCCGGGTGAGATGCATCTGAGCCTCTTCAAAGTGGACACGGCAGAGAGCTGGAACAGTGGATCTCGTTACAGGTTTCATGCAAGTTATAGGTCCATCTTCTGCACTGAAAACAAAACCCAACTCACTTAGTGTCAAACACACATTCCAATGGGAAAGGCATTGAGTTCCATGAAAATCCAAACATACACTACATGCCAACTATTAGAAAAACGTTTCAACTCAACATTCATAGCATCATAATCCTTTAAAACTTCTTGTCTTGCTGAATTTTCCAACAAGACATTAACCATATGTGCTCTTGGGCATTTAATCAGCCACAAACAATTGCAGCAAAAAATGAGACAAAGATATAACCAGTTTAATTGTGCATATCAATCAGCATTGCCACATTTCAATAAAATTGATAATAAAGAGACTCCGTAGGGTCCGTTGAATCCATCAATAAATAAATTTCATGACATGACCCTCTTGAAACATATCATCAGAGACACAAATCCATAATTCAGCGTTTTTCAAAGGAAGTACCAAAACCATAACATAGCAACTCTTCATGTTTACGCAAGACAAATTCAATGGTTTTTTATTCACCATGACAGAGAACCTATACACACATAAAAAAGCATGTTAAAGTTCATAACTTGATGGCATGCACATTGCATAATTACACAACACAAGCCAATTATGGATCCCAAACCAAAATCAGATCAAAATTGTAAGAAGTAATCGGAAATTGAAGACAATTGGATAGAAGCGTTGCAAGTAAGTACCTTTGGAGAACATAAGTGCAGGGTATATAAAGCATCTGCCTTGGATCAGAAAGGATGTGAAGATGGCAGAAGGAGGTCAAAGCCATGGCGTTGGAATGACAACCATGAAAAGCACAGCGTTTTGGTGGAGGAACAGAGTCATCATCGAAAGGGGAGAAGGGATACTGGGTGGTGTAAAGAGTGTAGAGATGGTGAATGAGAGCCCAGTAGAGGTCTCTGTAGTTCTGAGAAAGCAGGTTCAGGTTCCGGAAACGACGCCGGAGGAGCTCACGGCGAGTCAGGTGGGTGGTACGAGACAGCGCCTCCGAGTTTGGCGGAGAATTCGAGTTGGGATTTGGGTCCATTGAAGCAGAGGAAGGAGGATTGGCGCCGCACAGACAGACACAAAAGCAGGGCAAGGCATGAAACTAAGATGTCGGAATATAATATATCCTTAAATATCAAAATAATTCTCCATATTTCTTATAGATTTTTTCTTTCCGATTTTACCCCCATTCCTTCTTAAAATTTCCCCCTTTTTTAGGGGTGAGGTAGGGAAATGAAAACAATGTGAATGTTTATTGTATTTAATAATTGCAAGTGTGAAAAAAAAAAAATTACACGAGGGTTTTCTAAATATTCACATTATTTCTTTAGTGATTATTAATTTAACTCCAGGTAAATTAATATAATTTAAGATAAGTGAGTAAGTAAAAAAAATGCTAAACAAATATTCTTTGAATACTAAATTGCATATTGGATTTTATTTTTTGTTAAAAGTTTTTTTATTATTGTCAAGGAAATACAATAAAAGATACGGTAAAATTATGACAGTAATTGTATGATAAATTATTTGTATATAATGGGTTTAATCACACAACTTATTTACACAAACATCCAATAAGATAATTTACTATATCATGAATAAATTAAAGAGTTAATTACACTTTTAACCCCTATAATAGGGTTGATGTGTAATTTAAGTCCCTAATATTTCTTTTAAAGAACATTTAGTCCCTAGACCTTTTTAATCGAAATAATCAAGTTCATCTTTTTTTGCTTTTATTTCCCTTAAAGCTCTCAAATTCCCATTTTTCTAAATGATAAATATTTACATATTGAATCAAGCTAATCATGGTAGATGTTTTTTCCCTCAAAGCACGTAAACCAAAACATTTTTGACGGTAGCATAAACCAAATTTTCAATAAAAGAATGAAAACTTCCAAAATTTTACCTCTTTAAACCCTAACCTCATATACTAAAACAATTTATCAAAATTTTACTACATTTTTTATTTTTATTCTTTCAAAATCATTTTATATCTCCAAAATACTGTTCTATACTATAACACATGCTTAACTATCAGATGTGATGAATGAGAAAGTAAACATGTGAATATATCAAATCCTGAAGTAAGTCATTTTTCCTCTTCCCATACGGTTTTTGGTAGAAAAAAAGCGTACCGTATGTGGACCATATATCAAATTAACTCGGTATTTAATTTGTCTCCAATGGCTGTAGCCATAATTTTTAGGCTTTTCATTTACCATAGTGGATAAATTATGAAATAGCCTAAACTAAGTTATAAGTGGAGACAAGTGATAATACTTTTAGTATATTCAGGAGATAGTAGTGACTAATCTTTTCATCATGAGTGCTCGCATTAAGTGGTAGATGACTGACTATAAAATGTACTTCATTCCCATGGCAAAATTCCAAGCAATTGTAAATAAGCATTTAAAGAAGTCTAGATTTACCATTTGCATAGAGGTTGATTTTCATTTTGGGATTGTAATAGCCACAATGCAAAGTCCTTGGATGCTAACGCATTGTGAAATAGTTAGTGAACTTTGATGATAAATATATTAAAAGTAAAGTCAGCTCTCATCCTTAAACCTTAAACCTTATTAAAAATTTACGCTCTCCTCTCCTGAGATATAAATGTACATTACACTTAAAGTATATTTTAATAATGGCTTAAGTGACTATGAACAAATCTCTTTGCAAAAAAATTCTTTTCTTTAGTACTATTAATGTCATTATTAACTAATTTTAAATACTTCAATATTAATTTATCGGCATCAAAACATCCTCAAATTTTTTTTTTTGGTGTAAGATTGGTATTCTCCAGGCAGGACAATCATATTCAAGTCGAAAACACGCACATACTCTCCATCAATTTTTTCTAAGACTCAAACTCGAAAAAATAATAATAAGGATTTAATTTATTTATCTTCATATTATCCTAAACTGATAGGTATTTAAAACTATATGTTAAGATGTAATCATAAATAGAGAAAAAGATATACCAGCTTTTTATAAAATTGAACTACAGTATAATATATATTCATCTCTTGAGGAGGGCAATGTCAGTTTTACAGCAATAGGGAAGAACCAAAAAAGGGCATCTTTTGGGAGAGATCAATGTGGGTTTTACAATAAGATGCAAGAGAGGGGGATAATTTATGCTTTAGTCAAAGAGGGGGAGAGTGATTAACTATTGTACTACCAATATTAATTACAACATTCTATATATTAACTAAAAATATAAATATTAATAGTATTCTTTACATTTTGCTTTATTAACTAAAAATATTAATAATATTATTGTTATTGCTTTTTATTAATTTAAAATAAATGTGATTAAAGATTTATTTTATGTTATTTGCATATTTTACCTTTTCACAAACTTCCCATTTTGCAATATAAAATTTACTAGTTTTTATACTGCTTCTAACAGGATCAATTTGCAACAAATTGGTTCGAGTGGCCAATACCTCAACCAACTGAGTTAGTTACCGGTATGAGTTTTGTAAGACTGGATAAGTAAAATCTACACCAACTAACTCTACTTATTTTTTTATGAATAAAATTTTTCATCTACCCATGATCGAATTAATGGATAAATAAAATGGAATAACAAGACAATTATATCTAACACAGACATGAGACACGAAACAACATGAATAAATGTCATTTCCTATCGTTACGTATTCATGTAAATAACACTTTCTTTATTGACCCATAATCTTGATAAAGATAACACCAAAATCATGTAATACATGTAAAGAATAAACACTATATAGATAGAACGGGTTGGAGTAAATATACCAGGAAACAAAAATAACAAATTTCCAAGATAAAGAATAAATGTAGTACAAGAAAACCCATATTGATATACCAAATGCTCTTACGAAGCTATTTTCTATGCTCTATCAAAATCTTCAGCAACTGACACTCCCGTCTTTTTCACCATCTTACGAAGTAAAAGAATTCATGCCTTTCTAAACCACGTAAAGAAATCCTTTCCAGGGAAAACAATCCCAGATAGCAGAATTAAGTTTTTGGCTTTATTATGACTTTAAACTGTGTGGATCATAGCTACCAGCGATATCACCAAAAATAATTCCTGCAAGGATATGCAGACAAATATGATTGGATTGTTAAAAGCATAAAATCAGTTACAGAGTACAGACTTTTCCAAATGGGATATTTGAATTGAGAAAAGCATGGTATTTTATTTGCACTATAGTACTAGACACAGGAATTATTTAGGCTATGACTAATGTTAATCTATATAGAGAAGCAAAATTCATTCAACAAGTCAAGTTACTGCATTATCCATAGAATTAAAATGATTAACCAGGAATCCGTAGAGGAAAATAACAAGCATAATGGAAAGAAAACGTACAGTAGGTCAAACTAGGTGGGAAGAAGTGGCTGTCTCTCATCATGGCTCATACGATGAGTGGCCTGAAAATATGTATAGATTAACATAACAAGAACAATAAGTTAAATGGACAAAAAACTCTTGATTGTAAAACAAGATGATGAAAGATATGCACCTCCTCATTTGCTCCCGCTGCCATATTTATAAAGGATTCCTTTGACCTGGAATGAACAAAAGGCATTTATTAGTGCGAAGAAAGAAGGAGATGAGTTTCCTTTCGAAGGTTTTCTTGTCATGCGGCCAACAATTAAAAATTTCAGAAACATCAATCATGCAAGGACTTATTTAAGCGTTTATGACAATAACCGCTGACCGCATAAGCACTTAAGTTAATTTGACAAACTTACTGAAAAATTCGATATAAGCACCTATTCATAAGTTAATATAAAAATAAGCTCAAAACAGTTTATAGGTATGTCATAAACTATTTAATAAACTCTCACGAACATTTGCATGAGCATTTATGATATCATATAAGCTCAAATGAACTCTTCCAAACACTGGCCTAAATGTTTAGTCAACTTATCATGAAGTGTGGAAATCAAATATACAATGGTCAGGAAAATGAGGCAAAAGAAAGAAGCATCATTGTCTCGCTCACAAAAATCAATAATTTGAGATCATAAAGAATTTGACAAGTACCTTTGTTTGTCATGAACATCATGCAATTCCAGCACACCACCATTCTGTTCTTCTTTGGCTTTTGACAGCGGTGAAAAGAACTGAGAGGAAATGAGAGGGGTGGGTGGTGTAAATAAAAAATGCCATTGGCTATTTTATTGTACTTCTTTAAAAAAATGTAGTTTATATCTGATAATGTTAAATTACCAGCTAATCTTCGAAATTCAATTTACCTGGTGCATTGAGATGAATACAATAGAAATGCCAATCAAGAAGTTCATTGTTAATTTATGTCCAAATAGTACAGCGGATGCTATGCCCGTAAAGATTGTGGCAACGGTTGATGAGTACTTTTTCAAAATAGTATCTGCAACACATTAAACAGGTTATTGACAAGGGACAGATAACACGTCCAATATTAGGCACATTCAATACAGATTAGAGTTACCAGTAATTAGTTTTTAGCTTCTAATAAATGCATAAAAAATATATAGAGGAGTGACCAAGTTAAGCTTTTAGTTGTATGACACTATTCAATAATTTTTTATCAGATGATTATATCTAGAAATCCATGGTTGATGGTTGGGTTGAAGGTTATTATCACATTGATCATGTCATAAAAGTTTATACCGATCCAAAATTATTTAATGTCATTGGGATACTTCAAGATTAACATTGAATAGACATTTTGAAAATATGTAAAAATGAGAATCATTTAATTATAAATTTATTGTTTAAATTTTACACAAGAAAGTGTGGTCAATAGTTATAACTCAATGATAAAAAAAACATGTTCTATCTAAAGTTATTAGTGGTGTAAGAATACTAAAATCATATTATTGACCTGCATATTTGAAGAAGAAAGAGGATAGAATCCCTTGCGCAGCATTGTTCACAATCAATAGCATAGTGGCTTTTGAATGACCTTCTAAGATATCAAAGCTGCTAGGACCTGGAACATATAAATCAGCATTATTAAAATCAATAAACAGTTTGAGCAACAGAAAAAGCAACAATGACCTTTCTATCAATAGATCTCTGAAGTCAAGTATATCATGTTTTGAATCAACAAATGGAAGTCAACCATTAATAATTCAAGTATTTAACAACTATTAATTATTGATGGTTTACTTCAATAATTCAACCCTTTAAGTGTCATGGCATATGCATAGAAACAACTACATATTGCCTTGTTCATTGCTTGCCAACCCCATCACATGTTCATTCATGCAGGTCTATTTTGAATCAGAAAATCGATTATGGGGTTAGTTAAACCTATTACTTTTAAGCCATGTGTATCATAATCTGAATTTATTCATATTAGTGGTATCAAATTCTTGATTTTATTTTCATTGCTGTAGTTTGAATCCCAGGCTTGTAGCTTGGTCATGGGTAGCATCTAAGTGTGGTATAAGTTGTATACATCGAACCCTCACTAGACCACACAATGGCAGAAGCTTCATACACTGGATTGTCCTCTTACATAGTCTGTGAAATGAAACAAAAGTGCAACCCAGTATTTTGCATGATTTGAAAACTAGAATTTTCTTCCAGCCCACTATGAAAAGAACTAACATTGAAATAATAGTTTTCCCTTCAAGGAAAAGCAATCAGTTTTTTGTTTCATACAAAAACAATTTAAAACAAAGCATGCCATAGTTTTATTTATTTATTTATTTCAATTGCTTTGTACCATGTTTAAAATGTTAACCACTATCCAAACATTTGAGATTCATTTTTCTCACCTTTGATAACAACAGTCCCAAGTATTCCAAGAAAATTGAATATAGCTCCGTACCCATATAAGAATAAGTTCTGTAAATCAAGAAATAAAGAATTAACATCTACATGATAAAAAACTAAAGTAGTAAAAGTATACAGGCACCCCTAAAGTGCTATTCTTTAAATTAACCATTCATTTTTATTTACTACTGCAGTCTTCCAGGATGATGAAATGATTCTGAGTTAGTTTCCTTATATTAATTTTCCTCTATTATATTTACCTCATGTTACTTGCTTTTATAAAACATCTACCCGAAACCCCTGCTCATCCCCAGCCACTGAAGCAAAGCCTCAGTGACCAAGATTATATTTTCCATATAAACTGCAATACATCCCAACTCTAATAAAATGGATGTGTGTATACACATAAACTGGATATCAATTGCAGATAAAAAAAAAAAAAAAAAAAAAAAAAAAAAAAAAAAAAACAGGAATAGGCAGAACTAGATAATTAACATTGTAGACTGTCCAGCATTATAAGGAAATGGTAACTCTCATTCCTTGGAGAAACAGAGTTTTGAACTAGTTAAAACATCTTCAGGACTTAATAAAAATGTGCTCCAATTATGAAAACTCTTCCATTATGAATACATTACCTGCAGATAAATGCTCGTATCATATTGGCTCTTCAAAGCATACTCATTATAAACAGAGGCCAATGAAGGAACAGTGACCTACAAAATAATTCCCAGGTTAAAAATTCACAAATAAAAAGGAAAATAAATAACAGTACATAATAACCAAAATTACTTTGAAATGAACTGATTGCACAATAACAATCAATAAATCAAAAGAATAAATAATAAATACCACTTACAAAAACCGATGTATAGACATATGCACCCATTGTGACAGGAAGACCCAAAGCAGTAGTTCCTTCAGGTAAAGATCTTAGCTGATTAACACTTATACCAATGAGCAATAGAGCAAGAGCTTCCCACTGTAGCAAAAGAGTAAATCAAATTTTTACCTAAATGAAAGCAATAAAAGCGATCGGGATTTATATAACAATTACAACTTGCTAATATTAAAGAGCCAATGGCCACAGAGAACATTTCATATCCCTATACACAAGACAAATCTTATGCACTAACCTGAATAATGGAAAACCGGCGCTTCATAATCAGCTTTAACAAAAGTGCTATTACTAAGACCTGCAACACGCACAGTTAAGAGTCAACCATTACAAACTTATTCAACTAAAGCAATATCAAGAGAAGACTATCTCCAACTGTTTCAAGGAATAATTGTCAGAAAAACAATATAAAAGATTAAAAAACAAAAGAGAAGAAAATAAGAAAGATTTTAGAGATGGTGTGAAAAAAAACTCAGATGAGAACAATGGACCAAACCTAGGAAACGTATAATGTAATGTAGGCACAAGTAATAGGTTTAATTGAAAAGCATCCAGCAGCTATCACAAGAGATATACCATATGCAATAGATAGACAAGCCATAATTAAGCTCGTAATAATACTGATATGCAAACAGCAAAGTGAAAGAGAAATTACCTTCAAATTACTTAACATCTTCACAGTAGCAGGACTAAAATAAAGCTGCATGAAATGTAAGTCAGCCTGTAAGTTACCTTGTTGAGATATATAAATATATATATAGTGTAAAATGTGGCTAGGTGCCCATAGGTGAGTTATATTAATCACTAGATTCACATCTCTTTTCTATTCCTTCTAAAGAAATGAGAATGACTCTATACTTGGGGATGAAACATCATGCTTAAGATACAAAAATGCATAACTTCCATAATGTCCATTCACCAAGACACACAACCAAGTAAATATATCAGATATCACACACGATGATGAGCAACACAAGAATTCATTAGCAGATTATAATATGAGCACTATTTAAATTTAGGGTATCAGGATATGTTATAATTCACATTCAGTTTCTCTCAAGCTTTCATCTTTATACAAGGCATCTAAAGCTTCTCAGCAAACCTGATCCATGGTTTAGTATCTCATCCTCCACTGGTGACTTCTCAACCGGTGAATCCATCTCCAACGGTGGCTGTTCTTGCATCAGCCCTAATCACATTCCCTCACAGTTTCATTCAAGCTTTGATGAAAGCTTTCGTTTGTGGAAGCAGCAGGAAAAAACTGTTAAAAGTCATAGACTAGAGATCTGTGGTGAATATGATGATACCACCAAGATTCATCTCAGAAGCGATCACAACTATGTTCTCTGCGTTGAAAATCTTAGCACAGTATCCTTGTCTCACAAGTCGCAACTAATTCATGCATGCACGCACGCATGAAAAATATGGAACTAGACATTTTATTTCTTTGTCAAAAGGTCACCACAAGAATTCGCAGGTTGCCCGCATTCCTGCCCATGGCCAGGGAGCTGATGTGCATATGAAGGGTATGTCTCATAGCTCAACTTGCTTTTGAGAACAGATTGAGCTGAGAAACAAGCTCAAAGTTTGTCACTTGTTTGGCATACCCTCAAGCTTGTGCGGGGAATATTAGGATATATGAAGAAGCTTAGCTCTAGTGTGGCTCTATGCAGTGTGCCAAGCTGTAAGCTTACAGCTTGCATGACAGCTGTCAGCCAATCAAAACCTTTATTAGTAGGAAGTTACAGCAGTCGTATATCAGTTAGGTTGTTATAAACAGAGTCAAGGTAAGTTAACCCATAGCGAGCTCCATAAATACATGTACTAGCTGCGGTTGTAATCAATTCATTCAGAATCATAAGTTACATTCAGTTTCTCTCAAATTCTCTTAATCTCTCACGAACTCTCATCTTCTTACACAGGGATTATATAGAAAATGTGGAAATGACAAAAGACCTCTGAGTTATATTTGATCTTATCAGAAGATAGATAAGTTTCATAATACAAAGCACCTACCGGCTACACCTATTCTTACAAATAGTCAATGTCAAGTCCTAGTATAGTACTACTAGCATAATCCCATTACAACAAGATTATAATGAAAAACAACTCCAAACAAATAAATAGTCCTAATATTCTAACAAGCAATGGGAAACTCATCATGCTTTTATGATAGCTTTGAGTATCCAGTTTTGAAAGATAAATCCTAACCACAGGCTCTGGCTATGAATATGTACCTAGCAACATCTATCCACTTAGGAGTTAGGACAAAAACTCATGAATTAAAAAAAAGTAGTTAATGATTCTTGATCCTTATAGGTAAATATCAAACAGCAAAGGCAGATCTCTGATAAAAAAATTGTAGCCTGAATCCTTATATGTGCATTATTAATGAGATGATTCTACATACCTGCATGGTAAACTTCAGATAGTTGTTTATAGCATACAGAAATGCTGGAACAGCAAGAAGGACATTGTTGCGAGCTGCCTATAACAGACAAAATTACACTTTGAGGATAAATATCAAAAAGCTAGCATCGAGCATTTTGAAATTGTTCAAATTTTATATATATATATATATATAAACAAACATACTTAAAAACAAGATGCTTTCCTATATTCCATATTCACTGTAGTCTTGTTGATATGGAAATGCAACTTATTAATTCAGTAGGAAAACCAGGTATCTAAAATTAAAAGTGAGAATGAACACTAGGTGCTACATATACACCATAAGATAGTAATGTAGTTGATGATTCTTTTGTTAACTTAAATAAAAATAAAAACTTGAACTGAGTAATCCAGTCCAATCCCAAGAAGCAGGGAACCTAGACATAGCAAACCAAAAGTACTGAATATCCTATATCGGAAAAGCTGAAGTCTGTTGGAGTTAATATATGGTTTTCACAGATCTGCCAATTCATGCAAAATTAATATTATAAATAACAGTACCTGCACGAATGTAGAAATTGAGAGAAGAGGCTTCTCCCCAACTTTCTGATTCCTAGCCTGCACAATCAACCAAACCTTAGGTAGATGGCAAGACGCACCATTCTCATAAATTTTTTGAATCAGAATTTTTCACAATTATCAGTTATAATATGCTGCCAAAGCCAAGGTTAAGTTTACTTTTTTAGTCTTTACGACTTTTCAGTATTTTCAGTCCATTGTCAACACCTGTGTTTGTGCTTGAGTTTGTGTTCCCATGTCTTACTGGTTCTTATTTTAATGTCTAGGTGTTCTTCATTAATTTAATATTAGTGGGAAGCCTAAATTAGGATTATTAGTTAAGTATATGATTGGGAATGGATGTAATGCTTCTAACAAGAATGATGATGAGTTACATGAGCAAACTCAACAATACTAAGGATCCCTGTGCGAAAAGCCTTGGCAAATACAATATGTCCCTTCAATATACCCAGACTGTCCATACCCATTTTCTTCCTCAAATGGCCTTAGAGCTATTTTTCCAAAACCAGATTTAAATTTTTTCTAAACCTGTTATAAATCTATCAAGCCTAAAATCCTAGTTCTGAAGAAACCAAACAACTACCAATAACATTCCCGCAATTAACATTAAAAAAAACCTAGTTCTCTACCATTAATAACCACAAAAAACAGAACCCTAGACTATCATATTTTGATTCCATTACTGTTTACTTGCAAAGATAAATAACAGAAGCATACCTTGACATTCACTATACAGCAACTCTGACCTACTGTGTGTTGGAAATATAGACCCAGTATAGAAAGAGAGAAGAGAGAGTAGCTTAATTCAACTGATCTGTATTGATCAACAGATTCAGAATATAAACTCTCTTTATATAGAGCTGAAAGGAGTAGCTCATTCAGCAAGCTGCTTGACTAACTAGAACTAACTCGTACAGCTGGATAACTGCCTCTAAGGGCCCGATCCTATAAACTCGAGTACTGTGTACTCATAAACTCCAACAAAACATCCACCAAGGTAAGAAACTCAGAAAATGATTAACAAACCAAAACTCTTTTCTGGGGTTACAGATTCTATCACCCTTAACCACAGCAAATTAGGGCATCTCCCACCAGAATAGAAAAGCAGTGACTCTGAGTAAAATCCCGATTTACTAATGATATCATGATATGCGCAGGTGCTGCCTTCATTATCTAGTTCTCACTTGACTCATGCTTCAATTATAAGTAATTGAAAAGACAGCATATGTTTGAATATAGACAAAGGAAAAGTGACTTTACCTGGATAAAAAGCATAACAATAGCAAAGAAAACCTTTGTGA
Source organism: Acmispon strigosus (assembly GCA_030819835.1). Classification (NCBI taxonomy): domain Eukaryota; kingdom Viridiplantae; phylum Streptophyta; class Magnoliopsida; order Fabales; family Fabaceae; genus Acmispon; species Acmispon strigosus. The sequence goes on along the minus strand of JAUAMA010000003.1, from coordinate 76,041,692 downwards.
TCTCTGTCAAAAAATTAACACTAATTGGGCTAAAGTTGAATTTCCCATCAACCTTGGACATATAGACTAGAATAGGCTGCCAAATAAAAAGAAAGAATATAAGTCAGCCACTAAACAACAGACAAAAAGGTTTAGCATGATATACATGTTAAGAACAAAAAACTCTCAAACATAGATTAGAGTATTAGATTAGCTATTTTCCAGAAGTAAAAGTTTAGATCTGCAAGTCAAAGAAATGAAATATGCAAGGGAAGCAATCATTTTAGGATTGTAGAAATAAATTTGCTACGTCAAAATCACTATTACATCCCTAAGTTACTATTCATAATGCCAAAGCAGGAGACAATTTCTATCAGCTGAATCCTCTCTCCTAAAGACTTTGGTAACTAGACATTATGCAAGAACGAAAACTCAATTAGATTGAGATGCAAGATAATCCCCTGAATAAGGTAAGCCATCCTAGTCTAATGCACAAAATATATCTGCTTCTAGAATGCTAAATTCAATTAGCTCTCCGAATCACTAAACAAGCGAAGCTAGAGAAGAAATTTCTTTTCTCGCGCTGGGGGAGTTGAAGTGTGTTTGACATGAAACTACTGAGTCTCCTACACACTCACACATAATAAAAACACCTCAGACTAGCTCAGCTTTCCATTAATATTAATATTTAAGAGGGAAATTTGAATTGAATTAAATGAAGAGATAATAATCACCTGTAGACCAACTAAAATACAGTCCCCACCAACCAAGAGGAAGTTAAGCGCGCGCTGCTTGGATGTGATCCTAATTTTGTGGCGATCATAAGCTCTTGATATAGATTTGGTGGTAGGAGATACCAATTTGGAATGGCAAACACTGCATTCTATCATCCCGTTCTTCATGTATTATATATTATATATATCCTCCCACCCTATCAGAGCACGAAGAACTCGATCTGTAACAAAATCAAGGCATTCAAAACAAAAAACAGATCTTGATCTTCAGAAAGAGCTAAACACATGATTTAAAGATAAAATTGAATACGAATTCCACGAGAAAATAGAGATCCCCTATGCCTATGGTAACCAAAGAAAACCTGAGATCTCGAAAAGAAAAGAAAATAGAAATAAAGGCATCACCGACAAAACATGAGACAGACCTAAACCGAGTCGAAATCGAGCATTTACAGGGAAATTAGCTTGATCTTGAGCTGGCGGCAATGGAATTGAAGTGAGAAAATTAAGATGCGAGTGGGAGTGCGTATCAGAGAGAGGGAAAACCAACGATTTGGAATTCAGTGTGCTTGCTTCCTTCTCTCTATCAATGGAAATGCGATTTCAGAGAGAGAGAGAGAGAGAGAGAGAGATCTGCGTTTTGTGAATGAATTATGATTATGATAGAAGAAGAAGGTGCGTTATGTTATAATAGTATTAATATTATTATTATGCTTTTTATTTGTTTGCTTTGAATTTACACAACACATGGAGAGGAGACGAGACGAGACGAGACGAGAGAAGAAGATGTGAGTGACGCGCGGATAGATGACGGGCCAATCAGCTGTGAGGGGGGATTTATATATTTATTTATACTTTTGATCCCCTAAAATTTTTTTCAGCAAATTCAGTCCTCAAATTATAATTCATAATTATATCATTGTTCCACTCAAAACTCACCAACCAAATTATTAAATATTTTAAAACCATAATTTCATAGTTGATAGAATCCTTTAAAATTGTATAGAAAAATGAAGATTTAGAATTTTTTTAAAGTGACCACATTTGGTGATTTCTAAAGTTGGCAAAATGAAAAATGTTTGCTGGGCTGCTTGTGGTAGGTGCTGATTGCTTCCGTAGTAATTTCAGTTTATGAACCTTGACGTTGATATTTGGTTTGGTCAATTATATTTATATAGAAGGGGATTTGGCTGATACTCTTTATGGAACCTTGGTGCTCCCTCGGGATGGGTTAAGCTAGCTAATAAAGCATTTGAAGGATAGGCTTATGCAGTTGTTTCTGTTTGTTGTTTCCAATTCATTATCAACCAAAAAACTAGGGACTAAAACTACAATAAATCAAATTATACGGACCAATTAAGGTTTGATATTTCTAGTTTGGTGGATTCATCACTCCTCCATGTGTAGTGTACCCTTTTCCTTTTTTCAGGTTAGACGTTTCTTTCGCTTCGGTTTGCAGTGTTGTGCTGCCCAAATCTATTAAACAAGCTTTAGTGCGGTAATAATCATAATAATAATATATAATACTTGTGGGAGTAGGACTATACAATTCATGTCTCATATATTTATATAGCTAAATTCTTTCATTCTTTATTTTCAATTTAATAATTTCATATTTACTATTTATTTACAACTATCTTTGTAGTTATATAAGTCATTTTTATACGTTCATGACCTTAACTAGAAGTTACCTTTTAAAAATTTAAGAGAGTTTTAAACATATATCATTTAACTAACTTTTAATTCATTTATTTTAATTTTTCTTAATCTCTTTTCATTTCTAACATATGACTATCATCCATATTTTCCATCCATTCGGTCATCTTTTAGGAGTGTGTCCCCTACTAAATCAGTTTATGCATATTATCCCTTCAAATGTGCACTTCGGTCACGTCTAGCCTTTTTATGAGCTCGAGACCTATGGTGTGTATCTCCCTATCAAGTCGGTCTACGCAAACTAGCCATCAAATGTGAACTATTAGTCTAATTTATTTACGAGTTAAGATTTAGAGAGTTGTGTACCCCAAGTCGGTACGTGAACACTAGCCCATCAATGTGCACTCCAAGTCTAATCTCTCTACCAACTCAAGATTTGTGGCCATGTGCACCCCTATCACCCCTATCACGTCAACTTACATCGACTATCCTATCGATAATGTATTCTAGATCTAATCACTTGAAGCTGCTAATTTTCTTACTTGCAATATGTGTGAAAATATAGCAATACTTGGTAAAAATAGTAAAGTCCCTAAACTCAAATATTAAACATAAAATAATCTTTGTCCCTCTATTATGACATACTTTCAAATTTTGAATGTTCATCTTCCCATTTTAGATTGTCTATTCTGAAGACTACACATATTACTGATGTTGATTTTTAGATTGTATTATTTGAACTTGATTGTATTTGTATTATATTTAATGTAACATATTAGTTAGGGAATTGGGATTCGGGTCATTCCCAATTGGACCTGCCACCACCCTTTTTTTGCTTAATTCCAAATATATCTCTAATATTAGAAAAAATAGAAAATCATTCTACCCGCCACCATATCCATCCCTTTCTTCTTCCTTCTCCTTCTTGTCGCAGCAACCGTTTCTTCTTCCTTCATCATCCTGGCAACCATTCTACTATGTTGTTTTGTTGTTGTGAGTTAAGTGCATGTCGATTTGAGTTTTTGACCATGCCTTTCATGATTTCAGTTCCGGATCTGGTAATAAATTGCACTTAAATGTGTGATTTTCGTCCCTAGGTCGCACTTTAAGGTGCGGTCAGGACTATATAATCGCATCTTAAAGTGCGAACTATATAAAAGTAATCTATTTTATTTTGTATTATATTGGTCGCACTTTAAGGTGCGGCCAGGACTATATCATCGCACCTTAAAGTGCAAACTAATTAAAAATAATCTTTTTTGTTTTGCATTATTTTCATCCCACGTTAAGGTGCGGTGAGGACTATGTGGTCGCACTTTAAGGTGCGACCTAATTAAAAATACTCTATTTTATTTAGTATTATTGTCATGAAACAAGGCAGACGATAGATTCAATGTAGCTCAAACAAATATAATTTGCTGCTCAATATAAGAAAATTAATAATAACACAGCGTGTAAAAAGTCCAAGTATTCATTATAAATTAATCAAAATTTACTTTGATTACAATTTAATCAAAATTTGCCCAACAAAAAGTACAAGCTATCCATCAATCGTTAAGTCAACAACTTGACGTTCTTTTCATACTTTGATCTTCAACCTTAACATGGACAACTAGTTCTTTTCTGGCACCACTTGATTTTTCCAACTTTTCAAGTCCTTCAGCCACATTATGAACCTTATCAACCTCCTCTGACAACACGAAATGCACGACTGACCTGCTAGAAACAAGTAACCAGGTTAAAATTGAGAATTACTGCTAGTCGCACCTATAAGCGCGAACTGACCACATATGGTCGCACTTATAGGTGCGAACATGGACTTCCCAGGACTTTATGTGGTCGTACCTTTAAGTGCAACCTCGAAATAAATATGGTTGCACTTAAAAGTGTGAATTTTAAGACGAGGATTCACCAAATAGAGATATAGTGATATATAAAAGAAGCAATGAACCTTCGTATGGTGTGCGAAAATGCGAAGAAAACCCTCCAACGATGATGGGTAAGATGGAAATGGTGGTGTGTGTGTGTGATGGAAATGGTGGTGGGTGTGAGGGAGAAGATGATGAGTGGGTGAAGATGGGAGGAAGGGAACATGGATGGTGAATGAGGTGGGGAATTGATGATGGAAGGGGATGGGGATATGTTGGAAAGGATTTTATTTTTTAAGAGTAAAATGGTAAATGATCATATTTAAGGGTGGTGGAGGGTTCCAAAGGGGTGGCCCCAAACCCAACACCCTATTATTCACCAGTGATTTTAAAATGAATGCATGATTTTTTATACTATTCATTATTTTTTAATGAAAATTTTGAAAGTTTCATGGCAAGTTGGGATTCCTGTGAAGGCAAGACCAGGGTAAAGTGTATATCAACTAGTAGAAATGTGACGAGGAGGAGCGAGGATGCACTCTCTATTCCTATCCCGGGTGTCATCTTTAGGTAAAATAAAATTATTTAGAAGTAATAATCTTAATGATAAATTAAGCTAAGAATGTTGAGATTTTCTTAACAACATCATTATAGTAATTATTATTAAAAAAGAAAAAAAAATTACATTCTGAATCAAATTGATTAAATAAATTTGATAGTTTTATTTAATTTTGAGATTTCGAGACTATTGATATGATTTTAATATAAGGATTCAAGATAATTTTTCTTTTGACGGTTCGAGATTGCATTTGAGTGAGTCAATATCCCTATGTGTCTTGCATAATTTCATATATAACGTCAAAAATAAATACATAATAACATATATTTATTATTTACTATATTGCTTATCGCCATTGCATTATCACATTTTTTATTTTGTTGTCAATGACGTTGAGCATGCCTTGAAAATACTATATATACATGAAAATAATTTAAAATTAGTAATAGCTTTTAAGTGAGTATAAATTTAACAAAATATTTTCATTTTCATTTTTATAAATAATTGGAACAATGTTGTTTTCTTTTTACTTTATTCTTGTTTACAAAGATATATATACACAACAAAAATCAGCTTATTATTCATTTTCACTAGCAAAATATCAACAATGTGTTGGTGTAGTGGTAGGAAAGTTAGATTCCTATCGTCACTTATCCTACATTTACGAAAAAAAGACTGCAGTTTATGAAACCAGTTTGAGTGTTTATGATTTATATGGCTAGCTTAATTAATCTCAAAACCGCAGACTATATAATAAAATGGGAACATTTTAAATCAAATCATAATTTAATTTGATTGATTCGAAATCATTTTTTTCCTAAACATATATATCTACTTAATATAGATAGAATAACGTAACAGTAATGTGATACAATCAGACAAATTTGATTGTTATCAGGATATATCATAATAATTTAATTGTGGTGATTAGATCAGTTAAAAGGATGATTCATCCATGAATGGAGTACATAACAAAAATAGAAATGTTGTTCTGATCTCTCTCCATAAAATATCTCAAAACTTAAAAACAAAACCAGTGCCTTGTAAAAACTCATAATGCAGTAAACATATGAAAAATGTTAAACAAGCAAAATCAAAATGGTACATCATATATCACATATCACCTGGGAATGGATACTCTGATAAAGGTTAATTAGCAAATGAAACTAAAGATTCCTAAACCCACAAAAATCAGGGTAGAACTTGAATAAGATTCTAACTAGCTAGGTCACATAATCGTGCACAACCAATCTGGAGTCCAAAAAGGGTGGATTTGTGGCCTTGGTGGTGGTTGAGGATAGGCCAAAAGTGGTGTCTCATAGTATGCTTGGTAACTGGTATAAGGATCCACTCTGCCATGGAAAGAATACCTGGAATCATAATAAGGATAAGGCCTAAATCTTCCATAACGATCATATCCAACACTATCTGCTCCAAATTGGTGACTTGGTTCCACCATTCTTCTATCAAAATATGGTCCATCAAACGGATATGGATTTCTCTCCACAATGTTGTTGTCATTATCAAATATATAATGCCTATGTTGATAATCATCATCATAATAATAATTGTACGTGTAAGAAGGGTATATTGCAGAAAAATGTTGTGGGTAATAGTACCTGCGACGAGCCTGCACCACCATATTGATTAAACATTAATGTAAATCAAACAATCAATAGTTACAGATAAAATGCAAGACAAGTTGATAGATTGATCAAAAGTAAAGCAAATGTTTCAGTGTTATCACTTACCATATCCCCGGGATACATGTGTGAAAAAAGCTAACTTATCACAGAGGACTTGAAATGATAGACTAGCAAAGATGAGAAATAAACTATTTTGAATTTAAGCTTCTTCATAGGGCTGCTTGTGCTTATATAACCAGAGATGCTGGTCAGTCGTCATGGGCCTTGGACAGCTTGGGATCCCACCATGGTCTAAGCAGGCCCAGGCCCAGCCCAATTGAGGATAGAAGAGACACGCTAATACAATTGAAATGAACGTCTAGATACATCCCTTTTTCCCTCATTAATAGGTTTTTTCAATTTCCTTTCCCACACATAAATGTAAGTGCAAAATTCTCTCAATCATACTAATTACCAGCTCCAATTATATAAAGAAGCCATATGCCTTGTATGGAGCATGTTCATTTGAATTTTTAAGGCAAAATGTTTACCGGTCTCTTACTAGACTTTGTTATTAGGATTTTTTCGTTGAGAGACCTTAGTTCTTAGAAAAGAAAAAATATGATGGGGTTCTATTTTATTTTCTTTCATTTTTTTTTTAGTACAATTATTACAATACAATTTGATTGAAGGAGATTGTGATTCCCAAATTTGTTCATTTCCACCCTTAAGGATGTCCCTCACTAAAACTTGGCTTAGTTAGATGGTGTCTCCTCTCAATTACAGCAATGATATTTTGAGTAAAATTTTAGAAAAAAAGCATAAGCATACAATAGATTAAAAATATTAAAAAGGCTCGCAACAAAATTGCATTTTTTATTGCTTTTCAGAAAAATCATTATTCGTTTAATCCATCAAATACATAAAGGCCAAGATCGTTTTTCCTAATAACGCCCTTGTCCATCCTAGATTGGTAGAAACATTCATGCAATGACAACAATTGTTAATTCGAAAAAAATGGTTGTTAATTGTGAATTATTCTATTCTATGATCTCAAACCTTCAATCGATTTCTCCAATGCTCAAGACTAGAGTTTCTCCATGCATGCTCTCCCTCCTACGGCCTTATATCAAGATCAGCCCTACACATTGCAAAATACAATCAAGTTAATTGTTTAGCAAATGGAGTATATGCTTTAGAGCATAACCATAACCAGAACCAGAGAGATTAAGCTCAAAAGCGACGACAAAAAAGTCATCGGAATCCATTTGCATTCTTTCACCATTTCCGATTGAACAAGACTTAGAGGAGACTGATTAAAACAAAAACAAAAACAAACAGTTTATTGGACCATTTTTGCTCGGGAAACAGAGAGTATATCACATTTGCAGCGGAATCACAAAATTCTAGCCAGCGTGATTGCGACGAAAGTGAAATCTGTCACGACAAGTTGCGACGGAGAGAAATCCGTCACAAAAACGTTATGAGCGAATTTGCGGCCGAATATAAATCCGTCACAAATACTAATTCGTCACAAGTTTTGCGACGGAAAATAAATGCGTCGCAATTTTTTTTAAAATTTTTCCAGAAATTGATCCTGAACCATTTATAATAAATTTTTTAAATATAACCATATATATTGTTTGTATATTTATTTCAAACATATCAGAAAAGATTGGCTGCATACTTTAGGAAGCATTTTGTACATATTGATTATCCTAAGAAAGTGCATAATGTGGCAGCATGATAGAAGGAAGGATTTTGTGGGAGTGATTGGCTCTCCTACCTTATGCATTTACATTCTGTTTAAAAAAACAATTCATACTTTAGCATGGTATCAAAGTCATGGCTAGCAAACAAGAGGAATGAACTATATTGAAGTTAACTTGAGAGCTTGTTGATTGTGGTGCTTATATAAGTAAAGATTCGGCATGCATCTTGGATTCTTAGGGATTGACGTATGTTGAAATGAACGTCCAGATTCACCTCATTAATATGTTTCCCCAATTTTCTTTCCCACACATAAGTGTAATTACACGATTCTCTCTGCCATACTATATACTCCCTCCGTCCCAAATTATAAGACCCTTTAGAGACAAACTCGGTGTCCCAAATTATAAGACCCCTTATAGATTTTAGGAAAAAAAAAAATAAGTTTTTCCTTTTTTACCCCTTGCATTCATTATATTTTAAATTTCAAAACTTTAATTACCACATTTACTAATTACTTCTTTCATATTCCCAACCAACTTTTGGTATATCCAATACTTACATTAACAATTTCCAGATTTTTTTAAATAGGAGTATATTTGGAAGATTTGTACAAAAGTAACAAAACCAACATATTAATTAGCTTATTACATGTTTTCTTAATAGGCGTGATTGTCTAAAAAAGACCCTATAATTTGAGACGGAGGGAGTACTATTTAAGAGGTTCTAATTATATAAAAAACCCTCATACCTTATATAGATCATTTTGATTTGACTTCTTAAGGCAAAACGTTTACAGTTTCTTATTAGACTTTATTCTTAGGATTTTTTTTGTGGGGACAGACCTTGATTCTTTTTTTTTTTTTTGAAACTGACAGACCTTGATTCTTGCTAGAGGAGAATTTATAATTTGGTTCTGTATTATTTTCTTCCATTTCCTTTTTTAGAACGATTATTACGATACAGTATAATTGAAGGGGATTGTGTTTCAGGTCATTCAGCCTCAAATCTGATTAAGTAATAATGTAAAAAATTAGCATCAAAATTAAACTAAAAAATAACATAAATTCTAAGAACACGTATAGGACAATGGTGCAAGTGATAAACTTTGTAGCAAAGTCAAAAGAATTAAAGAACAAATTTCTCCCTAATTGTAAATAATACCAAAGGCTTAATTGCATTTTTTATCTATTTAGATTGGACAGTGTAATTTTAATCCCTTAACTTTTTTTTGAGCTATTTAAGTTGTACTACTTTAAAAAATAAGCAAATTCAGCACCTTTGTCAATTTTCATATGTACAAAAATCTTAAATCTTCATTTTTTATTGAAATATTGAGGTTTAAAGTGGATTGAGAATTTAATATAAAATTAAAAGTCAAAGTAAAAAAAATAGTGAAAAATATGAAAATTGTAAGGATTTTATAAGATATAATATTAGGTTGAAAAAACATAAGATGAGATTATGATTTAAAAAGGGTAAAGTTAGAGGTTTTTTTAATTTTAGGTGAAATTTATTATTTTGCTTGATCAATTTTGAGTGGAAGAAGGTTTACAACTGATTTCATCACCTCAATTTAGGAAGATTTTACACAGAAAACTATAATTTGAGAATTTTAAGCAGAATAAAATTGATTAGGGGTCTTAATTGTTACAATTTAAAAAATTGAGGGACTAACTTTGCCCAAATAATTATAGGAAGACCAAAATCATAGATGAGTTATAGTAGAGACTAAAAGTGCAATTAAGCATAAAAAAAAAAAAAAAAAAAAAAAACTCAATGGTTGTTTGATTTGAGTTTGGGGACAATGAGAGAATCCTTTGTATTTGTTTAACCACAGTATTGTTATGGGATTTCCCTCCGGTTAGGAGGTAAAATCCTTCCCTAAACTCTAAAGTGAGGACTTCAGGATTCAGCCCTTGACATTACGAGTAAAGTTCATCCAAGGCCAAAGTCCCCTTTCACTTCAACCAACTACAGTGGGGTTAAAAAAAACCCTTTGTAATAACAAATAATATTGATATACTATCTAAACATTATTGAATAAACATACAATACAATACTAAGCAATTGAACTTTTAAAAAGAATGCAGTGTGCAGTTAGTTCTCCTTTTTGAGCGAGGCAGCAGGCAGAGGTTATCTTTCACGGTGCCGTCTTGTCCTCAAGTTGATCAGTGCAACCATTTGGAGAATGCATCTACACAAGAAGAGGATGAACAGGTTAATGAGCAGCCAAAAAAGTTAAAAATCAACATCAAAACTTGCCCCTAATATACATAATTCAACAAACCGAATCAGGAAATAACACAAGACAACTAGCATGCAAACTGAGGAAAGTAAATCTTAATTTTAACACTACAGTTGACTCTCATCACTATCATTATCAAAGTGAAAGGTCCACTATAAAAGTAAGTACAAAAGCATTAACTTCGAAAAAAATGTAAATAAAGAAAAAGCCCTATGAATAGATACTTGGGATTGAAAACCGTCATATTATCATCACACCCAATGTGGAAATATTCATTCATGCAATAACAATTTACACAAATCATGATAGTTTCATTTCCAGTTATATTATAAATTACAATTAAATTGTAAGAAGCATGTACTTATTTATGCAAGATCTGCAAAATAGGGTAATAGGTTCTCACCAAGCCAAGGGCTTCTCTTGCAAACCTGTGACTGTCCTCACCACAAACTTTACCAAAGAGAAACATAAGGTGTTTTCTTTGGTCCAGTTTTAAGTGTTTCTGCAGGCCCCGACTAACCATCTCCATTTCAGGCTGCACAGAAATAATAAAGGAATAAGAGCTTCTAGAAAGCAAAAAAGACAATACATAAATCATATGTTGTAGCAGAAAAGGTTAGAAGAAAAGTCCATCCATCTACAGTGTCTCATACAAAACAACATCCTAATCAGGGTGGCGTTTATGCCATTTCAGACATTTATAAAGATTGGGCAGATTTGTAGCATTTGTTTGTTCTATATAATATGAGGATTTCGTATTGTTATCTTCCTAGAATTTTCCCTCCTTTTCATTTTAGTTTTATTAAAAGAATGAAAAAAATAATAACCGCAATGAGAAGTTTTTATGGTACTTGTGTCCTTATATCCACTTCTCGTTCATGCAAACATTAAGAATTAACATAAAATGCTACTGTAGCCACAGCAAAAGGTGGGCTCCAGTTTTAACATATGATAACAATTAAGAGACAGCTATAACCCAAGTCTTACCACACTGAGTGAGGAATAGCTACAAAGAGAATAACAAATGAATTATTCATCCAAGAGAAGTGGAGAAATTTAACAGAAAAAAAAACTGTAAATTATTATTTAAGATACATACAGAAGATTCCTCAGGAGGAAATATTCTTAGAAGAAGGCATATCTTTGACAGTTCTACCGTTGCGTCAACATGTTTGCCTTGCATTTCCAGAGCCTATAATTAAAACACAACCAAAAGCATAAATTCAATGAAGCATTCAAGAGGATACACATGAACTTTGTAGAAACCAGACCAGATTTACCTGAGGCCCAAACTTCAAGCATTTTAGTTACAAGTTTACAATACTTTCAGGTTAAGCACTCATTCTTAAGACCCACAGACAAATTATAGGTTTTATATATTTGCCAGACTTAAAATTAGCATCCGATTCTTTGTATCATGTGACCATCAAAAAAAGAAACATACACAATGGTCATATTTAATGGTATGATACGATCTTTAAGAAAGATTTCTGGAATTTGTGGTATTTCCTGTAACACAAATTAATATAAACAACCCAGCAATGTTTTTAACTGAAAGTATAGCTGTCTTAGTGCCTTCAATACTAGTTGTTACAAAAATGTAATCTTCAAATAAACCAAACATGAAAAGACTATATTACTAAATCATAAGATTTGGGTGAGAAAATTACCCAAGCCTGTAGAAGACGAGAGCGTGTGCATGCAGCAACAGCGGCAGACACAATTGTTGCAGCACGGACATTTTCAAGGCCAATGTTTTCAGCAAATCCAGCAAGGAATTGTTGAGCATCCTCACCATTAATATCAATTGAAGTAGAGTATGTAGGTGCACTGAGTAAAAACAAAGTAACCATTAAAACTTAAAACAGGAGCGGAGAGCATCATTAACAAGTGCCATGTAGCGGTAACAAAGTTACAGACAAGAATGCACGCCTAAGAAAATCACACCTGCTGCAAGCATTTATAACAAAGTTAACAGATGCTCGGTATAAGGAATCCCGGATATTTGTTGGTTCAACAGACACTTGGACACCAGAAAATCTGCATAGATGACGCAGCTGTTCATGTGTACATGCAAGAAAAAAACAGTTCAAGTGTTATGAGAAGAGAAGAAAATCAATTCCCTTACATCATAGAAAATTTCATTTTATGCACAGATCAATAAAGGAATAAGAAATCATCTGTATGATATTTTAATTATTCAATGCTGATCAATTAAGCAAATGCTTAACATACATATCATCAGTTTACAAAAACTAAGTACCACAGTTCATCATGCCACTAATTTTCCTAAAATACTAATATCAAATACTAGATAAAATTGCACAAATAAATTGATAATTAAGTAAATCACCAGGGGAAGAATAACTGACTCGAATTATATCATCCTCCAAGATGTCATTTCCTCCCATTCTACTGTCGACAATTGCTGGAAATCAAGCGGGTGAGATACAACTCGAATTAAAAGGATGGCAAAACAGTAAAGAATTTATGAGACGTGTTTCGTTTACCTGCAAAAAGAAGTGCACAAGTAGACTCATCATTTATCCAGACACCAGAAACACTAGTAAGAAGCAGGAACAATCGTATTCGTTAATAAACCACATTCATTCATTCATCATAGTTATCATTTGCAAAAAAATCCAAAAAAGAGAAGACAAACCTCGAACAACTCTGTAGGCCTCTCTCTTGTATTCCTCTCGCTCATCCACGTCGAAGATACCAGCAGCATTATTCATCACACTTGGCCACCATTTTGGCAACTTTTTTTCGACCCGAACCTTGTTCTTCGCAATTGCAGTGCGCTGAACGGGTGATAACCGGTTCACCGGAACCCTGGCAGCAGGGGTGCTCTGACTCTGACTCTGACTCTGACTCTGACTCCGACCTTCACCCCACCCAATGACCACCTCTTTCCCCCCGAGGCTCCGGTCTCTACGCACCACAACAGGCTTGTAAGACACGTTTCGACGCCAAGAGCTGAATCCAGAAACCAATTGGACGAAAACCCTGAAAAGAGAGAAGGCGAGGAAGGTGAGAGCCGCTGAAGTTCCCACGAAATGCAAGGTGGAAGGGCGACACGAAACAACGAGCCGGCGGTTATCGTCGAGAGTGAAGAGGGTCTGCAAATCGCGGTAAGCGTCTCTGCCGGATGAAATGAAGCGGCGAGTTTCGGAACGGAGGGTAGGGATGAGAGTTTGGAAAGGGGCCAGGTGAGTGAGGTCGATGACGGTTTCGAGCTTGGGTTCTGAAGAGGTGGTGGTGGTGGTGGGGGAAGAGAGTTTGTTGCGACGGTTGCGGCGGCGAGAACGGCGGCGGAAGGAAGTGGGGGCGAGGCATGAAGGTGGGGGGAGTTGGGTGCAAAAGTTAGATGGAGAGAAAATCAACATATCATCACATTCACATAATAATATTTTTGTTTGATTCAAACAAGAGAGGACCTAGCACTAGCACTAGCAGCGGAATAACCCACCACAATTTTTATTTTGTCTTCTACTATCTCGGTAGGATGTAATAGGGGGAAAGGAAACATAATATAAATTTTCTAAAACCTGACCATCCTTACATGTTTTTCTAATAAAAATAATTGTTTCAAATTAGTTTTATAATAAGAAACAGGAAGATATAATTATAACCATTAATTATCAAATCTAACGGTTGTAATTTATTTTTTATTTTTTCATATAAAATTTCCTTTCATCAATAAAAATTTATTAACCTTGCTGCTCTTTCTTTCAGAAGCAGCAGCCTCCACGAACCTTTTTTTTTCTTCCTTTTTTCCAATTTAATATGCATCTCTTCCTTTTTCTCCCAGCGCGGCCACTCTAGGCTTTTAGACTAATTTTAGGGTTTTCGACTTATTATTGGGTTGAAGACTGGCTTTAAGGCTTTCTGCTCTGGTCAACTTTAGGGCTTTCTGATTAACTTTAGGGCTTTTGGCCAATTTCAGCATTTTCTGCCGATTTCAGGGTTTTTCCACTGACTATAGTATAGGGTATTTGGATGATTTAAGATCTCTGGGTCAATTTTATAGTTTTTCTGTAGACTCTAGGCTTTTAGACTGATTTTTGGGTTTTCGGCTTATCATAGGGTTTTAAGCCGGATTTAGGGCTTTCTGATCAACTTTAAGGCTTTTGGCCGATTTCAGCATTTTCGGCCGATTTCAAGGTTTTTCCGCTGACTACAATATAGGGTATCTCGACGATTTAAGGGCTTTCGGTCAATTTTATGGTTTTTTTGTAGACTCTAAGCTTTTAGACTGATTTTAATGATTTCGGCTTATTATAGGGTTTTAGGCCGGCTTTAGAGCTTTCGGATCAACTTTAGGGCTTTTGGCCGATTTCAACATTTTCGGCCGATTCTAGGGTTTTTCCACTAACTATATTATAGGGTATTTGGACGATTTAAGGGGTCTGGGTCAATTTTATGACTTTTCTGTAGACTTTAGGCTTTTAGACTGATTTTAGGGTTTTCGGCTTATTATAGGGTTTTGGACCGGCTTTAGGGCTTTTTGATCAACTTTAGGGCTTTTGGCCGATTTCAGGGTTTTTCCGCAGACTATAATATAGGGTATTTGGACGATTTAAATGCTTTGGGTCAATTTTACTGTTTTTTTTTTAGACTCTAGGATTTTATACTGATTTTAGGGTTTTCGACTTATTATAGGGTTTTAGGCCGGCTTTAGGGCTTTCTAATCAACTTTAGGGCTTTTGGCCGATTTCAGCATTTTCAGCCGATTTTAGGGCTTTTCCGCTGACTATAGTATAGGGTATATGGACGATTTAAGGGCTCTGGGTCAATTTTATAGTTTTTTTGTAGACTCCAGGCTTTTATACTGATTTTTGGATTTTCGGCTTATTATATGGTTTTAGGCCGGCTTTAGGGCTTTCTGATCAACTTTAAGGCTTTTGGCCAATTTGAGCATTTTCGACCGATTTCAAGGTTTTTCCGCAGACTATAGTATAGGGTATTTGGAAGATTTAAGTGCTTTGGGTCAATTTTATTGTTTTTCTGTAGACTCTAGGCTTTTAGACTGATTTTAGGGTTTTTGACTTATTATATGGTTCTAGGCCGGCTTTAAGGCTTTCTGATCAACTTTAGGGCTTTTGGCCAATTTCAGCATTTTTGGCAAATTTCAGGGTTTTTATGCTGACTATAGTATAGGGTATTTGTACGATTTAAGGGCTCCGGGTCAATTTTATAGTTTTTTTTGTAGACTCTAGACTTTTAGACTGATTTTTGGGTTTTCAACTTATTATAGGGTTTTAGGGCCGACTTTAGGGCTTTCTGATCAACTTTAGGGCTTTTAGTCAACTTCAGCTTTTTCGGCCGATTTCAGGGTTTTTTCGCTGACTATAGTATAGGATATTTGGACGATTTAAGGGCTCTGGGTCAAATTTATTGTTTTTATGTTGACTCTAGACTTTTAGAGTGATTTCACGGTTTTCGACTTATTATAGGGTTTTAGGCCGGCTTTAGGACTTTTAGCCGATTTTAGCATTTTCGACCATTTTCAGGGTTTTTCCGCTGAGTGTGGTAACTATTAGGACATTGAGCTTGAATCAGATCAAAGCTAGTTTTCAAAGTTTTTGCATTTCCAGAATTTTGTTAAAAAATACCAACAGAATTTTTATATTCAAAGTTTTTCAGAAGATCCCTATTGCAATCCGCAATTTAAACTTTATCAAAGATGTAACAATGTATTTCATAACAAACAAGCTCTTGGCCGTAATCCAAAATCCCAGAACATAAGGCGTCATAAAGTTACAAACAAGTGGAAATTCAGGTTTCAGATTGTCCAAAATATCTACCTGAAATAGTAGCTAGTATATTCAACATCACAACCTCCTCGTCTAGTTCAGCCTTTCCAGCACGTATGCTAGCACACTTCCGCAGAAGACTCCTGAGAGAAGCGCTAGTGTCACCATGTAGTGGAGCATCAACTGTTGCACAGAGAGCAAAAAGCCACATGCAATCGTTTCTTGAGATAGTGTTTGCAGATTCTAGCAAGCTAATTCGTTTCAGCAACATTGATACGCGCGCTACAGAGTCCATTCCTAAGATCACAGAAAGCAAAGGGGGGGTAGTTTGATCAATGGAAGTTTTTGATCCTGACTCCTGTGGCTGTGCGCTATCTTTATCTTCACCTGTCAAGTTAATGATAAGTTGATCCATTGCCTTATCAATGATCAAAGGATTGCTATGTAGGACATCTCGGTTCATAACACTAGCAGATTCTCCACAATTGTTCCCAACTACTTGGGAGGAATTAACAGGTTGTAGACTACTGGAATCCATAACACTTGAACCTTCAAGACATGAGAGATTCTGGAATATTAAATTGGGAGACACAATGATAAACCAGGGTCAGTAAAGTCCTTTAGCGAATCATGGTATAGAAATAAAATTGATGGCTTTAAAGATTTAAAATGAAAAAAGTAGCAGGCAATGGAAAAACGAGGAGATATAGAAGTAGGTTCTTGAAGAACATACCATTCTCAGTGATGAAAATTCAGCAAGAAATACATCCTCCCACTGTTTCGATGGCAACAGATGCTCAGGACACTTGGCAACATCGGGAATCTTGGGCATGTAAGCACTTTGTTCCTTGTTAAGTTTGCTTCTGTCAAGTTTTGCTACCTTCACTTTTGGAATTTGACCTGCCTCCCACCTAAGCAGCATAAAAAAAGTTTGAGAACCTTCTTATTCCTCTTCCAGTAAAGTTTCTCCGGCTGAATTACATTTAACAGAACCAAAAGCCAGAGTTGTTCTAACATCTATATTCTCCAACAAAGGCTACACTACAGTCATATTTTGGGTAACCACTGGAGTCTAAATTCCATCCTTTCTAGACGCCTCAAATTTATTCGATGAAGCTTACAAATATAGACATATTTAGAACTTTGACAGAAGGAACCTATTCAAAATTTCAAATACTCATTGACACTTGTAAGTGGAACTCCAACTGTACTAATAATAAAATCTGTGCGAAAAAATAATATGCTCTCAACTTACAAATTACATAGCATATGGCTGAGTGTAATGCCTATTGCAGGCTTACCCCACATCTGCTAAGAAATTCAGAGTTTCAACTAAATGTGTCCACTACAATTGCAATACTGGGCTGCATTTTGCATCTCAAGACTGACTAGAACTTCTACAATACTGTAAGTGAACCACAAGTTTAGGGCTTGGCTGTTAGATTCAGTTGTGATGCATTTTGTCAAGACCATGAATAAGGAGATGGACTGATACCCAACAATATTGAGAATTACTTACTTTAGAGAGAGCAGAACAGCAAAAAGAACTCAATAGGAAAAAAGAAAATTTCAAAGTATAAATCCATCACAGGACCACAAATCAGCAGCTAACAGTTACGGTAATACCTGACACGCCTAAGATACTCCCATCCATCTTCTGGTGGACCAGAATCGAAATCAGGTTCTCCATCGACCAAAAAGGCAGGCCTCTGGATGCTAGTATAATCATCTTCACTATCATCATCTTCATTGTGCTCTTCTAAAACTGAGCGCCCATCCTCATTCATAAGACTATGACTACAAGAAGGGTCAACAGGACTCACATTTTCTCTACTCTCCATGAGTTGTGATTGACTATCCATCTTTTCACAAGACACTGCACCTGAAAGCAATTACAAGACTTTCAGCACAAACTCTATCGATTTACTAATGATTTAAGAAGGGTTGGAGAAGGAATAAATATATAATTTAGTATCTGTAAAAGCAACAATAATCAGTTAAAACATCCACTCATTCAAGCACAATTTTGACAAGAAATTGAACTTTCTATTGAAAAAATCAACAATTTTGACATAGTACGTAAAAATAAAACGTAAGCAACAAAGCATCCTCGCTACTGTATGACCAGAGTAACCTTTCAGATTTACAATCAAGCCTACTGTACAACACTTTCATATACATTGACTCTATACAAGTAACTGTAGTACTGTACAACAGAAGACAGTCCCCTAAGTACAAAAATGAGAATTTAGACAACTAATGTTGCAGTTTGGATCTATTTCCAGGATCCTTTTGCTCATTCTTCAGACAAACACTTTCACATATCTCCATCTTCCATTAGCAGCACCAACACCTGTCCATCACAGAAATTGAAAACATCAAATTGACACAATATGAGCTAGCAACCCGGAGGCAGTTGGAAACAGAAAAAGTTCAAAATTCAGAGCAATCAAGTCTTACACAATTTCACAAGAAAAATTACTCAATATCTTTGCAGATATAAACATCCTGGACCAATCTCACGCAACCCTTAACCTCCCCAATACAAAAAAAAAGGAACCCCGTACACAAAAGAAAAGAAGAAAACTCAAACTGTTGAAACCACTATAAAAATGAAATAAATTAAAAAAAATGTACAATCAACAACAACAATCAACAATCAAACTAGAAAAGCACGAGTTTCAGAAGGTAATCCTTACCGAGGATGGGTTTCTTGTTAGGAAGGCATGGAAGAGGATCACGGTTGGGATGGCGAGCGTTAACCGCCAAGGTATCATACTCCTCCGCCACGATAGTTTGAAGGTTTGCGTAGATGCCCTTCCAGAAACTTCGCTGTTTCGCCACATTCACAAACCTCAGCGCCACCATCTCCTTCCGCGAGTACTTCGCACCCTTCGCCTCGGTATTCGTCACCGGCGCCGGCACCTCCTCAGCCGTCACGGCCGCCTTCTTGTGACGATGAGCCTGCTTCTTGATGGGTCCTCCTTCTCCTTTGGCGGCCCTTCTTCTTGCGTTCTTGGACGCCGCCGTCGTCTTCCTCGGAACGGAGTCCAGCAATGCCGTTTCATCGATAACCTCAATCCCTAAGCCTAAGGAAGGTCGAACGGGATTAGGCGGCAGAGAAATAGGTAGCATTGGGAGGTTTTTGTCAGCAGCGTCTTTAGGCACGAGAGCATATTCCAGTTCCTCGAGGAGTCGCTTCTTCTTCACTTCCAGAAGTTCCTCCGTTCGGGTATTGTCGTTCAGAGAATCGACCTTGTTGTCGTTTGCAGCATCAGCAAGAACGAGGTGTTCTTGTGAGTCGCCGAGAACCGGAACATCAGAATCGGAAACGTGAGCCATCACCGCCGCACTGCACAATTCAGGAAATCTTGGTGACAGAATCGCACTCGTTCGTTCGAATTGTGACGGCGTGGGTTCATTCTAACTCATTTATACCCATTTTATTTTGGGGTAAGAAATGAAAAATGGTGAATAAAATTGCCAAAATATTTATTTTAAATCTTTTAAATTACTTTTTATTTTAAAATGAATCTTATTTTCATTCTTAATGTGTATTTTTTATTTTTTAAAGCTTTAGTATAAACTAATATACGTTGGACAACTTAATAATGGTAAGTCAAATGCAAAGAAAATTTAATCGGTATTACAGTAAAATGTGCTATTTTTGTCTTTCTAAACCTGTTTTATTTTGTCTAGTGGGTTTTTCCTCTTCCACAAAATTATCTTATTTCTATGTCTTGTAGTAGGATTGTCATTTTCATCGCTTGACCCCCAACAGGTTCAGTTGTGACATGTCCTTGACTCATACGTGCAATTTGTCTCGTCCCACGAATTCTCGCTCTATATTGTCCTTAGCTCCTATATTTCAAAATATGTTCCCCTTTATTGTTATGTGTGATCCCATGAAAATACGGGTTAAAATTAGAGGACATATTCTTTTTCACATGGGCCTTGTTGTCGCAAACGAACTTTGATCGAGCATGGGGTACCTTGGTTACAAGGTTCACGCCACCACTCGGGATGAACTATCGCAATATGATCAGGCATGAGGGTACACAACCCCTCACTCTCAAGGCTAGAGTTGATAAACAAACATGCTTATGTTGTTGATGCTAGGACTTCCCCCGAGTTTGGGATAAGTTGTCACTGTAAGTCTCGTGTCCTTACTTGACGTGGACTATCCTAATAAGATCAGGCAGGGTGGTACACAACCCCTCAAGGCTAGAGATGATAAGTGAATATGCTTATGTTGTTTATGCTAAGACCTCTTCAAAGTTCGGGATGGTTTGTCTTAATACGATCGAGCCGAGCCGGAGGCTACACAGTCTCTCAATACTTACCTATAGTGAAGCGCGCAAGATTAGGACCCTTTTGCCACGAGTGCTATGAGTCAGTAACGTTTGACATTTAATTGTCAAATGGCACCAATTCTTTACTTGTGTCTTTAAGACAGTTGGAAGAAACATGTCGTTTAAGTCCTACTTGTAGGATGATGTTGTGTTGTTACATCCTGCATTATGCTTTCTACTTCCACATTTTCCATGGTGTTCTCCCTTGCCTATTATCCCAGGTACCTCGTGTATTACTACCCTTCCCTCTTTTTATTTTAGATTCATTCCTTCCATTACGAGTAGTGTGAGATTATTCAATGAGGAAGGCTTTGCTTGCTCTGCTCTCTCCACAACCTTGGCAATTTCGTGTTTGAACATGGTTTTGACTTCTGAGATAGATAGAAAAACGAGTGTTTCACCGTCCTGTTGATGGGTTAACGTTACTCTCGAATAAAATTCATATAAATGCTACTAAAAAATATTAAAACGGCTCAATTTAACAAAACCACAAACTTTTTTCTAATAACAAAATATATTAAGAATGTGCTACTTTCATTCATCTTTTAAAATTCAAAACAAAGTCCATTATACCAAATTTTATAAACTATGAAATTATAAAATATCCAACTAGAAACACGCGCAATTAGACACCAAAAGTCGAGTCTAAAAGAATAATAATAAAATCTCAACTAGCAGATAGATAACCATGGCACCAATCTGTTGGCCATTTATTTTAAAATCAAAACCGTGCAGCCTGAGTAAAACCCCTGAAATATTTTTAGCTCTTGGGAGATTCTAATCACCATGAACATTTATCTGTCACCTTTTGGAAAGGGGATCCTACAAGTGTACTTCCAATTAATGTAAATCAAAACATGCAACTTTGCAGGACTAAATGAGAAAATTACAAGAACAGGCTAAAAGTCAAACAAATATATGTTTTTCAAGCCATGTATCAGCTCAGTCTGATTGCAAGAAACAAATAAAGAATGAGAGGTTTGACCCCCACAAATATCCACCACGACCACGCAACCCAAACCCAAAACCATTGTTGCAGCATTATGGCTCTATATACCCCAGCACTGCAAGTGCCATGCCAGACATAGATGGAATTTAACAATGACATGAAACGAGCCAAATCCAATCCTACACATTCAGTCTCAAACAAAAATATAATTATATATTATATGTATATATTTGTAGTATTTGATGAAATCTGAAGATAATTGACTCAAACTGTGCAAAAGATGCTGCAGATTCCAGAGAGAAGTTATAAACTTTTGCTTCAACTTTCTGGTGCAGGAGCAGCGGGAGTCTTCAGAAGTGGTTGGAGCGCTTTAACAACAATGCTCATATTTGGCCTAAACTCAGCTTCATACTGCACACACAGTGCTGCAACAGCTGCAAGCTGCATGGTTAATAATATACACAGTTAGCATCAACTTCAAAATGGAAGACTCAAGCACCATGACCATATTCATGCGTGCGCGGACGCATGGGACAGAGAGAAGAAGAGATACCTTTGCAACACCTTTTGGGGGATATTCTCCCTTCAGTTTTGGGTCCACGCATTGTTTCACTTTATCTTCACTCAATCTTGGGGTAGCCTGCAAAAACAAATATCTGTGAATAAAATATAAAATACCTATGATAGACCACCATTGGCATATCATTGAAATGAGGCACAGAAGGTATACTGACCCATGTGACTAAACTCTGCTGTCCTCGAGGCATGGTATGATCAACAGGTTTTCTTCCTGTAAGAAGCTCAAGAAGAACAACACCAAAACTGTAGACATCACTTTTTTGTGTCAACTGGCCAGTCATGGCATATCTGTAAAGTTTGGCAACAAAACAGAAGCTAAGAACCACTAAACAAAAAAAGAAAATATTCTCAAACGAGGCAAAGAGTTAATATGAGAAACAAAATAAATTAAAAATTGAAACACAGAACAAAGCAGGGCAAAGATACTAAGGTGTTCTCAGAAAGTTCCTAATGAATCTACATGCCTCTGTAACTGGGACGTAGACATATTACTAGAATGACATGAACCATAGAGACTAACAGCAACTATAGACAATAAATTATTGTTCAGCATGCTGAGTTCAATTGCTGAGACATTCATCATACTTCAACATAGTGGCATATACTGCTTGGGAACATCATATGCACAAAAATACAAGCTAAACATCTGACTGCAAAGAAGATCCTTCCTAGCAAAATTGAATCAAGAAAGCTAGATATAAGAGGGACTGTTCTGTATTTCCTGTTCATCAAATAGCAAGACCACATCAGAAGCCAGTAATGATACTACTACGAGCATCATTTGCGTTTATTGACAATAACTTGCCAGTCAAGAGTTGCAGCTTTATCATCGAGTATAACTAAAAGATTACACATTTGAATTGAATTTACATGTATTGAATCAAAGAGATCTGGAAAAGGAAACATCGACACACTATCCATTAAAGACATCTATCTAAAGAAAATTGACAAATGTATTAGATGACAATAAGACTAGAATAGAAATAATTCGAGGTCAAATTTTAATTAATAGCCCTAAGCAACAAATCATGAATTGCAGCAGTATGTAACAAGGATGTCAATAGCGCGCTATAGCGACAGAGATTGCCAAAGCTCATGGGGGTGTATCCGTATTTGGCTGAGTAGGTGAGCATGCTTGTGAGGGAAATGATCATTACATGGAAATGGGATGTCAATAGCACGCTATAGCGGCAAAGATTGCCAAAGCTCATGAGGGTGTATCCGTATTTGGCTGAGTAGGTGAGCGTACTTGTGAGGGAAATGATCATTACATGGAAATGAAAGAATCCAGAGTGATTAATGGAAAAAATATTGTAGAATAAAGTAGCTCTAGTCTACAGTCAAATGAATGAACCGCATGGAGCAGTGCGGAGCAGCCGCCGTAGCCCGAATCGCAGTGCTGCGGGCGCTCTAGCTGCGCGATAGTGCTTAGGGTTTTTAATCCCTATATTACTCTTAAAAAGATGCTGTTAGGTTAAAATTTTAAGGGTAAAATGGGGTTTCCAGTTCTGAAAAATTGGGGATGCACTCTCCCGCTTCTTATCCCTTCTGCCCAACCTTTGATCTGTCTACTTCCTCACTCCCGCGACTTACGGCCAGGCTCCGGCCACCGCCTGGCAACTCATCTCCTTCCTCCATCGCCCTTCTCACATTCTCACTCCAGGTTGCTACTTTCCCATCAGTCTTTGTCTTTGCACTGTTTTATTCCCGTCAGCTTTTCTCTGATTTCCATCCCCCCTTTCTCTGATTTCATAGTTTTGATTTATCTTATTCACAAATCCCAACAGCCTCCTCTTCCTCTGTTTTTTTTTTGTTCATTTCCTTTATCTTTCATTGTTTCACTGGTATGCTTTCTTTAAAAGACTCATGACATGACTTATATTATTAATTATGAATGTCATTAATTTTGAGAACTTGTTATCATTTATAGGTATATAGTATAAATTATATAAAATAAATAAAAAAACAATGTAGCGGCCATCCCACTATATGCTATAGCTCTATAGTGTTTTTGGGGTGGGCCGCTATCCAGGATTGACAACACTGGTGTGTAAAAATAACACACGCAGCACTAAAAAAAATCTTTCTGAATAAAAGATATACACACAGATCTATGAATGGCCGCAAGGATAATATAGATATATAAATTAAAATAAGCAGGTCCTGGAAGCTTACTCTGGGGCATGATACCCAAAGGTTCCCAACACTCGAGTAGAATGAAGGCGTGCAGCCATGTCAGGGGC
This sequence comes from Acmispon strigosus, assembly GCA_030819835.1. Lineage (NCBI taxonomy): Eukaryota > Viridiplantae > Streptophyta > Magnoliopsida > Fabales > Fabaceae > Acmispon > Acmispon strigosus. The sequence goes on along the minus strand of JAUAMA010000003.1, from coordinate 76,017,431 downwards.
CTGATTAGAAAGGTTAAAATCGGCTATCTTAGCCTTGTAATCTTCAAAGATAAGCACATTACTTGATCTGATATCTCTGTGAATAACCGGTGGTTGAACTTTCTCATGCAAATATTCAAGTCCCCTTGCAGCGTCAACGGCAATTCTAACTCGCTGTATCCAATCAAGAGTTGGACCTGGTTGTGCCCCTTGAACTCCCTTTCTACCTGTAATGGAAAGAATCAAAATCATCAGTTGAACTTCTTAGATATGAAATATAAGATAGGGCGGGATATGAAGCTAAATACCATGCAATATGTCATGAAGAGAGCCCATAGTAGCAAACTCATATGCAAGAACTCGAAGATTTCCTTCAACACAATAACCGTGCAACTCAACAAAATTTTCATTCTTCAATCTTGAGACCATGGAAACCTGAAATCGCACAAATTTAATGAGAAGGCTGATATCCAGACAATAACCATACAGAAACCACCGTACTTCCAGTGTATAAGTTCGAATAGTTTGTTGAGTTGATAGCAGTAACATGCCTGGGTCAAAAATTCATTATTTGATTCGGGTTCAGAAGAAACATCAAGCTTTTTCACAGCCACAGCTTTTCCATCGTTTAAGGTTGCATAGTACACCCTCCCATACGATCCTTCACCAATCAAAGCCTTTGATCCAAAGTTATCGGTCTTCTCCTTCAGCTCATCTAAGGATAATGCAGGAACTTCGATGGGCGGTGGTGCTTTTTGTGTTTCATGCTTGACAGGAGCTGAAGCCTTTGAGCTTTTCGGGTTGCCTAAGACAATAAAATATGAGACATGCGAAATCTTTACAAAGAAAGGAGCCAGCCACATGATAAATTATGAGGACCGCAAGAACTTGAACTCGACATTGTTGAATAGAAAACCAATATGTGCATATACACACATACATATATGAAGGAAACATAAATGCCTTAGAATTAACTTTTCTCCTGATGTCCTTAGTTATTTATTATTATTACTTCTTACTCAAGTAGTAAACAATAGCTGGAGGAGTTAACAGCCTGGGTTAAATTATGAGACTCACCATCTCCATAATTCCTCGGGCTTTTCAGGTGTTCATTTTCATTTGATGGGTAAGACTCTTCCACTTGACAAGTGCAACAAAGCCACCGACGCATCCTGGTTCTCTTCCTCAAATATAAATCGTCTTTGCTAGTACTTGGCAGGCGGACAAAGTAGCCAGGAGGAGGAGAAGCATGTGCCTGCAAAACGTGGCGAGACGCATAAATATCAAAAATAGGATATTATATGTGAAAATGTAAATAGAAAATCTTCAAACAGGCATGATTCACATATGACAGGTATAAAGACCCAGTTTCAGGAGGATTAAACATAATAATTATGAGTTAATTGCCAGTTATTGAATCATAATTTTTTCTTATAAAATAACATGATTAATGATAGGTAAATCTGGATGGTAAAAGCACAAAGATTAGACGCTGGAGCCGAGCCATTAATGATAGAAAATAGAGTGCGTGAGCGTGATATTCACACCTTATGGCTATGACCTTGATCGTATGAAAATCAAATTGTTGAAATTGTGAATGACATCCATTAAAGATATAGAAAATCGTAGATTGAGCAAACGAATTAATTCAACAATCAAAGAATTTGAATTTGAAGGAGCCCAGATAAGAATCATGGCACAGAAAAAGGAAACAACGAATCCTTACCAAATGAGCAGTGCGACGGTGAAAGTCTCTGTGGTCCATCAAAAAAATGAAAAAAGAAATGAATCACACCGAATTCCAAAAAAGGAATGGCGCAATTACAGGGAAATCGGATTGGAAAAAATGAAGAACGAACACCCAAAGAGACCCAAAAAAATTAACTGAAGAGGCAGCAATAAAAACAAGAAAGAAAGGGGGAAAGAAAGAAAGAAAGAAAGAAAGAAATAAGAGAAGAAATGACAGATAGATAGTGTATGACTAAAATTAGACATTAGAAAACCGAAATTAGAGGTGGAGGTGGTGGTGGTGGTGGTAGTGGAAAGGAGAGAGAAAAAGAAATTACCTTCTATTCTGTTCTTGCTAGGGTTTGTTGTTGCTTATGCTTATGCTTATGCTTCTTATGCTTATGCAAACAAGCAATGAGGAAAAAGGAAAGTGATCGAATCGAATGAATGAATAATACAGAGCGACCGAGCGAGCGAGCGAACGAACGAACGAACGAGAAAACCAGGTCCAGGTGGGTTTGTTTTGTTCATAAAATATAAATATAAATAAACGGGTTGGTTTGGCTTTTAGCTTTAACTTTGAGAGATATCAGATTAAGACTTCCTTCCAGATAAGCAACGCGTTCAGGCAACACCGTTTTCTTCATTTATTCATTCATAACTAACTATTACTATTACTTTTCATCATGCTATTATAATTATAATTATAATTATAAATTATTTTTAGTACTACCAACATGCATTATTTCAACTAATCAATCATTGTTATGGTTTACATATTTGATACAAGTTCTTTTAGTAATAATGGAAAGCCACATACCAGGGTGTACCAAAAGAAAAAGGAGATGCCGTAGACTAAATTAATTAAATGTCCAAAGCTAATAAATAGTAAAATAATAGTTCGGTTTTTCATGAAATAAATAAAAATATGTGTCTTTGGATACTTTTTAATTTCTTTACTTTGTAGGAAAGGAAACAACGGGGGTGGTGTGATGATGGAGAAGGTATCTATAATCTTCTATGCCCATTTCTTACTCATTCTTTGGATTGGAATTGGGACCTTTTCTTGTCTACTTTCTTTTCTTCTTGGCTACTACTACGAGAACTCATATAGTGAACAGAAAATTCGACGAGTCGTAAAATCAGAACGACTTAGACAATGTGACATAAACCCTTGCATGAGTAATTGAGTATCGTTACAAGAACTAATAACAAGAAAACAACTTTCCAACATGTCACATATGCAATTTATTGACGAGTTGCACATACTAAATGATACTTATTTTTAAAATATCGTTCATGTTTCTTGATTTACATTAAGGAATCCTCTGACTTTTGGGTAAGTCCATATGACCGTGTGTTTCGTGGCTAGATTTATCGTGTCATTTAGTCATGTTCATTTATCATTTTGTTTGGACGATCACTTTGGACATTTAGATGCGGTACCAATATGAATATTTCCTATTATTGATTTTTTGACCAATGAAAATTGTTACACTTAGACCACAAGGTGTGGAATGATGGTTGCTCTTATTGTCCTTTAACCATGAGGTTGAGAGTTTGATTATTGCCCATGGAAATAAAGCTTCTTTTATGATCAGTCATTTACCACTTAATGTGAGTGCTCGCAATAATGGAATTAGTCACTACTATTAACGATGGATACCTGCTCTAATAAAATTTGTTACGCTCTAGGGAGCACTTTATGGAGCAAAATCACTCATAATAATGTGTCATAGTAAAATTTCTTCAAGTAAATAAGAAAATGGAGAACATGTATTTTCGCATGAGGAAAAAGGGGTAAGTATAAGGTAAATAAATTGACAAATGTATCGATATTAATAAGTCTGTAATACATGCTTATTAAAATACCGTTACATTTTTATTTTTTTGAAAGTCCCTTACTGTTAATGATAATAAAATTCTTTTATGAAATATAAGGCTGAGAAATAAACACGAATGCATAAAAATAAGAGTTAAATACGGGTATTATACAATAAACATTGGATCCGATGTAACGGTCAAGAAAAATATCGACCGTTGTACCCACATGCATGAATTGGGAGCACATGCTTTTTGGTTTTATCAAATTGAAGAAGAATCTATTCAACTATAACATTAAATAAACACCGTTAAAAATCTATTAATTAATAATGCATAAAAATTGAGCTACTACGTAAACCAGTCATCACAAGGACAAGGAGGAACTCAATTTTCTTCTATCCTTTTTTGGTACCATCATCGTTTAACAGAATGATAATTTTGACATGTCTTACAATGCTTTGACTCTGCCATGGTGACCTTGTTTGTTTGGGCCAAAAAGAATTCAATAACTGTCACTCTGGTTAGTTGTTTTTCAGATAAAACATCTTTTATAAATAAGTCAAATATATAAATAATGGCAAATGTTAGGGTGGAATTTTTTATTTTTCGATCAGTACACCCAAATTAAATATCGTTATATCTTAAAATCTATGAATATTTTTTATGAGTGGTCAATATTGAATTAGAGATTAAAAGGTAAAAATGTAATATCTCATCTCTTGAATTCTCTCATTATTTCTTTATCCTTATTTCTCTCACCACCAGGCTCTCTTTCTCATTCTCTGCTACATGAGGAAGGCTTTGCAAGCCTCACAAAATTTATCTCCTTTCCCTTAATGTTGGACGAACCACCACAACCAAGGAGCAAGGTTGAAGGCCACCACCGTGGAAGGGAGGGAGGCCACTGCGAGCTCCACCATCTCCTTTCATTTTTCCAGTGAAGCTTCTTAGGAACCCCCCACCTTAACTCTGCGCCATCTCATCCCAAAATGACTCGAGGATGACTTTATTCATGTCTTGGAAAGAGGAAGACGACCCAGAAACCACCAAAATACAATTTCATTCAGATCATGAAATTTTACGGTGAGCTACTTAGACCTGTAAATGGAGTTTGTGGTCAACTCGTTGAGTTTTAGGGGAAACAGACACCACCACCACGCTCCTGGCCGCAAGAGGAAGATGATCCACTACTTTGTTTCTGCTTCGACGACAATGCCGCCACATCTCCGCCGCAAGCCACTGCGATCTGATGAGAGAAGAAAGCGATGGTCGTTGCCGCATTCTCCGATGGCGGCGTGGAGAACACCCTTCATGACGACAACCATGGCCGCGCAGATTGGTGCTTGTGTAGTCAGGCGAAATGATGGCAAATCCGAGGTGTGGTGGTGCACACAAAGACTCGAGGCCCTTTGACGATGCTCGCGGAGGAGAGAGCACGATGACTACCAACTCCGACGACAGCATGGTGTGGTAAATATGGTTGAGGAGGTGACACGATTTAGGTTTCTTCAGTTGGGATTGATGCGGTAAGAATTCGGTTGGGATTGTTCCAGTTAGAGGGAAGAGAAAGGAGTTGGGTGTGGGGGGAAACTTCATAAATTATCTTGGGTCCACCGGTGGAAAAAAAAAAGTCTACCCTAGCCTTTGCCATAAATAATGCACTTCATGATCTCACATTTCATTTTTATTGAACCACAGTTTAAGAAAACAATTTTATTGCTGAATAAGTTTTATGACGATGCAAAGAGAACATGATTTCATATATCTTAAAGCTACAAATAGAGAAATAAGAATTGTCACAATAAGCTCAATATGGATCAAGGTTGACTTTGAGGAATATGATTGCATCCCAGGTTAAAATAATTACATATTATACGAGAAAATAACCTTTCTGAAAGTTCTAGAATAGGATAAAAAAAAAAAAATAGCATTCGAAGAAAAGGACTCTAATTTTCCCTCTCTAGTTTAAATCTTGAGCTACTTCACAAGGTATTTTAACCAATGATTTCCTTGGACTCTCAAGTTTGCAAAATACTTAAAAATAATCTTAAATAGATCATTGAGGTGACCAGAAGATTCAATCATGAACCTGTGACATCATGGAACAAGTATGCTAACCCAAAAAAGTGGACAATGGAAATTGTATCTAAATTTTTAATCCAAATTTTTATGCTTATTGATGCTACAACAAAGCCAAAATCATCACTAGATTGCACAGTGGTCAAAACTGCAAAAAATCCTGATCCTACCAAAGCTCAAGAAACAGCCACAGCTTGCTAATTCAGCTTCTGCTTGCTCTTGCTTTTTCTCATCTTTGCCTTAAATCTAGACTTTGCTAACAGAGTCTGTACAGTATTTGCAAAGTTCCCAATAGCCATTAGGACCAACAGGACACCACAAAATATTACCTGCCAAAAGAGTCACCATCATTATAAGGCTAGTATTTGCAGCAAAATATCACTGGATTCATTTTCTTGTGTTCTAGCCATATGATGTGCAAAATGGAGTAAAATAGCAAGCCAGCAAAACTAGAAGTACCTGCCACTCAGACATAACCCCAACAAATGCGGTCCGGAGCAACAATAATCCTATATATGCTTCAAAACCCTGAAGCAAGATAGGAGCACAAATATATTTCATGAATGTCCAACCTCTTGTATGTTTAGGTCAATGATTTAGAAAATGTAATAAAGCACATAATTCCGCTTTAAAGCAAATTAACACGAAACAAAAGACAATGCCGGAGTGACAAATTTGAAGGCATGCACTATTGACACATTAACACAAGATTTGCTAAGTGAAAAACAGTTTTACTATAACTTGAAGCCCATATTAAAACAAGATTTGCTTCTAAATAGTTACCTGTCACCGCACGCAACAAATATGTGAAACATTTGGAGTATTGAATGACAGATCATGAATATTATAGGAACATGAATATCACATGAGGATAAAAAACCACCTCATAGTCACACCTATAAACTTAAGTAACATACTATTACTAGTATGCACTATTCTTAGCCATGTAGTTTTACCTGCAATATGAAAAGTATTGGACACAACAACCACAGTTGGCCATCCACACCAGCTGTTTCCCCCCATACAACATCCATCCTTTTAGCCTGAAAATTCCGAGAAAGAAAAGGATTGAACTATATATCTATTTTCAGTCCATACACTTTCAGAGAGTTAACTATAAAACTAATACTATAGGGAAAAATTGTAAAATTATGACTACGGTCTACGGTAAAATAACACCAAATAGTGAGTAAAGGACTCACATATAGAGAGTTACAAGGGACTAGGCAGGATGATAGAAAAAGTATGTGAGTGTAAAATATAACTACAAATGAAATAGAAAGGAAAAAAGCAAGTAAGAAATCTATTTAACAGTGGCACCTTTCCCAATGCAATACGAGTATAAAGTCTTTGGCGTTGATATCTATTTTGCAAAAGCATTGCAACTCCTTGCATCATAGCCCACTGTAGGAAAAGTTGTACACCTCTCTGCATGCATTATTGAGACAAGTGATAAATGCATAACTTCGTTAAAAAAGGAAGGAAGAAACTAATGCACAGGACAAGGAAACGAACCTGCTTTTTTGCACAGTCAGGTTGTCCTTTAATTTCCCAAGTGAGACTCACAAGGGCCATTAACATAGCACAATAATGATGATATATCCACCTGTAACCTTTTGGTAAGTTTTTTGCCAGAAGATTGTCTCATGTAAACATAAACAAATCCCAACACACTTTGCAAGGATGACAATGTAGCAGGCCAACTAAATGAAATTTCAGCCTCCCCTTCATTGTTCTCAATCTAAGACAGGACAAACGGGTGTTGATTATAATTCTCTTTTTAGATTACAAAAGAGATTATTAAGAGACGGGAGATTTCCTCTTTAAAGAAAACATCAACTTAATAATATATGGTCAAAAGAGTGAGCTAACCACTATGCGAAGTAGACAAAGGAATCCACTAAAAAACCCACGACCTGAAGGCCATAAATATGTTGAGAAACATGCCACACTGAAAAATATAAGAATAAACCACAATAAAATCTAGCATTTGACACTACCCAAACACGAAGCAAGAATCCAAAACACCATGTTCTCTTCACTGCGAAAACCTCAAAAGCAGCTAGAGAAAAAGACCTTAAAGTTAGATGAACTTATCCAACGCTCTAACATAGTTGTCAATAGTGCACTATAGTGGCTGACCACTACAAGACTTCTATTGCATCACATCTTTCAGTTGCAACAGTCGAGTTAGCGAATGTGGCCACTATCCCAAAAAAATGCAGCTGGTATTCTTTACATGGGTAAAACCTTTCTTAATCACCCCACCCCCTGGTTGTCTGAGTTATTAAACTCATTAGTTGCTGAGTTTATTTTCCATGACTTTCACCCTTATTTTTTTTACAAAAAAACTGTGACAACCACTGTTTTTATACCTCTTTCATTTTTGCCAGTGTCTTCTCCGGCCAACTTCAGGGATTTCCTCCAGACTCACTGCTCTCCACTTTCACACAATACAATATAGCTTGGCCTCTGTTCACGTCAAGCTCAACCTGTCTTCTGGTCTTTGTTTTTATACTCCTGCCTTCTTCCAAACTTCATGTTCATATTATGAATATTTCTTATCTCTGTTCTTGGTTTCTATTCGCAGCCTGTAATTTTTTTATTACTTATGACAAGTCTTCAATTTTTGTAATTTTATATTTTTGAACATGCATATATGCATTGTATTGAGGGGAAATTGCATTGACCTACCGAGGTTTATCATAATAGCACTAACCTCCCCTCTATTTTTTAACCAGACTTTAACCACCCTTATTTTATTGGAGACATTGCACTAAACTCCCTTGAGATTTATCATTATTGCGCTAATCTCCCCTAAGATTTATCATTATAACACTCAGCACCCCTCTTTATTCTAAATGGTGTATGGAGGAAGGGAGGTGAGTGCATTTTTCAAAATAGAAGGGAGGTCAGTGCAATAATGATAAATCTTCCGTGCAATTTACCCTTGTATAAATTATTATCTTGCATTTACAATCTTCAGTCGAGCAGTCATCCTGCAACCTGCCACCACATTTCTTGAGTTGGCCGCTCTGTGTCACACTACAAGATTGATAGCTATGTGCACTACAAACAGTCCAAACAACTTACTTTATTCTTGTCACCTTCCTAGTCTATTAATAACAAAAATGGATTCTTCCAATGTATAAAATAAAAATTCCTATTGACAAGCCACTTGACAATGCAAAAAAAAAATATGGCTATTCATATGCGAGATTTTATAAGTAATTAAACAATTGAAAGTTCAATGGAGAGGACCTTCTCATGTCTACAGACATGTATCAAATAATTCACATTAAAACATAGACTATAGCAAGTATTACAGTCCAAAGAAAGGCATCAACTTCGTGGTTACTTCAGTCATGGTAATGAAGCTGTGTCATCATGATATTTGGGAAGAAGGTAACAAGACAAAAAAAGAATCAAATAAAGAAAAGAGGAAACAGGTAAAAGATTCTTAAGGGTCTGAACTACCAGTTCAGGTGTAAGAAGTACAAAATAATAAAAGGAATGTGTGAGGGATACACTGAATCACAGGTCTCCTGGTTGTTGAGGTTCCAAACAAAGTGGAAACTCCAATCTATGGCCATCTTGAGTAATGAAATTGAAAAGCATGAGCACCTAACACCATGCAAGGTAAGAAGATGATAGAAGCAGGGGCAAAGAACCAAAATAGAATCCCCCTTTCAAAGAATGCAAAGATTAAGAGAGCAGAGCAATAAATTTCCAGGCACTCGATTGAGTAGCAGAAAACATAAACTTGACATCCACATCCATGCTAATGAAACCATATTTGCTCTTAATCATAACGACTATGCCACTAGGGCAACGTTTGTAGGCACAATAATCCTGAAGCCTAGTCCTCCTCAATCATAGGCTTACACATTACGTGCACATCTCAACTAATCAAACAATGTATCCTAATATCCTCCACAGAGACACTAAAGTTTTAGAATTTGAAAGGCAGAATAATCAATAAATTAAGTTATATAACTTTTCCCCGCCATCTTAGTGGGAGTATTGAACACAACCAAGAATCTATTACCCAAGAACTAGTTATCCGTGGTCCATTAATGTTTCATGAGTATCAATAAAAGAAGGGAAAAATGACATAATTCATAAAGCCTTAATTAATAAATCAGAGTTTAATGACTGTACCATGGACGAATATCACTTCCATTGACTCTCAATATGTTCTCTCGCAGTGCCAAACCAGTGTAAAGAAATAGCAGCCAGGCCTGACAAATGACAACACTCAATGAGAAATAGCAGACAAATATGTCATCAAGTAAATAGTAATTTGACATCAAACAAGAGGGGTTTAAGAGAAAATAAATACCTGGTAAATCTGGACAGGAAAAGCTAGCAAGCATCCATCCCAAAGCCAAGATCTAAGAATAAGCAGTATTGATGGAAATAACAGGAAGAGCAGGGCAGTTCTATCCTGAACAAAACAAGATTCATTTTTACAAACTCTGAATGTGTGGGGGAACAGTATAGTGACTGTAACGTGAATTGACTTTCATCCTAATCCATATGAAGAGTTTCATTCATTTTTTGCCTTGAATTGAGTGCTAACGCTTGATTTGCACTTGTGCTAATGGATATCCACACATAACGGATATCCAAACATAGTCGTAGTCAGTTGCTGAATTTTTATGCAAGATAGCACAACTAAAAAACTTATGTAGCATATATATTGATGGACATGGTAAATTGAGAACAATTACATACAAAAGGGGTGCAGTGAGGAAAGAGGAAGAGAGAAGAAGATTTACCCTGTAACTGTTGTATTCCTCTTTGACCTTAAGCTGAACATCCTTCCTAGAGGCACGCACATTAATAGGGCCCAGAAACATCCTCAAAAAACTTCCTGAAATTGATTGAATTGACATTAATATCAACAATAATGGGTATGTATGCGTTGAATAAAATAGAAATAAAAATGGAACCATGTGCACGCCCAGGAAGGAGTGAAGAAGCGTCGCCATCAACGACGATGCACCTTGCTCGCTGCAAATCCTCATCCAACTGAAACAAACAAACAAAAAAACACGCGGATCCAGTTGAGAACGCAAAAGGGTATTTGAAAAATGGAGTTTTGAAGGGGAAAAGAGAAGGACTTTATCAGCTGCGGTGGGGTTGATGAGCTTGTTGTGGAGCAGAGAATCGAGGGAGGAGCGAAGGGAGTGGATTTTGGAGTCGAGGGCGAGGGCACGTTGGCGGAGTGGTTGTTCATCGCTTAGTGTCTTGGAGATGTGATTGGAAACTGATTCCTGAAGCTCCTTTGCTTCTTCCAACACGCTCGCCACTGATTCCTCTATCTTCTCTGCTGATGTTGTTTCTTCCATTTCACACACACACACACACTTTTTCCTTCCTCACCTTTCTTTCTCGTTTGTTTTGTTTTCTGTGTCACCCACCAAACTCATTCACACGACACGACACAACACAACAACACCACACCACCACCGTCTATTCAATCTAATTTTCCTTTTTATTTATTTTATTTCTCAACTCAACTAGGTCTCACCATCACAATAAGTGATTTCAAATTAACACAACTTTTTTGGAACAATAAAACTTTATTAGGATTTGTTTCGTTTGCATGTCTTGTTTTCCTTTTCAAACAAAATAGAAAATAAACATTATTGGTTGTTATTTACAAAATATTTTATAATAAAACATTTTCTAAAATATAATAAAAACAAAAAAATAAAATAGTCGTTTTCATTTTCAATACCACCACCATAATTGCCGTCCTTGCTGTCGCCACCACCACTATTATCACTGTCACCATTGTCTGCGTCGCTGCCCCTGTCACCGCCATCATCACTGTGAGGTGATGGTAGCAGCGACGATTGTGAGAGGCGGTGAAGGTTGTGGTGGCACTGGTGGTGGAGCTGGCGGTGGTGGAGCTGGCGACAATGAAAATAAAAATAAAAAGTCAAAACAAACATGTTTTCTAAATTTAAAAATGAAAAGTATTTTCTGAAAACGAAAATGAAAAATGACAACATGTATTTTTTTTTTCAAACCAAACATGTTACTTAGTTATTCACACCCTAATTTCAACCAAGAGATAGGAAAAGAAAATATAAAAATAAAAAAAAGTGGGTTCTGATTTGATGGTTTAGTCTGGTAGTAGACAAGCTAGATCCTCATACGAGTACGATCACAAGATCAATTTCCGGGAAAATTATTCGTTGGGAAAGACCGTCACTGTTATCCCAAATAGATTAATATCTGTCAAGAAAAAAAAGAAAAATAGATAGAAATATAAATTGAAAATGGGTGAGACTGTGAATGAATTAAAATCATCTTTGGAAAATGTTTGGGACCTAGATTAATATAGGATGAAGATTAAAAAAATGTGAGAAATGATATTGTAAATTATGTAATATACGATGATGTAATGTGATATGTTATCAAAACTGTGATTCCATTTTTTTTTTCTTTTATAAAAATTGTCCACCCACATAAATTTTGTTTTCTTTTAATTTACCCCTTTTTATATCGGGACCATTGGTTCAATAAAAACAAATTATAAGGATTACGATTTAGGACTTCAAACAAAAAGAAAATATTTAAATATCTAAATTCAAAATTTATATCATGTTTCGAGTATATAATGATTTTTTGTGAAATAACGTTGGAACAAAACATGCAGTTAATAAGTTCGCAACCTCGTCATCGTCCACGAGTGCCTATCCTTTTTTGCAATAAAGTCATACAAGGTGCGTTGCGTGCATGTTTGGCATTCATCTACTTCACCCTACCCTGCGTCCTACACCTGTACATCAAAATGGGAATGAAATTTTCGTACACAACATTAAGACATAACCAGATTTTGCTTACTTCTAATAGAACCTCATTTGTTTAAAATATCACACTTTTTTTAGCTTAAATAAAAATAAATTAAAAAGTCTCAGCATATGCTCCCATTACGATTGGGTAGGTCATTTACAAGTGGATGATTGTGTACTCCTCCTGGTCCTGGATGATTATAGATTTTTCCTATATATGAAATAAGTAAATTAATTTTCTGAAAAAAAAATCATCATAAAGTGTATTCAACATGAGTGCACACCGGCAATTATCAAAAGAGGACTGTTAGTTTTATATTCTCTAACACTCTGAATGAAAGTTATGTAAACCCTATTATAAAGAGTGTTAACTAGGAGTATGAGCATCGTTGCATGTGTTTTGTAATAATAAAATGTAGATCAATCAATAAATTATGCTTTGGCACGCATGCTTATAAAACAAAGCTAGTTGGAGCCAGACCCTGTCATAGTTTACTGTGTTGAAAAGTATAATCCATTTCCATTTTCCAAATCTTTAGATCTCAAATAAAAGAGGAGAATGATTCTTGTGCGACTTTGGCATCTTGGGACCATGACGTTAGAAAAGTTGCAAAAATATTATTTTTCTAATCCTTTAGTTTGTCTATCAAATTTTGGGGCATTATCTTATCTAATTACTACGTTTATGAGAGCAGCATGCCCTATCATTCAATAAAAAAGTTCATTCAAGACAGATGGTGCTGGTAGGAATTGTGCGTATGAAGGACTGCTATTTTGATGAAATGAAGATGGAATCGGGTAGTTGAGAATTATTAAAGTAACTCACCATCTCTGTATTCATAGATGCACAAGTTTTTCAACACCTACTGCTTGACCCAAACAAATTTGACACACCAAAGAAGATCAACATGGCGTTGAACATAAGGAAGAATGGCATCCAAGAATTTATCTAATCTATTTCTCTCTCAAAAAAAGCACGTTTATAACTTCCAATAGTGCACACCCTCAAATGAATTATACTGTACCCAAAAAAAAAAGTATCAATGAATTGCGAGTGCAAGTAAATTTACCTTAAAATACAGCTACAATCCCTTAATACTAAAACCGGACAAATGTAAGGATGCAGTTTTAGCATTCTCTTCCTCATTGCACAGTCAAAAAGAAATCACAAGCAACTGTGACCATACCAGTAACACCAATCAAATCTTTGATGCAGAAACTGGGACTTTTTCAGTAGATGATGTTTCCTTGAAACCCAGCATCTTGTTTATTGCAGCAATGTAGGCCTTGACACTGGAAACAACAACATCCATTCCTGCTCCACTCCCACTACAATAAAAATAAAACATTATGTCCCTGCGTCATTAGAAAGAACAAGATACACTAAAGTAATCTACTGAAGAATTCACCCTACCCAAATGTTCGATGCACAGTTTCTCCGGTCAAAGCATGAGTAGATGTATGATCTGTTTCCCCACGAATAACAACTCGTGTAGTGGCAATTGCATCAATGCCTTCGGTGACTGCGTTCATCGAGTATTCAAGAAGGGTTACCGGTTCCTGCATTAAAAATAAATTCCTCTATCATACCAATAGTGCTCACAGTTCCAGCATAATAAAATAAATGTTGGAAGCATTACAAACCTTCACTATTAGATCAACAGCCTTGTAAGCCGAATCCACTGGTCCTGTACCAATAGCACAAGCCACATGCGTGTTACCATCATCACTAACAAGTTTGACAGTTGCTGTTGAAAGACCAAGAGTTCCACAAGTCACCTGCACTGGGTAAATATTTGATTAGCTTATGTTTGTTCTATTCTATTATTTGTCAAGTCACTATATGAAATATTAAAATTTCAGAGAATATTTCAATTCACCTGCAAATCACCAAGCTTCCAAATAGGCTCTGCCTGAAAGACTTCATCTGATACCAATGCTCTGAGGTCAGCATCAGTAATCCTCTGATACAAAATAACAGAAAGTTAACCAGAGCAGATGTCTTACTATTTCATACTCCAACTATGCTCCTATACAGAAAAGAGAAACTACTACCTCCATTTATTACTGACCAATATTAAATGCATGAAACAAAACATCACATATCAGAAGACAATCAGACCCAATTTGCTGACTGAAGTCTAGCTAGATATAATGACTTACACATTATAATCAGAAGCACTTGAAAGCAAAAGAATGAACAGAAGATCACTAGTTCTGATATACCTTTTTTTGCTCAGCTACTGCTTTGAAACGCCAAAATAAACTCTCAACCTGGTCCTCTTTAAGTTCATAACCAAGCTAAAGTAACAGAAAATAACTCATAAATCAGAAGAAAACATTAAAAAAAGCCTTTAGTTCAACTCAAATATTTGAATACCTCTTGAAGTCGCTTTCTCAAAGCATGGCGTCCACTACATCAATAGGAGTAGAAGTGTTTGTTAGGAGGATGAATTAAAATAGCAGACAATTTAATTGCACACGGTGTCAGAGGAAACTAGAGACATGAAACAACCATTAACATGACAACAATAACAAATGAAGAGCAACATCGGTCCAAATGCTGCTGAAAATATACACTAGTGATACAGTACTTCTAAAGATACATACAAATCTCTACAATTAAATGTTAGATACTCTAAATGCCAGTTAGCCAGTGCATAATAGAACATCAAATATTACAAGTAATCTCAAACTAATTTATGGATTAAATATTACCCTAGCATTGGCAGACTATACATGGAACATCAAATACTATGAATTGTCTTGAAGTAAATTTCAGAATTCAAGAACTAATATACAATGTTGTCTTCCACTGCGATCAAACAATAACATCCCTGATACTCAACCACAAGCATGGAGGCAAGTAATAAACATGAACAAGTATGCTTCTGAGCACCAATAAAAAGCTAGTGAAGAATCACCATTGCTCTCTGAACACATCTGATGGACTCACTCAAAAATCACCAGCAGCGTTGCACCATCAGGACTTACCTAAGTCCAGAAAGCTAAAAGCTATAAAGTGATCTTTCTATGTCATGATGAAGAGAACACGAAATTTTACATTATCAGCAATGCAACTAGTTCCCTATTCACTTATAATGCTAGTCAGGTGGGTAAATTAACACGAGAAAGCCATTTCACAGTATCAGATAATAAGAAGTTTCTAGATGTATGGATAGTATATGTTCTAGATAGTTGGTACATTACAAGACCATAATGTGCACGTGCTTCCTAATCTCTTACTTGAGCACATGGGCTCTCTCTCACATACACACACAAAACGTTAATTCAATGGTACCAAACGCCTTCTTAACCATGTAGTGAAGAATTCAATCCAGTTGAAAAATATGGTGCAATATTTTGAAACTGAGATGAACATCGATGTTAACCAGGATTTACTGGTACATGGGATTCTCAAAGCTCCAGTTATGCAAAATTTATTTGACATTTGTTTGCTCTGAACATATCCATTAAACCAACTTAAGAGTTAAAATAGTAGTGATAAACAAACACTGGATAAATTACCCAAACCATGCCTAAGACTTAACAATCACTTAGCATCTGTAAAGAAGGATAAACTAAAAATTATTACAATTTGTTTTATTAAGTCAGTTGATAGTAAACATTGAGGCTACATATAGATATAATAATTACTCAATGTAAGAGTTGATAAATTATAAAGAAACTGAGAAGCACATATGTAGGAATTAGCACGGTGTACAAGATCCACTCAGATATAAGTGTCCTAAAATAAATAAACAGCTGCTTACCTAAGTTTTCCCAGTACAATACCAGCTTCGTTGGATCTTTCGAGGCCAATGTCCTCAGGAGATATTATTTCATATGTACCTTTGTGTTTTAACATTCCATCCTGGTCAATAATGCATAATATATCGGTTAAATTTGGTTTGACTATTTCATATGTACCTAAGTAATTATTCTTCTTTCATAGTGTGTCAAGACTCAAGTTATTTTAGTTCTCCCAAAAGTGAAATGCACTAGCTCATAAAACAGACAAAGGATATGTACTGCACCCATAAAAAAATGGAAATGAAGCCTGGTACTAACATTATGCCAAGGAAACCAAATCAATTTTTAAAAAGTAAGACGAACCAAAACAAAACATTAATGGGGCTCTGGATTGAGTCTCACAAGGGCTGTTTGAATGAAGCTAACAAAGTTTGCTTTTTCTTTCATCAAGCATGTCTTTTTATGTTGCAAAATCAAAATCAAACATAGAAATCAAATTCAACCTCGTACAATGGGATATGAAATCCACACAATCCCCTGACTTGGACTTGGACCAGGGTTACCAAGTCATATGCAAAGAAGGTTTTATATGTTTAAGTTTCTTTTTCTTTAATTTAAACAATCCTATGTTATCTTTGAACCTGGCTTGAAATTGAAAAACAAAAAGAAAAGGAGGGGAAGGGAAGCACCGCGTATGAGGCCCAAACCACTGTGTGATTTGGGGAGGGTTAGATGTACATGTACTCAATATTACCCATGTAAGCAGAGAGGGAGGTTTCAAAATTAGAATCACTGATCACCAAGCCACAAGGCCGCAACCTTGTGCCAAGGCTCACCTTTTCATACCACTAATTCTGATTATCATAACCAACCTGATGTATGCCACTTTCATGAGCGAAGGCATTCGCTCCCACAAGAGCCTTGTGCGGTTGTAACTGCAAACCAGAATACTCTTCGACCTATAGCAAAAGGTTATAATACACCAAACAATCAATGAGGGTCTCTAAAGGGGAAAAGAAGCAACAGAAAGATCAGTTCAGATATTAAACCATCCTGCTTGTCAGGTAGATGTGCTTTGCATTTATGCCAGTGTACAGATTGCCAAAGACATGTCCTCCGCATTTTAGGGCCATCACAACCTTGAAACAAAAAAAAGTGAATTTCCAATAAGTTAAATATAGAACCCTCCATTACACAGTTATTATAAGGATATATATATATATATATATATATATATATATATATATATAGGCATTCAACAGAACATTAAATGATTAAGCTTCTGATCCGGTAATGATGACTGCATCAATTAGCGAATAGAAGATGGACCCTCCTCACCTCTTCTAATGAGGCATTTCCAGCCCTTTCACCAATCCCGTTAATTGTTACTTCCAGCTGCCTTGCACCAGCATGTGCACCCTGCCAAGAGCAGAGCAGACAAATTCAGAACATATTTTGATTGCCCGCACCTTACCAAGTGGCAAAGGCATGGGAATAGAACACCTACCTCTATGGTGTTTGCGGTTGAAAGCCCAAGATCATTCTGACAGTGGGTGGAAATAATAACATTTTCTGCACCAGGGGTATTAGCTTTTATATCAGCAATCAGTTTCCCAAACTCACTCGGCATCGTTATGCCAACAGTGTCCGGTATATTAAGGGTCGTGGCCCCAGCCTTGATAACTTCTCCTAGAATTTCATAAAGAAACTCCCTATCCGATCTGTTACCATAAAGACAAACAAAATAAAACAAAACAATACATTTAGTGAACTACTAGTTCCTTCGAATGACATAGTTGAATGTATGTTTGGCTTCGCATTTACGCAAACACAAATGTGATTTCACTATCTAATTCTCAAGTACCAACGGCGAAGTAAGAAATTGCTACATTGAGTTCAATGTGAATCGGATTCAAAACACGGTTCATCTTGAGATCAAATTGAGTTCAACACAAATCCAAAGACACACTTAATTGATAAAAATCAAAGAGTGACAGAGCAATTGACCTGCCAGCATCTTCAGGACTGAACTCGACATCATTGCAGCCCAAACTGCGGGCGAACTTGACCATACTGCGGGCCTTGTCAATGACCTGTTCTTTGGTCATTCTGAGCTTGTACTCCATGTGAATGCCACTGGTGGCAATGAAGGTGTGCACCCTGGGCCTCTTGGCGTACTTAACGGCCTCCCAAGCGGTTCGAATGTCCTTCTCATTGCACCTGGAGAGGCCACAGATGACGGGAACGTAGCCGTCGTCGTCAACGGCGTTTCCAACCTCCGTGGCTATCATTTTGACGGCCTCGAAGTCGTCCTTGGAGGCTGCGGGGAAACCGGCCTCGATGATGTCGACCCCGAGCTTGGCGAGCTGGCGAGCAATGTCGAGCTTCTCCTTGGAGGTCATGGAGGCGCCGGGGGACTGCTCGCCGTCGCGGAGGGTGGTGTCGAAGATGCGGACATAGGAAGGGTCAGGGATGTGGTTCGGGATGTAAGGAGGACGGCGCCGAGTGGTTTCAGGCTGGGATTGGGAGGAGGAAACGGTGAATTTAGGATAGGAGGAGGAGGAGGAGGAGCGGTGGTGTGGTTTAGAGGTTTGAGGGAAGTGGAGGCGGAGGAGGATGCGGTGGTTGGGGGAGGAGGGAAAGCAGGTGGAGGTGGAAGGAGACACGACGGGGGTGCGGATCGCGGTGGCCGCCATGGTGGAAACCCTACACTTTCGCTTTCACTTTCACTTGGCTTGAATATACTAACTACTGCTCTGCTCTCTCTCCACACGACACAAGTGAAGTGGCGGCTCAATGGCGGCGTTTTTACTTTTCTACTTTACTAGTCAGCATGACACGAGTGTTAACGTCTCACGTGTGAAAGTTCCGATATGATTAAGACATGGAGCCATAAAAATGAAAAATATGATTAAGCAAGCGAATTCATGCAGTTATTCACTCTACTCTGCCATTTGACACGCGCTGATAGTTAGTTGGGTGAATGATGGGTATTTTTCCAGCAAATTATACTTCATACATACAGAACAATCAAATTCTAAATTAAATGATTAAAGAGTCCACCTAAAGTATCTAAGATATTGAGACAGTTAAAGTGGTTAAAATTCAGCATTATTATTTATTATCTGGACACTTACGTTTTACACCTTATGTGTCTACAAATAAAATAGAACATCTCTCACACTTTTCAGCATATTTCAAAACATTTAAACAACGCAGGAAGAAACATTTCCAGCATGCTATTACTATTTACTACAACATGGTTACTCATTATTTGATCAACAGTGTCATTAGAACTATAGTCTTTTTACTCACAAACAGCGCCCGTGTCCAAAATTGATTGAATGGCGTTTAAAAAACATAATTGCGTCTGCCATTACATTTAGACATATATATGTCTTTACTTCCAAGTTAGTAAAATGGAAACGTCTGATAAAACTACAAAACTTTGCCATCTCATTTCCACCCTATTAAAGTATGAATAGAGATATAGAGGTTGTTGCTCATTTCCCCTCCACTTGAGTTTTCAACCTTTTTGTTTTGTGCTTCTGCTTCTGCTTGCGTTTATGTTTTTGTTTTTGTTTTGGAGGTAAATGATCTTTAGCATCATTTTTACCAGCAGAATGGTGGTCGCTTGGAGGAAGATCATCGTCAGAACTAAGTACTAAGTCTTCCACAACATCGTCATCAATCGCTCTCTCTTTCTGCTTCTTTTTCCTCTTTCTTTTTGTTTCAGTAGGATCTTGTTTTATCCTGAAAGCAAATCATCGTTCAGACAAATATTTGTGTCAATCATATGTGCATGAATGATATATTGTGGGTGTGAAGCTGAATTTGTCACTGAAAGAAAAACAAGAAAAAAATAGAGCCATACTTGGGGGCATTTCCGGGTAACCAGGACGAACTAAAGACAGCTGCGCCCTCCTCATTCTTTCTACCATCATCTTCATCATCACTTTCGGACAAATTATTCCCAAATACAGAGGAATCTTCTCCCACAAGAACACTGGAAATTTTTCATGTTATGTTAGAGTTCTCTATCTTAACCATATGCTCCCACGTTTGATACAGTAATCAATGAATTGAACATGACTTCAAAGTTCAAACCTGGATTCCATTAATGAATTGTTTTTTTGCTCTGCTCTCTGGCGGAGTGTGATCACATACTTTGACAGTGGACTAGAGCCTGACTTCTTTTCATCCTAACAAAATCAATTTCACTCTTTTCAATTATCAAATATAGATTGCATTTCGAGTACAGTAAGATGGAAGAATGAAAATAAGTGCAAGTGTGGAACGAAATGTAGAAACACTAGTTATAAGGAAAAGAAAATAGAAAGTAACAAGCATCAATGGAATGGCTTCATCCAATCATATGCACGTGCAAAGCCAGATACATGGACCCTAATGAAATGACCCACTTCTTTTGCATGTAGCTTAGTGCATGCAAAAGAAGTGGGCCTTTTTAAGCTAGTATGAGCAAGCTACAACATAAGTAAATAAATGAATGAAAATGTTAACCAACACCCAATAAGGCAATAAGGAAATAGTCAAAACTCTAATTCCACAGAAATAGACACAAACTATGCGCAAACCTGAAGAAAAGATTCTGCTGCAGAGTCATTAGGTAAAAAGCAAACTGACATACGCCTTCCATTCACAAACTCACAATTAGCCTCAACCTGAACGTGGAAAAATGAAGTATTAGAGATGGATGCCACAAGCTCTGCTGCATGCCAATTATAAAACAAAGTAAATCCTAGAATTGACAGTGCAAACTATGATCATTTTAATAGAGATACCTGGCGTATAAGCTGTCTCATTTCTTTTCGAAACCTCTCCACTTTGGTGGATTTGTAAAAGCTACGCAACCTCACTAGTGGAATAAAAGACAACTCCATGAATGCAACGGAGTAACTCCACAGTGCTAAGTGTTCAGCAAGCTCTTCAACCACATAAAAAACACAAGCCTCTTGAAATGCTCGTGTCTTTAGGGTCGGCTTACTAACCTGATATGGAAGGATGCTTCAAAGGTTACATGTATACCAAAAATTGCATATAAATACCTATTCATGTCATGAGAGTACCTTCAATACACTGCGTAAGTCAACAGCTTTGCCAACACCTCCTGTAGGGGGTTTATTCAACTCTTTCATCTCCAGCATATCCAAAAGGAGCATAGACACTGGTATAAAAGATTGTGTAGAAGCCGCAATCTGGTTCAACATTCTGATACATCTCAACCTAAGGGGAATATACTTGGCTGTGGGAACTAGACGGGCTACCCCAGAAATTATTTGGGTCAGTGGATATGCGAGTTGCTTCAAGTCAGATTTTGAACTGTAGGCACAGACAGCACCAGTCCAAAGTTCAAGACAGTTCATGAATTTCCACGCATACACCTTGCGAAAAGATTCCTAAAAAATACATTCAGGCAGGGAAAGAGCAACATAAGGACCATTAAAAAATGCACAGACAATAGGCTTAAATTTGTGAAAAGCTCCAATCAAACATGAGTAAGATAAAACTAAAACAAAAATCTAATGAGTTAAGGAAGTGTTGACCTTTATAAACAAGATTGATTAATTGGGACGATTGGTTCCAGGTAATTGATTGTAGCATGATTGTGGAGGAAATTTGTGCTTCAACCTAAAGGTTTTTTATATTTTCTCTATCCAATCTATAACACCACACCCATATTTCTCTCTAAAAATTTTCAGCAAAAATCAAGAATACCTTGTAACAGACAGATAACAAAACTTTGAATCCTTGAAATGCAATGTTCAAAAAGAAGATAGTACCGGAAAGAGCAAATAATAGAAAATTATGCCAACCTTGTATTAAGTGAAACTAATTAATATCCAAATACAATTAGCTTGTTAGGACAATTCCATCAAAAAATGTTATGGGGTACTTCTTACAGTACCTTAGTTTTTGTATTAAGCGCTTCCCTTAAAATCATGGCCAATTGTCGGATGAATACGAAGGCATGTTGATATGCAGTTTGAAGGTCCAAACCAAAAAGGTCGATGACGCACTTGGCAAGAAACTGAATATGTTCAAGTTTCGCTGCATTTACGAAATGGCAGCTCAAAACATAGGATTTATATATTCCTCTGAAGCATTCATCTATGCATCCAGATCCAATACAGATGCATAAATCTCTCATAAACTGAAATGAAACATCTGGAAGGGCACCTCCACCGGTACACCAGAAATGAAGGACCACCTGATAAATTCAACAGGAAAATCAGTTACTAAATCAATGGCCTTATGTCAGTTAAATTAAATTTCCCAGCATATCACAATGTCCCTGACCAAAGCTACATAAAATGTTCTCTACATTACAGCTTTTTTGTTGGCAAGGATCACATACACATTAACAGAAATATATTCTTACAAGGAATAAGAGCCACATGCAAGGGCAAGTTCATCTTAAAAGTGCAAGTATTCATTCATGAGGTGAAACGACACAGTAGAAAACACTGATTAGATGTACAATGAACTATTTATACCTTAATGTACTTCCTTAGGAGTGAAGGAAAAGCACTCAAAAACAACGAGGAGCGTCGAAGCTGTTGTAGAGTAAATGATATCATTCCTGTGTCAGTCATTTGGTTCAAAACATGGAGAGCATTTCCAAGGTAAGACTTCACTAAATGGCCATGACTCTTCCAATGCTTTGTGGTCATTAAATCTGTTATGGTCTCTTTCTTTCCACCAGTAGGAGGAAGCTTCAGCAATTTTCTTAGAATTCCGTCCATTTTAATAAGCACAGTCATCATTATTTTGTTGAACACAGCACTGGATATTACACTAAGCTTTGTCATAGACTCATTCTCCCCATCATCACCATAGTGGCATGCTGTCCTAAAAGCCCTCATCAGGGAACGAACCGCGTTTAAGCTCCCATTTTCTCCAATTGATTTGCACCATGAATCAACCATAGAAATAGTTATAACTTTTTTAACAGACTTTTGTTCCTTCTCTTGAATCTCATCCTCACTAGCCTCCTCATCTAGCTGTAGATCTCCATCTTCAAAGTCAGTATCCGCATCTTCCTGGACAAAAGAAGCAAAGGAGTTAAATGATTTCTACTTCCTAACACTAAGAGAGCATCACATTAGTAGCTATTTACTATTTAGCAAAGAGTACGCATAAGTAACTACAGAATACAAACCAAAAACAATAGTTTTAAGATAAATATAAATAAGGATTGACAAAAAGAACAATCTTCAGAGATTTTAGAAGATATTAAGGAATGCATAAGAAGATAGTGCATATTACTAATGATAACCACTTAAAATATACATCAGTAACACACCCATATTCATTACAAGTTATGTCTGAAGAAGAAAAGGAGAAGGAGTCTAAATGTAACATACATCAATATCCTCATCGCCGAACTGAAGCAACACCTGGTCTTGCTCTTTCAAGAACTCATAAAATTCTGGGTCCTGACATGGAAAAGTTGTTAATAACATCGCCAATAAAATGTAGCTGAATAAATGTAGAAGAATGCAATCCCCTAGCAAGCACCATTTAGTTCGAATTTCATGTGTGCAAACATTAGCATAAGTGAATTACTATACCAAAAATTGGAACCTTTGCTCGTGTTTGTCTTCCCTGCCATTCCATTTTGTCCCAATAAAACCCTAGGGACTGCCAATATGAGCCCGTTTGGATGCATAACAAAGAGCACTTATTGGAGCTTATCATATAAAATTATAAAATAAGTGCTCTTTGATCAGCATCCAAACGGGCTCTATGTCAGTTTTCACTAATAAAAACATAAAATTAAAACCTCAAGCACTTGGGCCCTTCCTCGAGACAATGAATATAGAAGTACAGAGCTTATTCAGTTAAGCTATGGATAACCCTTCAAATAAGAACAAGTAATATCATGGACCTTAATCCTAAGTGAAAGCACCATTAAAAGAAACGATACAAATTATACTATATATCACTCAGAAACACTAGCGCAACTAGTCTAACCTTCTGCTGGAGATTCTCTAATTGCTCCTTATGTTCTTTTGCTCCACTCCCAGTCAGGGAATTTTTTCTGCTCCTTCTCCTTACATTATTCTCTTCATCCACATTCCTATCTGATATACCCACAAAAAATTCACCGAAGAGAATAAATAATTGAGACATTTTATAAACGAAAATTGATTAAAAAATAATTAACAGAACCTGTATCATTTGCCGCGTCCATGTTTCCTTGAATCAAAAACCTGCTCATAGTTTTCAGGGGCCAAAGATGAAGAGAATAATATATAAGCAAACATAATGCACAGAACAGTTCCAAGATGAAGAAAAACAGCTATAAGCTGAAAAGAATACCTATTTGTCACCAGCGGCTACACTGTCATTTTTTGGTGGTTGCTTTCGGCGGTGGAACACTACAACCCTGTTCGTGTTCTGTATCTGTTCTCACAAGACCTCTATGACGGAGCGAGCAGCACGGTGGTGAGCAGTACGGTGGTGCGAGCAGGACGGCTCAAGCCAGTAACCAATGCGACGGCGAGAACCACGGCGCGACGGTGAGCAGCTTGCTTTGCAATAGTATTGAGATGAGACGGCAGAGAGGGATTTTAAATTAGGTTAGGGTTTATATACATTAAAGGGTGTTAGAATTAACAGCCCAAGCACCGGAAATCCCACCCCAAGTTACCGTAGTAATTGTCACATATGGGCATATGGCCTTTGTCGTTATACATTCCGGCTTTATAAAACCCGGAACACAGATTTTGTGGGTTTCATGTTTTATATTCCCGGAACTGGGGGTCATTATTGCCTACCGGATTATAAAAACCGGAACCGATATGGATTTATGTTCCGGGATTTCATTTCCCGGAATGTAATGTGAACTACCTGTATATGAACCGAGTTTAGTAATCCCGGAATGATATGTGAAATAACTTCCGGGATTAGTAAACCCGGAATGTTTATTGTTGTGTACCGGGATCTATAATCCCGGAAAATTGTGCAAGCATACATTCCGGGTTTATAAAACCCGTAAACAATGTATTTTCCGGATTATAGATCCCGGAATGAAATATTTTAAAAAAAAAATATCAGGTTTTAAAATCCGCGACTTAAATCCTGGAATGTTGTGTTACATAATTAAATTTCGGGTTTTAAAACTCGGAATGTTCATCATTCTGTTTTGTTATCACACAATCCCTGTGACTTATATAATGCCAAATAAACCTTCCGGGTTTTAATTTGTCGGAAAGACGACCCTATTCCGGGATTTATATCCCGGAAAATCACTTCTAATCAAATAAACTACCGGGTTATATATCCCGGTAGTAGTCTGCTGCATACATTCCGGGTTTTAAAAATCGGAAAGGGGTATTTTTGGTATTTTAAAAAATGCCCTGGGGTTTAGAATTGGGTCCATGGGGTACCAATTCTAACCCCTACATTAAATTAGGGGAGTTGAATTTCCCACATGCCATCAAGATTTCCCACTTACTTAAACACTTTAAAAGACCAAAACACCCTCAGTTGAGTCCTTCCAACTTTTATAATCTGGAAAGTGTTGATTTTATTCCTATTCTAAGATATTAAATTCGGGACACATTTTAAGTTAAAACTCGGAATACATTTTTCTTGTTATCGTTCCAGGATCTATTATTCTCGGAATACAGCATGATGTATATTGAGATTTACAAATATTGGAATGTTTTGGTTGTGTATTTGGGTTATGAGTTTTGTAATTCTCGAAAGACAATTTTATCTATTCCGGGAATTATAAAACTCAGCATGGCTATTGACATATTCCGAGAATTAAAAACCCGGAATATATTTATGGAATCGCATTTTGAGTTTTGAAACCCGAAAGAAGAAAAAAAAATTGTGTTCTTGGCTTTCATACCCAGAACGAGAAAAAAATAATTGTTTTCCCTGCACAATTATTGTGCGCAGTCACGCTAGCTCTTGGGCGCACGCACCGGTTTCGCAGATTTCATATTTGTTATTTTTATCAGTTTTAGGTTTAGGAGGTTGATGGTGGAGAGGCACGGCTAGGCACTTGGAGGCCGGTGCTAGGGCACCATGGAGGAATCATACATCTCCACCGGACGGCCATGGTTTCGATTCACCTTGAGCTCTATCTTCCTTATCTTCCCTTTCTCCCCCTTTTGTTCAATACAGATACTATGCAATTATTAGGATAGGTTTTCATGGTTGGGTGTTGCTCTCTATGTTTAATTCTTCATTTGGTCAATTTGTGAATTCTAAAGCTTGAATTGATTCATAGATATATTGAAAAATTGATATGGATTGATGTATGCTTGATTATGAAAAGGGGAAATGTACTCATGTAGTGGGTTTGTTATTTTTTCTTTGGGCTTCATGTATCTCTTGACCATGTGACGATTTTTAAGGCTTGCATGACAATTGAGAAGTTGGTGTGAGTTTAGTAAATGAGAGGAACCGCCCTTTGCATTAGTCATCTTAGGAATGCATTATCTCAGACTAGGTGGGGTCTTTTAGGTGACGATGAGATACACTCACCACTGGGTAGGAATATCTTGAGTTGGGAATGAGGTCTAAACCGAGTGACTAGTCGGGATACTCACCACTAGAATAGGAGTACCTAGGCGGGAACCAATGAGATTTCATGAGTACAATCATAGATTCCATCCACTAGGACATGAACTTCTTGGGCTAGGAACAGAGCTTGGGGTATGTCTCATTGAACGGGTTTATGCTACAATGCGCCTTTTGGGATCGCTAGGACTTAAGGGATTAAGATTAGGTTCTCAATTGGTAGGTTTTGTTTAATTAAGGAATTAGTTAGATGAATAATAACTCTTATCAACATCTTAAGTGTTAATTCCATATCATATGAGTGTTTTGTTTGAGAACAAGTTATGAATCAAGTGAAATCATTTCCTAGGTATGCTTTCTTCTTTGTTTACCTCCGTTAACTTCTTTTATCACTTTCTTTATTGTTTTTCTCATTTATATAATTATTACCTGTGAGCTGCTCATCCAACGTCTAGCTAGTGAGATCAGTACGTAGCAACACAATCCTTGTGGAGACAACAAAACCTATACTATACTATGATTGAATTTTAAAAGGGATTTGATAATTGTTCAATAGAGGAAAACCTATTTTCATCATGCATATATTTTTCATCAGCGACCCCTGTCATCACGTCCCGACCACCAGGGATTCAACCATCGTTGTCACATTCCTGTCCCTGTCTATCCCCGACCACCACCACGTCCACTTGAAAAATCAATCTAAATTGGATTTTATAAGGAGGAATTATACTTTTAAATTGCATAAACTTCTTATTTCAAGGATATAATTTTCTAATATTTAACGATGTGAACTTTCTACGAGATTTTTTTTTTTTTTTGAACTGAACTTTCTAAGAGACTTAATGGCATGTTTATTGAACAGAAATAACCTTTCACCATATAGACATTTTTTTCGAGACCTTTAATATTCAAAAATCATACTATACATTGATTTATTTGAGCCAAGTCATGTGGACTCATTTAAAAAGGTAAAAACTTTTTAATTGTGAAATTTTTAATTCACATTTTGCAATAAGACTCAAATGACGACTTTAATTAATGGGAACCAAACCCTTTACTATCTGAACAATTAATGTTGCTATACTTTAAACATTGTATATTTATTGCCTGACATTTAGCCTAAACACCATTGCATGTGTTGTAATCGGCCCAAACAACTGCACAGCCCAACGCCACTCTAATCAGTCAGCCTGGTCAGCGAGAACAACCAAGTACAAAATTACTATCAAGCATGGCTTCTTCTATTCCACTAACCAACTATCTAGTCACCTGAGTTGATTTATTCCTAACCAAATTTGTTTAATTTCAATTAGTTATAATGATGAGTTCATAAATGGAACTGGAAAAACCAAGGCAGGGAAACAAAATCTTACTAGATACTTAACTGAGAATTGACATGGTGTAATGCGATTCCTAATATTGTTTGAATTTACTTACAATCTGAATTCACTGAAATCTCTCTCTCTCTCTCCGAAGAAGTTTTGCTTTCAAGTATAATGTTATTAAATATTTTTAATAAATAAAATGATAATTATCTTTGACGTCTTTATTTCACTAGCAAATTTTACTTGTGCACAAACACTAATATGAATAGACAGAATCGTACATATATAGATATAGATGTAATTGTAAAATTAACAATCTAAAATATTTCAATTAGTCACATTTATCTCGAATATCGCATGACTATTTTACGTGTTAGCACGCAACTCTTCAAAGAACCACATGAACAATTTCTACTGCAAACAATAGTCACTCAAGGTGAGCACCACATAAAATTCACCCATACTAATAAATCGCTTAAAATTTACTTTTAGTAATTAGTTTCCAAAACTATCCCCAATTGATCAAAATACACAGGATAGCTTAACTGGCTTCTTGGTAAAATAACTGCTAAACATGGTGCTGTAAATCTAATAAACATTATGTTGTAAATCAGCAAGTACACACTGAATATCTTGTGGTGCCAGTCCAGTGAGTGCCCTTGGCCGAACTTCAAAAAGTTTGAAGGGGGAGCATAATGCAAATTAAGGGAATCGCAAATAAGTCATCCAATGGTTCATCACCAAGTTTAAATGGCATACACTATCAGAATGATGATACACACTATTCACAATGCTGAAGAGACCTACAGAAAATTAAGGCTTCCTACAACTATATCTCATTTAGGACTACGTCATGAGGCAAGTACAACTATATCCCAGTATTGGGATTGTTCCCAGCAAGGATCAGAGAAATTTCCAACCCTCGGCTGAAAGCCTGGTTAAACATGAGGCGGGTTTGGAATGTTGATACAAATGGAAACCAGGAAAAGAATGCGATGGGTACGAAGATGAGCATTCCCATGCCAGCATCATAGAGGCGAGCAATTGATCGAATGGATTTCCATAATCCCAGGCTCTTCATCACAGGCTTCCAAGCAGCAGCAATCTAGACAAGGGCAATCAATATACAAATGAGATATCAATACCATTATACGCATAATCAACTCATGTTCAGCACATTGGATAGTGTACTGACTTCGATCCATAGAGTGTTTTGGAAGTGTCAGATTCTAGATGTCAAACAAAGAAATTGTCTAAATGGATGAGATTTGACATCCATATGGAAATAATATTTTCATTAACTAAGAGATTATGATGTAAAAAGGAGACAAGATATCCTGGTTTTTCCTAAAAAAGGAGAGTAGATGTGTTAAGGAACCTGTTCATTCAAAAAATGAGAAAATAACTAGTTCAAACCTATTCTTCATCATCAGTTTTTGTCTTGGCTTGAACAGATCTTACTAATAATGAGATCAGTTGATTTTCTGGTTGAATGGACAAGATACTTAACCAGTTAACCACTTTTCTAATGGAATCATCTGGTCCAATTTGGTTTTTCAATCAATGGTTTTACTTATATAAATCCCTGAGATCCAGCTACACGGTGGCACTTTTGTAATTACAAATATAAACTGAAAATAAAAAGAAGAAACACAACAAACCTGAACTCTGTTTGCTAACTACTAAGCCACACCATGTGGATAAAGGCAACACAAATTCCATGCATAAAATCAAACTACAAACGAAGATTCCAACTTTGGACTAATGATATTGAAAGTAATGCAATCCAACTGCAGAAAGATTAATAAATCAAAACACAACTGTAAAAGAAAGGAGAACTCACCGACAGAATTCCCCATCCAGTAGGAATGAACGCTAACATAGCAGCAAATATGTCAGCCACAGATAGTTTGGTAAATATAACGGCAACAACTAAACCAGCCAATGCCAACAAAAGGGACAGGCCTTGTACAAAACGCAACAGAAGCTGGAAATTGACAGATATCTTCTGGCTAAATGTGAAAACCTATTGATCAAGAATAGAAGATAGAGTCAACATAAGATATTATCGACACACGTGTAATCTAAGACCACACATAATGCACATTTTTCTACCTTGAAAAGGATTATAAGCCCAGCGAGCACTATCCACGAGAATGCATAAACCTATGCAAAATTCCAAACATATGCAGTTAGTTGACTAACCAGTTCGTAATCTGTACATGTCAATATGTAAAATATTTGCATAATCATACTGGTCAAAATATAAAACAAATCAAGCCACTCTGACCAAAGTATGGATAGTTTAAACATATAGCTAACTAAGCGATATTTCAAGACGATACGGAATCTCAACAATTTATATGCTGCAGCTTGTAGTTTAGACACAGTCCAAAATACACGTCCCTCATTTCTCTTCCTACAGTCTCAAATGTAGTTCGAGTAGAATACAAAGAGTTTTGAGCTCGATACGGAGGACATAATCAAGGTTGTCTAGTTGTTTCAGTGCAAAGTAGGCATTCAGCACAGAAATTAGCTGCTCGGGAAAACTGCCCTTGTCTGACTTAAACTAGTTCATTTATTTGTAGATACTCTCACCATATGTCCAAGGGGTTGCTCTTTTTGGCAGTGCTCATGGAAAAATCTGCCCACTATTATTTCTTAACCTCTTTTTGATAGTCGATTTAATTTAATCAAGGTCAGCTTCTTAACATGTTCCCATTACTGTTAGATGACCTTTACGTATGAAGATGTTCATGTGCAGGAACACGAAGTAGAGAACACAACCAGAGTAGATCGTGAATTACAAAGGGCTTCATGATCATTTTTTGCCTAGTCCACTAGTCTTTATTACCTAGACAACATGGAGCGCGCACACCTTTACTCAAATAACACAGGAGTATATATGTCAACCAAATGCTCATCAAAGATGCAAATTCATAAATATTCATATACCTTGTAAACAAGTTCTATCATTGAGTGTTAACAATTCAAGACCAAAAGTAAATAAATTTCTGTCAACATCCAAAAAACAAAAAAAATGATTCAAGAAAGGAAATAAAGAAAGAAACATTAAGCATGTAATACCGTCAATGAAGTATCAGTTCCTTTAATGTCCAGCTTATACACAATACCATACTGAAAGATGAAAAATCTTAGACTCAGTATGGTCTCTGCTATCCTTGAACCGAAGCTCCTGATATGAGCCTGCAGAAAGAATAATTTATGAATATTAAGAACTCAGATTTTTGAACAAATAAAGTAGAAACCAAAACTGAGTTAGATTAAGGGGAAGGAAGAGAGTGGAGAGTGTTAAATGGTTAAGAGAGTGGAGAGTGTTAAATAATTTATGAATATTAAAAACTCAGATTCTTGTAGTAATTGCCCATTTCTTTCATTAAGAAGTGCCCACCACACCTTACATTAACCCAATGATGGATCATAGTAGTCCCAGCTCATGCACTTCAAAAGAGAGAAGCTGCAGCTCCTTCAATTGCCTACTACCCAGCCTATCACCTCGAGGAAGAGGGAATATCTACGTCCGTCATTGACTAGCGTGGTCTTATTGCTTCAAATTAATTGTTATATAACTAAATTATTAAGCAGGTTATATTCAAGTCCCATTAATTAATTTAGTAACTGAATTTACTAGATAGTGTATCCAGTAAGTTGTTACACAAAAGCTGAATAAACCATGATCAACGGATTAGACAAGTTCCAAATAACACACATATCCAAATAGAACCTATGATATGAGGTCTCAGAATCTATATGCCATAAACTCATCCTATTTGATATTTCTTGGAGTTTAATTACCAAGTGCCCAAATTTACTAATAGCTAAGGATACAAAGAAATATAGAAGTAAGAAAAACATTTAAAAACAATCAAGGGAAAGTATTGATTACCAGTTCTTCTTCCCACCAAGCTTCCCAGCTTTCTTCTCCCTTAACCCCAATTCCACCTCTATAAAGTAACCAATTTGTCCAATCTCGGAAGTCTTCCACTACCCTAAAACAACACCACAAGAAGGAATGTCAGTAAATATGAAAAGTTTGGCTGAAAAGATTCAATAAATTTACTTACTTCTGCCACTCAAATCCAGAAGGGTTGAATAAATATGGAGCAAACAACCAGGATAGAGCCATAAACCAACTGCTTATACTCAGAAGAATGTACGAGAGTGCACCACCTTCATTATAGCCATAAGCAAGATAGACTATCAACAAAAGCACAACTTCCAACCTGAGGACAAGATATAGGCATATAATTATTACAATCCACGTAAAGGAAAATAAAGAACTGCTAATTTTAAGAGGCTGGAATCTGCGCAAGAATAATTTCATATATACAGGAAGGTGTAATATGTGAGCTATATAAAATCTCATGCTGAGTCAGCACTCTTTGCTTAGCTGTCATAGTTGGGATTGGTTATAGTTAAAGACAGTTAATAACATCTGTAACCAGTTAGTTAGCGGAATCTATATAGATCAGATCTACAGTTCAATGCTCAAGTTTGTTCATTCATTAATGAACTCAGATTTCTCTCAGCTTCTCTTTATTTTCTATCAATCAAGCACACTTTATTTCCTCAGCTTTTAAATCATTTTCTCTTGACCTCTCTCAAGTTACTCAATCATAATACCCGACCAGTTATAATCATGCTGTGCTAGAATTGCATTATGATAAGAAATTTGGAGTTGTACATAGTATTAGACTAAATTAGAGAGATAAAGGAAAGGCAGAACATGACTTGTCAAATAATTAATTGACTTTTTAGAAAGTGGAGTGCTAACAACACACTCTTTTGAATAAACTATCGCAAACTCCATATAATTGATCTATTTTCAAAATAGTCAACATCTTTCTCTCAATTATTAAAAAGTGTGTTGACTTTTTAAAAAACAAACCAATCAAATTGTGTTAAAAAGTGTGTTCGAAGGAGTGTGTTGCTAGCATTTCTCTTTTAGAAATACAAGAAATCCAGAACAAGAGAGAAATTAAACTAATCTTGCACTTAAAATTCTATGCTACAGATTGGGAAACTGATGATTTAAGCAATATATTTTGTTAAGTGAGTTAATGAGAAATAGGAAAATGATTTGAAATTTGGGAAACATAAATATAGCACAATATATCAAATAAGATATTCCCCTTTTATATTGACTACCAAGACAAACAAGAAGACTCACCCTTTAACAAAATGACTACGAGAGTAGAGTCTGTAATTCTCAGAAAATTTAATATGGCGGACAACAAATCCACGGCCAGTTGCTTGATACTGTTAACAAATAAACATATTAACAATTGGGAAGAGAAATACAGACAAAAAAGGCATAAAGTAGGCAGACAAACCCTTGCACCACCATGAAGAATAGTCCGACCAAAATAATGGGTTCTAGTACCCAATGAAAAAGTGAAAAAAACAGAACAGAGCTGGAACTGCATTGTGACAAAGCTGACAATGGCCTGCAGAGCAGTCAAAGATTAAAAAAATAAGGAAAGGAAGGAAATTTTCGCCATAATTTTCTTTTACAGCAGTCAATAATATACAAGTTCAAGAAGAATCAACAAACAAGAAGAAAATACTGACTTACTAATATTATTGAAGTTATTGCCAAATCAAATAAATTGTGTAAAAAATGTATGACACGAGCAAAATTAAAGATAGTGTAATCAGGATGCACAGTTAGAGACAAGTTCACGCACAAGTTTCATGTGGTTACACTATCTCAGGTACTACCAGATAGTGCTAAGCACACTTTACTCTAACACAACTTGTGTCACTTTCTCAAACTCACATGCAATGACAGAACTTCTATGTGTGCATGATAGTGAGAGGATTTGAAATAGGACTTAACTGAATCACACAGAATGCATAGGTGCACAATTCTCTACCAGCCTTAAAGCCAAGGCTCTCTCTTTCTTTGAGACAATAATTTTCGGATTTGGCACCTCTAAAGTGTGGTAGTCACTTTGGAGAGTAAATTAAGTTATCAAACCTGGTGTTTGAGAAATTGGTTGTGCTTGTGATCATATACTTGGACATGTATAACAAATTGTAGTGTTCTTTAAATTGTATCTGTTGATCTCTCAATCAAAGGTTGTGATAACAACCCTCTAAAGTGACACTTTAGAGGAGCCAAATCCATAATTTTCAGCCTTACACATAGTACAAACAAAATGCACACGAGAAACTGTCACCAGTTCCCCCTATAACTAGACTACATACCGCTAAACAACTGCTCTATTACAATTTGGATTAGGCATAGCTCTACCCTAAAAGTTAGCTTGGAGGTGAGGATTGCCTTCCTATATATAAAAGGCTATTCTGGCCATATCTCTAGTCAATGTGGCACTTCTCAACATGCTCATATGACTACAACTTACCTATAATATATTACACAATTAAATAACTATTACTTAACTGACCTACCACCAAACTGCAATTAAATAACTACAACATAACTGTCCTATTACTAATTCTGGCCTGCTAAATATTCTAAGCCACATTTTAGGCTTAATTTCCACATGATCCAAAACCTGACCCACATCTTGACTTTCTAACAATCAGCTTCTCAAATATTTGCAAGTATCAGCCAATTTGTTGCACAAAATTTCTTTGGAGATATCTATCAAGATAAAGAAAGAGATATATACACACACATACCCTCAAGAAACCTTGCTCGAGAATGAAACCCAAGATCATTGGTACAGCAGTGAAGATACCAATTTGAAAGAGAAACTGGGTATTCAAAGCAGCACTCAAGGCAGTATTCTTAGTTATCTTAGCCCTTTCCCCAATGGTTTCACCAACACCAGATAGTGCCTGCAAACAGATTGCACTTGAATTTATAAGTATAATTTAAAGTATAAAGATGTTTTGTTTTTTACTTTAAAAAGTTAATATCAATATCCCACAAGAGGTGTCGACTTCAAGTGCACGAGCCGAAGGAAAAAAAAATTGCTCAGACACTGCAAGGTGTTTGACACGTGCCGTACGAGTGTCATTGTGCCGGTATCTAACACCGGGACATTCCTTTGAAGAGGAGTGCCCGTGCAACAGACTGTAAACTAAACATTTGACACAATAAAAGTCTAGCAAAAGAAAAAGATATATTGAAAAAAAAGGTTCATTTAAGCCACACAGTATACAACAACAAAATTCTTATCCCACTAAGTAGACGGCTATATATGGATCACCCGACGCAAT
The DNA here is from genome assembly GCA_030819835.1 of Acmispon strigosus. Taxonomy (NCBI): domain Eukaryota; kingdom Viridiplantae; phylum Streptophyta; class Magnoliopsida; order Fabales; family Fabaceae; genus Acmispon; species Acmispon strigosus. The sequence continues at coordinate 75,982,162 of JAUAMA010000003.1, read as the reverse complement.
TGTGCTCGATCGAAAACCAAATTTTGTGGGATATTATTGACCACGAGGTCATTTTCAATAATATCTTCCAATGTCCTTTTGGCCTCCCTCTACTGCCCCCTCTTCACAGAACAATGTTATCAACTCTTCTCACCAATGCCTTTAAAGGTCTTCTTGGTACATGTCTAAACCACCTTAACCGATATTCCGTTTTCTTCTTCTCAATAGGTTCCTCACCAACATCTCTTGTACAATCATTGCATATCCTGTCTTTTAGAGTGTAGCCACTCATTTATCTTAACATTCTCATGTCTGGTACTCCAACCGTTTTCTCATGTTGACTCGTTAAAGCCCAACATTCTGTTAGAACTGGTACCAAAAGGGTAAGGAGAATCTGAATCAGTCTAGCCTAGCCAAACGGATTCACAAACAATAGTGAAGAGAAACTGAATTTGTTCATTGGAAAATAGTGCTCTTGAGAGGAATTACAAACTGGACACCAATAGCCACCAAAACCTAATTCTCCCAAAAGATAACTACTAGAGGCACAACCACCTCTATTTATACTAAAACCCCAAAACCCTAATTAAACATACAATAATAAACTAATGCTGACTGGATAATTTAATTAAAATATAACTCTGACTGAATAAGTGAAGACCAAAAAGCCCAAGGCTAACCGGTTGGGCCTTGCGGCCTGTTTGGCTGGTGCCCGTGCGCAGCCTCCAGAGCAGTGCTGGCCACGGCAGTCCTAGCCCTTCTGCCGCGCCGCCTCCCGTAGATCTGAGTGATAGGAGGCCGAATCCTATCACATTCGCTATCATAGAGGATAGCATGACTTATAGCGGTTCGGTAAAACTTTCCTTTGAGTTTGGTAGGTACTTTGCAGTCGCAGATAATATGTATTTCTCTACTTTCACCACGATATGATATATTAAACAACAATAAGTTCAAATGTCTATGTGCATGAAAATTCAATGAAATGCAACTTACCAAATACGTTTTTCCATAAAGAAAGGCATAAACCGTCAGCACAGTTAACTGCAAGTTAATAAAGGAAAAATATAAGCCTTGGCAAATTTTTATGTAACATATATTCTAAAAATTGAAAGGCCTGACAAATTTTATTCCATGAGATGTGTTACAATGTAAAGTACGGTTTGGCTTGCTCTTGTTAGTGTAGTATTTCAGTTATGTTAGTTTAAGTTCTGTTTTGTTAGTCAGTGCCAGCTGGCTGTTAGCTTAGGCGGTTATTCTAGTTCTGACCAGCTCCTTATATAAGAGCTGCTACTAGTACATGCCATTCAGTTAATCAATATAAAGTTTCCCCTATCTACAATATTAAAAAAAGTGTTAATTTTCTTACCATTCGGTCAGATTTGATAATTATGTATAATTCAATGAAAACAACAATTAATTATAACATGTAAATGGCATACCATGGTACAAAAATAATATCCAACAGTTGTAAAGTAAAAGGACATCATGCGGAAGAAGTCAAAGAGTTGCCCAAGTCTGTATACATCACGACTCAGAACTTGTTCCCCATTACCACTTGAAACCTTCCCTTCAAATAGTGCAATCTGATTGAGTCCAACATCTCTTCCCTTACCAACCTGTACATTTTACTATTAGAGCAGGATTCGTTGTAGGAGTATTGAGTCCAACATCATTATTGAAATAATATGGCATACGGTAAAATGAGAGAAAAGTAAAACTGCAATGACTAAGATCTGAAACCAATAATATTGTTTGATACAATTGAATAAAGCACCTCATATGCATAGAGGTGAAAGAGAGGTTAACGGAACCTATGAATCTGTTACAATTCAGTTTTAGTTAGTTACATCATAACTATCTTATGTTTGAGGTAGACATGATAATGATAGGATATTGATATAAATTATGAAAAAATGTATCAGATTTCCCTTTGAATAAAAACTACATAATATTTTTTTTAAATTTAATGACAAACCTCACCTGAATATATTCATGATGAGTAACATTGCCTTGACGTAAGGTCGAATTGAATCCTGTGTGAATACAAGAATTAAGAAAAGTAAGGATGGGGGAAAAAGAATTGCAAAAAACTGAAAACAACTTTCAGCAGAAAATAAATAAAAAAATGAGAAAAAACATAAATATGGGAAAATAAAGATAACTATACAACTATCTGAAAAACATAAATATGGTAATTATATCATGTAATCATGGCAGGTAGGGTACTTGCATAACCGAAGTTTTATGAAGCAAAAGCAACAATCATACCTGCGAAGATATCTTCACTAATATTGATAACACGAGAAGCCTTGCTGATACCACCACGGGTGATATGGAACACTCTATCAAAAACATCAGGATGACCATAATGCATGCGGACCCTGAACACATCATCAATTGATATCTTTTAGCTTCAATTAGTTCGAATCTCGACAAAAGAAATCATTATGCAATGTAAACTGAGCTTACTTCAATGGATTTGCTAAAACACGCTGGCCTAAAGTCACAAAACTAGTTTCTTGATTGGACATGAAGGAGGCCAGAGACGAGACACTGGATACAGTAAAAGAATGAAAAAAATAAACGCAGAGTTAACTCAAGAAAGGATACAATGTCACACATTTTAGCCACAAATACCTTCCAGTAAAGACATGTTCTCTAATACCGAGTATGGTAGGAGGACGAAGCCCATGATCAGAATGAAATTCTTCAAGAACATTTCTCATCTTCAAAGCTTCCTCAAAATAGTTATCCTATAATAAAATTCTACTAAGCATCCAAACTTAAAGCACCAGCATACAAATTATACATTATCATATAAACCACAAAATATTAAATTTTCAACAAAGATTACTTACAAAATATGTGAAATAGAAAACTGATATTAGAAAGTAAAACTGATTATGCAACCATTTTTAATCATATAGTGTACTGGGTAAACACCATAAGTCTATAAAACAGAACAAATCACATTAGATTGAAAGGCTTATATTTAGGAGCGGACTCAATAAATAGCGAATACTATATGAATACTAATTAATCAACAGAATCTATTTGGAGGAAACTAGTAAAATATAGACAGCTGTTAACACTGCTATCACCTGATTCATATCAATTGTCTGGACCGCATTTCCACGGGTAAATATAATTGCATGATTCTGGTTCTCAGGCTTCCCTTCACCAAGTTTGGGATTTCCAGGTAATTTCAGGGAGTATATTTCCTATAACATAAAAAAGGCTTCAATTCAGTGAGTGAAGAATGTCAAAAGCAATCCAATTAAATCAAGGTGCAAGAAAAGTAAAAAAAAGAAAGCCAAAGAAAATATGGCAAACTACGAATCCCAACACAATCCCCAATACCATAATTAAAATAATTCAGGGACTTGATTTGATGACCAAAAGCAAGCAAATCAACCACATGAGAGCCTCAGACACTAATTTGTGTCTGAAAAGTTTATTCTCTTCCGCATTCTGACTAGATAGGAAGAAAACAAGTAACCATTAATTTTCACGCATTTCAGACATGTAATGTGATGTCAAATTTTTCGATACCAGTGCTCATTTTTTATATAAATAAATCTAAAAAAGTGATATGCATATAGAACTACAGGATGTCAATAAAGCAAATTGTAGACCACCTTCATTTGGTCTGTATTATTATCCACCAAAACATTACCCAAGGACCAAGGTCAACAGTGATCATTCAAACAAACAGCATGGGTTTCCAAGTTAACATACTCGTAAAAACAATCAGTATTAAAAACACAGTGATTCTCTAAAAGATAAGAAACTGGACTAAGAAGTAGATTTTAAAAAATGGCTTGAAATATTATAGTAAGAAGTGAAAACAGAGTGTGACTATGTGAGCCATAACGAAGTATATAAAAGGCACAGAAGCATGGTACCTTGTCTTTCCCATTGATATCAGCTTTCACGAGCTTAGAGTAATATTCTGTGTTCACTCTTCCATCTCTTAAAGTTTCAACAACATCAATGTAAGCGACACGGAGAGCTTCATTTCTAAAAGCATAAATAATTGAAAAATTAGATGGAATTGAACACCAACTATGAATAATGGACAAAATCAACTATAAAATGGCTAACACAAAAAAACTCAACAATAAAATTGCTGAACAGACCTTTGCATTAGTAAAGCAATATCAGCAGCCTCAGGTTTTTGCTCCTCTTTCTGCTTACCATAAATCTGACATGTCACAACATAAGTAAACTTAAGATCTGCCTGAGCACGTGCTTCCGGGGATAAATCAAAGCCGCGTGTATCAGTCACTTCATCAAAACCTATTGCAGCCTCCAAATCTAAACCACAAAAAAAAAAAGTAAAAAAGATTACGAACATAGTAACATAAGGAAAAATAGGGAGGAGTTAGTTGTCCCCTTACCTCCAGCTGTTGTTCTCTCCAAATAGGTTTGAAGCATAAGAGCTTTCCTATAATACATCATACCCCGAACTGTGCCATTTCAAACAAAGAACACAAAATTAGTAACACAAAATTTTGCATGACAAATTTGAAAGGTTAAACTTCAATGATATAAGCTGCACAATAAAAAATATTAGTTAGCACAAGGGTACTTTTGGTTTTTAGATATTATCTTTCAAACTGTTGCACAATAGCATATACCTGTTGGAGTTCAACTGTGACTAAAGAAGCCCCACATTGGATAGAAAAGCAAGGGTTCCAGAGCCGAAAATATGAGGATGATGATTATGTCCAAATCACTTGTGCTATTAACCCAATGTGGATGTGATCTCCTCAACCTATCTCGCTCTCCGCTCAACAGTAACTTAAATTTTAATATGGTGCCAAAGCCGAAAATGCCTAACTACTCAAGATCCAAAAAACAAAAATGGGCTCATGATAAAACAAAATCATAGGTCTGACCCAAGCAAAAGCAAGCCATAAGGCCTCTGAGACTCAAACAAAAGAGTACAGGCGCCCAGGCAAAGCAAGCCGTAAGGTCTTTGAGGGAGTACAAGCCCAGACAAAAAATAAAAATAGGCTAAAAAAATGGAGTCACACATGAAGGGGGAGTGTTCGAGTACATAGAAAAGCAAGGGTTTAATGAGAAACAGGGAAAAAGTAGAAGAACATGAAATTCTGTTATTCAATGTATTCTAGTTAGTTACAAGAGTGTATGCACCTAGTATATATAGTAAGAGTGCGTGAGAAGACTTGCAAAACAAGCTGGTGCTAGCTGTACATTAAGCACACTAACTATCTCTAACAAGTAGTAAGTAGTAACTATACTCTAACAGGGTTCAATAGTATATAAGCGAAAGGACCCGCTCAACCATTGCCTAAGGTTTTGTGGTGAAAGTATGTGGATCATGCCCAAATCATTTGTGCTCTTAACCCAATGCGGATGTGATCTCCTCAACCTATCTCGCTCTCCGCTCAACAGTAACTTAAATTCTGATAACACTTGTACTGCCTGAACCCTTTTGATGAAACAGTATTCATAATACCATCCATTTTACGGACAAACTGTTTGGCTAAATTTCCAACTCCATATCCTTGCTACAACCATGACCATTGCATGATAATTATTTGAAAATAAGCACGACAGCACAGTGAAACCAGAAAAAACAGCACAATATGATATATGAAGTGTTCACATTGTTGTTGTTTATTATGTTTATGTGAATATACCATTTCACTGCTTTTATTTTCAAACATTGTAAATTAAATGCTATTTATATAAAAATAAGAATAAGCCCTCCCCTCCCCTTCTCTCAAAAAATTCCCTCCCAAACAACCGCTTAAGTCATTGTTCAGCCATTAACAGCCATGGAAGAAGCAGGAAAAAGTGATCGGAAGTTCCCAGAAGTACGACACGGCAGTGGGCTAAGGCAGGAAACCAGAGATGGAACACGGTTTCTAGAATGAAAGAAAAATACACCAATGGACAATAGGTCCACTGGAAATCACGGATTAGGGTAGCCTCTCATCAAGCTCTTGATACAATACTACCTCTGTTGCTTATAATAAGAACCAAATTGAAGGTTCACCTTGGTCCTTTTTATAAGAACCAACTTGGAGTTTGTGGTACATTAATTAATTTTTGACAAGAATACCCATCTTTAATTGAAATGACTCTCTCTTTCCACTCTCATAAGCATTAATGATGCATAAAAATGGGTTAAGGACAATTTTGGAAGTTCAATATTAATTGAGAAGAAATTTAATGCACTTAACTACATTAACTAGCTTTCTTAAACAGTGTGAGATAGTTTTTCGGTTCTTATAATAAGGAACGGAGGTAGTATAAGAATTATGACCAAACCTAACTCTACTCCAAAAGCTATTTCAAGAATGAGGATTGATCTATCCTTTGTAAGGACTTCATTTTACCCTTCATAAGGACTTATTCGACCATTTACCTAGTTAATGTGGAACCATAATATCCCCCCACACGCTCAGAGTTGGATATCTGGAGCGTGAAGTTAGCAAAACTAGAGACCGACGAGTGACTCATATATAAATGGCCCAATAAACTGATATGGGTAGGCTCTAACACCATGTTGAGAGTGAGAGAAACAGGAGACAAAATGAATCCGTGTTTTTGAGTTACACGGTGGAGGATAACGTATATACCAAGAGACATAAATACAACTTACAAATACCGTAAGTGCATACTAATAACCCTGTTTACATTATTTTTAACATGGTGCAACCGGGAACTAGTCCATTAGAAGCTTCAGGCCAGTCTTTCAAACCAGTATCTCGTCACTTAACCAAGTAGAAATCATCTAAATTGTCCGTGGTTTATATGACAGCTGATTCAATCATTTCACTTGAAAAAAAAAATTCCGATATTTGGTATTTAACTTTGGACTTAAGCTTTTGTCAATGTCTTCTATTGTTAGAGTTAGACTTAATCCGAATTCTAAGACTTATCATGCAAATCCTTTCTAAATTCTTTTGACGTAAAGATGTAATTATTTTTAGTAATAATGGGGCAGTTTGTTTAAGCTTCAAAAAATATTTAGCTTGTGTCAAAAGGTGGTTATTTTTTTGAGATTTTAATATAAAGCGGAAGATAATTTATGTAAGGTTACAATCACGAAAAACACTTTTTATAACGAAATTTTTGTTCAAATCATTTTATCTGTGTTTTTTGCTCTCTATCTATCTCTTCTATCACACAACTTATTTTGGATAAAGCTACTCAAAATAGCATCGGATTGTAATCTCAATATTAATTATTTTCAAAGTCTGATTATTGAAAAGAAACTGACCCAAACATCTTAGTAATTCTTAAAAGTGAATATTTATACAAAATAAGGTGATTTTTCTAAATCACTTTTTCACACCACAGTTACACAGAAAACTGCCAAGGAGTGCTCTCACAAGTGCAATGACAATACCATTTTAAAAAAATATGTTTATGTTGATGAAATCATGAAAAAATTGAAGAATATGAAACAATATTGGACAAACAACATCAAAATTGTAGTACGAAATTTAGAATGACTGCAATAAAGAAAATTCGAAGAGGACTAAAACAGTAACAAAGAGGTCATACATAAAAGAAACAGAAGAAAATCAAGTATAGCAGCAAAGATATTAAAAAAATTACCTGTTCTGGACAATGTTTGCCCACGATAAGAAGCCCAAAAACGCAGTTCAAGAATATCAGCAGGGCTATCATAAAGCTCTGTTTCAAGTGCATTTTCATCACGGCCAATGCGGGCAAGAAAGTTTTTCCACTCATCTGCAGCAAATTACAACCATAAAATAACAAATAATAACAATAAATACATATAAGAAAGTATAGATAACAACTCAGACTTGAGAAGGAAGCAATAAAGATTGATTAATTACTGCGTGCCATAAGTAATCCTATTAAGCAGATTAATTTAAACTTTCAAAACATATGGACATATTTAAACATTCCCTCAAAGTACAGGAAAACAAATTCATTGTGAAAGGGCAAGAATTGATTGGATCCAGTCAGCATGAAAGTAGTTGAACCAGTCCAACACTTGAAAGAGATGAAGACTGAATATTATTTCTAACGATAATTCCAAAATGAACAAGGAACTTACATAAAATATACAGAAAAATCCTTATGGATACTTTCTAATAATAGAGCTACGTTACAGGAAAAAAATTCTATCATAATAGAGGAACCAAAAAGAAAGTTGCACAAATAGTAATAATGAATAATAACTCACAAAAACAACTTTAACACTAAATTAATTGGACCGACTCAACTTTTGTTGGAAAGTAAAAACTACCTGGATATATCTTCTGTAGGTAGAACAAAATTGAAATGCCATCTTCATTTTTCTTTAGGAGTTCAGCCATGCTGTAAAGTACAACCTCAGAATAATAAGGGGTGAAAACACTGCACAGTCAGAAGACAAAGATTAGCACAAAAACCATAAGTGGAATAATTTACTTCAAGAGAGAAAAAGTACCTAAAGGATAACATTTCTCGAACTGACTTTGCACGAGGCATCTTCATAAAAAGTGAATTTGTGAAAAACTCCAGCCTTCGCCTGGCCTCCAGATTTTTAGGAATGCTTGAAGCTGACTCTTTGATAGTCAGCAGAGAGTACAATCTTTTGACTTGCACTCTCTGTTTATGCACAACAGTTAGTAAATTCACAGACAAGGTATTGGCAAATGAATATAGAAAAGTATAATTAGAACATACTAAGTCGGTATTGGGCCATTTCAACTTTTCAAACAAATGTCCTTCATCCCTCGCTTTGGACAGTAAACTCCATGTGTCGTAATTTTCCCTAGATTAAAAAGAAAATCAACATTAATTGACAGCCAACGAAATGAGAGAAGGGATGATACACCTGATACAGGCAACAGGGAAGCCTATTTCTAAGGGGGCATTTGTTTGAAGGTGTATTATTGTATTCCCTTAATGATATTCCCAGGTAAGTTCAAAACATGTTTGGTTAGTATTTAATACTTTCATAAAATATTTTATTTTGTTCAAAAACAAAAATTAACGAAATAGTGTGGTAGAAGGAAGTGGGAAGTTTTAGGAAAGTAGCTTCTATTCCCATTGGAAAGTAATAGAGTATAGAGTATAATAACAATTATATATAGGTTAATATCAGAATACTATTCTTGGTAAGTTAGTCTTGAGGCTGATCATGAGCCACACTCTATAAATACTTAAATAGAGTTGTAAACCTCTCATTCAGTTTGGGCAATAACAGAATCAGTTCCTGTTAGTTAAATTTCTGTTTCTCTCTCTCTCTCTCTCTCTCTCTCTATATATATATATATATATATATATATATATATATATATCATTCCTTTAGAAAGTAAGATACCCACAGCTCATCATAGGAAAAAAGGGCAACGGAAACATTGATATTTAGCTTTCCTGGGAATCAACAAAATCAAAAATACTTTACAAAGCTTGTATCGAGCATTGGAGTTTGCTTTCATGGGAATGATTCTAGATGCCCTAAAACAAACACACTCTAAAAATCAACATTATTGTATAACAACAACTGTAACAAACCTCATATTTAATGAAAGGACATCATGCCGTACAACATCGTAAAGATCTTGAACAGCCCTCACCGCGCCCCTTTCCAATTCAGGTGTTTCAGTCTCTTTCTATAAGATATCAATACAGTAATAAGTTGAAATTTCTGATTAATTAAACTTCTATACAAAAGGCACCAAATTGAGAAGAAATATATATCCCCATGCATCCCCCAAATTCGTTCACATTCACAAACTGATCAAAACAGTTTATCAAAAACAGCAGAAGTATTTTCCTACTATATAGGGTTGACTACAGGGAAAGTTAATCTAGGATTTATAGTTTATTTTAGAGGCTTAATTACATTTTTGGTCCCCTTTGTTTGGATTATGTGTGATTTTGGTCCCCTAGTTTTTTTCGAGTTCATCGAGTCCTTACTTTTAAAATTAAGCAAGTTTAGTCATTATCACAATTTTCATATGAATAAAATAATTAAATCTTCACCTTCTTTTCAATTATTTGAGGGTTTATAATACATTTGATATATGATAGAATTTTAAAAGTTTAAAAGTATAAAATTAGTGAAATTTTCAAAGGATATGAGATAAGGGTTTAACGTGGTGGGAAATTGAGATTTTTAATTTTACATTGAAATTTAATATTTTGATTGGTCAGTTTTGATGGGAGTAAAGTCTACCATGATTAAATTGATTCAATTAATTAAGATTTTGATAGAAAACGAGAATTTGAGAGTGTTAAGTAGAATCTATGTTGTCTATATTTTGTAAAATTTATACCATATATATACCATACTAAATCAATGATAAATACATGATAAAACTGAGGAGAAGAGGGTTGAAGTGGGTAGAAGAGAGGGGGAAATCAAACAAATCAAAGTTATAGGGTTTTTTCCATTGGGAAAACATGAAATACCCCTAGATAAAAAACCCCAATGTTTACATTTGGAGGGAATTTTTGGAAAAATGCTATCACGCCGGGGTCCCGCTGGGATTTTGGGGGATTTTTCTCGGGATCCCAGCCGGGATGGTGAACTGGGCTGGGATGGGAAAATTCTCCCAAGGCATGGCTGAGATGCGATGGGAACTCGGGTTCCCGTCGGGATTGACAACTTAGAGTAGAATTCTAATGATAGAGGGACTTGATTTGCAACAATAAAAAGATGACACTAAATCTGCTAAAAAATTATTGGGGACATCACACGTAGTCAAAAGGGATCAAAACTACACGTAGAATTTGGGCTAGGCCTAACTATACCTCAAAAATCTAATCATGAGTGAGGATTGTTCTACATAAGGATTAAGGACTATTTGATCATATCTCTAGACAATGTGGAACCTTAACACCCCCTCCCTCACACCCAGGGTTGCACATCCGTAGCGTGAAGTTTGTAGGACAGAACATTTGTGGGTGGCCCATTTGTGGATGGCCCAATAAACATATCTGAGATAAGCTCCGATATCATTAAAATCAAGGCCTAATTAAGCCGCAAAAGCTAGCTCAGATGTGATAATTTATCTACCCTTTAGAAGGACTATTTTGCCCTTATCTCTAGTCAATGTGAGACCCTAACACTAGCTTTTGTGATGGTATGATAAAAGTAAGACTCAAAATATTGAGACAAGAATGGCCTCACAGTAACCCATAGTAGACAATTAAAAAAAAAATTGAACGTGCATAAAGAGATTAAAAATCAATCACTGCGAACAAGCATTCATAAAAAGTAGATACACAAATTCATTAGAAATTGTGATGTTACAATAAAAGTAAGACTCTATTGAGACAAGAATTGCATCCCACAGTCACCCTTAGGAGACAATAAAAAAATAAATGAAAATGCATAAAAAGATCAAAAATCAGTCACTGCAAACAAGCATTCATAAAAAGTAGATACACGAATTCATTAGAAATAAAAGCGAGGATACACCAAACACAAACTAAACGGAACAGAAAGAGACAAGCAAACATTCATGAAATAATGCCAGAACTTAAGAGATTGAATACAAACCAGAATCCCCATCAATGCAGTTACTCTTGATACCACAAGAGCCAACTTATTAAGCCGAAAGTCGACATGAATACTCCTTCTTGTAATACTAGCATTAATATCATCATATATCCTTTCAACCCTGGTATTGCAACAACAATTGCAAGCAAACAACAACCAAGAAATCAAAATATAAGATATACATGTATCATATAAAGAGAGAACAGGGTTCAACACACTTCAAAGTTGCAATACTTACCACATCCTTCCAGTGTCATCTAATACTTCTGTCAAAATGAGTTTAATAGCATAGTAACACTCCTGAACAGCATACATCATGTATTCATCTCGGGTAATCCTATCCCAAAGCTCATCTTGAGTATCTTTACTCTCAACAGCAATATCCCTAGCCAAAAATATCTACATAATCATGCACAAGAACTAATCAATAGATCTTAACAAAATGAAAAATAACATCATGAGCACAAGTAACCATAAACGCAACATAAATAGATAGGTATATAGAATGATCTGTGATAAGATGTATATTATTTTGAAATCATAACCAAGGTTATTAAGAGTCATGATCTATATCTCACAAGCTAGAGTTGAAGGATAATTCAAATAATTCAACCTCCTTGTGCACAGCCAGATAGCACACATATCATTCGAAGTCATGTATGACCCAAATGGGCAAATTCAGCTTTTTTTGGAGTGTTTTGAAGTAACCACAACAGTCAATTTTTAATCTGGGTTACATGGTGGTACAACGTTTTGAGCCCTATTTTATGAGGATTGCATCTCCTCTTCACTAGAAAACATGGAACCTTAAGAATACTAAATGGTATCCACATCATGTTATTAAAATTGAGCTATGATAACAAATAGAAAATGATTTATCAATTATTATATGTAACTTTAATGTTAAAACTTCTGCAAACAAAAACATAACTCTAGAAATTGTAGTGTTTAAGAAAAGAAGGGAAAAAAGAGAGAATATAGACTCATAATAAGAGGATATTAAAGCATTGACCGCTATTTGTACTATACACCTAAACTTAATCACGTAAAAATGTACTAAAATTTGGGAAATATCCTATGAGATGATGTAAGATGACCAAATACCATCCCAAGCAAGCTTGATAGAGAACAATCTAAAGATGTAAGTATATTATTTATGAGATGTATACTATTAGAGATAGCAAGTGGTGACTCAAATGAGTCCCACATTGCCTAGATTAGCAAGTGTATAATAGTATATATAATAAAGATCACACACACCCATTACCTCAAGCATGGGGTTTTGCGGTGATGTGTGATGTAACTTATGGTTTCTATCATGGTATCAGAGCAGGTTTCGTTCCTCTGTGAGTCGTGACTTCCGCATTCAAAAAGAAAAAAAGTAAATAAAAAAAATTAAAAAAGGAGAAAAAAAAGATGTATATACAGTACAGGCCTCTGAGACTCAAGAACAGAAGTCTAACACCTAATGACGTTCCGCTGAGCTCAAGCCCCAGACAACGCAAGCCAGCCTCTGAGACTCAGACGAAGGAGTACAAGTCCGACGGCCTCTGATGTTCCCGCTGGAGTACAAGTCCAGACAAAGAAAGTCGTAAGGCCTTTGAGACTCAGACGAAGGAGCATAAGTCTGCGACCTCTGATATTCCCGTTGGAGTATAAGCCCAGGCAAGAAAAAAAAAAGAGAAAAAAAGAAGAAGAAAAAGAAATGGAGTCCCACTTGAAGGGGGAGTATTAGAGAATAGCAAGTGGTGACTCAAAGGAGTCCCACATTGCCTAGATTAGCAAGTGTATAATAGTATATATAATAAAGATCACACACACCCATTACCTCAAGCATGGGGTTTTGTGGTGATGTGTGATGTAACTTATGGTTTCTATCATATACTACAGATATTCTACTGTAGAAAATAAAATTTAAACAACTAAAAAATGACCTAATTTACAATTTGACACCCAAGGTCAAGTCTGAACTACCTTGCTTGCAAGTAGAAAAAGTGGCCACTGAACCAAGGGAAGATCCCCAGAGTTTCTTGGCATTAAAAGCAAGTCCATCTCACTGTAGGCAAGTAAAAAATAAAACATCCGGATATCAGATAAGAAGCAAAGAAAAAGACAAATAAAAGGATGGAAAACATATAGCAGCTTCGATGACTAACAAGTTAGTTATATAATCTTCCTCCCTGAGATTTCTCATGATCTCATTCCAAAAGGGGGAGAATCGAGCAGCATCAACCTTGTTCTTCTCCACAACCTTCAGATTAGGAGTAAACAGGAGCTAGTATACAGGTAGCCAGATAAAAATCATAACCATTTGAACTAAATTTTTTTCCTGTCTCCAAAGCAAAAGGCTGACCTGAACAGATGACTGGTGGGAGCTCCTGAAAAAAAAATATTGATCAAGACAATATCAAATTATATGAACATCACCAAAATCCATGGGGAAAAACTGAAAGAAGGATATATTCTATACGGCTATGATAGTGATAAAACATACAGACAGCTATCTTCCAGTGATAGAATGAAAAAGCACATGTAAAACAACGTAAAGCACATTTCACAAGAAAAACCTGTTGGGTAGAGGAACATGAAGAGTTTCCATAAACGCTCCAGGAAACTGCTCAAAAAGTTTGTGTAGTGCTTCCAGTGACCTGATCTGAAGACCAGATAGAGCCAAGAAAAACATTTTACAAACAGATTCCATATTAAAAAGCATGTACAGAAGGACAGGACTAGCAACCGGTAAAAGATAATAATAACAACAGAGCATGTAGTCAAGGATTTGCACTTGGTCACTATAAAAAAAGTAGACTGCATACCTCTCCCAAACGATCTCTTGCCCCAAGCAAAAATCCGCAGACCGCCGAAACAAGTGTATAAAAGATATAAATATCTAGGAGATAAATCTGAAAGAATGGGAGTTAGCAAATTGAAAATAGAAATTGAAACACAAATAGCAAAAAAATGGAAGATGTTAAGATATATATTATATGTTGATATTATCCTGTTTATCATACTGTAACTGTAAATAGATTGATTAGGATCAGACTTCCTTACTTGTAATCTTATTAATCCAGATTTTTCCCTATTAGTTGATTGTGTAATCCATAAACATTAGAGAATGACTAGGAAACCTAGTATATAAAGATAGTACTTCGGACTCATAAAATATACACCAAGAAATCTTTTCTGAATTCTAATGATTACCTAGCAACATATGAAGCAAGATTGATGCATATGATATATATATATATATATATATATATATATATATATATATAAAATTGTGAGTGTGTGTGTGTGTTGATATTGTTGAATCTTGACATGGTTTATCTCATTCTCATATTCTCCCATGAAATTTAGGTACGAGTTAAATTCAAATCGTGATAAGTTTCATCACTATAAAATTTGATGCTGAGAGGGTTTCTCTCAATCAATCAAAGAAAAATCCAAGCATACAATATCAATAAGCATTACCATGCAGAAATATAAAATTTATATCCCCGCCACTTCCCACCAAACTTCAAGAACCTCTACAAGAGCAGGGGATAAGTTGTCAATCCCGGCAGGAACCCGGGTTCCCATCCCATCCCAGTTCATTGTCCAGGGAAAATCCTGAAAAATCCCGGTGCGATCCCAGCGGGAAAGCATTTTTCCGAAAATTCCCCCCAAATGTATACGTTGGGGGTTTTTATTTAGGGGTATTTCTGGGTTTTCACAATGGAAAAACCCCTACAACTTTGATTTGTTTGATCTTTCCCTCTCTTCTACCCACTTCGACCCCCTTCTTGTCTGTTCTATCATGTATTTATCATTGAGTTAGTCTGTACTACGTATATATATGATATAAATTATACAAAATATAGACAAAAATTCACTACCCCGGTCATCCCGCATTCCGGGATCCCACTATCCCATAGGATAAGATAAGATCCTCTTGATTGAAATTATACAATCATATTTCATCCTTGTGACTAAATTATGAGGTTAAATGAAATTTAAGTAAAAAGGTGGGTAAAAATTTACTTACAGCAAACACTGGGGCCCAAATGCTAATAACAGTCAACGCATTATGATTATCTACAAGAATAAATGCATTTTATTAACCAATAGCACCAAACAGGAAACAACATAACCATAAAATTAATCAGATCAGTGCTTACTTTTAGATACAAAATCATGCCAAGAGTAAATTATATTATCCTCTTTAACAATAGACCTTGTGGGGTCCACCAGTGGCTTGATCTACGAACCAAAAAATTAAGACATTCAAATATATTCGCATATAACCATAGAGCATACCAGTATGTGTATGTACGATTTCCCATACACAAACACACACACACGAACAAAAGGTTGCCTACTTCCAAATGTGTATCACCCAAGGATGAAGCAACAATGTATCACTTACCAGAAGAAAGTAAGCAAATGAAAATTTTCCACTCAAAACAACAAGCCAAAACAGCATGTACCTGAGAAAAGGAGCAAGATATCAAACCAAAATATGAACAATGAATGCACAGCTTCCACTTGCTCGTCAAATTAATTACAGAGCACACAATTTACATCTAATGTAAAGGGCTACTCTTTTGCAGAATGTATTATAATTTATAAGTAAAAAAACAAAATGAGGATATCTAGAGCATACTTTATGAAATCAGAACTCCTTTCATACATGCCTCGTCCAACATAATGCCGTTCCTAATCAGTCAACATAAGAAAAAAAGATAATTATAAGACCAAATAGCAAACATAACTTTGTAAGCTATTGAACAAGCAAAATAAGAAGGCTGAATATAATAATAAAAAAGGCAACTTAAGATATAAAAACCTGGCGCATCCACTTCACAAAGCGAATGAAAGGCCAACGATCACATTGATTTGTTAGCTGATGACATGCAGGAATCCGCATGAGGAAACTAATGAAAATTTGGACACCAGCGTAAATCCCTATGACAATCACATATAGTCTGAAAATTACAGAATCTGAATTTCTTTTACTCTCTTCTTGGAGTGCTTTTCTGCAGTCAAGCACAAACAGTTACAAATGTAAAACTCACTTAACTTAAAAAAATAGAGAAAAGAAAACAAAGCAGAGAATATAAGAATAAAATCATCATTAATGAGGCATACATACACATAAAGAAAAGTTATGACAACTGAAGTAAGGCTAAACCAAAGAAATCGTAGAAAAATTCGGGAGACAGCTAAGTGTCTCGTTGTTGAATATGCACCATACATCATGAAAATGTCCAGGACACCTATAAAAGAAATAAAAACATGTTAACAAATACTATACATTCAACCTAGAAACCTAGTACTCAGCTATGATAAAAGATATACATACTCTCAAAAAATTTCATCACAACAAATGTCGGTCCAAGACTAAGAAGCTCTCTCAAGGTCTTGGAATTAAAATTTTGATTATTGAAAGCAATAATGGCTAGACCCTGAAAAGTTAGTAAAAGGTGAACATTATGATGGAAATATAAGTACTGTAAGAACAATGAAACAAATACCAGTTAAGAATAGAAAAATCGAAGTATGAAGGAGAATTTAAAAACTCAGTGTTCCAAGAATGCTGTTAATGAGAATATCAATCGTTTGTCAAACAAAATATGATGAATACGTAAGAGTAAATGCAGATTTAAACCTGGAACATCATGAAAAGAAATATCCACAGTCGGTGGAAGCTATGATAGAGATGAAAAAAAGTCCGATGCTCCACAAAAGATGTTTTTCCCTGATGCTTACTTCCACCAGATATAAACATTTTCTGCATTGTACAGAAAAGAGTAAATAGATGGCCAAGGACTTAAAAAACTAACAAACTGATACTCATCAGTTTATCCAGAACCGGATATGATATTAAGTTCCATCATATACAATTAAATCTTTACGCAACCTAATATTCTTACTTTGAGAGCTTTAAGATACATATTTACGCAAACACATCATGAACGATTATTCTTTCAACACTAACCCAAGCCCTAGAAATCAACATTCCATTGTAATTGTTCATCAGATCAGTATCACAGGCCTTCACTGCTTTCATATATCTAGCTAACATTAGAGTGCTGAGCACTGCTAGGAGACATCCATTAAAAATAAGAATAGTTGTGGGGCTCAACTCTTTTCTTAAATCTTAATTCACCGGTTCTATCATCTATGTATTAAACTGCCTGTCTTCCAACATCACCATGATGCACCGCATAAATACAAAGTATCCAAGAAACGAAATGAAATAAAAAGAAAATGAAGAAAGTATTAGAAGGGAGTCAAACAAAATCACAGTTAAAAATGAATAATCTGAACTTGTGTTGTTATTGAATCTGTAAGTGCAGAATATATAAACAACACACTCCTAAGTTAGTGGGAGACACACTTCCTAGATTGGTGTTTAATTTAGGTAACACACCTAACTCTAAAAAAGTGCTGGACATAGTGCCTTAAATTAAGGCCTCAAATTAGTACATAATACAGTCAGATATTCTACAATTAGAAACGAGACAAACCTTTGATCTGGGTTGTGGCTTTTGAAAAAATGAAGAACTTCTGCGCCATGGCCAACTAAGCTCGAAGCAATGAAGTGACCTAAAATAAATAGGAGGTCAGACTCCCGAATAAGAAAAGACTGAAATAATAAGAGGTGGTCATCAGAGAATTCTTACCAGAAATACTCGTTAAAATCATCATAATTTCTCCAGGAAGAATGAGGTGCCTTCCCGTTATCATTGTTTGCAGCTTCCTGAAAGTCCAGGTAAATATGCTTATGAATTTTTTAAATGTAATGCCTGCTGTTGTAAGTTTAGTAGCTGTAGTTCGCTTCCTGTTAGGAACAGTTAGTCCAGTTTGTTATGGTGTTACCATTCAATTGTTGAATTAGGTAGTAGGCGATTACAGGGTGTAAGCTTCTAGCTGAAGCTACCCAAGTCTATAAGTACAGAAACTGCAGTGGTAAATCATTAAGAGAATACAGTATTATATTACTCTCAGATTTTGTATCTTTCCTACCTAGTTTACATTCTCAACATTTGACCAAAATTATAAACCAAAGTTCCAATAAATATACATTTTGGCATTTAGACAAGATGAACTGCAAAAGTAAAATTATTAAATTGTGGTCTAAAAACAAAAACAAAAAAAAGGAAAATGCCCAAATTGGTGCTCAAGAGATACACAGGACATCCAGATGGTCTTCCAAAGATTCTGGACATCAATTTGGTCCTCTGTAGTGTACAATAAAAACCAAATTGCGGAGAAAATTGATGTCTAAGAATACAGTAGAGTAGAGGCAATTGATGTCAATTGTAAGAATTGAGAAATCAAATTGACAGCTAAAATCTTTAGAGAACCAATTTATTGTTCCATGTGTTTTTGGAGCAAAAAAGAAAACAATTTATCCAAAAACGAAGTGAACATAACAGGTTGTCTTCTATCCCAGTTACCAAGATAAATTGTTTTTCTTTTTCTCACTCAATTGCTGACCCACACAACAATAGTACATCTCTTGTCCATTAATGCACCAAACCAACCTAACTTGTCAGACACTATGAAAGATCTCCCCACATGAGGGTTGTGGTGTTTAAACCTTGTCAAAGTACATCAGGAAGAGGCCATGGCATCCGCCTAAACAAAATGTAAAGATGGGACAGATTCCAAAGGGGGAGTAAACGCAGAAAAAGCTAAAAAAATATTGATTAGTTTGAAGTGTTTTTATAAATTTTATAACTACAATGTTTCCAATGTCTTAAACTTCCTGATTCCTGTTTCCTGAGACATGTTTTCATTAAAACTCATTCATTCATTATCCAACCAAAGAAGTTTCCCAGCCTGTTTTCTCTTTTTACTGGAAAAAAGAGAGCACATAATCCTAACATACTCCAAGATTAAGCATGTAATTCGAATTACTCTTTACACTTCTTGGAGTTATAAGACAATTTTGCTTAAAACATAAGATTTCCTTGTTTAACTAATCAACACAGCCCACGACGTTAACTCATGGTCGTCATATACTGTTAATGTATAGAGCTTATTTCCTTTTTAGACACGCAAAGGTTAATAAAATTTTCATCTAACATCGACAAACTTACTGCAGCCACAACTTCATACAACGGAAGGATAACATGATCAAGAAATGAGACACCGTTCTCTGATGTGCAACTATTAGCTCTCTGTGCAACCTGCTGCCTTAAGATCTCATCCATCTCTCTCGCCATCTGTGTATCGTATTCACAGCGCACAATCATGAAATTGTGAAAGGTTTGCGTATAAATAACAGAGATTTGTAAAGAAAGATGAAATTTTAACATAAAAAGAAAAAAAAATTGGGAGTAATTAAATTTAGAGTTCAAACATAAAAACTATTGGGTCGGTATTTTGCATCAAATCATAATACACTATAAATTTAACATCATAATATTTGCCCAATGTTATCATTTTTCTCTTTCTTGAGTCTTGACCAATATATTATGGTTCTTAAAAAGTTCCATTGCCGTTTATAGCAGTACCCAACTTCCCACAGACAGTGAGGCAAAACTGAGACCAATATTGTATTCAAAATTTCAAATACTGGAGCAGTTTAATGAATACAACTAAACTGGCAAAAATATAAAATCCAAGAGAAAGCAATGTTACTAATTAAAACATAAATTTACAGAACCAATAGAAAAGAACTATGACTAAGACTCTGTTTAATTAACTTACGTGATGAAATATGTAGCACAAGCATTCTGGTAGAAACCTGATATTTGAGGATTCACCCCATATTAGGAAGTATAGAGAAACATATAGCAATTTCTTCTCTTTACTAACAGCCTCCAAACTGCACAGAAATATAATAGCACCTTCAACGTTAGCATTCCTATATCGAAAAATTCAATTAATTTGAAACAAACATGGATCGCATCAGCACCTGCTCCAAACAGGCTGAACGCATAAGTAATGACACCAGTTTATGTAATTCTCAAGTGACTTGAGGAATACTTTGTGCACAGCAGCTTCATCCAATTTCTGGAAACAAGATATACATAACAGAACAAAAATAAATAAATGTCGCTGGATGACAAAATAGGTGCAGGACTACTAATCCTCATGGTGTGTATTCCTTATTGAGGCAGGAAAATTTCTCTCTAGAAATATTAGGAACTCTAAAGTTCAAACTCTCCCATTTCATCAGTGGGACTCAGCAACCAAATGAAAAAGCATTTGTTGGATCTTACGATTATTTAAGAACCAATGCCAATTTATTACATTTCCATACAACTAATCTTATAGTCAATAAAATGAGTTTGTGGAACTACTGAATATAAAAGCACTCCAACTTTATTCACTTTAGGGGCTCATGCATCAGAAATATTTAGTATGGCATTATTTTCTGTTAGTGAAGTTTTACCAGGTAAGAGTGCATGTTACGTAGTTGCCTTTGTTTGGGGCGGACCAACCATATACTTGTTCATCCCTACAATTGCTATCTAACAGTATTTCCTTTTCAAGTGTCCAGGAATTGGAAAGCTCTATCATATGTTATTAAACATCTTTATCATGAAAAAGGTCTAGATAGAATCCACAAGCAAAAAATAATAGTTCCAGCGAAATGAGAACCATAATACAACTATGGCACACAGATTTTGTACAAGTGTAGTACATAAACAAAACCTTGTAATTACGCAATGAAAGGGAGGAACTAATTTTAAAGAATAATGCATTTGATCATTGATCAACGCCATAATCTACTTCTGATGAATTAGAACATAACAATCAGATTCAATTTTCTTAATTTCCTTTATAATGACGGATCTTTCTAGGCTAGTATTTATTAAAATGTAAAAAAAAATAGTCTAAATATTATAAATCATGCTATTATAAGATTACTCAGAATTAATATTCAAAATATTTCGTTTTTCTTTCAAGTGTTACGTTGGGGAACTTCTAGCTAAGAATGCGAGGACAATTTCATCAAGTTTCCTCGCAATAATACAAAAAGGCCTCAAGGCTGAAACATAAAAGAATGAAAGACTTACAGGTTCATTTTCATCTGGAATTCCAAGCCGAGATTGTTCATTTGCAAGCAGGTGAATTATATGTTCACGCTGATTAGCTAAATTATCTTTCTGCCAGCAACAAATTATTAACATTATATGCAAGAGAAAACTCGAGTTTACGATAATTTCAATGCATCAAACAGCTCCCAATCATAAATCAAGATCAAATGAGTCATAACAAAACAAAATTGTTTGCTCCAATCAGGGGAAAGAATAAAAAATCATCAAGGCAACAAAGAATCACAATCAGGGGAAAGAATAAATTCAGTACTTTACGACCCATTGTGCCACCAAATAATTCAGTTACTGATATCATAATGAGTAATATAGTGGTATGATATGAAAAGAAAGTATGTGTGACTATATCTTCACTTCTGAATGTGCAAGTACGATTATAAATATAGCTGTGGTAACGGTTTCAGTTACAAGAGTAACAGCCACTCGAACAGACTTGAACTAACCCTAACTGCATCTGTTCTATAGCTAGCATACTGATACTATACATGCATGATTAGATTCTTACTGTACACAAGCACTATATACTAATAAGCAAGATGCGAACATATATCCATGTCAGGCACTTCATGTACACTTTCTATATTTCCACTTATATTTTGCAATTTATTTACTCCTATGTTTTGAACTTTTATATCAATGCAAATGCGAATACCACAATGAATAGATCAATGATAGCATTTTATTATGACTTAAATGAACCGTGCTGAATTTGAAATATTGGTTCTCCCCTTCGATTTAACATTAAGTGGGGCCATCGTTTTAACTTTATAATAATTATTGCTGTGGTTAATCCTATGATTTTCAAAATTTGTCATATTCATATCCATAGTGTATTGTCTACGTCATATCTAAGCTTCCTAGGTAATTATCCTTATGACTTCTCTTTGGTGTTCGACCCTTTGCCAGAGTTGCTACGTTATCAGTTTTTCTAGTTCCAGTCGGTATATAGGTTTTACGATTTTTCAGCAATTATTAATGCCCTCTAATTGGTAATAAAGAAATTGTTCTAGCTCAAAATAAAAGGAAATGGGACAAAAATGCAATTTCCTAAAGAACAAATAAAAAAATTACAATAAGACATGTCAATGTCTAACTCAAGCACTTAGTTATTGAAACAAAATAGAGAGAGAACAGTATATCATTTGCAATAACTCAATTTGTTAGCCTCCCAACATGCAGATGTATGCAAAAGAACAATAATAGTGTAGCGAAAAAGTTGCAAAAGAAATTACCCAGTCAACACTAAGACTAGCCTACTGACACTGACATGTGGAAATTTGGTTTCATTGCATACCAGAGATAAAGAAAACTTAGTTCAAGAACAAAAAAAAATATTAACCACAGAAAAATCCTAAATACAGACCTGGAAACCAAACGTATACTGCAGAAAGTCGAGCATATTAGCATTCCTTGTAGAAGAAATGAAATAGCCTCCGGGCAATTCTGGCAAGCCAATGAAATATTTCAAAGCTGAAACTGCTGCTTGCACCTAACCAAAAAAAATCACGTAATCAGTAGACAAAAATAAAGACAACATTTCAGATCTTAGACAAATAAACTCAAAAACCTCAGGGAAAGAAACAATAGCATTCGTTGAAGGAGCATCTAAAGGAATGATGTTGTAGGCAATCAAATCTTCTGTCGATGCAGAATCAGATTCCATAACCCGCTTTAGCTGCAACAGAGAGTAAAAAACAGTTGAAGAGATGCTCAAGTTGATATTACATTCTGACTGCAAGAGAGTAGAGACACGTGCAGAGTGAACATGAAGCACACTTCCAAGTTCCAAGTTCAACCCCACATGCCCACCCCCTTTAACTTAAAAATCAGTCTACCTCACCTCTCTTGACACAGGAAGAATTCTAAATAATTGACTGATAATAACGCGATTCAAAAGTCTTAGGCAACTCTCAGCCCTTAGACAGTCACCTACTAGGCCACTACCTCCTCCATCACTAGAGTGCATAACCGATGCTGACAAAACTAACAGACAGCTAACAACCTAGCTGAATTAGTCTAACGAACTATAACTGATCAGCAGAGCTATGACAGAAACGGGTAAATTGTAACAGGTATTCCAATAAGTGTGAAGAATCCAACCTCATCAGGAATTTCTTCACTTAGCTGCTCAAGTACTGTTCCTAAAACCTTTAAGGTAGCAAAAACCCTTTTTCTCTTCACAGTCTTGCGCTCCAACCTGTATTCAGAAGAAAATACTTAATGTGGATAATATTAAGTATAATCAACGCAAATGATTTAGCAGGTAAAGATTAAAAGGCATGACAGAGACTACAGATGATCTTAGAAATCAGAGGACCAAAGTTTTTGTCGTCACTCATCAGTTATTGTTTTGGAAATTTGGATAAACAATTCTTGATTGGAAAGAAAGAAATATAGTAAAAATTATTAATATAGACTATGGAGTGTGTCCGTGATTGAGCAGAGTGTCTATTGCTCATAATCCAGTCTTACATGACCGCACCAAGCATATGGAACTTGACATCTTCTTTGTCAAGGAGAAAGTACTTCAAATGAAACTTCAGGTAGCTCATATTCCTTCCAATGATCAGATTGCAAACATTTTAACAAAGCTTCTTTCCCTCAATCGATTTCAGATACTAAGAACAAACTCTATTGCTGATAAGTTTTCTGTTCAGCCTCCCTGAGTTTGAGGGGGAATGTTAGGATATATGTAATATTGTAGTTTTGATTGTATCAAAGTTAGTTCAGGTGTGAGATCATTACTTGTGTAATTAGTTAGCATCAATTGTATCTGTTTCTGTAAGACTTGTAACTGATTCTGTTATAATCTGTTACAAGTCATGTGCTATGCTGGAGTATAAATCAAGCTTACTCAGTGTATTCAGTAGTCAAGTAAATACAATTTAGTGTACCAAAATTTTCAGAATCTTTCTCTCCTCCTTTTCTCTTGGTTTCTCTTCATCTTCAACAAACGAAATTAAAATATTTCAGCATTAATTTTCTGGCTATACCCCCCCTCCATCACTATTTCCACTGTTCAGCGGAGCTAAGGTGAAAAAAGAAATGAAACCTCAATTATCAAACTAAGCAAATTATATTGCAACTAACAAGAATCAAGCTTAAACCCATTGGGTGGGAAAAATCCATCGCGAAGAACCAAACAAAGAAAATGCAATAGGAAAACAATAGATGAGAAAGGGAAAAAAACTGTTAATCATTCAGAAACTCAATATTTTGAAAATTGAGTGGTGCCGGGGGGAGGGGGGGTTATGATGGTATGGGGTATCAGACCCATTTTCTCAGTCAAAAAACATACTCGCCAAGATTCCGGCTGAAAGCACCGGATTCCCTCAACTTCATTTCTTCCTCCTGTAATTTATCCACATCATTCTTCTCTCTATAACTTCTGTAGAACTCTTGTAATCGAGCAATATCCTGACTTCTATCTATGGTTCCAACTTCTCTTTTCGCCAGCTTTTGCTGAGAATGTAGAAAAAAGACAGATTGAAATAAATGATAGCAGCCCAAGATTTATGGAAGAAGAGGCGTTACCAGCATGAAAAGAAAATTAAAAAGAGTGTAATCCTTTAAAATATTAAAAAAGGTAGCAAAAATACAACTAGACACGCATGTACTGATTTTACAGTTTAGATGTATATGTTGTAAAATAATTGCACAGTAAAGTAGTCTGTACACAAATTGGGGAGTTCTTAATAACTATTGTAAAGCATATATCCCAAAATATATAGTGCAAAGTAAAGATCAGTTTAAAATATTTAAATAAAAGATGAAGAGAGAAAGAAATGAAAAATTGCAGTTTGATCTAAAGATTCTGATAACGTTGTGCTTAACAGCAGCAACTGGCCCATGAGCTGGTTAATAGAATGACTACAAGGCAAAGTTCACGAAGTAAATTGGAAGACCAAATGACTACATGACAATCAAACAGACAAACACCAGAGTCACAGAAAATTAAAAACATAACACTGTATTAGAACTTCTTATTTTAAATAAAAACTAGACTATCAATGTGTACCTTAATGACAGACATCAAACCAGTCTTGAATTGCAAAACACCTCGGCCTTCACTGTTAGGGTCCAAATTTTGAGATAATGAATATGCGTGTTCGCATACTGCAAAAAAAAAAATTAGAATAGGTATCTAGAGGATTTCACAGTCAAATAAATGGATTTCATAAAAAGGACTTGTACATTTTTCTCTCTTTCACATTTAACTATCGTCCACCGAGAAGAAAGCTGAGAGATAATAAAATTATAAAACTTCAAATCACTTCTAAACTATAGATGCACTAGCGAAGATATTAAAGATGCACTAGCAAAAATAAACATACATATTCTAGAGACAGTAGGATTATCATCTTGAATTTCATCCGCAACTCTTAAAATTTCATCGATATCCCTATTTTTAGCAAGTGCAGATGGTACATTTCCAGCTATTCCACCTACAGGTCGCCCATATGCATCATCACCGGTCCTTTCCCTCCTCAATACAGCACGAACTAACCGCTCCCAAAGTTCCTCAGCTCGAGACATTTTCTATTCATAAAAAGTGAAGAGCAAACGCAATTTAGAAAACAAAAGTGTAAAACCAAAAACCATTCTAGCAGGAAGTGCACGACTACGAACCAAGTGGATCCACTTCAACCTAAGCCTATAGCATCAGATCAGTAGCGCCAGTAGATAATCCACTGCAAAGCAAATTGTGTTCCAGTTCTGAAAAAATAAAGTATGAAATGCGTAAGATCACATGATTCAAACTGAAAGGAAGTTCCAACACTTGGAAAATTAAATTAGAAATCAGAAACATGATCGAAGAGCTTCCATTTCCGCAGTAAGGGGAAAACGAAAATAACGGAAAATGGAGGACCTGAAAAACCTTCGGAGTAGGGTTCCGCAGTTGAAGAGAGGAAGAAGAAGAAGAAGAAGAAGAAGAAGAGTGAGCGGTTTTGGAAATTTTTTGGGTTTTGAAAGCGAGGATGTGAAAAAAGGTGAAGGTTGAAGGGGAAAAAAAAGGGAAGTGGTGGGGAACCGGATCTACCGGTTACAGACACGCAATAGCAACAGCGTTTGAGTTGGGGTGCTCCTCTTCGTCAAAAGCCACCACGCGGAGAAGGAAAAGACTTTCTTTTTTTTTACCTTAGCGGAGAAGGAAAAGGCTAATCCAACCTGCATGTAATAATTTTATTGTGTATGCAAAAAATTTAATTAAACAATTAATGTAAAATAAAGTTATTCATGAGCTAATTGGAAAAGTTATTGAAATAAGTTTAAATATTAATTTTCCTTGAAAAAAAGTTTGAATATTAATTTAAAAGTTAATTTAATCTGCTAGAAAAAAATCTCAAAATACTGAAAATAGGGGCATATATTATTTTCATACACTTGCATAAGCATTTCTATAAATGATGATAGTAATTTATATGGGAATGAATCAAGCGATATCAAGTGTCAAACTTACAATTACATCACTTCATAATTTTCTATTATATATTATACGTTAAAATAAAATGATATGATGAAGTAATAATTAATATTTTATTTATATAAAACTCTGTAAACTTGATCTAGGCCCCGTTTGGAAGAGCTTATATGAGCTTAACTTATAGTATAAGTGCTTATGTAAGCGTTTGGAAGAGCTTATGTAAATAGCTTATGACCTACCTATAAGCTGTTTTGAGCTTATTTTCATAAGCTATTCAGAGTAGCTTATGAAAAAGAGCTTATGCTTATATATAGCTTATTTTCAATTCATTATAATAAATATCTTAAGGTCATAAACGCTTAATTAAGTTGTTTTCCCAAACGGGGCCCTACTCTATAAAAACATTTAATTCAATGGTTTAAATTGATGAAACTTACATTATATAAAAAGTTATAATTGGTGTAAGTGTACAAGTTTAACCCATGATGTCGTTTCATCTCTTCTCAATAATTAAAATATAGCTCTATACATGTTTTAATGTTGTCCAATTAGAAAAAGAGAAACAAAGAGAAGTTATCACGTCAATCAAATAAAAATATTTAGAAGGTATGTAGTTAAGTTTTTCATTAGGCAACAACACAAACAATACAGTGTTGTACGTAAATTTTTCTTTCTATAAAATAAATTTAAATCTCTTCCAACGATAACTTGTAAATCTTTTTCTGTATTATCAAATTTTTACCACTTTAAAAGTTTATGATGTTTCTTGTTGAAAATAACGCGAGCAGGGTTTATATTGTGTGGTCGAGCTTCACCCCTCAAATGACAGTGATTAAAAAAGCTTAATTTCTCGATGATGTTGAAATAAGTGGTGTTCGGCCTCACTTCAGATGAAGTTTCTGTAAGTTGACAGTTGGTTTCGGCTACTGGTTAAAATCACTGATCGAGCACCTTTCGTGGAGTTGATCATACATTGTTCAACATACAAACTGGGCACGAAAGTGAGAGTAGCAATGAGCAGCCATGATTGAACGAAAATGCATGAACAAAGCGAAGGGTGCAAGAATAATGTGAATGCTAAACATAGAAAGGATAATTAAACAATGAACATTGTGCGCATATAATGATACATGATGAACACAATAAACATGGAGAATGATAACATGTTGAAAAACTAGAAAGCAAGCATACAATTCAGTGTTTTATCAATGATCAAGCACCAGCAATAATATAAGAGATTAGGGAGTTTGGAAAAGCAAATTGAATTAAAATTGAACAAAGTGAAATAAACAAAAATATTAAAATGAAAAGGGTGGTTGGGGATTAATAGAAAAAGGGTGGTTGTAATGATATCATATATTCAAAACCATTCATTGCACAATATTCTCTTTTCTCTTCCTAAGTCTTATTTTCAATACCTAACTTGTGTTTTTATCCTTATGAAGATCTAGTTTGTCTACTATTAGATCAATACTTAATTGATTTCCCCACAATTTATTTCATGCTCTTAATTGTTTTCAATTTGTTTCTCTATTTTACTGATTTCCACTCTCCAAATCCTTAGTTACTCTCGGGAAATCATAGCAGAAGGGGGGGGAAAAGAGCTCAAAGGCAGAAAAACTAAATCTGTAGATGGGGGGCACTTAGTTCTGCATTCGTATCTGCGGGTTCTGGCCATATTTAATTGGAATGACGATTGCGATGACTAACAAAAATTGAAGCCTAGCTCTAGCTATGACTAACAATGGCCATATAGTTTTACATCTGATCTATCCCATTCTAAGTTACAACTACTTACAACTGTAACTGTAACATAAACTTAGCTCTAGCTATTACAGCAAACAAAGGAAATGGAGTGTCAAGTGCATAGGTTTTGGTCTGGTGACAAACTATTCCTTGTTGCGAGAAGAGCGCCCCTTCCTTTGGCCTCCAAGGATACGAGAAATTTGCAAGCCTCGGCTGAATGCTTGGTTGAACAGCATGCGGGTCTGAAATTCTGAAACAAAAGGAAACCAAGCCAGGAAGGCAACCGGAGTGAACAAAAGCAAACCCATCACAATCTCATAGCCACGGGCCAGAGTTTTTACTGATCCCCAAAATCCAGCTCGCCGTACCAGAGGCTTTAATGCTTGTGCAATCTGCAAAATGAAATGAAAAATGATGACAAAGAAAACCATAACCCAAAAAAAAATTAAGTTGAAGGAAATGCAATGGTAAAATGTCCCACGATTTCATACAAGAGAAGAAAAAACCACTATGCCAAGAGTCAAATAATAGCAATTTTGGATCATAATCTCTTTCGTTAGAATTAATTCTGCAATCCAGAAGCTACTCACATAAGCTTCTTTCCAGAATTGATTTTGACATTAACATCAACATGCTTTTATATTTTCATAAAGCTAGCGAGTCCATAAACCCAGTCTTTACACTTTCATAAGTTGTCGTTTCATAGATTAGGGTATAGCATCTCACTCCAAAAATAACATTTAGTAATAATGAGTATAAAAGGAAAAGAGCATTCACCTGTAGCATCCCCCAACCAGTAGGCATGAAGGCAAGAATGCAAACAATTATGTCCTGCATTGTCATATGAGGAAGGGCAATCATGGTGACTAGAATCGAGACAAAAGCCACGAATATCATTCCCTTGATTATCCGGAAGATAAGTTGAAAATCTGCACTGAATTTTCGTCTCCCAACGGACACCGTCTGAGACATGGAAAAAGAAAATAAGAATGCAGAAATTTGCTCAATAATAAGAAAGAAATGTTGATATATTAAGCATTTTAATATGATCTGAATGGGCATGAAAGAGAACAAGCGATTAATTCCATTGCTAAATAGTATGTGAGATCACCTCTAAGTAACAGCCCATAACGTTAGTATTAAGAATGCATTATGAACAAAATAGCTTGCTACTAACCTTCATTACAAACAGTATTAGAAAGATCACCAACCATGATATGCCATAGATCTGTAGCCAAGAAAAAGATATCCGTTCATTATGCCAACTTATGAAAGTGATATAAATAGTTGAAAAAACGGGAAAACAGGTAAACACTTACCAGAAAACTTTTGTCTGTTTTTTTCGTAAAGTTCAAGTGATAAACAAGACCATACTGATAAATAAAAAACCGTAAAGATAACAATATCTCAGCTATGATTCCGCGCATTCCTGAATAATGGAGATGCTCTTGTTCCTCCTCCCACCAGGATTCCCAACTTTTTTCAGATGGTACACCTATACCGCCTCGGACGCTAATCCATTTATTCCAATCAGTCCAATCATCAACAATCTTTTGCCACTCAAACCCGGAGGGATTGAACAAGAAGGGAGCATAAAGCCAGGTACCAACCATAAACCACATCGATATTGTAATCAAAAGATATGCAACCCCACTTCTATAAGTATGACCAAAAATTTGGTATACAATAAGCAAAATCATGAGCTCAATACCCTTGACAAAGTGGCTACGGGAGTATAGTCTATAGTTGTCAGCAAATTTGGCATGGAAAACCACAAACCCGCGACCCGTAGCTCTATATTTTGCACCTCCATGGAGCAATGTCCTTCCATAATAATGAGTCTTTGTCCCAAGTGAAAACGTGAAGAAAACAGGTGCTAGTTGCAATTGCATTAATATGAATTCACTAAGTGCAGTTCGGAAGCCCCTTTCCAAGCCAATTTCCATCAACATAGGCAAAGCCATCAAAAACCCAATTTGAACAAAGGACTGAGAGGCAAGAGCCACTTGAAGTGGCTTATTGTCTCGAATGGCTTTTTGTGTACTCAAACCTTCTTCAAGCCCACTAAGGACGAGATAAAGGCGACCATAGAGGAATACATATACAGTCAGAACAGTTACCTGCTCAAAGTTTAAAGAGTAAAAGAAAAATGTTCAGAGAAGCCTGTGAAAAAAGAATTAAATAAGAGTAAACTCTGGTGGTAACATACAAGCGTGCTGAAGTAAAACCCAATTGTGGTGAAATAACAGGACAACATTCTGAAGAAGTCAAAACGGTGCCCAAGTCGGTACACATCTCGACTCAGTGTTTGCTCTCCGTTGCCATTAGCTATCTTTGCTTCAAACATAGAAATCTGGTTGAGGCCCACATCTCTGCCTTTCCCAACTTGTATGTACTCATGATGAGTAACATTTCCTTCACGAAGTGTAGAGTTGAAGCCTGCAAATAACATAATAAAATTCAAATGAAGATTGTACCCAAAAAAAAAACAATTAAGATATGTATCAACCGAAGGCAAATGAGAATTGGACATCACTTTACCAGCAAAGATATCTTCGCTCAAGTTTATAACCTTGGAGGCTTTGCTAACACCCCCTCTTGTGAGGTGAAAAAGCCGATCAAAAACATCAGGGTGACCATAGTGGAAACGAACTCTACATAAGCATATACGATGAAAGCAGATTAAACACTTCTATAAACATCAATGAAAGCAGATGTACACCAATTTTGTTATCAAAGATTATTTAGAGGCATTGATCAGTTAGTACTACGTTTTCCCATATTTTATGTATTCAGTGTCTCTATGTTGGTGTCTAGCTTCAGCAGGGACTTATTTTATGGTTTTTCTTTAGAATGTGTACCGGATTTTATGGTTTTTCTTTATAATGTGTACCGGGACCGGACAACAGCAGCAAGAAGATCGATTTACAGAAGTACTTTGTAAAAAATGTAGATTGTATTTGATAGAAGCTATCCACAATTAACATCCATGGTCCAATTTGAGGGGTGTTTCAAAGAGTAATATTTTGTGTGTACTAAGTTGCTCAAGCTTATATAAGTTATCCTAGGAGCATGATTAAGACTTTTGTTCAGCAGTCACAACCCATGTCATTAGACTTCAGGTTTAATATGGTCCTGCACTCAAACCCCACCAGGACCACTCGAGAAGCCACACCTTTTTTTCTCTCCCTCAAACAGACCCTTATTTTTCCCACTCCTCTTTTAAGCCATAGACTTCTTTTAACTACTAAAAACAAACAAAAATGAAACATAGAAACAAGAACAAGAATGAGAACTTACCTCAGTGGATTAGCCAACAATCTCTGGCCAATTGTCACAAAACTTGTCTCCTGATTTGACATAAACCATGCAAGAGAAGAAACACTGAAACCTCAGAGAAAAACAACAGTCAGGGACACAAATTATGAACTTTAGTTACAAACTATTTGTTTTCTTGAAGCAGTACAAAAACAAAGATAAACATAAGAACAAAATGCCTATACCTTCCAGTGAATATATGCTCCCTAAGTCCAAGAATACTGGGGAATCTCACACCGTCATGCTTCTTAAGAAATTCTTGCAACAAATTTCTCATTTTTAAAGCTTCTTCCATGTAGTTATCCTATAAAAGAGGCAATTTAATCACATGGAATAATATCGGACCTTACAATTTGTGTTCTTGTCATGAAAGTATTAGACCTGATTCATATCTATTGTTTGCAAGCCTTCTCCACGTGTGAAAATAATGGCATGATTCTGATTCTCCGGTTTACCCTCACCCAATATAGCTGGCCCAGGAAGCTTTATTTTATATATGACCTGATTAAGAAAATCAAACGCAGAGTATGAACCACAGCATTGGTAGATGAATGATAAATGAAATATTATGAAGGGGGAAAGAATGTGGGCTTAAGAAGCAGTTCAAGTCCTTAAAACTATTTCAGTTGATGGCAATAATATAACTTGTGATAAACCAATGATCTGAAAGCTCAAGTTGTTGAGTGAAGAAACATAAATAGTTTTATATTATAATTCTAGCACATCCCTTCTCATAAATCCCTTCAGCCTTAAAGTGTGGACAATGCACACGTCCACCTAACTTGTGCTTAAAGCCTTAAACATTTTATTAGAAAAATGAGAGCAGCAACAATGGAACTCTAGACTACATGGCAGACGCTATGATACCATTCCATGAACCAACTATCCTAAAAGAGCCTATGCAGTTGAGTGAAGATACGTGAATGAAATTATAGGGTTTAGCCTTTAAGGAATACAAAGTGGAAAAAGGTATAGAGAAAATAAAATTTTATTGATATTATATATTGGTTTGATATATTTAGAAGTACAATACACACACACACACACACACACACACACACACACACACACAAGGTTTGATAGCAATAGTCAAACCCTAAACCCTTGGGCTATCAAACAAATTACTAGTAGCAAAAAGAATGAAGGAATTATTTACATCCTTCATATATCAAAGTCCACATACTTGGTCCAAATATTGTTCAGGCTCTGTCTCTGAAGGACTACTGGATTTTGGCACAGCCTTCACCAAGCAAGAGTAATAAACCTTGTTGATTTTTTTTGGCCTCTCTTTGCTTGGTTCCTCTACCTCATCAATATAGGCAACTCGAAGTGAAGGATATCTGCCAAGTGAAAATGTACAAACCAATTAATAGGTACAACAAACATAAAGGTCAGTACTATTAATCTTGGAAATAACCTTGTCATAAGCCTCAATATGTCTTGTGCACGAGCAGCACCCGATCGCTTGTCAATCCCATATTGTTGGCATGATACCACATATGAGAATTTCATATCAGCTACTGCTTGACATTGTGTCCACAATGACCTTTCTCCCCTGGAGTTATCGTCTGAGTTTTCTATGGCTTTGTAGCCTTCCATCAAATCTAAACATTCATATCATTGAATTCAGAAAAAACTCAATTAAAAAAGTTTCAAGCAACAAGTTCGATTGATTATAAAATTCACAATCAAATGAGAAACAACTGATAAAAAATTATATTTAATCATTCCCAAAGAAGGGACAGTCACCTTCATCTTTGGCCATATCAAGAAAAGCCTGGAGCTCCAAAGCTCTTCTGTAGTACATCATGCCTCTAACTGCATCAGTACCAAAACTTCAATCAATCAGTGATAAGTAATACACAGTTGATTTTCTGAGGATAGGACATAATTGTAAAGGAACTTCAGCACTTAAAGTTGCATATAAATAAGTGCTTATGTGCATTAAGATATATATATATAGATATATACACACACATATATGTATATATATATATGTATATATATATATGTATATATATATATATAGAGAGAGAGAGAGAGAGGAAAGGACGGACCAGTTCTGGTCAAAGTTTGGCCTCGGTATGATGCCCACTGACGAAGTTCTTCTTCTAACTCATCAGATTCATTCCCTTTAAGTTCCTCCTCGCTCAAACAATTCACTCGCTGAAGAAAGTTGTTCCATTCATCTGATAACCAAAAAGTACCAAGGCATGCATTGGTACCCACCCCTTGAACTTTGACATTTATTCAACAAAGTGATTGATGGGTAAAGGATAAACACCTGGAAAGATCTTCTGCAAGTAGAAGAGTATTGAAACACCATCTTCATTGGGTGATTCCAACTCGCGCAAGGAAAATAGAACCTCTTCTGTGTAGTATGGTGTTAAAACCCTACAAAATCCATAAAGAAAAAATAAAAATATAGATACACATGCACCTAAACTGATTATGATTTAAGAAAAAAGGGATAGGAGTTCCAAGTAAATAAAGTTACTACAACTTTCAAGCAGATAATATTTTATTATTATTACAATCTTTGATTCTTCCTTTGGCCATCTTCCAAAAAATTATTCCTGAAAGCTTCCAATGCCAATCAAACTAAACCAAAATATTGAACTGTCTTGCCTTTCACACACAATTTACCAGATAAAAATTGTCATAAAGGTGTACTTTGTAGATGTGTGCTTCATTAAAAAAAAAAATTTGTGGGATAAGTATCTGATGCGTAACAGAAACAAGAACAGAATAAGATGAAAAGAAAAATACAAGCCACTGGCATTGTATAGCACCAAAACACTCGTGCCACTGCAGAGAAGTGAAAAAATCAACTCCAGGACCTCACAAAGAGAGCGACCTCAACTAACTTCCCCCAAAATCTAGAACATCCTTTTCCTTCCTCCTCTTATCCACCTCAACTCTTTAGTCTGATTTGGATCTGCCACAACATCAGAAGGTCTATCTTGTTCAGGCCCAACAACTGCCTCCAATTCTTTTGGGCTAACATTACTACCCCAGGATTAACTGCCTTGTCCTCAAGGCTAAACTCTGGAAATTTGCCTCTAGTTAGCTGAATGTCTTCCCAGTAGCATTCTCAACTGGCTGCCCCAAGTCCTCAACCAGTTTTTATACAAACTTGAGAGATTTTCTTCTGATTTCTGGTAAATAGGTTTCCTCAACAGGGATACATGGAAGACAAAATGTATCCTAGCTGTTCTCGGAGGCGGGAGTTTATAAGCTATTAGAAATTGGGAGGCCTAACTCAACCACAAAAGCTAGCTTAAGAGTTGAGGTTTGCTCTACCCTTATAAACACTTGATTGGCCATATCTCTAGCCAATGTGAGACTTCTAACACACCCCCTCACGCCCTGTGCTAGACATCTGGAGCTTGAAGTTTGTAGGACTGGGCATCTGCGGGTGACCCATAGAGGTAGTCTTCACTAACAAATGGATCTATGTTAGGCTCTGATACCATATTAGAAATTGGGAGGCCTAACTCAACTACAAAAGATAGCTTAAGAGTTGAGGTTTGCTCTACCCTTATAAACACTTGATTGGCCATATTTCTAGCCAATGTGAGACTTCTAACATAAGCAAACCTTTCCTGCTTATAGCATCAGCATCCTCAAATACTTAACAAATTATTCTCAGTTACCAGTCAGTTTAACTGCAACCAATAACTTCTAAGGATTCTACCCTTTTCAACCATTATATCTGTGAACCAATTCCTCTGCTAGCATTGCCCATGGTAGATTAGGTGTCCGTTTTTGTAACACCGAAACAGACTTATAGCTGGTCCCTCCATACACACACAGGTATGCTTGATTTGGAGCTCTGGGTTCAGTTACTCAAACCCTGGGCTAAAACTTTATCATGGCCTTTATTTGGTGAAATCCATCTACCATTTCCTTCATCAAATCCTTCGCAACCTCAACTCCATGAAACTTCTGTGAAAGCTTTCCAATAGCCAGACTTACCACCTTAGATTTTCGATCTGTTTCAGGTATTCCTTCAATCATCTCCCATTCAGC
The DNA here is from genome assembly GCA_030819835.1 of Acmispon strigosus. Taxonomy (NCBI): domain Eukaryota; kingdom Viridiplantae; phylum Streptophyta; class Magnoliopsida; order Fabales; family Fabaceae; genus Acmispon; species Acmispon strigosus. The sequence continues at coordinate 75,946,095 of JAUAMA010000003.1, read as the reverse complement.
ACCCCGATATTGTGAAAGTTAACCGTATGCATATAATAATAGAGCAAACAAGCTATTACATAGTTGTTATTTTCCGTTAACAATATTCCACTAAAAGGAATATATTTAGATAATGCAAATTGCATTTTGAAAGTAGTCACTGATAACTTTAACTTAACTGGTTCACAAGTTTCATGTGAAAAGCATGTAAAAATATTGGACTAGAAGAAAGCTTACGAAAATGAAAGCATATTGCGAACTTTGGGTGCTGTAGGCATATCCATAAACAATGAATTTGAGAAAAAAGAAATACGCCTTTTGGCTTCCAAGTTAGATGGTACATCCATTGCTGATTCTTTTGTAGTGAGCAGCAAGTAAAGCCGTTTTATCTGCAATTTAAAAAAAAATGTAAACAGGCCATCGGATATAGAGTTCACTACTCAAATTCTCAGCATAACAACTTCATTAATAGCAAACCTTCTCCGTCCAAGCTTCTGTAACTGGTTCAATCGGAAACCTGATAGCCCCTTCAGATGCAAATAACTGGTGCTGTTGCTCAAGAAGAAGCATCCCATCATGCCCAGGTCCACCATGGATAGAATCTACCAAGCTATCAAGCAAAATGATAGTATGATACACAATCATAATCACAGAAGGAAGAAGACCCTTTGAAGATGTAGACTGTAGAGACATTGGGAGTTATGTATCATTACCTGAATATATGATCCTCCATCATTATATCTCTTGTCACCACCTCCAGCATGTCCTGGAACAGAATCACAACTTGGTCCCTGTACTCATGCTTATTGTCTAACTGCAATAAATAAAAAGCTGGATAAGATTTTGACATGTTACAAATTACATACAGAAATGTTAATTTCATAAAAGTTTTTAAACATTACCAAATATTTGATTAGCTCAACAAATTGCCCATAGAGGCTAGGAAGTGCACTCAGCCTGAATTCACTTATTAGGTCACCAGCTTCAATATGATTGTCTACCTCAGAGAAAATGTATTCTATAACCCTGAAAGGAAAGGCCCAACAAATTTTCACACAGATTTTAGATAAATGAGTAACTTAGAAGTCAGATACCTAAACAGATTTTAGAACAACTATGATCTGTACTCCTACACACGTAAACAATAGCATTATATGCTCTGGGAGACATACTGTTTCTCGCGATCCCCTTGAACCAAAAACTTAACAATGCTTTTAAATGAAGCATAGCACTCCCGAACAGCACAAGACATATAGCTGTCAGCCTCAATTCTTTTTTTCAGATCTCGGTCCTTTCCATTACTATCCTTAGCCATATCCAATGCAATTGGAATCTAAAAAAGCAGATACAGAATTGTTAAACAGGAGTGAAGGTAGAAAAGTTTTAAAAATATCTCAAATAAGTAAACCTTGCTAGCAAGTAGAAATGGTGGCCATTGTATCATGTCCAGCTCACGATCAGCCCAATAAGGGACAAGCAAAAGGTTCATTTCCCTGAACAGTATAACCAGCTCAGCACACTACAGTAAAAAACTATAACTAGAGAGGAAAAAAAATAAGACACAAACACAAATGTATCCTGCAGATCACCTATTACTGATCAGATCTTCCTCTCTAAAACTAGTGATTATTTGGTTCCACAGTTGCGCAAATCTTGCAGCTTCTTTACCTTTGTTAGATGGGATCTGTAGCAATAAGCTAACGTAAGTTTGAAGTAAAAATGCTCCAACTTGCCATCACCAGCTCAAGATTGTGATGGTAAAATAATTAACCTGATCAAATCTGCGAGATAAAGTGGCTTTCAATCCTTTTTTCCTCGGCTCACTCGTTTCCTCTGGTATCAAACAGGCATTAAAGGCACCAGGTAATGATTCAAAACGAGATCTAAGCATTCCTAGTGTCCTTATCTGGAATCAGTAGACAACAAAATGATTACCAGGGTTTGAAAGAGAATACCTGATATTAATAAGCGGGCAATATGGGACCAATATCAGGAACACATAAAAGATGCTATGTATCTCAATCAGAATTGTGAAGCAAAATGAACTTCAATTATACCATTTTGAAAATAAATTTAAAAAATATAAAAAGATCATAAATGCACAGCATCTCAGCATAAAAATTCAAAAACCAATGTCAACCATGATCACTTACAACCGTAGGAAGGAAACTTAAATTGCTTTTACAACAATTCAATACATTATGCCAAATATAACTTGAAAGAAAAACATTTAGGTAAGAATACGGAATAAATATTGTTTGAAATTGAAGAATGGCCCAAAATTCAGAGAAGAAGGGGCACGGAGGAAAAAGGAATAAAAGAATAAGAAATTATGGCATGGAAAAATACATTCCTGGAACTGTAGACTGCCCACGAAAGTTCATCCATAACATGCTAACAATATATAAGCAACAAAAATTATAGATCCAAAATAAATCACTATAAAAGAGATCGTAAGAGTGGGCAATTCACTAACCTCACCAAGGCGACGGAATGCCCCATAAATACCACCAAATAAAGTAGAGAATATGGCATACCAAATCTGGGTATCCATGAAGTATACCTAAGAAGGGAAAAAGCACATAGATCATTATGTGGCATATAGAGTAACTGGAGCAGATACTAAACACGTACCAGAATAATTGGAGCCCAAAGTGCAACTACAACACCAAGATTATTTCGAGCTGTAAAGCACACAACTTATAAATTCATTTGTGGAAGAATGGAATATTTTGAAAAACCAAAGTGTTCAAGCTTACTACCATGGGGAAAGAATTCATGCCATTGGAAAGTTGAAATTTTTACACTCATAATAGCTTTTGTAGGTCCCACCAGAGGTTTTATCTGTAGCAAGAATGAAAAAGGCAGACTGTTAAACAGTTATGCTAATCGATTATTTTAAATAGTTGCAAATATTCAATCTGATAATTGTGGGAAATTTTGGAAGTGAATATGAAAAAGCAGGGATTACAGACTTATCCAAAAGTCATGAATGAAAATGAATCACCTCGATATAGTAACTGAATGCTAACTTTGTAATTATAAGGAGAACCCAAAAAATTGTGTACCTGAGATTTTAAATATAAAATTGTTAAGATCAGATTCCTCGGAAAATAACACTATTCACAACAAAGAGAAACTTTTTAAACTCTAGATTCTTACTTGAAAAGGGAAAATGTGCTCTCATGCATCCCCCTACCAATGTAGAGACGAGGCTGCCAATTATAAACAAAGCATCAAATCACTAAGTTAAATTTTGTAAGTCAGTTAAAATGGCACAGAAAATCTTTTGTTTGGTGCATCAAACCAAAAGATATAGAAAACAGGGTTGCCATATCACCTACCTGTGACCACCACATCAGTAGCATCACAATTCTATAGTTCGACCTCTCAAGAAAACGACGAATGAGTGGGAAGAGAAACAACACGGCAGCTAGCATATTTGGTGCCAGGTATACCGCAACAGCCATAATAAACATTGAAGGTGAACTTGAATTGCTTCCAAACCAACTTTGGATGGTTTGAGCAAAGCCAGGAGGATTGTCCCATGTATATGCAAAAGTAACTGATAGAACAATCACCCATGCTGCAGCTGAAACAACTTTCAGAATGTATCTTAACTTAACATGCATTGACATACTCCGTTGTGCTTTCCAACTGAGGATCACATCCAGAATAGCTGCACACGTGAACAAAAAATAAGCAAAGATAAACTATAAGCAACCTGCACTTTATATAATGCCAAAGAAATTTGCAGATGATTGGGGGCTTTCAGTTAGAGCATAATGCAGTCACATTAACAAGATAATCTTATTCATCTAAAGGAATGTACAAATGCAATGGATGACAACCAACAACAACAAAAATCTTATCTCACTAAGTGGGATCCAGGCTTGTCACTTGCCAATCCCGTGTAGCGGAGCGGAGAGGCCAAAAAACGCTATAGTGGTATAGCGTATAGCAGGATGGCCGCTACACTAAAGAAGGAGGTAGAAGGAGGAAGGAGAAAAAAGGAGAAAAAAGAACGAAGAAGAAGGAGAAAAAGGAGGAAGATGGAGGAGGAAGGAGCCGGATGCTCGTCGGAGGCTCTGGTCAAAGTCATCGCTTGTTGGAATGCAGAGGGGAAGAGGTTATCGAGGGTTGGGCGTGAATAATCCAAAGGGGACGAAGTGCAGGGGCGCTAATGAAACGTGGCGTTTCATTAATTTATATGGAAACCCCCAAAATGCCCTTAAAATGTTTGACCTTATGTTCAAATTTGGGGGACATTTGGGGTTTTCACCTCAGTTGCCTAGGGCTTTCTTTCTCTCCTTCTATGGCGCCGCGAAGGCTATCCGCGTTGTGTCGGCGCGAGGAGGCTCCGCGCAGCCCCACACCACCGCAAAAGCGCCGCTTTCGCACGCTATTAACATCCCTATTGAGGTTGGCTATATGGATCATAGTAAGCCATAGAGCACGACCAAAAACAAGATTTTGAGGGATATTATTGATAATGAGGTCATTTTTAACAATATCTTCCAATGTTCTTTTTGGCCTCCCTCTACCCCGCTTCATAGGACTAAAGACCATGTTATCAACTCTTCTCATTGATGCCTCCAGAGGTCAACTTTGTACATGTTCATACCACCTTAACCGATTTTCCGTCAGTTTCTCTAGAATAGGCGCCACCCCAATATCTCCTCTTATACAATCATTACGTATCCTATCATTTCTAGTGTGACCACTCATCCATCTAAACATTCTCATTTTTGCTACTCCAGATATTAAATGCTAAATAACATCTTATTCACTCAACAAAACTATCACCAGACCCCGAGTAAATCAAATAAATCTCTCTAGGGTATCCATTAGCATAAAAAACAACCAGGACAAAAATCCAGCTTGAAATGAGATCTAATGATAAAAAATTGGGAGAGAGAATCTTTGACTTCCTAGAGGATATCTCCTTCACCAGCTTAAAAGAACTAAGAATCTAGCCCTGGCTGCTTCCTTTCTACTAATGAACACTTCTTTTTTTCAAAAATACTGGTCAGGAGTCTAGTCTATGGACCATACACATTCGCATTAACAGATGGGAACATTTCAGTCTGCTTCTTTGATCTTTATGCAGAAAACTGCACCATCTTTTTTAAAAGGGTCTGGTAAATAATAATTAAAAATCGGAACTTTCCTGCAATTGTCACATCACTATTGCACTTTAGACAATCATTAAAATCAGAAGAACAAATGGCTCCATAATCAAGGTCAAAGTAGCAAAAAAGGCTACAATTTTATTCAGCAACACAATCTACAAAATACAAAAAGGATAAAATTAGCTATAGAAAGCAATATATATTCTTGTAAAATTGGATTACCTACCTTGTCCAAGCTTTAATATAGCCGCTGTTATAAACACGCTAAGAACCTTCTTGAAAACATCACCATAAAAGATTGCACCGGGATCCCCAGATCCATTCCAAGCAACAATGATCATAGCCTGGTGACAATTTGGCTCTTTCAGAAATGCATCTTCTTTTGCAAGGCATTAAAAGGAAAAACCACTCAAGTGGAGAAAGAAGGGCAACAGGACATAGAAAATATTCATTACCTGTAAGCACAGGATGAAAAAACCCCACATGCGATCAAAACTTCGAAAAATATGCCAAAATGACCTGATCTCAACAAAATTGACCTTTCCAACCCATTTGTCCCTGTTAGCTGGCTTGCTATCCTGTAAGTTCAAGTTTGCAGTAAGGCTTAAAATACAGTGGTTTATATATTTCAGGCCTTCAGCATTAAATATGCAAGCTTACTAGTATCGCATAATGAGATTTTTAAAAAGCACCTATTTAACATTTTAAATAAGTATCATAATTAAGCATAGAATAATTATGAAATAATTTTAAGATCTGATCATCTGTTTTACAATAATTTAAGACCAATTTCAAAAAAATTACAACTTTTTAGAATTCAGGATAGGCCTAACTCTACCCCAAAAGCTAGCTTAGAGGTGAAGATAGCTCTACCCTATATAAGAACTATTTTAGCCATATTTCTAGCCAATGTGGGGCCTTAACACACCCGCTCAAGCTAAGAGCTGGACATACGAAGCGTGGAATCTGCAGAACTAGACATCTACAAGTGGCCCATTATGGGTGGTCTCTAATAAACGAATCTAGGATAGACTCTGATACCATCTTAGAATTCGGCTTAGGTCTAACTCAAACCCAAAAGCTAGCTTAGGGGTGAGGAATGAGAATTGCTCTACCCTTTATAAAGACTTATTTGGCCATATCTCCAATCAATGTGGGACTTTAATATTGTCAATGAACCAATTATCCCAAAAGCTTAAGTAGTTGGGTAAACGACACATGAATAGTTTTATATTATACTTCTAACACGCCCCCCACGCAAGAGTCTGTTTTGGGCTTGAGGCCTGGACCATGCACAAGTCCACCTGTCTTGCGCTGAAATTCAACTTCTTTTCTTTTATTAGAATAACTGGGGCGACAAGGATCAAACTCTAGACCACTTGGTCATAGAGGCTCTGATACCATGTCAATGAATCAATTATCCAAAAAACTTAAGTTGTTGGGTAAATGACAAATGAATGGTTTTATATTATACTTCTATCACACCTAATAACGAGTTGTTCTCAATCTAAGAATCTCTTTAAGTCTTGAACAGTCATATAATAGAAGTAAGGCCCATTTCCCAACTATATCTATATGGAAAAGCCTCATCCTCCCATGCTCTAGAGCAAACATACAGAAAAAAACAATCGGCAAATGAAAGACAAATATATAAATCCCCTGAATCGACACAAGCCATATTGAGAAAAAAAATCTTATAATAGTAAACAAAGTCAAAGAAATTGTCTTCCATAATCAATGCTTACGTTAGATTTATCAAAATTTAGCTGCTCAACTGGCAGGCAAAAGAAATCAGCATCTGCACGCATTGGCCAACCAAGCCGAAAACAATCAGCTGACCTGAATTTTCATTAAAATATAATATCAGACATGTATAACAAATTAACAATAAACCAGAAAATTCAAAACATAAAGGGAGAATCAGAAAATTATACCAGAAATACTCATCTAAATCATCATAGTTCCTCCATTGTGAATGCTTTGACCTCCCCTTTTTGCTTCGTTCAGCTTCCTTTAGAGCAAAGTGATCATCAATATCTTATGAGATACAAGTGTCTTGTATATAGTGATCACCAATTATCAATATAGTTATAACATACAAGTGTCTCTTGTGAGCTAACAAACATAAAAGAAGAAAAAAAAAACAATGACAGAAAGCAAGCACCTTAGCAATCACATCATATATGGGAGTTACAACTTTTCTTAAGAAGGCCTCCTCTTCACCTCCATAGGCTGGCTTGACATTCTCTCCCGTCATTGGACTAACATTACCAGCAAGCATACCATACAATTCAAAAGCCATCTACAAGATGAACCATGAAAAATATCACAGAGCATGTCAATATTCAACAAAGCAGTAGGTTCCTTTCAAAAACTTACATTCAGTATCAACAAAATAAGGAACATGTCAATTACCAGTGTTTTAGTTAAATGGAATACGTTTTCACTTTAATATTGCTTTTTTTTTACAAAATAAGGAACATTGATTAAAGATGCAACATATAAATCAATTAACAAATATCTAAAAAAAATCAAATCCTAATTATAAAACACCAAACTATTTAATGAGTATGAGGCGAGTGAACACAATGTCCACCCTATAAATTTTTGTGGGTCATTACATAAGCCCAATCCAGGACCGGTTTGAACAGGTAAAAACTACCCGTGCAAATAATTTTTTAGATACCCAATTACCCATTAGGTCAAAGTCCAAAAGCCATCCTTAATTTCAGGTTGTTTAAATTGCAAAGCTTACATGGTGATAAATATAGCACAGGCATTCTGGCATGAATCTTAGGTTGGCAGCTTCACCCCATATTAGAAGATACAGGCCCATGTATAGTAATTTACGCTGCTGTACTTCTTGCTGTATGGTTGGCAACCTGCAATATGCATCCGCAAGGTATGTTGTGTGAGAAGCTAAAACATGCATATACTTCTTGGGAAAGCTGGCTAGATAAAAAGAGTTAAATCAAGCTGCAGAAAAGAATCCAGGTTCAAATTGGAAGTCATTGTTAAATTTAGAGACCATATAATGATTTAAATTTATAGAATAAACTGTAGAACTAAAATAGAAAACAGCTTAAAATGCTTCTAGTCTCCAAATGAAGCTAAATAAAGATATCCTAGTTAGCAAGAAAGCAGTTGCAATATTTGTTGGACATTAGAAGAAACTCTCACCAAAGGCTACTCTTCCGACCCAAATACTTGCACCACTTTTTGTAATTCTTGAAAAGTTTCTTCATCACTTCTGTCAGTGCACGTTCATCCAACTAGCAAATAATAGTACAAGTCACGCAGATTAACACAAATAACACGAAAAGAAAAACATTAGTTGTTGACTATGGTTCCTTGGTGAGGATACATTACCATTGAAAAGGAATATACAGAACAATAAATGTATGGTGCACAACTATTCAGAAACCGAGAACAAACAACTTTCTGTATGGCATCTTATCATCAATCATTGATCAATTTTAACACAAGAAATCAAATCATCAAGTGTTGATCCTCCCCTCTCCCTATTTGTATAGAATGTTTAAACTTTAGAGTAGCATTCAATTTTATGACTAAATTGAGCATGCCATACAGAACCCTCCTTCAATATGAAAGTGAAACAATTACAACCTTTATTTGCTACATCACAACTAACAAACTAGAAAGGAAGTACCTTTAATATTAAAAAAATAGACAAAAAACACAATGTTCAGTACAGAAATTAAAATTGAAAATGAGAGTTAAAAAGCAAAGTATCATCTATCCAAGTAAACCCTGACCTTTGGCTGTTGATCAGGTTTAGGAAATTGTCTAATGTGCACATTTGCAAGCAATAAGATCAAATGCTCTCTCTGATTTACCACATTGTGCTTCTGCATTTCATACAAGGGTGACAAACAAGTCCAATTGGATTTGTTAGTAACTAATAAGTCATGTTCAGCTAAAAGAAAACTTAAAAGAGTTATCAGTTCAAGATTGTAATTTACCTGAAACCCAAACATTACCCCAAGCCAATCCAGAATGTCTTCATCTTTTTTTTTCTTGTAGTCCTTAGGCCAAGCAAGGCCTCTTGTGTTACGCAGAGCAAATACAGCAGCTTGAATCTATGAAGAGAGATGAATAATTATTTTCATTGAAAGTAGAAGAAAAAAGCTGAGGGTGATCAGAACTTTCAGGATACATGTATGAAAGTAGAGATTATACCTCAGGAAATCTCATTATTGCCTGGTTTGCACTATCAGGATCAAGAGGAAGAATATTATAAGGAACTAAGATCTCAGTTTTCTCAGCAACCTTATCTTGAGTCTCCAAAATCTGTTACAGTGGGAACAGAAAACCAACCATGAGTTGGTGACAGGTGAAGGTCAAAATTGTAAAGTGAATTCTATTATAATCAACTAATTTTAAATGTGGTTGAAGGTACACATAAACAGAGAAGACCAAATAGAAAGAAAACATCTTGGAAGTTAGGCAAATACTACCTCACGATCAACTTCCATAGATTGTGTCAAGTTAACAGCCTTCAAAACCTCAAAAAGAACATTAGCAGTCTGATATGCCTTGGTAAGCTGTGCACTGAAAATAAGAAGAGAACCCCACTACTAGTCACACAACAACAGGCACATAACATACTATATTGCACATTATTCGGATAACATACCGATCAGCTTTATCAGCAGCATTTTGCAAAGCTTGAATATATTTTTTGTAGTAATGCTGATAAAAACTCTGCATCTCACGAGCATCACTTTTCTTTACCCTTCCTTTCAATGTTGGATCATTTTCCTGACAAAAATGGGGGGAAATTGACAATATTGAGGCCATTGCTAACTCTAAATCTTGTTAGTGACAATCATTACAAAACAGCAAGAGGCTAATAAATAAGATGCTATGGAGATTTGACAGTTCGAATTCTTAGAATTTGTATTAGGCCTAACTCGACCAACTCGACCCCAAAAGCTAGCTCATGGTGAGGATTGGTCTACCCTATATATGTTAGACCTCTAGGGGGTCTGTTTAAATGCATGAGATTATGTTCCCAGCAATAACATTCCCAGAAATAGAACTAACAAGGAATATCATTGACAGGTAAAATGTACAAATGTGTTTGGCATGTATTTAACATACCCAGAAACATTTTCAAATTTAATTTAATTGAAGAAGCCTACAAAAATGTAGCTATGCAGTAGGCACTTATAAGCATGGAGCAACAAAAAAGACAAGTAGCAAAGAGATTTTAAACCCATAATCTATTCCTCCATGATCCTTACTCTTTCGAGACGTTGAAGAAGCGCGGTCTTAAACTGCCGAACACCACGACCACTGGAAGTCGGGTCCAGTTTATGAGCTTTCTCGAACGCGTAAAACCGGCCTACAAGAGCAACAAAAAAAAAACTCAAAATAGAAACACATTGTGCTGCTGCAATGCAGTTGAGCATGGAGAATAAGATGAACTCACAGAGATAAGCAACTCTGGGATGCGTCTTCTCAACCTCATTAGCGACGCGAAGAATGGGAGCAATCTCGACGAGAGAGGAAGGCACGACCTCACTGTCAAATATCGCCTCTCCGAGGTTCCCCGCCGTCTGAGTCCGCGTAATCCGCCTCTGTGGCGGAGGCTGCGGCTCCGACGACATTCTCCGGCGGAACCAATGCGGTTTGCGTTGAGCAAAAGAGAAGCCCTAGGACTAGGAGAGATGAAAATGGCAACACGACGACACCAGTGAGAGAGGGACAAAGAGTAGCAGGCAAGGCGGTTACTGGTGAGTGTTGTTTTTGTGAGCTCTCCAAGAAGAGAAGCACATGACTAGTGTCACAGAGACGTGGGCCCGAATATTCTCGGACACAGTTAGGCTCCAGAAAATGCACAGCCTCTTCATCCAAATAACGCTTGTGCCATTCTTCACTTCAGTTTCAACTCCTCATTCAAATTTCAAACCGTAACGACATTTTCGTTTCTCTAACTTTACTTTTGTTACCCATGTAATTCATGGGTGATAAATTTTTTATGTTATTATTTTCACTAAATTGAGGTTTTGTACAAATTGGATTTGTTATTATGACTGATTCATAACTTGTTGTGGGTGATTTTATTTTAAGCCTTAAATTGTTACAAAATTAAAATTAGTTTTTATAATTTTATTTTCAGTTCTTTTTCTAGTTTTTAGTTTTGAACAAAATATTGTTCAATCTTGAAAACTTCACGTAAGACTGTCACCACCCGCCCATCTTCAAACACCATTGATTAGTGTCATTGTTGCACGATAACCTCCACTACTACCCGACCTTTCGCACCATTAGCCTTCCTCATTCTAACTACGTAATTGTTGCACAACACCCTCAACACCACTAATGCCACAACCTCTACTACCTAACACCCTCCACCATTTGATAATAAATGTCTTGGTCAACCGCGAGTTTGGTGGGTAGTGTAGGGTGGCAATGACATCGTGGATGTGGGTGGTGGTATGTTTCATGGAGTGGTGGCAATGAAGGGAGTCAAGAGCAGTAGAAGAAGATGGGTGTCAGGTAGGTGAGGTAGTGGTGAGAGTGGATGATATCGCATGACATTATAATGTGGAGAATGTCAACAGTGGTGGAGGAGAGTACAGGGCAACGACAGTGGCTGGAGGTGTAAAGTGGTAAGATTGATGTATGATAATGTGTGACAGTGGTAGTAAAGGGTGCATAAAGTGCATAAATGGTGGTGATAGATGGTGTAAGAAAACAATTGTGGTTAATGATGTTAGGTGCAATGGTAGATTGAAGGGTGGTTGCGATCAAGGTGAAGGGTGGCAATGACAGCAGTGGAGGATACGATAGTCATGATAAACGGCGTAAAGTAGTGGATGTGATGAAGGGTGCATATGGTTAGGTAGTGGTCGAAAGTGTAACGTGACAGTGAAAAGGTGGAATATTAGGCAGTATTGTCGGTGGTTAAAGGTACTAAGTGGCGGTGATGGGTATTTCGTGAAGATGGCGGGGACACTAGAGGGTGTAGAATCGTGGTGGTTGTGGTGGTAACGTTGGTGGATAGTGTTGAGCATTGACACTCAGTGTGGGTACAATCGCGACAAAATGAGGTTATGGGGTGGCAACTGTGGTGGCGGTGGCGGTGGTGGTATGAAGGTATACATGAAAAAGTTTAGGGTGGATCGGAGAGGTTACTTTTCTTGAAATTTAAAACCATAATCACACAACCATTTTATGTGGTTATCAAAACTATGATGAAATCGTTTTGAAACCATGTAAAACTCATTCTAACTCAATTTTTTTGTCAAACGTGTTTTGTTTTCAAAATTACATTTGAAAATTAAGAAATCAAATACTCGCAACTACCCTAAACATGCCCTTCACTAATGTGGTATCAGTACATTTTTTACTTTGACTACTTTTTAAATGCATTTTATAATTAATATATTATTTTTATACAAAACTTTCATGCATTACTTGTACTTTTCTGTAAAAATGGCTATTCAAACCTATCATACAAGTCAACATTAACAACAAAGATTATCAATATATCCAATGCCAACTTACGATGAAGAAGATTCCTCAACAAACAAAAGATCTCAACGGCTATAAATATTTAACGACAAGGATCTCACTCCAGGGCATATAAGCAAACACCAAAAATATTAAGAGCCACTGATTCTTTCATTCATTATTTTGAAAATCTTATTTATTCATTCTTTCATTCATTAGTTTGGTTTAGTTTCCTATTGTTTATAAATTTTGAATCAAGGAAACTTTGCAAAACTACACAAAGCAAAGCCTAAAAGAAAACAAATTCTCATGAATTGAGTAGTAAGCCTAAGATAGTTTAGAATCCGATAGAGGTTTGTATCTACACTCATTTACTTGAAAAGAAGATAGCTTGGATAAACTATTCAAAAAATGCTTAAAAGTTAACTTGAAGAGACTAAACAAAAACTACTTACCTAAAGAGGCGAAAGTCAACACTATAGCTTGAAGAGGCTTAGGAAAGACTAATTGCCCAAGGAGGCGGAGTCAAACCCTGAAACTTTGAAAAGTTAGTGTAAAAGCCCCTTAGACTATAAGGGCATTAGATGTAGCTCAAGGTATGAGTGAATCAACATAAATTTTGCTTCTGTGATCTTTTGTTTCCCTTATCACTGTCATTGTCATTTAAATTTATATACTAACAATGAGTTGAATCCTACTTATAAAAATATCATTTCAAGCCTTGAGAATAATCTACCTACTACTACATTACAAGGCTGCACTTTGTGTTGAACTTACCCAGCATCAGTTGAACCTTAAAAAATTCTCTTTGTCAATTCTAATACTCAATACATGTCAATGTCAATTCTAATACTCAATATAAATAAACAAAGGTAGAAAGATTCCTAAGGTTTCAAAAATAATTTAAAAAATACAATTCAACTTCTCTTCTTGTGTTATCTTAATTTATTTCAATAATGCTATAAGTGTCCATGTGTTTCTCCGCTAGTGAGTAAGTCTGGGTTGAGCATTGGCCCTAATTCTGGGAAAAACATCATGATCTAGAGTTGGAGGAATCACAATGGACCTCATACCCCTCTGGAGTAAAAATTTCCCCCCTCTTTCAAGGTTTGAAGAGCATTGAACACACAACGATAAAAGGTGGAAACAAAGAAGAGGGCCATGATGAAGATGTCAATGTAATTATTTGGCTCCCACTTTATTAGTGGGGACTAAACGAAAGCTACCTTGCTCTTCTCACATTAGGGTGGCTACGGTGTTTAGGAGAAGACATTTTTACTTGGGTTGTGATGCAATATCTCTATGTCTAGCCTTCACTTCCAATTGGGTGGTCACTGAATTGATTGACAAAGACGATGACCATGAATGAGATAGTTGATGATGCGAGGGTATGCTACTCCATTAGTATCACCCAGGTTCAGAGCTTGGAGAGCAAGAAAATTGGCTAGTGAAATAGTGGAGGGTGATGTTAGTAGTCAATACTTTTTACCATGGAGAGTTAGTGCTAAGATGAGGAAGATCTATAAGAAAAATACATGTAAGCTGCATTTGGAGAGCCCTACAGGCAATTTACAGCCAGGATTTTTCAAATTTTATGTGTTTAGATGGTGGCGAGAAAGAGAAAGGGTTCGTTCTTGTGTCCAGGTCATTCATTGGAGTAGATGAGTGTCACTCAAAGACTCAATAAGAGGAAATTATGTTGTGTATTGTTTCTAGAGATCCAAGCTAGAGATCCAAATGACCAATATTCCTCATTTACACTGCTGTGTATCACTTTTATGTGACGCGGACAAAATGAATTGGGTAGAAATTTGCAATAATTTTTTAGGCAACAGAAAAGTATGATGCAACGATAAAAGTTAGACAAAACAGTAAATTAAACACAACAACTTTCTTAATTTTTCATTAATTATCAAAGCTGTTAAATAACAAGTACAGTTTCATTAATGCTAATAAAACTACCCGCCTATAAACCTATTAAATAACATTGGTTTTCGCAGAGAAACACAACAAAGATCCCCAATGACACCCACAACAAAACAACAGTAGTTAGGCAAGTTTCTTCTTCAATCTTTCAGCATCAAGCTTCATCTGGAGTTAGACTTTTTTTTTTTACTATCCTCCAATTGGTGTCGGGTTTTGATGAAACCAAATTGTGTTTCTCCTTTGGCACCCTCAAATGCATCTTCATCAATCGACATGAAGAAATTGCAAGAGTTTTGATTCTGCAAATGAACAATCCAAAATTTAATAAAAAAAACATAATTGTTCCGCACAAATTAAACAATGTTTTAAACAAATAAAACACTTACATTCCAATTCATGCATCTACAAAACCTTATATCAAGGTTCTTCACACTTAGGAGGTGAGGAGAATCATCTATCCAAAATCACAGGCTTTCCTTCGCGAGATGAAAACTGAGGAAAAACAGGAACATGACGATGCCGTTTTTCATGGATGCGAATAAGAGCAGAACCATGAGAACGACCCAGCCATGAATGAAAAGGACAGGGCGAATGGCAGTCGTGAGGAGATGAAGTTTAGTTAGAGTGAAGTCATTTGGGAGATATATTTCGTGAAGGGACTGCAACGTGAAATTTGGGAGATAGGAACCCTAACTTATGTTTTTCCAAGGACAATGAAATTGAGTGAATTTGAAAATTGAAGGTTTCATTTTAATTTGGTTTGAGGTTTAATTGGATTGAGGCTAATTAAGTTAGTGAATTGGGGGCTAGTTTAGCATTTAATAAGTAATCTGAGTTGGAGAAGCTATAGACAATTCTCACGATCACGTTCGATGATGGTTCAACTTTGTATCGTGAAAGTAAAACCTATGAAAATGTGTTAAAAATAAATAAAAAAGCACTAGTTTCATTTAACATGTAAGCCTGCGAGTTAAGGCCAATAAAAACATGTGACAGAGTGGTTGGAGTTCAGACACCATATAATTTAGCTATTTTCTAAATTGGAAAGATGATTTTCCAACTTTCTGCCGATGATGGATTAAAACAAAAATCAATTATTTTATCGGGGAAAATAGAAATGGTGATGGTTATGGTAGGAGTCATTTTTTGATTGTAATAAGAATTGTTGAAAGCTTTATATATAATTATGATTATATATTGAAAAGATAAGATTTATATATTTGGCGCATCTGAAATCCGAACCGTCCATATGGCGGATAAAAATCTGGCCGTCCGCTTCACTCATTTTCCATTATATAAGCCCCGTTGGTTCGCACGGTCACCGCAAGAATCAAATTCTGCAGCGATAGGCAAGAAAGAATTATCGAGAAAGGAAAAATCAAAATCAAAATCAGGGGTTTCTGAAATTCGTGAAATCTCGAAAGAGGAATACGATTTCAGCTTGATTCCTTGAAGATCAAATCCCAATCTTCTCGGTTCTAAAATTGAGATAGAAAGGGATTTAGGGTTCCGATCTCTCGTTCGCCGCCGATATCATTCCGATCTTAACCGCTCTTTTTTTTTGCGTTTTTGAAATTTCACGAGGATTTAGCCTAGGGTTTCGTCACGATGAACGACCAATCGCAGATGATGTTGAAGAATTTGAACCAGATGAACCAGCCTCAGATGATGAATCAGGTTCCGTTAATGAACCAGCCTCAGGTAATTAACCAGTCTCAGATTATGCCTCAGTCTCAGCCTCAGTTGATGAATCAGCAGCCTCAGAGGAACACTTCTCAGATGATGATGAATCAGCCTCAGCCTCCGATGATGAATCGGGGGTTCAAGGTTTGGTCTCAGCAGCCACCTCTGGACCCTAACATGAAGTTCCAGAACCCTATGAAACCTAATTACCCTGCTTCCATGCCTGGACGAAGTAACTGGAAGGGGAAGAAGGTCACTGACAAACGCAAGGACCAGAGGAGAATGGAAAAGCCGAATCCAAGCACCTCCTTTAACAGCAGCAGCGTTAGTTACCAACCCCCTACTCTGCACGAGTTGCAATCGCAGAATCGTTTGAAAGCGCGTAAGTTCTACCCTAATAAGAAGTTTAACACTAGATTCGCTCCTTATGCGCCTAGGAATACGACCTCGTATATCATCCGCGCCAAGAAGGCCGGTGGCATTGCTTCCCTCGTGTCGCCGTATCCAAGGACCCCGTCGGTGCTTCCTACTCCGATATTGTCGCCGACTAGGGAGATATTAGGGGACATGGCAAAGGAAGAATGGGGTGTTGATGGATACGGGTCGATGAAGGGTCTGATCAGGCTTCGATCACCTGGGCATGAGGCTGATGTTCATTATGATGAAGATGAAGAGGACGGTGGGTCAAGTGACAGTGATCATGAACATGTGGAGATGGAAAGGAGGCTTGACCACGACTTGAGCCGGTTCGAGATGATATACCCGAATTATGGGGCTGAACATAACAATGTCTTGGAGAATAGGGTAGATGATCAGGATTCCCATATAGCACAACTGGAGGAAGAGAATTTAATACTGAAGGAGCGCCTCTTCCTAATGGAGAGGGAGCTAGGCGATCTGCGGAGGAGGATGCTGTCTCTTGAGAGGCAGAACCAGGCTGTGGAAGATGTCAATGAGGAGGTGGTGGAGAATGGGTCTGATAATGAGAGCGAGGGGGGATCAGATGTTCCTGATATGGGAATTGACAACAATGAGGAGATGGTCGATTCGGTATTGGATAGTGGGAGAAATGGAAACATTGAGGCCAATGTCAAGTTAGTTAATAATGGAGTATCAGAAGCTGAAGGTGTAAATGATACTTTTATGCAGGAGTCTGTTCCTAATGAGTCAATTGCAAAGAAGGATGAGATCAAAAGTAATGAAATGGGGGATGACTTTGGGTTTAATGAAGTGAATGAGGAGAAGGGTGAGCATCAGAATGAAGTAGTGACACAACAGTGTTTAGCAGATAAAGATTTAGCCAAAGAAAATGATGTTGAAGAGAATGCTGAGTTTCAAATGCTGGACAGAAATGATGAATCAAGAAATGAAGCGACAAATAAAAGCTCAAGTGACTTAGTTAGTGAGAAGGATGAACGTGAGAATCAGGTAGTGGGGACAAGCTCAGAGACTGCTGGAGATGATGATCTGTCTGTCCCACATTAGCTCAAATTGTTCCTTGAATTGGCTTATGAGGAGAAGGCCAGTGTGAAAGAATTTGACTGCTTTTCATGCATACTATGTTGGTATTTGCAACCTCGTAGATTAGTGTATTAGTTTTTGTTTTGTCTCCTTTTTTTTTTTTAATTTGTATGATTTCCTAAAATGGAAGATTAGGGAAGAGTAGTGGTTTTGTTCCTTATGGTCATATTACTTGGACATAGTGACGACTATATGGACTAGGAGCTGAGTTTCCTTTCCTTGTTTTCCTTCTAGGTTCTGGTTGACTAGGTCTGTCACAAAAAAATAATAAGAATGGTCCCTAAGTTTGCAGGTTCATTCATGTACAAAGGACTTAACGTGTACGACAAAATGTTACTCGGAATAGCATGTAAAGAACCTGTGAATTTGAAAGGAGAACTAATGATTACCATGTACTTTTGCTACTTGTAGTTAATTTCTTAAAATTGTTCTTCTCTAATTTGTTTTCCATTGTTTTTCTCTTCTCGATAGGAGATATTATTTGAGACACTAATTAGTTTTATGATAATCCGGTGATTGAATTGAATAAAGATTCTGCTAGTTTTATATGATGAATTTTGTTAGTTATGCTATGATTTTTTCTTGCTTGTGTAAGTGAATGAAAACTGTCATATTGAGGTTGATGTTAAAATGGCTATACTGGTCCTTGTTGTATGGAGGCTCTGAACTCCAAAACTCCAAGTTTGATACAAAGCTCAGCCAGATCAACAAAGCAGTATCCGATTCCACAGTTTGACGTGCCAATTGCTAGTGGGTTGGAATTACAAAGGCTGCTTGGAGAAAAGGATACTAAACAGGAAGAGATTTTGCTGGTAATTTCTCAAATAGTAGTATCTTTCTGTTTTGTTCCCATTATTATAGAATTTCAAATACTCAGAACATAATGTACAGTTATGTATATTTGAAGTGAAGCCATGTGTTGGTTTTTCTTTTGAAAAAGTAATATTTTGTCCTTTCCATCTAAATCTGGGCATTCGTTGGTCATTATTCTCAAGTCTGTTCCACTTCTTTACTCTGTTTTTCTGTTTTCACCTATGCTGCCATTTATATACTATTGTTTCATGTGTTTGCAGATACTATTTAAGCTCATAGGATAGGATGTGTAAGTAAAGGGTGTAAAATGTGCCCTTGTTTAGTTCGCGGTTATCTTCTCAATGAACTTCACAGATCAACTAGTTATCTGTTATTAAGAGTTTGTATTGCATCTCGAAAAGATGGAGTAATATCTTTGAGGTTACGAACTGAACGTGGGATGCATAAGCATAACACTCTTCCGTTTGCAGGCTCCGGACAAATGCATTTGATGTCAGCAAATAAAAAGGATTGCTTGAGTGAGGTCTCTAGGCTTTCTTTATTTTTGTTTTTCTCCAATGACCTAAGTAACTGCACATTATTATGTGAAGTATCCAGAAGATGCTTGTTACAAGGAACTAATTTCATGATTTCAGGCGTTTCTGACCCCGCTTTGTGTGTTACTTAATACACTTAATTTGGATAACATGTAATCTTTTAATACTTGTTTTATTCATCTTCTTCGGTTCAGTCTTTGATGTCCCACCCGTTCGTGAATTTGTACTTGTCTATCTCAACAAAGAACTTTATCAAAATTCAAAATTGTATGGAGGTTTAGCTTGCTTTTAGCTAAACCAACACTTGTTTTTATTCATCTAAAAAATATTTCAGATTAAAATGTTTAAAAAACTTAAAATAAAAATTAAGATTGAAAAAACTGAAATGGTATAGTTTTTGTTTTTTGGCTTTAGTTCGGCCGATTGAGTTTCGATTGACTCTACCATTAGCTGCTAACCTTTGCTTATGTTCGTGTGTTTTGAGACAGAGTTCTTATTCGCCTTTTATTATTAATGATTATAGGGATCTTATTTTAGCTTTCGATACTTTTGAGTTTTTGTTTGTTCGCCGTATTGAGTTTTTGTTTGTTCGCCGTATTGGTAATGGTGTTGTTGATTATTTAACCTGGAATTCTAACTCTCCCTAACTCTGTTGGGTCGAAGAGACTCTACTTGGTATTTATCCTTTGCTTCAGCATGATATAATGGCCCTTGAGTCGGTTTAACTTTCATTTTGAATGAAATTTTCTTTAAAAAAGAGGCATAAGCATAAAGAAACAATAACTAAAAACCATGATGTCTTAAAGTGTGCTTGTCGTTTTTGTAGGCCAACTTATAATTTATTTAACTAACTTATAAGCATGTTATTAAAATTTCAAAATAAAGTTATTTGGAAAACGAACATACTTTTACTTGATATATTAGCTTAAAGCTTATGGTTTTTCCAATTTTAATCTTAGTATTTGAATATATTTCCCCCTTTATCACTTCTTAATAAATAAACATTGGAAAAAAAATAGATTAAGTGTAATTACAATGATCCTAATATTATTTGGGAAGGGATTAAATGACACCAGGTGTCAAACTTGTATAGTTACACTACTTCATAATTTTTCATATAATGTAAATTTACTCGATCCAAACCACTGAGTCATGATATATTATGCTAATTATCATGCATATAAATTTTCATACAATTTGAATATTCATAGGCATGTAATCAAATAGTAAATATTTACTTATATTTTAATAACATATTATACGTTAAAATAAAGTGGTATGATGAAGCAGTAACTAATATTTTATTCATATGAAATTTGCAGTTTGGATCGAGTTAATTTCTATTATATGAAAAATTGTGAAGTGGTGTAACTATACAAGTTTGACACCTTGTGTTGTTTGATCCCTTCCCATATTATTTATTTTAACTGTCATGCTTTTCAGTTTATTTTTTGATAAAATATTTGTAACTCAAATAAAAATTGATAAGAAAATAGAGTTTATACAATTTTTTTTTATAAAAATATAACATTTTATGTCACTCAAATTTATTAGCAACTTTAAAATTTAATTTTATCAACTTCTTCTAATTCAATCAGCTAATTTAAACTTTGAGCTGATAGTGTTTACTGAATCAATATTTTAACCTTTCAATTAACCTATCAACCTTCAACTAACTTTCAAATAACTTAGTATTTATTTTCTACAACATAACTTTATGCAAATAATAAGACAAAGCTATATATGTTGTTATATTACAAGGGTTAACGTCTATCAAACACTTTTTTTTCTTTCAATTTATTTATGAAAGTAAAATTACAATATTTCTTGAAAACCATATATTAATCCCACAAATTTTTCTTTCACAAGAGATATATATAATCCATACGGATATTGTGTCATGAATGAACATGAGGTGCAGAAAAAAGCGATAATAATAATAATAATATCTTTTGGCGCCAACAATTACTGGCCACATAACAGAAAACGAGAACTATCAGCTAACTAACTAACTAACCAGATCTACAATCTGAATAGAATGGCTCTCAGAGTTGTAAATCTAGGGTTTCAGCCATTCAAACCACCACCATCTTCTTCTTCTTCACCCTCAAAACCATCTCGTAAATATAATAGCTTCGTATTTCAGTGTTCTCAAGTTGAGCAAATATCAGTTGCGGAATCTGAGAACTCACTCATCGAAGCCCTTCTTGGCACCCAAGGACGCGGACGTTCTTCTTCTCCCAATCAGCTAAATGTATTTCTCTTTCTCTCTCTCATATATCTTCAATTTGTTCCTGAATGAATTACTGTATTTTTCTTCCGCATTTTGCAGCATGCTACAGAATCACGTTTCTCCATTTGTGTAACTGAAATTGCGTTTGTTAACTCAATATAAGCATAATACACAACGGGAAAAGCAGAATTTTATGTATGAGTTTGAGGAACTTGATTTTTCTGTATGTTGTGTTATCTTTCAGGCTATTGAGCGTGCTATTCAAGTCCTCGAACGTTTAGGGGGTGTGCCTGATCCGGTTAGTTAGTCTTCAATTTCATTCCATTCTCTTTTTAATTTAGATAATCAGATTTACATTTTCAAAATCGCCCGATTAGGAATTCGGGTAGGTCATTCCATATGCCCACTTGCTTGAGGATTAGGTACTAGTCTTCTGCTGCTCTGATATTTACCAATTATGTACTTGTCTTTTCCTTGAGATTAGGTAGTTAGTATTTAGCTGAAAAACCAAAGTAGTGCTACTTAACAACTATTTGGAATTGTATTTTCTCCATAGATCACTTAATAAGTCCTTGAAATACAATTCTGCAGACAAACTCAAATTTGATTGAGGGTCGCTGGCAGCTAGTTTTCACTACAAGACCCGGAACAGCCTCGCCCATTCAGGTTGTGTTCTTGAAAATTTCTTCAAAATTATTACTAGAATGGTTGCAAACTGTCATTGAGTCAAACTTTTGGCCCTCTCAGCCTTTTCGATTAGTTACTTGACAGTTGACTGTGATTTGGACCCAATTAATAAAATAAAAGTCTTTCAATTACTAAATTGAAAATTGAAACAACCAATTTTTGTGTGATCTTCTCAAAAATTTATATATCTTTCAGCAGTTCGAAGTTTAAATATCTTTTTTTTTTTTAAATACAAACCATTTGAGAAGCTTCTTCCTCCGCGTACACACGGGTTCATCCCTAATTCTTGGAATGTCCGTTTCATGTAGTAATTATGAAAACCGGAACTTTCTCTCTTGATTCCTTGAATAACATGGGAAGACGCAACAGTGTTCATGGATATTGATAGGCATTTTCTTTATTCCCTAATAGATTGCTGCATATATCATGATATCATCTATCTGTTTCTGAATGGAATCCAGTCTGTAAGTTTTGGCACATTGTATTGAAATTCACTTGAACCTGATAATAGCTGCCTACCAGAACAAGTGTCACTAACCTGTGTCCAAGACATAACCCCATAAATTGCTTAATGATATGACTCAATATGGTATTCTATATTGCTCTTTCAGAGAACATTTGTTGGTGTTGACTTTTTTAGTGTTTTTCAAGAGATTTCCCTTCGAACAAATGATCCACGAGTAGGCAATATTGTGTCATTTTCTGATGCCATTGGTGAACTCAAAGTGGAGGTAATGCCAAATAACTCCAAAGTTATCACAAATTAATATACATTTCTGTGTTCAATTCAACTTTATTAGTTATTTTATGACACTTGGTAACACTGACACTCATTGAATAAGTTTCTGGCTTTTCTTTTGTTTCCTTTCATATAACATGATGGTTGATTTCCCATTTGTATTAACACTTGTTCATAGTCATACAGAGAATATGTTATCATATGATATCGCTGTGCTCATATTTTATTATTTATGTTCTTCCATCTATTGAAGATTTGGTTTCTGAAATGTATCGGACCCAATCTTCTGCGATAAAGTCTAGGTTGTTATTATCCTTATTCTTGTATTAATGTCTTTCAATTTATACAGGCAGCAGCCTCAATTGAGGATGGAAAAAGAATCCTTTTTAGGTTTGACAGAGCTGCCTTTTCTTTTAAATTTCTTCCATTTAAAGTTCCATATCCAGTTCCATTTAAGCTACTTGGCGACGAAGCAAAAGGTTGGCTAGACACCACATATTTGTCGCATTCAGGAAACCTTCGTATCTCAAAAGGAAATAAGGTAATTATGAATTTTTAATAGAAACATCTTTTTAGCAGTCCTTGGTTTCTTCCCTCGGGTAAAATGCTTGATTGTCTAACACATGAAAGTATTTCTATACAAGTTTTATGTTTCTAAGAATTATTAGCAACATATCTGTAGTGCAGGGAACCACATTTGTGTTGCAGAAGCAAACTGAACCAAGGCAGAGGCTATTAACAGCGATTTCCTTGGGGAAGGGTGTTAAAGAGGTAAGGTTGCTGATTTACTTTTACATTTTTTTAAAACTTAACTGGAATATTTCAACCTGTTTCCCACATCCTTAATTTCAACAGGCAATAGATGAACTTATTTCCTTAAATAAGAATTCTGGTGAAGAAGAACCAGAACTAGAAGAGGGCGAATGGCAGATGATATGGAATTCGCAGGTAGATCTGGAAATAAAAAACAAGGAGTCCCAACTGTTAATTATTTGATTTGTTTGAAGTTCATTTTTTTTACGGCAGTGCTGTTGGAAGTTAATGTAAATATGAACATGTCTGCCATGAAGTTTTCTTTTTCGTATTTAAACTACATAATTCTCTACAGAGCGTGACAGATAGTTGGTTAGAGAATGCTGCCAATGGTCTAATGGGCAAGCAGGTATCAGCTTCATCTCATGCATTTACTTTAATCATCACTAATGCTGCCTCTAGCCTTCAGTTTCTACGTTACAAATTGTTGCAGATTGTTGGGAAGAACGGACGAATAAAGTTTCTGGTTGATATCTTGCTTGGGGTGAAATTCTCCATGACTGGAAATTTTGTGTAAGTTTCCATTTTTCGTAGTTTACTGATGTACAAGGGAGGGTCCTTAAAAAAAAACAGATGAAATATGTCAGCTGGACCAAATGTTCTTACATCATGTTTTGCCAAAAAAATTACAGAAAAATTGACTCCAAAAAGTACGAGGTCACCATGGATGATGCAGCTATAATTGGTGGTGCATTTGGATTACCTCTAAACATGGAAAACAAGTTCGTCTTGGAGCTTCTGTAAGATGACATATTCCAAGAAATTATGTTCTCTCTTATTGGATTTGCTGCTTAAATTATTAGATTTTGTATGCTTATGGCCTTTCTCTAAATTCTCTTACTTCTATCCTTCACTAGTTGAATTATTCCTTTGCAGATTCAGTGACAAAAAGGTCAGAATTAGCCGGGGATACAATGAAGTTCTTTTTGTACATATTCGCACTGATCCGTTGAGGTGAACTAATGATTTGTACTTGTTGTGTATTTAACTTTCTTCGACAACTACACTCATTGCAAACTATGTATGAACATAACATGGAAGGTTTATTTTTGTAAGTTCCATCTTTAGTGTTATTAGAAACTTCATTATTGTTGTGGTGGCCGCGGTGCTGTGTTGGTGCAGCTTCTCCTCCTCCACGTGAATGTTTATTCTGATACTACAATTAAGCAATTACCATGATTTGTACAAACGCATCCAAGAATGTTCAAAAATGGAATAGACGAGAGATGTATTACAATTGACCTCCACCGTACATTTACTTTCCAATTACAATTATTCTATTTCTATAGCATCATAAAGAACAAACAATTAATGAATATGAACTTATAAATTCTCAACCTTTTAACAAAAATTACAAGGAGGATCTAACTTCTTGCTCCTCAAACCGTCTTGGGAAGGACATAAAGGAGATGCTGGTACTAATTTGTTTCTTGTACTTTAAGGCCATTGCCCTCATGTTGACTTATTGTACCTTGTCCCTCAACGCTGGGCTTCCCCTCAGCTGGCTCTTCTACATCAGTGGGCTTCCCCTGTTGCAGTTAACAAATTCAGATCAGCAATCACAATAAAGTAACTGTGGAAGTGTCAACAATCCTACTAAATGATATCAGCTATATGGAACGGTGGAAATGTGATCTCTAATGGTTGTGGAAACTCACCTTGTTTCTGTCACGCCATCCAAGTCCAAATGGACGAGAAAGCAATCCTACCCTCCTATTAGGGAAATCCATTGCAGGCTCTTGATTGTTTCTTGATGCAGGAGATTCTGGATGTAAGGATCTGTAAGGCAAGGCATAAAGTCAAGCATCCATAGAGGGCTATTTGCATAAACAATATAAAGCAATTCCTTTCATTTACTTTCCAATATTTATCCTGCCTGCACCTTTTGGCATTTTCGTAAGTGTATGTTTCTTAAGTGTATGTTTCGATACACGATGGAAATACACGGTGAAGTCAAAATCATGGTGGATATAAACAACTTCCCTTAGCTTTTACAACCGTCTACCATAATTTTGACTTCACCGTGTATTTCCACCGTGTATCCATACATGCACTAAATAGAAAGGAAGATGTTGCAATTTCCAGGTACTACTAGACCCTGCTAAGGTTTAGGGAA
This sequence comes from Acmispon strigosus, assembly GCA_030819835.1. Classification (NCBI taxonomy): domain Eukaryota; kingdom Viridiplantae; phylum Streptophyta; class Magnoliopsida; order Fabales; family Fabaceae; genus Acmispon; species Acmispon strigosus. The sequence continues at coordinate 75,920,435 of JAUAMA010000003.1, read as the reverse complement.
TCACAGCACAAGATTATTACAATTTTTTTGGGAAGAAAGTCCAAAATCCATACAAAAAAAAAGTTTGGACGCACATGCAGTAAAGAATCATATATTTCAAAAAATTTAAACATACCTTGGAGATTGTTGCGCTTTAACTTGGCCAGACTGATACTGCAATGTAGCTTCCAGCATAGATTCTGCCATAACTGCTCTCTTTTCCATTTCAGCAAGTGCAGCAGCTGCTTCTTCATATTTTTCCTGCCAAACAAAATATAATGTGACTGTAAGATGACGAACTCCTCAAATTCTCTTTTGTGCCAGTCATAACATAATTTAGAAGCACAACGAAGCATTAAGATGGACTCAAACATAACATATGGATAAGCACAGATATTCATGAATATTGTTTGCCGTCAAAAAAAGCATGAGAAAAGGTAACTTCGCTGACATTAAGAATGCAAATTAGATATGTTAAATATGAGGCATTCACCAACATGCCAAAAAAAGTGAGAAGCATATATTATTATCCAGATTCCCGCATTCAAATTATAATCACAAAAAGTGATATCAATTTGGCTAAAATGTTACACTTAAACTCCTCTGAAATCGAGTGTCATAGTGTTGTTTCCTTCCAAATGGAGGCATTCAAGTATAGCCTGTGACAGAGTAATTGTGAAATTGATAGATCTAAGTAAAGATGCTACAAAATACCATCAGCCACTACAGTGAAGTGATGCCCCAATCAAGGCACCTGATTTTGAGATAAATGATGCTAGATGACCACATTATCAAGGACAAGCAGTTTGACAGGATCATAGGAACATGTAACACTCTAAGCCACTCCTTTAGAATACCATAGTGAAGTAATAAAATGTTAAATGGTACAAGACAAACAACAAAAATCACGCAATTATAAGCTGAAACCCGACATCTTTTGAAAACTAATAACTTCCCATCTTCAAATATGATAAGCTTGTTTTTGTTGTAGATATTGATGGAATACTTATACAAGGGAAATAAAAGATGTAGAAAAAAAATGGAAACCTGAAGCACTTGGGCAGCATATCGTTGTGCAGCTGCATCTTGCTCAGCAAACCTGCGAGCATCCTCTGTCAACTTTTGCTCTTGCTCTACCCGCATCAAGACCTATCAGCAATAAAATCTTACATGACACAAAAGTCTGTTTTACCCCAGAAAGAATAGAAAACTACCAGTAAAAATGAGACCTGAATCATGGCAGTTTCCTGTTCTTGCTTATCAGAAAGTGCCTGTCGAAGCTGAGCAACCTCTTCCTCTAGTTGCTCTACCTGAAGTTGAAAAGAATTATACACATGAACTTTTCAAAGAACAAATTAGAACTCATACTACAAGAACATGTAATCTAACTAGCCAGGTTTACATAACTACATAATAATGTAAGCACTACAGCCAACTTAAACTTGTTGTCTAAGCATATGGACTTGAATCTGTTTCGTGGATTTTTCAAGTAACCATTACTTCCAAGATTGCGTGTAAGAAAAGATAATGTGCCAAAAAATAGATATAGAAGTATTGCCTAAGTATCAGTATCACAAACAAATACGAGATGATACACCAATTTTTGACATATCCGTGCATTAAACATGAGAATCATTAATGACTATACTGCCAGTCTGCCACAACGACATGATAGCGATCAATACCTATGCAGAATCTGGCAAATTGTAAAATCCACAGTATCTAATTAGTGTACCAGTTCCAGTTTTGTTCTTCAGTTTGGAGCAAGAATTTAACGATGGAGACCACAGTTGGTTGGTAGTGTATGCAAATGAGAAGAAGTCTTCTTAAAATGGTAATTTCATTTGAGTTTGAAATTCCCATCAATGAGTTATCTGGGGAACTTCGATTCTTATGAACTACTTGGAAATCACAAATACAATTCCCATTGAATATAGCTATTTTTACACCTATTTTATGATTAAGAAACAATTGCCTCTCTCTCTCTCTTATATGTACACACACATATAGAAGAGGCTAAGTAATGGTCCGTCACAATCTATTTGAAGAAGCAAGTTGCCACTTCAACTCCTTTCTAGGCACAATTTACAAGGAAGAACAGAGGAATACCATTCATTAACATGATTTGGGGCTGAACAATTTTTTTAACATGATTTGGGGCTGAACAAATTCTGGGGCAGAACAAGTCTCTTTCCCAAGTAACTTGTAGTTGTTATATGAGAGAGGAATTTTGCAACTGATACAGCCTTAGTGGAAAGGGAGAAGGAAGATTCCCCTCTTTGCAGCACAATAAAAAAGCGAGCACATGTAGAAGATATACATCACAAAGAACACATATAGATGTATGAAAAAATTCCTTGTGCACTCATGGCTTACCTTGGCGCTGAGTTGCCGCCTATTATCCTGCTGTACCATCTCCATCAATGCTGTTTCAAGCTCCTCTGCTCTGAAAGAGAGTAAGAAAGGGGGGGAAATTATCTCAGCACTATTATGAAAAAATTCCAAAAAAAATCAAATAAATAAACTCTGGTAATTAGTGAAAAAAAGAGGGAGAGTAAGTTTCAAAGACCAGTGGATGGGTCTTATTTATAAAGTAGAATTGATAAACCGTATTTATCCTTTTATTAAGTATTTATCAATAAACACTTTATAAGTGGGTTTATCACCCGAAGTGTTGAGTAGGATCATCCACTGGACTTTCCAATAAAAATTCCTAAAAGAACGCTACACTAATAATAGCCATGCCTGGGCCCATGCAATAATCGGTAATATTCTAAAACTACAGATTTTAACTTCTCCCACAACCCAGTAAATCGACATTTACGTTCAACCAGACAAGTCTATAAGATAAGATTTGTGCACTAATCATTATTCTGTCTAGATTGCCAAGCCTAGATATATTATAACATTCTGATGGAAGTATTCAAGTCCATAATATATTATAGCCAATGCTTTATGGAACTGGCCATATAATTTAGAACAGGTTAAAACCAAAAATAACATGGCTAGAGTGCGAGAAAAAGGAGTAGATATCATTTTTAAGTACCTAAGAATAGCTGATCTTTTCTCCTCCAGTAATCTGCAAAGTTCAACCTTTAGCCCGACAACCTGTAAGTTCGCAACACAAGATCAATGCCATGTCGTGATCAGCTGCTCTCATTTTACTCTAGATGATGACTTCGTAGTGCATACTTCACAATTGTTTTTATATTTATTTATTTTGGGGTGAACGAGTATAAAAGTTAAATCTCTAACTTCATTTTCATAGGAAGGGAGAAAATTGACAAAGCCATCAAATAATAACCGTCGCGCTGTCCTAGTTTTCCAGTATGTGTTTATTGTACTGTTGCTTTCAAACTAGAATTACAAAGAAATGGGTATGGTGTTAATTAAATAACTCAACTGGGTTTATAAAGTAAAACAAAGCCAACTGTGATCTACCAAACAATATCCTAAGATTTTGCAAAATGTGTAGCTATAACTATGATGTGCCAAACACTAACTCTTAAAAAAAATATATGGGCATCGAATTAACAGTAGATACCTTTAACATTTTGCAAATGTTCATCAAGATGAATATTTGAGCCAAGAGACCAGTTGAAGACAATAATCATCCACAGTTCGTTGAAGATAAATCATTTAAGATAAATGCACTTAATAGTGTTAGTGAGTCCGCAAAGCTAATTGTTTTATAAAACAATGTATTTTTAACTTCTTGCAGTAATTTGAGAATGTTATATATGCTAAAGTAACAATAAGATGCACCATTCAACTTTATGAGGATCTCATAAAATCTAGGGAGGATAACACAAAAGAAAGAAAGCAACCTGCTCATGAAGATCGGGAACAGAATCTAGGTCACCCTCTCCAGTCAGACTAATCAAAATTTCATCTGCATTAGTAGAACCAGATTCTGAACGAGATAAACTCCCAAGTACTTGTATATCAGCGGATTGCTCATTTTTAGGATCATGTTTGAAACCAAATAACTTTGATGCCAGACCCTGTGAATCCTTCCAAGCTTTACGCCCTTTCAATCTTTCTTCAATTGCGGTCATTACCGCTGGCCTATGTTTAGTCCTCAGCTGCTGCAATCGACTTTCATTTATATTTTGGTAGCCCATGCAAGCTGTCAATACAAGCTGACTGCTGTCAAATGTGGAGCCAGCCAATGACTGAAGTAAAGTAACCGCATCTCCAGCGTCCTTTGTTGTTACCAATGCTGGACCTGCAAGGCGGAGTGATTTTAAGTCTGACGAAGATATGGATTACTTCAGTATTACTAGTTTCCTTTTTTCACTAATACAGCATGTAGTTTGAAAAAGTATTTTCAGCCTGTACCATACAGCTCCATCAAAGCAACGGCAGTCCTAAATAGCATAACGCGGTTTCCTTCAAAAAGAAGCACATCCCACACTCGAAGAACTGAAGTCCAAATAATACAACAGATCAGAATGAAGCTCAAACTATAGTGTACAAATGCTCATTTGACATTGTGAAATAAAACTAAGCTACACTACTCAACAGATAAAGCATAAAACCTGACCACTTTCCCAAGGAAGCATGTTCACGAAGATGGAAAGAAACCATGGCCCAGTAACCCATCCTACCTGCACTCCCAGATAATCTAGATGATTGGCTGCAAAAGAAGCACACACAGCAAATTAACAATTAAGAGTATAACACTAGAAACAAGATTCACTCAATGAGTTCAAAGACATGAAAAAATAAATTCAAACAATTTACAAACCCAATTTGGGAAACCTCTCCCGCACCAATTCCTCAAAAACAAGTTGATCCACCTGATAAGATTTTCGAATATATGTCAAAAAGTCTAACACAAGTTGTTTGGGTGCGTTATTGAATTTACTCAAGAATATAAAGTATAAGAAATAATACCTGGGACTCAATCATTTCCTCTGAATAATAGCCGTCAAAATAGTCATCTAAAATACCCATTAAGGTCCTGACAAAAATCACAGTGATAAAACATAAAATTTGTTCAAATGTGGAATATGTGTTGCATAAGCATGAAACAACTAGTCAGGTATTCCTTCAGTGCAGCAGAGCTCATCAAATACAGGCATTTTGACTATATATACTCTAGAAATACAAGCTCATCAAGTTTTGAAAAGTGCAAATTTTGACTATATATACTCTAGAAATCTAGTGAAGCAATATGAATGCCTACCAAAAGGCATTTTCTTCAGGCATCAAAAGAAGCAACAAGCCAGCAAAAAAATTCATGGCCTGCAATGTAAATTGTGCCAACAAGCTAAGTCAGTGCGTTATAGATGTCATGAACATAGATAATATGTCCATCTGAGAAAAATCCTGGATGAACTTATTTCATTGTCCGCATTATAGGACAGAACACAAACATTCATGAATTATACATATTATAGATATGAAAGGTTGCTGCAAAGCATTAGGGCCCTTTGCTCAATCAGGCATGATTCATGGAATACCACAGCAATCCAGATCATCTTCAACACATTCTAATATCAACCTGGAGAAGCAAAGTGTTCCGAAGTCCAAACTACCTCGACAAGAATTCAATAATACATTTTGAGGAAGTAAAATAATACATGGTTAATGACTAGCCAAAACTTACGTTTCATTTTCCAGAAGTCATGTTTGTTTTACGAATAGATATTGGTAAAAAGTAAATCAGTAAGAAATATAGCTTCAGAAGGTTTTTAAAGCTTTTCTTATTAATTGCTAGTGGGTTCCTTGGCTCATCGATTAAAGGTCAAGAAATTCAAGCTGACAATTTATTTTTGGGTTAAATAACAGCTAGTAAAAGGCAATATAAATTCATGTGATTGTTGATTCATTGCACTGAGATATCTCAACTTCCAAGTTCTGTTTGAACCAAACTCTTTAAGTGCGACCAGCTCACTTATGTGCATATATGTTTCACATAAACATCCCATTAGATTGTTTCAGTTAGATTTTTCAAATAAAATTATCACAGCCATACAGAAAAATAATGGGAAAACTTCTTTATAGAAAAAAAAAATGTATCTCTTTTAAGAAGCAAAGACCTGACAGTAACCAACTGAGGGATTATGTCGAGCATAAGCAGTAAGTAATCGTCTCAAAGCATTTCTACCATCTTCATCCAACGCAGGATGGCCAGGAAATGTCCTAGGAAGATCCTGCACAAACAAGCAACAATTACAGACAATTGCAAAAATCTTACATTTTAGAGCCCTAAAAATAATATCACAGAACTGAGAACGATCAGGGTGAAAAATCGCAGGCAAAGACCTTCTCAATCTGTCCTTTCCATTTTTCTGGAACACGTACAAAATCTGCACTTGTTTTCTCATCATTATCAGCTGACTGCATGCTTTGCTGATTAGTTTTACTTTCATAATTACCCTCTGAGGCTAGCAGATCCTGATAATACTTCTCAACCCGCCTTGCTTTTGCACCCGCAAAAGCTTGCCAAAGCTGAAGCACAACAAAAGAACGAACAATAGGGTAACTCACCAAAAATAAAGAAACTTTACAAGAAATGTATATGTCAAGTATATAGCAGGCACCTCTCCCCTCAGTGCCATTGGCACTCCCCCACGAACAAGAACTTCCAACTCTTCTTTCCAAGGACAAGATGCCTCTAGTGAAGCAGCATCAGCAGCATTGCCATTTGCAGAGATACTCAAGCCATCAACTAGAGGCATATCTGGACTAGGATCTGACCTCTCAACATCATAGAACTCATCATCGGAGTCTTCCTCACATGATCCTTTGGGTGGTTTAGCATCATCAGAATGAGACAGTGATTTTGGTGTTTCGATGATCAATTCACCTTTGTTATTTGTTTCATCTTTCAATGGCCCAGTTTTCTTCTTTACACGAATGCTCATCATATCCTCAATAGTTTGAAGAGATGGTCTTATCTCTGTCCATAACTGGACTCTATGTATTTTTGTCTGCTCAGATGCTGGTACCTCCTCCTTTTGATTACCATTTTCAGCCGCACTGTCAGAATCACCAGGAGTGGTCTGGTCTATTGCTTCAGGTCCATCAACACCCTGCTTCTCCAAGCTAGCATCAGCTTCTTGCTCTGCAGCTTCATCATCACCCAAAACTTTCTCATCTTCCCCCGCAACTAATCCTTTTGTCGCCAATTCAGAAGCCGCAGCCTGCCTATCAAGAAATGACTTCCATCTATCGGACCTCTCCTCTTCTTCCTCCTGAACTCACAACTGGCAAGTGTTACACTTTGTGCTTTTTTCTTTGAGGAAAAAAGAAAAACAATTAACAGCTACATGTAATGCACATACCGAAACCCGTTCTAATACGATTTTCAACTTAATAGAAACCGAAATCTAAACCCATTCTACTATGGTTTTCAACTTGATAGAAACTGAAATTTCCTTCACATTAATATCCTAATTCTCCCTTCAAAATTTTTAGTGAACAACACAACTTAAAAGCAGGATGGCTTGAATTATAAACTGAAAGCTGAAAAGACCTTGTATATATTAGCATATTCACGGTATCTTTGCAGGTGTTGAGGTCGCACAGTAAATCCATAAGCATCCCTGTTCACACCAAATACACATTAATATCCAAAAACCCAAAAACTAGCAGAGACAGATGCATACAGGATAAACCAAAACCTAGAAGAATTAAACAACAATTGAAGGCATGAGCCACGAGAAACATCAATTCGAAACAAAACCCAACTGAAATTACCAGTGCCGACACTGAACCAAAGACGACTTTAACTTAACATTTGGCACAAAACCCAGACCCAGTTTCCTTAGCGGTCAACATTGCCTCAGAGCAGCCCCAATTCTCAACTATCACTACTAAGTATCAAACAGGAAATGAAGATTGAACCGACACGTCGTTCGGCGCTAACTATCACTCAATGGAGCAAGATCGATCTTCAAAACCAAAATCCAGTAATTGAATTTGATTAAAATTGAGTAAAAAAACAAAAAAGGGTGGAAGTTCCAGTGTTCCGCATCGCAGAGCAAGTAAAGTAAAACCCCTAATAACATGGAAAAAGCGATGATGAAGTGGAAATTGAGGGATCTAAGAGAAAGCGAGAGTGAAGGAAAAGAGAGACGCGTGGAGTGGAGTGGATACCTCTTGTGGTCGAAGGTGATGAGAGGGTTACTATGTTTACTGTTATCTTTCATTTGCGGATTGGATCCGAATGATCAGCGAAATCAACGAACGAGATCTTCTTCTTTCTTCTTCTTCTTCTTCGTCTTCGCCTTGATTCTCTGCAACTGAATGCCGAAGCAGTAGTAAGAAGAGTAGTGGCAGCTACATATATACCAAGAGAGAGAGAGAGAGAAATGGGGCAGGCACATGCACTCACACACACACTAAGCGCGATGAGAGAGAGCGAAAATGGCGTCACGTTATAATTACATGTGCTGCGTAAGTAGCACCCTTCGCGGATTTCCAAAAGCTAAAAATAAAAAGTTGCTCCAAAATCACTTTTCCTTCCTTCCCTTTTCCCTCAATTCAATACTCCACTATGATATGATATGATATGCTAGCTTGTTCCCTCAGCTCACCACCACATCATCAATCCACGTATTCCCCTACTGCCCCATCATACTCTTTAATTGTAACGCTAACATTAGTAATTAATCTTTTTTTTAGGGAAGCTTAAAAATGCTGTTTGTAATTGAAACAGCAGGAATACCCCCTCTCTCTTAGCCAATAGGATACTGCTGACTGTACTGTTATTGACATGTCATGTGTTTGACTAGTCAAACTTAAGTCTTGTCAATTACTAATTGTAGTCCTTTGAACTTTTGTAATTTTTATTTTATACCCAACATTATTTATATTGTTTATTTATTTTATAATTTAGAAAACATAAATATATTTTAACGATGGAGCACGATGCAGGGAGGAGGGAGGAGGAAAAGAGGAATTAGGTTATTTTGTCCAAATCAAAATGTTAATAGTTAATTTCAATTAAATTAAAAATCAATTTGAAAATTAGAAAATAAACATTTTCTGAAGAAAAAAAGATTATATTGTTTATTTATTTTATAATTTAGAAAACAGAAATATATTTTAACGATGGAGCACGATGCAGGGAGGAGGAAAAGAGGAATTAAGTTATTTTGTCCAAATCAAAATGTTAATTGTTAATTTCAATTAAATTAAAAATCAATTTGAAAATTAGAAAATAAACATTTTCGAAAAAGAAGATTATATTGTTTATTTATTTTATAATTTAGAAAACATAAATATATTTTAATGATGGAGCACAATGCAGGGAGGAGGGAGGAGGGAGGAGAAAAAGAGGAATTAGTGTTTTTTTTCCCAAATCAATATGTTTTTAAGTTAAAAATCAATTTAAAAATTAGAAAATAAATCTTTTTTGAAAAAAAAAAGATTTTAAAAATATAGCAGAAGGACTAAATGATGAATATTATAAATAGTTGAAGGATCAAATCATGTATTTTATAAGTTCTGCTGACATGGTACTTTATTATTATGACATGGCACTTTGTTATACTTTCATTGGTTAGCTGCTCAAGGGCCATCTTAACCCCCTCTCATGAAACAGCATTTTAAAGTTTTCCTCTTTTTTATCGTGGAGTTTGTATTAAACAATAAATGACTTTTATTTTCACACGACGATCGAGTGTGTGCAAAATCATAAAATCATTATGATAGAAGTTGTTTAAGTACAAAATTAGAAAATAATATTTTTTTCATTTTCATACTTTTAAACTACAAACCAAATAAACTAATACAAATATGAATGTACATTTTCACGTTACTCTGAGATAATATATATGATAGTTAACATTTGTACAATAATTAAAATATTAGTTAATCTTTTTTTTTTTTGTTCTCTCATAAGATTATTATGTTTTTTTTATCGAAATATTATTATGCCATAAATTAAATAATGTATTTATGTTATTTGTGCTTTTTAATCCAAAGGCCCAAATGTGGTTGTTGCAGCACCGACAGCAAGGCATCCATCATGAACATCGTCATAAATTGTCAATATAGGCTTTTTTATGTAAATAAATACATAATGACAAATATAAGTAGCCTCTAAGCATTATTTGGATAAAGTTATTCATGAAAAAAAAACTGTGGAATAGGAGGGAATCAATTGTGTTATGACCTATGAGACACGTGGAAATGAAAACTTTTAGCATGTTTTGAAACGAGTTGTGTATACCTTTCAAAACACATCTAACAAAAGCAACCATGGCGTGGTAGTTTTGATAAGACTTTTAGAAAGTGAAGTGAGAAATCTGCATTTAAAGTTGTGAATTGACCTTATCTCTTTCATTTATCAGTTTTACACTCTAGCCACCATGTCTGTCTCCCCCTCCACCACTCAAGCAAGGTGCCCAGTGGCTACGACCTTGAGAGTCTCGAAGTCGTATCATTTGTCTCCACCACCTTACCCCTTTAAGCTCCTCCTCCGCTAACGATACTACCGGTGGTTCACACCTAGGCACCTTGTTAGCCCACAGAAGGGCTCTTCCTACGCAACCATCACCTATTACCTATATACGCTACACACCATGAAATCTCATCCCCATTTCCTCACCTAAAACCCTAAAGAAAGCTCCACCGTACAACGACCATGTTCTCAATTCATGTCGCATACTCCACTAGGTCAACTCCAACCACTGAAACTACCGTCACTCCATCCTTTTATGGACATCCCTCTTTTTGCCCCTTCTCTTATTTTAATGTCCTCAAACAAAAGTTGATGCCTTTAAGAAATGAGCATCACTCTTTTCACCCAATAATCTCGTGATGATGCTCATAATCCAGTTGTGTTGTCAGCGATGATGGAGTTTTGTGTTCATGGGGGAAGATGACTACTCCATGGATGAAATATGGGCACGAATGATAAGGTTGACATTTTGGAGAAAGAATGATGATAGTGGGCTATCAGTGATTCGAAGAGAACCATGGCAACAAACTCATGACAATGACAACTAATAAGTGAATCGAACATACTCAGTTTTTTCAATTATGTGTGGTAATTTTTTTTATACAAACTCAAAGCCAACAAAACAAAAAAAAAGTTTATTTTTTGTCCTCTTTGTGTTCCCATTGTATTTTTTTCTTGACATGTGTGCATGAAAAATAAACATAATGTCGTTCTTCTCATGACAAGGGTTTCCACCCTGGTCGATTTGGTTCGCAAATTGGATGGGCTATGATAATGGTTGGCTCTACAAATAACAATTGGGGAAGATGATGACTTAATGACTCGTGGAGGGATCTGGCCGGAGAAGATGTCGATGCTGGTAAACCACGTTGGCTGGAAGGAAATTGCATTGGGAGAGAAGGAAAATAGTGTGTGTGTGGGGGGGGGGGGCTCATTGTGTTTTCCACTTTCCACCAAGGGACAATAGACTTAGGTTGACAGAGGGGAGACATAGCAGAGGATGGAAGGGTGTCGAATCTCGCAATGTTGGGTGATGATGGTGATGGTGTTGGTGGTGGGAGGGTTTGAAGGTTGTTGTTTCATAAGTTACTAATGGTATTACGATGGTGGCAAGAGGAGGTGATGTCTTAGGTGAGAGATGGTGTGATGTCTATTTTGGAAATTTAGTACTTTCGATCCAAACCATTCAATTTTAAATATTGTATCAATAGTTTATAATTCATTGATTTTCATGGATCAACTTTAAAGTTTAGAGAGCCACAGTAGTTTTGTCTTTTACACTTTGTTAGAGGATGGTTTGTGAAGAAAGAGATTGAGAAGAGAGAGTTTGTCATGAATTAAAGAGTCAACCTTATTTGATCTTGGAACACCGAAGCACAAAGAGAAAAAGAGGGTATAGCAAAACTACTTTTCGGAGTTCTTCTCAATTTGTGAAGAAATTGCAACGGGCCGCATGTTTTTTCCCTATTCTGTTCAAATGATAGGGGTCTTAAACCGCCAGTATTTACATTTTTTTTGTTACATTGACTGCCACAATTTTATTTTTTTTGCATTTAAAAATATTTTTTAGCTCAAAAATTAAATGTATCTTTCCCTTCCACCTCATTCTTTCTCTTCTAGTTCTCTTATATCTTTTATCATACCAAGTCACGTACAAAATTTACTATATTTCTCTTCTAGTTAGAGTATAACAAAAGCCAAAACCAAAAGCTACAAAGATGAGTGCTTACTTTAACGTGATTTTTTAACCTCAAGGCGGTGGGGTAAGGTAGAGCAAAATTCATGTTTCGAAGAAAATAATCCTTGTTCTAATTCCGTCATAAGCAATTTTATCTTTCAAAGTCTCAATTAGCTTCAATCCAATTTTTTCACAGCTTGGTGTTGGAGTAGGAGCATAAGAAAATATCTTACATGTGTCACCTATATTTTTAAGTAATCATTTAATACTTTAGTCATGTTGGAATTTCTTTTTTTGGTTACAAGTCATGTTGGAATTTAATCATTGCTTGCAATAAAGTGGATAGAGTTATTACAATAAAGTTCTTTTTGGCAGTTTAGCTATCGGCTTTTCCAAAATATGGAGTTTTATTAAGAGAAAAAAAAACATTAGCATTTATATATTACTACACCCCATTAAGTGTAAAAAGTGATTATGTGACCAACAAGAATGTCTTGTTTTCTGTAAGAATTGTATCATTTGTTAATTCTATAATGTGACTATCGAGAAGGAGATTAATAAAGAAAGAAAAAGGAGACTATTATTCTACCGCCAAAATAAAAACATCCCTCGTTTCTCAAGATTAGTGGATTGCCACAACAATTCATAATTGATAATTCTATTATTTGACAAAATTAGATGATAAACTACTTGAAATATTGAGCTGAAAAGATGTCAGGCTCACTAGATGCAGTAACTTATTGAATAATGTAAGATAACTTTACATGATATTTTAATTTAAAATTTAAGTTATTAAATTAACATGTATGTGTTGGGTAACATAATAAAATAAATAATATCACGCAGCTAAAGTTCTATAAATTAACATATGCACCCCGAGACATTATCCATCAATTACGCTTATTAAAAAAACATGTAATAAAACTAATTGATGTATTGCTTTCTAAAAAAAAATTATACGATATTTCATATTTGCCTTTGACTTTTTTTTTCATTGTATTAATTATATCACACTATCTCCTTAATACTGTCTCACTCTCACTTAATAAATGCAATGAGTAAATATGGAAAAAGATAATAATTTTTTCTTGAAACTAGTAAATGATCTTATATTAAGCGACACCAAAATTTCTCTAAAAAGCCTTAAATTAGAGATTGAGGAAGTAATATTTATGTGGAAAACATATACACGAAAAATTGTTTTTCTCTTATAAAAAAAAATATACACGAAAAATTACGAGCGTAGAAAAATATTTTTACTAAATAGAAAAAATCATAACGCCTCTCTAAACACAAGAACACTCACTTTAATTTTGTTGGCTTAATAGCACTTTTGGTCCCTCACTTATTACGATTTGACACTTTTGGTCCCAACAAAAAAAAAAGCCTAAATGGTCCCTCACTTTGACAAACGACAGCAGTTTTAGTCCTCGTTAGTATTCCGTCCAATATTTAACGGTTTCCGTTAAAATTAAAAAAAAATTGTAAAAAAAAACTCTTAAACCCATAATGTTCATCTTCATCCCCTTCTCCATCATCTTCTCCATAAAAAAACCTAGGAAAATCTAAAAAATATGAATGTTCATCTTCATCAATTTAGGAAAAATGAGAAACAAATGAATAAAAAAAAGGAAGAGGAACAACGCAGAAATTGAATCCAGGAAAACAAGGAGCCCAAAACACTACCGTGAAAACGCCTCCAAGAACCAAAAAACCCCACTGAGAAATTGTAACCCATTGTCTCCAAAACCAACAGAAATCCCATGAACCAGTCTCAACCACAACCTCCAAGATACCCAGTCACCAAAGCTACACCCGGGAAGACCTTGAAACCAAGAGCAGCATCAAAGACAGAGGCAAAGGAGGTAGGGAGGAGCGTCGTCACTGAAACAGCGAGAAGCTCACTGAAATAGGCACGAGAAAGCCAGTTGCAACCCCAAGAACCCATAACGAAAACCTCAGCAATCCAAGCTCCACAGCATCACCGTGCCGTCGCGGTTCCTCGCCTCGCCATGCCGTCCTCCCTCTCTTTCTCTCTCTCTCTCTCTCTCTCTCGATATGTTTTCTCCCTATTCTCTCGATATCGATCTGCTTCTCCTTCTTCTCTCACGCTCTCCCTCTGTTTCTCCCTCGTCTCACGCTCTCCCTCTGTTTTCTCCCTTCTCTTTCACTCTCTCTCTCGCCACTTCTTCTCTTTCTCTCACCTCACTTTTGCTCTGTTTATGATCTGTTCCTCTTCTTTTTTTATTTAGTTGATTCTCATTTTTCCATTTTCCCTTTTTTTATAATAACTGTACTAAAGGTTATTCTTCTGGATTTTTTTTTTAATGTTGAAGGTGATGATGAAGATGGTTGAATATGATGATGAACATTCATATTTTTTAGGTTTTTTTGGGTTTTTTTATGGAGAAGATGATGAAGGGGATGGAGATGAAGGGTTTCTAAGAGTTTTTTTTTACAATTTTTTTTTGTTAATTTTTGACGGAAACCGTTTAATATTGGACGGAATAGTGATTGGAGACTAAAACTGCTGTCGTTTGTCAAAGTGAGGGACTATTTTGACTAATTTTTTTTATTAGAGACAAAAACTGTCAAATCGTGATAAGTGAGAGACCAAAATTGCTATTAAACCTAATTATTTTCTCTTATAATTTTGTTCCTAGTAATAAAAAACACAGTTTCAAAAAAAAAAAAAAAAAGTAATAAAAAACACAATGATTTTTGCAAAATAACCAAATTTGGGCCTTTTCTTAGTGTGATCCAGGAATTTCCGTCACCTGGCTTAGCATTTGGAAGAAGGAACCGAAGAAGAAGAAGAAGGAGAAGAAGAAAGTTTCTCCATTCGACTTGTCCAATGTCGACCTTGAAACTGAGTGCAACTGCTGCTTCTATCTGCGTCCGCTCAGCCACCCCCAAAACCAAACCCCTCTTCTTCACCCCTAACAGACGAACAACAACCATTCACGACCACCGTAGAACCACCACCCGCACGCCCCCCCTTTCCCCTAATCCACTCCTGGGGTTCACTATTTGCAAAACCCCTTCTTCGCCGGAGAATAAAAAATTGCTCTTTTTGACAAGGGCTCTGAGCTCCGCAGTACCACCACAACCACACCCACAACCAACAGAGCCAGAGCTAGAGCCTTCCAAATTGCTTACCTTGCCCACAATTTTGACCCTTGGCCGTGTCGCCGCCGTGCCGCTTCTTGTTGCTAGTACGTTTCGTTTTTCATATTCTGTTGTGTTGTGCTGTTTATGGCACTTACAAGCACCATGACATTGGTTTTTTGCTATGTGTAGCTTTTTATATGGATGGTTGGCGTGGAACAGCTGCTACTACAAGTATTTTCATCGCTGCTTCGGTTACAGATTGGCTCGATGGCTATATTGCTCGCAAGGTACTCACTCAAACTGAATTCAAACACCAATCCGACATTCTTTTTTCATTGTTCCATGTTTAAGATGTTTACCACTTCTCTTTTCCATATTTGCAATGCAGATGAAGTTAAAATCTTCATTTGGTGCGTTCTTAGATCCCGTAGCTGACAAGGTATCTATTAATTCCTCTTTGGCTTACTTGATACTTGCATACAAGTCTCTTTAAGTAATAACATGTTTGGATCTGCTTATTTTTCCTCACAATCAATTCTGTCACCCAGAAGCTACTCACATAAGCTTCTCCCTGTAATTGATTTTGGTTTTAGAATCAATTGTTGAAGGATTTCCAAACATGCTATAAGTGACATGTCAAAACAGTGCTTTAGTTATTTTCTGAAAGTCAATGATTTTCTATTGAATGCAGCTTATGGTTGCTGCAACATTGGTTTTATTATGTACTAGACCTTTGGCTGTTGATGTTTTTGGACAAGCACCCTGGCTACTGACTATCCCTTCGATTGCCATAATTGGTAGAGAGGTAATGCTCACGTAACTTCTTGGATCTTTGATTTCTATGACATGTATTACTTAGAAGGTATTGTTCACAGGGAACCTCACAAAGGGTCCTGCATGTGATCGCCAAAATCATGCATCTTAATTGTTATGGATTCCTTATCCTTCTCTCTGCTGTTGTTTGTTCTATGGTGATTAGCTCGTATTGTGTTTCATTATTTCAATTATCTCTTATTATACCAACTTGCCAAGACAATGAAACTGATGTATCTTGTACCTGTCATGGACTCAGAACTACTAACGATCATATTTTTCACATTATAGAATGAACTGAACCAAGGTAAAGGCAGGTTAAATAATCAGTTTTCCTAAAATCCACGCAAATGAAGTTGTTTATGTTATGAATCTGCATATAAGTGAATATTGTGTTCATGTGTACATGAAAGGAGAATTCATATTTGGGATCTCCTGTGGTTGTAGCTCACGCAGTGAACGTTCTACTGTTCTTATCTATATAGCTTTGGAGGTGAACTCTGTAACGGTCTAATTATTTCCAACATTGCCATCATTTATATATCCTTGTAAATGCTTTGGAATGTTGATGATGTATATCATTAAACAAACGGAAGTAAGGAACACAAGCTTATTTGCTTAACTCAGATTCATATTTACATTGTGAATTGGCCCTGCTTTAACCTGCCTACCCTTTTATTTCAAGGCATCATACCTTGTCTGAGTTACTTGCTTTCTACTAGTGATCAAATAAGATGTCTTATAATTTTCTCTTGTGACTTGCAAAATAGATAACCATGTCTGCAGTGAGGGAATGGGCTGCTTCCCAGGATAGTAAGCTCTTAGAGGTCTGTTTTGCCTCTTGTATACTTAAATCATGGCCTGGTATTACCATGGAGTTATGACCTTATATTATGAAACTTTGAATAATAGGCCGTTGCTGTAAATAATTTGGGGAAGTGGAAAACAGCCTCACAGATGACAGCAATAACCATCCTCCTTGCGACCCAGGACAGCAGGTATTCATGTTCTTTGCCATTTGCAGATTCTGTATTATCATCAGATTTGTTATGAAGAGAAAAATTATATGCAAAACTCATCCCTAGATGAGCTTATATTCTAGTTAACTTTTTGCTAATAACTGACTCTCAACTTTAAATATGCAATGCTTTGTCATACTTATTCAGAGAAAAATTTCTTTTGGTGTGAATATGAAGTTGTGTTCATTGTAAATTGGGTTACATGTTAAGTATTTAGTTTGGCCCCTTCAATTTTAGTTCAAGCTCTGTCATTGTCTGATTGAGTTTTCTGTGTTTTCCCATTTTTCTTTTCAGCAATGGAGTAGCTGCCATTGTAGCAGGGTCTGGTGTTGTTTTGCTTTATACTTCAGCAGGGCTTGCCATATGGTCGTTGGTTATATATATGAGGAAAATTTGGAAGGTGTTGCTGAGGTAGCTGCTCGATGCACATGTATTCATATACATCCATTTTTTTGGGGGGCTTCGGTTCTCCGTAACATTTCTATGTAAATGTAATCTTTATTCTACGCAAATTCCAACTCCACACAGCTTCATTTCTCCTCTTCCTGAAAATTATCGGCTCAGATTTTTGTACTCAGTCACCTGGAGAAAAAGTAAAAAAAAAAATCACTAGCCATGGCTAATTGTTACAGCATTGATTTTGTTTTGGCCTTAACTATACATTCTGGAGTCGTTGAAGGTTTGAGACCAGAGGAAATTTACAAGAGGAACTATTGTATGATCGTAGCTGACTTTCCGTATATTATTTTAACATGTATAAATACACCAGTTAAATATTTTACTTGTGCTCTTGTAATCATGTGAGCGGAAAGAGTTGATTCAATATGATTTTTGCACTTCACTTGTAATTCAGGGTTTTGTCATCCGGTATATAGCAGGAAATGTAGATAGAAACAGAAAATGTGGAAGTGAGAATCCCGAATATCACAATGCTTCACATCAATCCAATTAAAATTTCACTTATTTGGTGGATTCCACTATTACAAATACATTAACAATGTACTTGGCTCTACCATAAATTTAGGTTCAAGATAATGAATAATGGCCATGCAAGTTGTCATCTTCATCTATCTGCACGAGTGCTTCATTATCTGGCATTAGCTGGATGATTATCTAGTAATGGAAAGGAACACGATCCCTGAAGATAGTGGAAATGACGCTGGCTTTCTGATCAAATCGCAGCACTCTTTGTTCGTGCCATGATGACAAATTTTAGACTCATGGATTGGCCTATAGATAAGAATCGATCAAGAAAAACACATCAATTGTGAATTCAGACAAAGTAGGTGTTTAGCAAAGTCCAGTCTTATGATACCAGGAAGCGCTTCTTGTAGCTTTCAACAAGCTCCTTGGGATCAGAACGGGTTACTTTGTAACCATCAACGTTGTTAATTCCCTGTAGCAATGGCATAACTACAATTCTTTGAATGAAGCTCAGAATACAAATTATGCAGGCCATGCTGAACTTGTAATATCATAGCACAAGTAGATTGTTATTCATGCAGAAAGATTGTACTTCAAATTATTCATGCAGAAAGAAATAGAGAAGATTGTTATTCTACGACCTACCTCAATCCACGCTGCCAGTTTAGGCCTTCCCTCTTTAATATCATAATTTTTCACTTCCATTAGAAATAGTTGAAATCTTTCAAGGAAAGGAGCATATGCTATATCCACCTGAAATTTACAGAAAATTTTGATTTAGTTCATGTCAATGTGAAGATGGACAAGAGTGAACTATGCATTGTCTTTGCTATAAATGAAGATAAGTATACTCACAAGACTGAATTGGCCAAGGAAGAAAGGTCCCTTATCATATTTGGACAGAACAGTTTCAAGGTAATCAAATGCTGTGCCTAAAGCAATATAAAATGTTGAATGATGTTACAAGCACAGCAAATCTTCAACAAAGAGTTCACATATCACAATTCAGTCATTCATTCATCAATGGATTTCTCTCTCCCCCTCTTTCTTAGCATTGAATGTGCTTGGTTCTGTGGTGGGAAACGCCAAAATCACTTATGGGCAGAAGCTACAAAGTGTAGCTTCTTGAATTATCGTGCTTTGAATTATGTGTGGCTAATACAAACACACTACATATAAAACAACATCAAGAAAGCACATTCATCCTAATCTTACCGGCCTCAGTCGCATCTCCTTTAAATGAAGAGATAACAGTCTTGTAGAAGGTACCAGCATAAGATATCAACTCTTCAGCAAACTCCTTATCATCAGGATCCTGTTTAAACAGTAAACTATTTTGGTCTAAATTTTACACCTGAAAATAACTATCAAAATTAAAGAAAAACAAATCACATCTTACACTTGGGAAAAGGGAGGGTCCTTCAAAGTGAGTATCAATATATTTAATCAGATCGAGACTCTCTCCTCTAACTTCATTATTGTGTTCCAGGGATGGAACCTGAATTTTGAAATAATATATCGAAACATAATTATTTAGAACATGGCACACTTGAGATTTTTCTGAATAAATAAAATGGCTTGGTTTTGTCACAAAGGGTAAGTACTAAGTATCACATGACCTTGTTAGGTGGGTAGACTTTCTCCTTATACCAGGAGGGCCTATCTTGTAGATCAATAGGAACCAATTGTATCTGGTTCTGCAATCCCTGCTACCAAAAAAAAAAACAAAAAAACAAACAAGGATAGAGAGTCTGTGATTATCGCATAAAGTATGTAAACCACATGCCAATGTAATTAGTGCATGTTTGGATTAGCACTGTCAAAAATTGTTTGATGGTAGAATTCATTATAGAAAAAATGAGTTAAAGTGAAGTTGTTTCTGTTAAGATATGTTTCTGAAAAAAAGTGATTTCTATAGGATAATGTTTTGAAATTCCGTTGTGACATCCCATAGTTGATCATAACCACCAGCGGAAATTAGGACTTGTGGCATCCCACAATTGGTTACATTCAAAAATTGATTCTAATAGTAAGTGAGGAATCAATTCTAGCACTTGAAAACATGGAACTAGTAGTAGATATACATTCAAACATGTTCTTAAGTATGGTATCCAAATGTTTCTCAAGTTAAACTCAAATTGTTTCTCTGAAGCACGTTAGACTCAATGTGGCAAATTCAAGCTTCTCTTTGATAAGTTGAGATATGAAATCACGTTTGTATTTGCATCAACGTCGAACCAAACATACACACATGAAATAAAGAAAACAAGAATAAGATAGGACAAGGTCAGGGTGTTCTTTAATAACCTTACAGTTACGGGTGATCCATACACGCTGAGCATAGGGGCATTGGTAAGAGATATACAACCTTCAACAACATGTCATGTCACCACCATAAACAAAAAAAGCAAGAGTTTCCATTATCATATTCATATGTATAAGCCAAATGGAACAAACAAATAGGGGGTGAATAAACAAAGAACAAACCAAGCTTCCAAACATAAATACCAAATAAAAGTTTCAATTTTTTCATTTCAAAAAAATAATTACCTGGTGGTTCCATCAAACAATGAAGGTGGGACTGAAGTGGAAGTAAAGGGTGGAGGGAGAACTTCTTGCAGCCTTCATAACAGAAAGATACCAAAACAAGTTAAGAAAGAACAATAAATTCAGTGAATGTTATTAGGCTTTGAAGAAGTGATTATAGTAGAAGCAAATAGCTTTTATGGAGAAAGAAGTGAGTTCGAGAATTAAAAGTGAATTCAAACATGATATTAAGCGAGATCAATTCAGCATACCCAGTTGCCATTGCTATCGGCACGGGCACCCTACACACTTTTCTTTTAGCATTCAACGGCCGAAGCTGAAGGTTGTGAAGTGAATAACCGGAATAGAAATGGGTGGTTGAGAATTTGAAGGCAATGTTATCACTGAAACTGAAAGGAAGAAGCCCTGGCGCTGAGAGTGAAACTGAAAACACTGCCACCCCTGTATTCATCGATGCACCGGTGCTCATCCTCACTCTATTTCACCCTTCTATAATTCAAGCTTCTATATATTTTTTTAATCAACATGTGGCAAAAAAAATTTCATTTTTAAGTGCTCAACTTTTGTATTTGGTCAGAATGACGGGGTTTGAAAGAAATTGATTGTCTGTGACGGAAATAAGTCGTCACAAAACCCTTGTCAGATTTTCGCGACGGAAAGTAAATCCGTCACAAAATCTATCTCAGCGATTTTGCGACGGAAAAAAAATCGTCACAAAATCTCTGTCGGCAGAATTGCGACGGAGAATGGATCCGTCGCAAAATCTGTCTCAGCGATTTTGCGACGGAAAGTAAATCCGTCACAAAATCTATCTCAGCGATTTTGCGACGGAAAACAAAATCTCTGTCAGCGAAATTGCGACGGAGAATAAATCCGTCACAAAATCTATCTCAGCGATTTTGCGACGGAAAACATGATCGTCACAAAATCTCTGTCAGCGAAATTGCCACGGAGTACTAATCCGTCACAAAATCTATCTGAGCGTTTGTGCGACGGAGGGCAAATCCGTCACAAAATCTTTGTCAGCGACGGAAAGTAAATCTGTTAGAATATCTTCTCTCAGCGATTTTGCGACGGAAAACTCCGTCACAAAACCTTTGTCAGCGAATTGCGACGGAACTGAATCTGTCGCTATTTTGCGAAGGAGCATAAATCCTTTACAAAATCTTTCTCATCGTTTTTGCGACGGAAATAGATCCGTCACTATTTTGCGACGGAAATAGATCCGTCACTATTTTGCGACGGATGGCAAATCCGTAACTACCTTTGTGACGATGGGTAAATCCGTCGCAAATTCCATGTCAGCGTTTTTGCAACGAAAGTGTACCCGTCACAAGTTCCTTGTAAATTAAATAGCTGTAGAGGGCGAAGGTGTATCATTTCTGACTTCTGAAGCTCAGAATGGTTTTTGAATCATACTCTAAATTAATTGGCTGAAGCTGGAGATTTATGACTCTTCAAACACCGCTTGTGGAATTCTTTGATTCTTTATTGGGTTTGAACCAGACAATGAACATGTTGCATTTGAGGCTTTGTCCGAGATCCACTGATACATGCATCTTTCTAGTCAATTCTTCTTACTTTACTTCATACCTCGAGTACTTGTAATTCAACATTCTTCTTATTTTCTTTCTTGATACTAGGCAACCAGTTAAGGATTCTTTATTTAGTCTTACTATTTATTTCTGAGAATGTATTATTTAAATCTTAAGAAATAATAAAAATTAATTATAGTTTAAAATATTTTCATTCGTATATGTCCTAGCACAACTTATCCTAAAAATCTTTTCAAATACAAACTACTTAAAATTCTACATAATTTTACGATTTTGTTATTGTTTTAATTTAATTTAAATTTGATTTTTTTGTAAGTATTCTTCTATAAGCTTCATAATCAGGGACACAGTTTATTTCAAAATTAAAGTTGTTCTAGTGTCAAATGTTTACAACGCCTTGGTGACAAATAGAAGTTTAATGTCTTATGTGGAATTAACCGTGAAAAGAATCGAAGAAATAACCAAGCAAGGTACATAAAAAGTTTGATGGAAAATGAAACGAAAATAAGTGTTAGAAAGGAAATTCATTCTTAAAACTATTACCCCAGGTAAGGGACTGTGAGGTGGGGGAAATTTACATTGAGCAGACAAATTAAAGTGATGGTGGCTTTAAGTGATATTCATGTGAAAAACTCTCTCCATTCGAACTAATAACATGATTGGATCGACTTTTCTGACACCCAGAAGCTATTCACAGAAATTTGTCCCAGTATTGATTTTAGCTTTAGAATCAAGTGTACAAGAATTTCCAAACATGCACTAAAAACTCATACCAAAATCACCACCTCCTTTGATAGAAATGATGGGGCAACGTGAATTACAACGGCTAATTAGATGTGAATCGAGATACAAAACTATAACCGTGATGTCATCATGAAAATGTCTCCTCACCCCTCGTTCAATCTTCTTCAAGTCTGAGTATCTCATTTCTCTTTTCTTCGCAGCTTCACAAATTGCAGTTTTGATAAGTTTCTTGGCTACTCCCTACATGTATATATGTACACACAGTTATCAGAATCATATGTCTCATGTAAAATTGTTTCAAAGACCTTAATACAATGTTGTAGTGCATGTTTGTCTATGCATTCCATTCAATGGAAAAGTAACAAAACTAACTTTAAAAGCCAATCCAACAAATTTTCCTTTGGCTTTTAATGCTTTGGAGAGCATGAAACTTTGCTAGAAGCTATGTTTGAATATCTGTTGGCGCCAATGCAAACAAACATAAGCACAAACTTCAAGACGAAAAGTAAACAAAACTAGTCTTATAGATTGGAATGAAAACTCGTTCATATTGAACTTAACTGTTATTCAAACACACAATAACCGATAACCAAACATGCACTAAGTCCAGTCAACATTAAAGAGTATTAGAAGAGGTTTTTGTTAGAAGCAGAAATAACATGAGAGCTCAACTGAAATAGAATCCTACATTACGTGGACAGCTCTGGACAATATCAACTGCTGCTTGATTGCTCAAGTGCTCCCACAATCCATCTGATGCAAATATAAGAAAATGATCTTGAGGATGGAGTTTCTGCACTAGTACTGTTGGTTCAGCTTTAAGGATTGGCTGCTCAAATGGTTCCGGGAGTCGAAATTTTGCCAATAGTGGTTCTTTATTAAACTCTGCCTTCTTCAGATAGGCATCACCAAGGGATCTTGAAACCTACAGTGCAAATAAACAATTCTGTCAATACAACTCTTCAGTTTCATCACTTTGACTGTGCCCTTAAATTTCCTTACAAAGAAGCACATATATAACAAGAGTTACAAGTGAATGACACAAGTTAGTTCCTATTAAAGTTTCCTGGTAGCAAGCCACATACAAACTAAAGTTCATTTCTATGTATTTGCAGGCAATTTACAAAGAAACATTTAGTAACACAAATACAATCAAAGAAAAAGAAACTAGGCAACATTAACTCTTGAACCACAATCATCGTTACTCATCTAGGTCCTAATCCTATGACATTATGGGCCACACACCCGAATTTGGATTCCCTTCACTCAGAGAATTCCTAGATTCACACAATCAAGGAATCTGAGGTGTTTAATTAACACCGGACAACTCAAACTTTAAGCTTATCTTTACCGTCAGATCTCAATGGAATATATAACATGACCAATCTTAATTGAACGGTTCAGATTCCTAGTCAATGCGAATGTAGGATAGCCGTGACTGCATGGAAACCAAATTCTGTGGGATGTGTGCATGTGTGAGAATATGAAACTTGAGATGAAGCTTGTAAAAAATCACCTGAATCAGACCCTTCACACGCCAGACCTTGTGCTTCATCACAACAATCTGCGGATCATGAGGATGCAATGAGCGTAACTCGTCTCTAACAGATTCCAAGCTAGCATTGTGCTCATAAGATAGTTGAACTGCTTTAATCTCTTTTGTAGCCTCATCCATTCTACCTAACACTGCACGAGAATCTCCTGAATTTGCAACATAGAGCTCCCCACTATATATTATGCCTATCAAACAGCAAGATCCAACCGATGCTAACTGTGGCTTGAGTAGCCACTGCTTCTTTACCAGAGAAAGAAATTCTTCTTCTGTTTCCAAGAATGCTTTATTGATGACATCAGATGACATTCCCTGATTTTCTGACGTGAATTCTGCATTAAGATGAGCAGTTAAGCAATGAAGACAATGACAGTTTGAAAGCAAATTTATAACAACTTACTCTGGATATTTTTATATAGACGGTCATTGATAAACCGGGAAGCTTCTGGACCTCCATGACCATCATATACACCAACAAAAGTTCCTTGAGGACTTCCAAAATGTGAGCTCATAGGACCTGATTCAACTTGGCTATGATCCTCCAACAAATTGTTTGCTTGAACAACAGCCATTGAGAATTCACCGTTGGCGTGTCTTCCTGAATCTTTATACCACAACAAACCATCGAAACGTCCAATTGCGTCCCCGTTTCTACTAGAACTTCCACCATCCTCAGATGATCTCCAACAGGGTGAAACAATTCGCCTAATTGTAGCTGATACCATGTCTTACATAGTCTCACACACACAACTGAGCAACAAATAATTTATCAAATAAAAGTCAATTGCAATATGAAAAGGCCTAGCTTCCTATCTACACCATCTACGTAACTGAGCCCAAGTCACAAATTCCAAATATCAAATGCCTACTAAGGAATACTGACACCATAATATGTGCAAGTGGTAATCATCAAAGACGTAATTGGCAATGTCCCAAACCTGCATGAGGATTTGAGATCAAAATCAATATAGAGACCTCATCATGGATTATCTATATATATATATAATGCTGGTTTGATAAACCCTTATGGATTTCAAAAGCAAGCAAGCAAGTAGCATCAACATTTAATGCCAGAAACAATCAAATTGAAACAAGGGCAGCTCTTGAAATTGCTCAAACAAGTGTGAATAACAAGAAATGAATGGGACATGTTGAAACTATATACAACTTCAAGAGATATTTCCATCTTACCTTAGAGAGATTGGTATGCTGGGAAATTTAGCACTTTGATATCTCCTGGTACATTAAAAACCCACTATCATTGATGATGATTAAGGTTTGGAGATGAAAAGGGTGTCAGAAAGTTGAAGCCTTGATTGTAGATTTGGAAGGTGAAAGGGCTTTTGGAGGAAATTTGGTATAGCTTATGCCTCTATTTTCCCTTTCCCTTAACCCTTGTATCTACAATCCATAAAAAGGAATCACAACAAAAAAAATGACTTGGTTTAGTTTGGTGGTGGGGGAATTTCCAAAGGGCTTTTGGCTTTTGGGGTTGGTTGGCCGGCAGTTTTGGTTTCCTTTCTAAATTTTTATTTGCTTTGGTGGGAATTTGACTTTGACTTCCAACTAACCACCACTTTAGGCAACCATTCGTCATCATTCCTTTCTCCTTAAAATAGTATATTCGAATTGAAATCTCCTCCCTCCTATTGTGAAGTTCCTTTGCAGCTTCTATTTTTGAAAATATCTTAGACTCTTGACTTCATGAGTCAAGACAAAAAACTATAGAACCTTATATTTCAACATTAAGATTTATGACATGATTGAAAGAGTTTATTTACAAATAATGATACGGGTTCAAATCTTGAACTATGATATGAAAGACTTTAACCAGAGAACGAAAATAAGAATCACGAATTTCATATAAAAATGTCACAATATGGTGAAAACACTTTCTTTTTGTTACTCTATCCTCAATTTTTATTTCTCAATCAATTAATACCCATAATATGAATAGAATTCCTATTATATAACCTCTCCTAATTTCAATTAACAATTGATGGTTGCATTATATTTTTCCGAATTTCAATTAATTACTGTTCACAGCAATGATCTCACTTGTGGACAAGATGCTCTGCTTCCAAGGTTAAAGCTTCTAGTTTCCTTGGAGGAGATTGTTAGAGTACTTACAAAGACACTTCAATGACTTTTGGTATTATGAAGAAGTGTGTGCATGTGTGGAGACTATTGTGGGCTATATTTAAAGGTTCATAACATGATTCAGTTGCTTTGGCTAAGAGTGCGTTTGAGTCTCTAAGTTATACAAATTGGTGAGCAAAAAGAGTTATACGAATTTAGTTGTTGGTTAATAAGGGATTTTGAGACGTCCTAGTTGTGAGTTGTGACATCCTCTTAATTTATCTTTCTATGCTTTGCTCGCAACCAGTACCACTGTGGAGGTGTCAGGTGTTTGGCTCTTGCGTTTTGAGGCCGCTCAATCTCATTTAGCAATGGAGGATTGAGACCTTATTCTTTGTCTTTCAACTCTATCATATCATCCAAAGTAGGCAGTCTTTCTTGCATCCGCTCTCATTTCAACCTATTCAAATGAAACATGTTACCCAGTGTGGGTGGTGCAGTCATGATTTAAATAAGTTAAATTAATGTTTCTAAGAAATTAATTTATATAATATTTAATATTTCTCCCATATTTATGATTGCATAAACAATACATAAAAGTAATTTGCAAAATCAGGACATTACAACGCTGAAGTAGTACTTGTCAAAGCAATACAATACAACCCACGAACCAAGAAAGGAGGGCTTGAATTCAAGTTTTTACTCGATGCTGGAAATTATATGGCACTCATTAATTTTGCAAACACGTGTTAACATTATCGACACACTCAAGAAAAATTCTCAAATATTACCCAAGGAAAATTGCAGAGAAATAAGCTCATAGAAAACACTAAATCATATCACTATTAAATGATCTTACATAAAATTTGGCTCACTCAAACATCACCAAAAGCAGAAATATTCAGAATACACAGTAAAATACAACCGCGGGCTGTGTTTATGCAAGCAAATCTGTCCCTACGCAAGATCAGCCCTGCCATCATCCTCATTGATCCCATCACCAGCATGTCTGCAACAAGACAAAAGAAAAAAAGATTACTAGATTAGAAATTCTATCAGAACCAACTATTGAGATTATGAATGGTTTCTGAGGAATCACAAAAGAACATCAGAATTGTATCAAAACGAACCGCCAAGATGATGTTAGATTCCGAGCTTTTCTGTCCAACTGAAGATTTTCCAAAGCAGTTGAAGCTTGAATTACATCATCAGGAAGCTCATCACTGTCATATCGCCAATTGTACTCATCCTTCCTGTATGCAGACGTAGAGGATCCTCCTCTTCTATCTGAATGCTAGAGTGTAAATAAAAGGAATTTTCTAGCACTCAAAAAAAGTAAGGTAAAAGTTAAATATAGGAAACACCCACCAGATGCCTGAGATGAAGGAACAGCCCTACAAAAAAATGTTAAAAAATTTCCACTCAGAATTAAAAAGATGTTGAAGGAACACAAATAAATAGAATTATATTAAGGTAATGTTAGTTAGATCAACTTGTAGAATGTAGAGAAATGAGGTCAGCTATGCACCTTCCTAGTGGAGGTAAGCCACCAGCAACAGATGAGGAAGAGTGCCTTCGCATGGTCCGTGAATCTGAATTTGGTAAAGGCTCTGTTTCTGAAGTGGCAAACCTCCTACCACTAGCTCTTGCTTGTGATAAGTTCTGTAAAAGCATATTCACCATGCGATTAATCAGTAGTCAGTACACATTTGCAGCAGTTCTAATATAATAACTATGCTTTACAAAAGAGATGGTCTACCAAAAGTCTGATTTTTTTTTTTTACATTGCACATGACAGATGATAATTTCTCCAATACATTTTCATCAACAAAAAGTAGCCACTTCCTGCACAGTTCTAAGCAAACATCCGATTGCTTCATTTTCCTTTCTGCACATTATCTTGCAGAGATAGCCATGTGGGTGCATACACACATTCACAGTACCAACTCAGTCAAGGTTCTTTAAGATACCACAAAAATCAGGCTATAGCCCATAAGTCATTCAATCCAGGCAGCCTTTTCTCATGCAATTTATGCTATAAAATTTCAATAATCCTTTTCAAAAATTGTGAAAAATATCAAGCAAGACTCTAGCTGGTTATATATCAATGTCTCCTCAACCTTAAGTACAAATCTACAAGCAATAGTTTCCCTTCCTAAATATCAAACTATGAACTCTCACAAGTCTCAAATTTCAATATTTCGAATTGAAAATTCTTAAGGACATGTTTAGATAGGTAGGTTGGGGTGGGGTGGAAGGGAAGGGAAGGGAGTCAAGGGAGTGCAATTGAATAAGTTTATATACTGATGTTCGGATTGTTAAAAGATGGATGGAATGAATGGAACCAGCAACGTGCTGACATCTATTACACCCTATTCCATCACTTACCCTTACTTTTCTGCCCCTCCAATTTAAGGGAAATGGGATTGAATAACTTCTTACTTTATTTTAATAATTACAAAATTACTGTTTCATCCTCTTCTTTTATCTACTACAAATCTGATATCCAGTCATTTAGCGAAGCTTTTCTCTGCAATGCTTATGGTGCCTCAGTCCTTCACAGCACTTAATACCCAAGTTTCTAACTAGGATGGTCACTCCAACAACCAGTCTCTCCCTCTTCATTCTTTCTTTGGATTTGACGTGCTTTTCAGCAAAACTAATCCACAAGAAAGTAAAAGGTTGATAACTTTTTGCTCAAAAAGCAAATCAAAATAATGAGAGACTCTTTGCAGTCCCTCTTGATGGCGTCAAATCTACATTTTCAAGTGTTCCTTGGTTCTCATCTCTGAATGTGTATTTATTATTATCATTTACATAATTTTCATTTATATACATTTAATATATAGTATTAAAATAAAATAATTCAAAGGTATAATAATATATGCAATTGAAGGTTTTAAAATAAAATATATTGAAGAAGTATAGTCACAAATTTTATTTAATAGTGATAACAGCAATAATTATAAGGATTTTATATATCAAATTATAACACAATTATAATACCATTAAAAAGATAACTTCGGAAGTGTAACAAAAAAAATTAGTGTTTTAAAGTAAGAGTAATATAAGAACAAAAAATTTAAAACTCATTCCATTCCGTCCATTACCCATATGATGGAGTGGAAACTTTACTCAATTCTATTGCAAAATACCCAAACAATGGAAGGTATTTTCATTCCATTTTGATCTGTTTGGTTGTAATCTATTCCATTACATTTCATTCCATCCCAATCTATCATCCAAACATAGCATCAAATCATAACTAGTCAACCTAAAGACCCTATAGATTCCTACATAACTCTATTTTAATAGGATTTCGAGCAAGCCAAGCTGATGTTATCACCCCTAAAGCAACATAGAACACAGGTGCAAAGAGACAAGTTCACAAGTACTATCATAAATTTCAGCAAGTGCTTGCTAGCACTTGCTAGCTTGATCAGAACTATATACTTTCAATAAAAGGTTTTGTCTAGGTTCAATCTAACAATCAAATAAAAGTGCGACATATGGAATCCTAGATTGCTACACATTAGAATCCATAACACCTCACAAGAACATTTAGCACAAAAATCATTATCAAGAAATCTCAGCTAAAATAAGAAACACAAATAAAGGCAGAAAGAATGATATCATTGTGCAACTAATTGAAGAACCTCAAACTTCAAGAATCCTTCAAGCACATCCAAAAGTACAGGGCTATCTCCGTTTCTGTTGAGATCATATCCATTTTTGCTGCTAAATTCTTTCAACTCAGCCTTCCAAAAATCCTTTTCCTGCAAGAGAAGAGAGTATATTCAGCCAAAGGCAACAAGACAATAAATAAACACTACGGCAAAACAAGAACAGATCCATTACCAAATTACATTCTGGAAGATAAACTTTTAAAGTGTGATTGAGCTGTGCCCAGTCAAGATATTCACAAATCAGTGCAGTAAGGAGTCTGCCTGCACAGTGAATCCCACAAAGGCAAACGTGGGTCAAAATGAGGCGCATTGCATGATAGAATAAAACTCATAGAAGCACAAGATTTCCATCATGGTACAAAACATAAGCATCTCTAGAGACATAAAGCCAATGTCATTATCTCAACCCCATAACTAACAAGTAGGTAGTGCAGAATAGATGAATCAAAATGCAGGCCAGATCGGAGTCATCGAGGGAAAAGGGATATCTATCAATAACCGAGCGATCAAAAGCACGAAGACAGAATCTTAGAACATATATAGAAACACAAATGCAGTTAAAATAGGAAAATTACTTAGAATAAAAAAAAAAAAATTGCAATAAATTATCAGCAATTGAATATTAGAGCATGAAAATTAGTAAAACATTGATATAAAATAACAATGAAGGAGAATGGCGAGATGGAAAGGGACCTGAAGGAGAAGCGTGAAGCTGTTTAGCTCGATCGTTGCAGCTACCAAGCAACGCAGGAGGCAGACCTTGTTCCTTCTCAACGACCCGATCCTCTTCTTCAATGGCCTCAAAGACACTCGCTCTGAGTTCAGCCTGAGAAAACAGAGAGAATAGAATTGGATGGATCTGCGTTTGGAATTGGGGGAAAATGGAAAGAAGAGAAGAAAACCCTAAAACGAAGGAAATGTACACGAATCTTAGCGAGAACGCCTTTCTTCTCGAGAGTGCGGGTGACGAGTGTCTTGAGGTCCATCATTTCCCTCGTGTAGTCATCCATTTCTTTCAATTCCTTCTTCTTCCTAAACCTGAACAACAACACCAACAACAACACCAACTACTGCTTCTTCTTCTTCAAATTTTTCTTCTCCTCCTCCTCCTGTGTTTATATTTATTTATTTATGTGCGCCAAATATTGATAAAATTATATATATTAAAAATTTATTATCATGGGCCATCTTCACAGCCCAATCTTACTTTCCATTGCTTATTGGACCAGCCCTTTTATGTACTTTTATTTTTACCAATAAATAAAATAGTAATTTATTTTATTGTGACCGATCCAATGCTTCGGTTATATCTATCTCTGCATTTCAAATCCTTGGAGCCCTTATAGAGAGAGAGAGAGAATGGGAAGTCGGTGGAGGAGGAGGGATGCTCCTTTTGTTGGAATACGAGATGCGAGAAATGCATATGCTGTACGTCGTGAGAGAGTGTACGTGGACGTCTTTGCCGTTGTTCTTGAGTTCGGTTTCCCTAGGAAATCCAATGGCACTGGTAACATCATACTCACTCATTATTTTCTTTCTATTTCACTACTTCAAACTTAACAAGTTTGTATTTTGATGGATGTTTATGAGTTTAGGGTTTCTGACCCACTTTCACTCACCATTTCCATGTCAAAAAACTTTCATTTTTAGTTTCACTCACCATTTCCATGTCAAAAAGCTTTCATTTTTAGTTTCACTCACCAGTCAAAAACCTTTCATTTTTAGTTTCACTCACCATTTTCATGTCAAAATCCTTTCCTTTTTAGTTTCACTCACCATTTCCATGTCAAAAACCTTTCCTTTTTAGTTTCACCCATCAGGTTCAAATATTCCTTGTTATCAAGTTTTTATTTTTACTATACTTTCTAAGCCACGTTGTAATATTTTATAATGTTTTGAACCATTTTTAAATATTTCATGTTATGGGTTTATGTGTCCTCCTAATTTTAATTAATACTTTGGTCAAAAGATATGTTTTTCATTTTATTGTTAGAAAAATGTTAACCGCACTTTCTTTCTTTCACACCCTCTTTCTAACCCTAAATTATATGGATCTCAGTACCTACACGAAAGAGTGTCAAAAGAGTCTCAAAGAGAGTGCTGCTAACACCTTTTCTAAGTTCTAAGCATTCAATATCTTCTGTATAACTTATCATTCATAAATAATTTCTGCAGATTACTGCCTAAACCTGAGAGTGATTGATCACACCCACAACTGTAGCGGCATGGGGGTTAACATTTTTACTATTGATGAATTGAAACTTCACCATGTTGCTACTCCGGGAGATATAATAAGGCTCACCCAATTTTATGTAGTCCTTCATACTACTATCCCTCAACGTATAGATAAACTTATGTCTTATTTCTTTTAAACAACTTCTTTTATCTCTTACAGGTATCTCCATATAAAGATGAATTACTGCTTGTTTCCGACAAAAAAGTTTCCTCTCATGCTTTATATAAAGGGAAAGTTGATAATGATTTTCTCCCTTATCAATTTTGTTCAAAATATAGACCCAGAGTTGAGGATCGAAGGCTCATAACTGAGCTTAGAAGCTGGTTTGTGAATTTTCAGTTTCAGGAAGGTATGCTAGGATTATTGCATTTTATATAATTTAAAATCATTGTATTTAATTTCTATGGTATAAACTGAAACTTAATATGTGCATACCTGCCTGCATACAGTTCCTTTTGATTTGTGGTAGAAAGAACTCTTTCCATGTGTAATCTATTAATCTTGTGTTACCGTCCTATTGCTATTATCGTGTGTGAAGTCATTAGACTTGGAAGACAAAGACATTGCTTAAAGCAGTAAATTCTAGGTTGCATCCCTCTTTGCCAGTTGATTAGTGTACTAGTATAATGCTTATCAGGCAATGACATTTTGGCTGTGGCCAGTAGATTAGTGTGCTTGTAGATTAGTAAGTTGGTTTTTTATGAAAGAACTTGTATCATGTCCTCTAATGCATAACTTCTAACCTTTAGGTTAGGTAGTTGTGTTTTTTTTATTAGTACCATCATCTTCTAGTTGCTATTTTGATGTTAAAAGGCTTTTATATGCTGTGTAGATCTAAGCAGATTTACTATGTTAAGCGAAATCAAGAAAGGATCCTTTGATTTTGCGTGCAAGGTACTTCAGTTGGGTTTTACTTCTGATTTCTGTATGAATTAGTTTTAAAATCCCTTGTATTCTAGTCTTACATTTTAGTTGTTACCGGTCCATGGTGCTGATCTTTCTTCATGCTCTTTCTTACCCATTAAGATACTCCACTGTTGGGAGGTTGAAGATAAATGGGGCTTCCTTGTTTGGGATGGTACTGATGCCCCACCGAACGACATATCTGCAAAGTAAGCTCCTACAAATTTACTTTTACAATGCCAGTTCAGCTAGTTTGCCCGCTAAATTTTCTGATCAGTGGTTTTTTCTTGTATTCTGTAAATAATAAGTCATAACAAAACAGTGATTTTTTCTAGTACTCTGTAAATAATATCTTTTCCAAGGCAAGTCTCTGACATAAGCCACAGATATAAATAGCACTGGCTTCTCCTATCCTATGAATTGCATTGATTTCAAGGTAAAGCCAGTGATTATGTAGATAATCCTTACAATTCATGCATAAAATCAACATTAACAATTGGGACCCGTTAATGTCCCAGAATGAACCCTGATTACACCTTGATATTGATTTTTAATTCACAAAACTACTATACACTAACAATCTGAATTTTAAAATCAGTAGTTTTACCATCAGTTTATTTGCACTTGTAATCAAACCTTTAAATAGTTTCTGTCACAATCTAAGTCCCAAGCTGGGTACTTCATTACAATAAGATCTTTCTGGTTAGAATATTGGAACAAATATGAGATTACAAGGCTCTGTTAAGTGTTGTAGTAGAGTATTTGATGCTATGTGTTTATATGACTGTATCTGTTGTTGTGTGTAGTACTGCAGTGCACCTGTTGTGAGAGAGAACACATTGAACTTTTGCTACGAGGGGCTTATGTAATCACTTTGGCTATATGCCATCAGATAACTAGTTGATGTGTTTGTTTGAGTAAAATATATCTATTTACATTAAATCTTAAAAATAAATTTGATGCACTTGTTTATGAATTGCAGGTTAGAAGATGAAATTAGTTCTCCACTTTGTCTAACACTGTCTCCCTTGTCTTTGTCAAGAGAGTTATTACGTACTTTGCCTACTTTTGCTACTACCTTGTTGATAACTGTTGATAAAGCTGTTGTGAAAACTCAACTTGATGTCCTAAACATTGGGAAATGGATCAAGTTTGTCTTTCTGAAATTTGATCTAAAAGATGGACTATGGTATGGCATTTTTACACCTCATACCAAGATTCGGTATACACCAAATGAGGACACTCTCATCATAGAACGCCAAAGGTGGTTGCTAAATTATTGGAACTATATTGTGTAGATATATTATGTCAGTGAAACTGAAACTCCTACATATTCTTTTCATTTATGTCGAACTAGGCTGTATAAAGAGCGCATGTCTAGATCCTTGCAATTAGGAACAATCCCTTTTTCATGCGGCTTTCCTAATTCTCCATCTGTTACAGGTATTTCATTTGTGTTGCAATATATAATACAAGTCTTTAATTTTTATTAGTTTTTGATTCCATAATTTTGGCTTTTCTTATGGGATACCAAACATGTTTTATCCTAACAGAGGTTAATCACGAAAATGTGCTGCCTGTGACTTTGAGGGAGGTTCTGACGCACCCAGAGGTACTAAACTGCATTCCATCAGCTCGTGCATTCAGCTTCGATCGCCACTGGTTGATGTTTGATATCCCTCTCTATCAATACAGTAGCATTATTTATAGCTTTGTAAATTCATTTACTGAAGGTGACAGCCAGATTCACTTGCGTGGTTCGGGTGGTAGCAGCTATGCCAGGCCAAGCAGATAATCTCCTCTCTCGTGATGGGAGATACAGACTGCGATTGACCTTAGAGGATCCAACTGCTAGGATCCATGCATATGTACTTGAGGAGGATGGGGTCAGAACAAATTTTAACTTGATTTTAGGATTCTTATCAATATTGTTTAATGCACATGTAGCTTCTACTTAAAATTGCATGAGAAGTGCGAACCATGCAAGTTCGAGAAAAAAAATTGGCTGACCCTTTTTTTTGTTATTATACATGACAGGAGACTCTTTTTGGTGGTTATCCAGGCATCGATGTGCTGTCTAGGAAGCTAAATAGATTGATTGGAGTAGCTGAAGGTGATGGGAATATGGAAGCTCCAAGAAATCCACCATGGGTGTCTGTTTGCATTAAATCATTCTATAGGAATGAGACTGATGTGTGGGGCAGTAGAGCATTTAGGATATTTGACACCAAAATAGTGGAAGAAGCGTGAAACATTGTAAAAATTTCATCTTTTTGAAAGACAGCATATCTGCCTAGGATGCATGTGGAAACCTTTTTCTTGCTTATTTCCACATGGTATTGATTGGAAATATGAAAATGAATTTGAATATGTAAAAATACATATGTTCCGAGTAGTTTATATGATCTTTGTTGTTGTAAGTGTGTAAGATCATCGAATTACTTACCACGAAATGGAATCCTCCTTCTTTATACACACCGAGACTATTTACTTTCTAGTTTCAACCTTTTAATTTATCATGTGCACATGAAACTTAAGTAGCAACTTAGGCGGTAGAAAAGAAAAATCTGAAGAATGAAATTTCTCCTGTAAAAGCCAGTGTGAAGAATTCCATACAAATGTTACACAACAATGTAGGCATCTTTAGCTCATCTCTTAAAGACAAACACTTATTGTTTAATTAAGTTATTTATCACGAGAAGTAGCTCATTTGCCAACATGTATGGGGAAAAGCAAAGTTTAAGTTCAATTCCTCACCAATATTAATTGTAATTAAATCTCAAATTTGAAAAACTCTGCGTTGACAGCAAGCCACTAGATCCATCAGGCACTATTCTTTGCTACAACAAGTTTCTTCATCATTCATTCTTGTCCAACAATGGCACCTGTTGATCCTCACTCGTTCACCGATTCCACACACCCACCCACCACCCACATTTCCCTCACTCTCTACTTCGATTTCTCCTCCTCCACCATTCACGCCTCTGCACTCTTCACTCTCCAAAACCCTCACTCTGGCCCTTTCTTCCTCGACACTCGTTCCCTCTCCATCCACTCCATCCTCGACCCTCAAACCAAAACCCCAATCCCCTTTTCCCTCTCCGACAACGACCCAATCAAGGGTTCCCAGCTCTCCGTCTCTCTTTCAAACCACGCTTCGTTTCTCGTCACGTTCACCACCTCCCCTTCTTCCTCTGCTCTGCAATGGCTCTCACCGCCACAAACATTCAAAAAGGCGCAGCCTTTCGTGTACACTCAGTGCCAGGCCATTCACGCGCGTTCCGTTTTCCCATGCCAGGACACCCCAGCTGTGAGAATCCGCTACTCAGCGCGTTTGAACCTCCCGGAGGAGCTTTCAGCGGTTATGGCGGCGAAACACGTGGCGCGTCGTTCTCCCGTTGATGGTGATGCTCTGTTTTTAAACAACAACAACAACAACTCATCTTGGTGTGCACGAGGGAGGGTGGTGGAGGAGTTTGTGATGGAGCAGCCAGTGCCACCTTACCTTTTCGCGTTTGCGGTTGGGGAGCTTGATAATCGTGAGGTGGGGCCGAGGACAAGGGTGTATGCTGAGGCTGTGCCGGAAGTGTTGGATTCTGCTGGTAAAGAGTTTGCAGGGACAGAGGACATGATAAGGGAAGGGGAAAACTTGTTTGGACCCTATGAGTGGGAGAGGTTTGATTTGTTGGTTTTGCCACCTAGTTTTCCTTATGGAGGTATGGAGAATCCGAGGATGGTGTTCTTGACACCAACAGTGATCAAAGGGGATGCAACTGGTGCACAGGTGGTGGCTCATGAGCTTGCTCACAGTTGGACTGGGAATTTAATCACTAACAAGACCAACGAACATTTCTGGTTGAATGAGGTATATGTTTAATGCTTTTCATATCTAAATGCTTGTTGTTTGTATCAGCATTTTCAGAATTGATTTTGGTAAAATTGGTAATGGTAGACATGAGTTGAAAGTGAAGCATTTATGGGAAATCTAGTTATGGAATCTCACAATTGATTTTGCCCACCGCAAAAGCTACTCTCTAGCTTCTCCATTGATTTGATTCTATAAGTTGATAGCCAAACATAACAACCTATTAGTACTTCTGGTCCATGGGAATTAATTCTAAGACTTCCAAACGTGGAACCAAACACACACTCAAATTACTTTTATTTGGGAATAATTTGATGTGTATTATTTGTCTCCAAGGGGGGAAGGCCTCTTCATAATTTGTTTTGCTGATACATTGAAGTTATAGCTACTGTCTGAGAACTGAGAAGTGAGAATTTATTTGGAGTGAATTTTTGGATTCCCCTTCTTTGATAATGAAAATCATGGCAGCCTTATATATGCGGTTCAAGCTTTTACTGTCAGTAACTCCGTATGCTTGTTTAAAGTGTTGATTCATGTCTTTGATTGTTGGAAAGGATCAATTACTAAGTTTTTGTCTTTTTTCTGATTGAAAATGTTAACGTTTATTGTCTTTTGCGTACTTCCATCTGGCTTTTGTATTTTGCCTGCAGTTGTTTACTTCATAAGTTAACAAGGAGAACACTATTCTCTTGGTAACAGATTTATGCTTTGTTAACTGATTTGGTTGTGGTTTTTCCTATCTGATCCTGAAACCATTCTTGATTGTGGTGTTAGGGCTTCACTACATATGCAGAGCGGAGGATTGTGGAGGCTGTGCAAGGAGAGGAAAGAGCAACGTTAAATATTGGAATTGGCTGGAGGGGTTTAAATGAGGAAATGGAGAGGTTCAAGGACAATATGGAGTTTACGAAACTAAAAACAAATCAGGAAGGAATAGACCCAGATGATGTGTATTCTGAGGTTCCATATGAGAAAGGTTTCCAGTTCTTGTGGCGCATCGAACGACAGGTACGTGAAGTTGTTTACTTCTTCCTATATACATATTATATCTGCTTTGTATATTCCTATTATCTTTATGTGTTTTCAGGAGATTCCATAGTTTTGAAACCAGAACGGACAGGCCTGTTCAATCGATTGAACCAGGAACGGGTCAAGTGTGGTCCATTTAATAATTAATTTGCTGATCTCAGGCCCAGTGAAGAACTGGTTAAACCGGTTGAAAAACATATGCATGCTTTGTCCTTTGGGAGTTAAACTAGAACTTAATTTGTTGGAATTGGACACATTTTTTATTAGTTGATTTTCTCATGGCGTGTACAGGTTGGGAGACCTGCATTTGATGAATTTCTGAAGAAATATATTGCTACCTTCAAGTTCAAATCGATTGATACTGAAACATTCATTGACTTCCTTAAAGCAAACATCCCTGGCATAGAGAACGAGATTGACTTAGTACTGTGGACAGAAGGTACTGGAATCCCGTCTGACGCCTATGAACCTGACTCCAGTGCATATAAATTGATTATATCTCTGGCAAATGAGTCCATAAATGGAAGGATGCCAAGGGAGGATGAAGTTGCTGATTGGCATGGTCAGGAGTGGGAGCTCTACTTGGACAACTTACCAAAATCCTTTGAAGTTTCTCAGGTTATACTGTTTTCTCAATATCTTGATGGCCTTTCTGTTTCCTCCTGTCTTTGGTATTTGATTGGATGAACTGCTCGTTCTTATATTGGAATATGATGTTTTATTAAAATAGCTGCACTGCACTCTTTAAGCAACTAATCATTATATGATCAACTTTGATATATTCGTACCCACTTTCTCTTCTACCTCATTTTCACGCACTTTCTACTCTTATCATGTCTCTCACTTCTCTCTCTTCTATTTCTTATCTCTTTCTAAAGATGGAGGTGGAATTGTTGTGAACAAATATTTTCCTTACATGATTGTGGAAGCTTTTCCTCCATTTGATTGTCGTTGGTTATAGGAAATCATGACTTTCCTCTCATTTATTCCCCTACCCCCTTCTTTCTCTTCCCTTTTAGGATTCTGGTGTTGTTAAGTTAGGTTATTGAAAATAATGGATCCCTTGATTTCTTTCTGCTCACTGACTAGACTCCCACATTATATTAGTGTTGGATCATTTGTTTGATTTGTCATTAACTAGCTTTTGCCAGATGTTGAGAATTAATTATTTTCTAGTATATCGGTTGAGATTGACCTCCTTGAAGTGTGAATTTCATCGGCAAATGTAGCTTATGGTAACTATATTGTTCTATCAGTTGAATACTGAACCAAATGCTTCCTAGATGGATGGAAATAATTTACGGCCAGGAAAGCCGTAAATATTGGATTTGATAGGTTAGTCATGGACTTTTTCTAATAAAATGCTGAAAGGTGCTTTAGTCACAAACCTAGAAATTCGTGTTGGGTTATTAATTGAAATGTGTGATAATAAAACATTGCCAGAAGTAGAATGTTAGTTTCTGAATTCTGATCAAAGATTTAGATATTGTTTTGATTTGCGCACTTAAAAGGGAGAGAAAGGAGAAAGACAAATAGCAGAGTGTTCAGAAGCTTGATTGTCCAGCTATTAAGTTGTGTTATGCATGTCATGCAGATTGTAGACTTGGATTCGCGCTACAAGCTATCCGAATCAAAAGATTATGAGGTGAAGGTGTCATTTCTAAAACGGGCTATTTCATGTGGATGTAAAGCTTACTACAGTGAAGTGGAGAAAACCTTAAAAGGAGTTGGGAGGATGAAGTATCTCCGTCCACTCTACACTGCTCTTGTGAAAGGCAGTGGAAAGGAAGATGATAAAGTATTTGCCAAAAGAATTTTTTCAGAGGCTCGTGAGAGTTACCATCCAATTGCTCAAGGTGTTGTTGAGGCCATATTTGCCAAGCATCTCTAGAAGAAACTGTTTCTCGCAATGCTTTCTGTATCTGAACATGTACATTTTCATCTGTTTTCTGCTGTTTTGAGCGTTCTCCTTTATAATTTACAATTGATTCTTGGTTAGCTTTTACTCTACAATGAGATGTTTCATAATTCTTCCTTCCTGAATCCTGAGCATCTCATACTGTGGTTTGTTGGTTGAGTAAAAGAGAGAATAGATGAGAGTAATAAGGCAATGATAAAGATTTCTGGGTTGGGGTATCACTAATACGAACCCAAACGTTGTTTTGAAAATCGCATAAAATCTGAACTCAAACCAAGTCAAAACGGGTTTTCCCCGTCAATTTGAGTCAGGTTTGGGAGGGTGCAACAAGTTCCGGTTAAAATTTCCGTCCCTAATTGTGATTAACTGATTATGATACTCACTTGTGTTCCTTTTTTGTCCAATGGACCACTTTCTTTCTCTTGTTCTCAGAACTCTTCTCAGTAGCCGGCCTCTTTTTACTTCCATCATGGTCACCAACCATCTCCAACAACGAGAAATAAGAATCATGGTAACCAGCTTCTATTGTACACACATGTTCTTCCAATTTCTTGTAGTGCTTGATCTCATTATTGACAGTTTTTTTGGGGAGTACGGCTGCCACCATATTATTCTGATTTCATAGAAATATGCTGATTGTAGTCTAATCATTTCATTTAAGACTAAACCCGAAATTGAAATATTTTTTCATTTTTTTATTCAATCATTGGATTAATAAGAATTAAGAAGTCATGTTTTGTTCTCCCACCGGTCGAGTGTATCCTTAACAAGTATATTTAGGACGGCATATTCAAATGTCTTGTCATCTTCTCAAGTCCATTCCTGGTTGTGTTCCTCTTCAACAAACGGATTTGACATGAAATAATGTGGATATGAAGTTCCGATTTCCATTGGTTCAACATCACCAATAGGAGAATAAAAATAAAAAGTCACAAAGAAATATTGCACCAAGAAACCTTTACCCCAAAGGCGCAAATACATAATCATTTAAGTGTAAATGATGTGTTACACTAAATCACCTTAAATAGATGTGGGTTAAGATCATTCTAGGGGTAGAGCTAAGTAGACATGTGTTAATCTTAGAAGATTCTGGATAATGAAAAATGTTAAAACATTATTGAGCCAGGATAAAGTAATTTTAGCTCATATTTACTTGAGTAATTTAAGTAACCTTGAAGGAATATGAATATCATGATTTTGATTTACCCTTTAAAAATCTTCGCAAAAACAAAAAGAAGAGTGTGCCATGTTGGAGTATTTGGCAGGGAATCACATTTAATTTTTCACAGCAAACACGAATTTCTTGTTTTTGTTTTTTATATATAACAACCCCTATTTGGTCGCTCCCTTTTTCACTCCAAAGTTGTTTGGCTTTTTCCTTAAATCATTAATTTATTCATTTATTTACAAGTAGCCCATAATACATGTTAGTTTTAATCGATCAAAATTCAAATGTGGATATATAAATAGAATTTAGTGTATAAAAACTCAATCTCGAAATTAATAGCTCCCTGAAAATGCGATGTTTTCTATGAAGTGTAATGATTAAAGAATTGTTTTCACTTTTTAGCTCAAAACATATTTTAAAGAACTGTCATAATTATGTTATAATTTTTTTCAAGATGTTTCCCGATTAAGAAAAAATAAGTTCAAGATACACACTCAAAAAACAAGCTTAAAAGCCTTGAAAACCGTAAAATAACTTGTCAATTTCTTTTTTGATCAAGCGCTTTTTTAGTAAGAATACTATCAACGCAGTCTTTAAAGACTTTTTGTTATGGTATCTGAGTCAAATAATAAAACCTACGTGACTTCATTCCACAATAAATATTAAAAATAATCCGATAAGATTACTTTATTGGTGGAGAGGGGTTCCTGTGTATCAATTTTCCTTGGATTAAAACAAGACCAACTACTATCTTGATTTAGCAGACAAATTTACAGTAGTTTAAATAAATTTGGACTTTATGCAGAACGAATAGTTCTTTTCACCTTCAAAAATTATACAGGTATCAGAGAAATAGGCCCAACAAGGCATAGGAGACAAATGGATATTGGTCACTTGTTCCCTTACACTATTTTTCTCACATTATTATTTATTTGGGCCATTTATCTCTGATTATTTCAAGAAACAATTACTTAAAAAAATTGATCACATTTTTTTAATATGTGAGTATACTTTCGACAAAAACCAGAATTTGAAAAAAATTACAACTAGCATGACTCTAACGCAAAATCTTGGTTTCCATTGGTTGCCATTACATAAATTCTATGACATATGGTAATACTAGAAAGGTTTACCATATAC
Organism: Acmispon strigosus; assembly: GCA_030819835.1. Classification (NCBI taxonomy): domain Eukaryota; kingdom Viridiplantae; phylum Streptophyta; class Magnoliopsida; order Fabales; family Fabaceae; genus Acmispon; species Acmispon strigosus. The sequence continues at coordinate 75,878,068 of JAUAMA010000003.1, read as the reverse complement.
CCAATTAAGTGTTTAGACAGCTAAAACAGTAGACCCCAAAAAATAGAAGGATGTTAATTTAATAAATATGGTCCCTTCAGCCTTTACTCGGAAAGAAAGAAATCATTTTTCTTATTATAAGTGTACCATTGAGGTGAACTTGAAAATCTTATCAAGATATATGATTGACCACTCCAGAAACAAAATAAGATAAAATCAGAATATACATATTGAAGGGGCATAATATGAAAGCTATAACCACCAACATTTCACAAAGAAATGCATATAATGGAAGGGCAGAGAACAGAATAACAAAGATAGCAGAACAAATCGGTTCTTTGCTGGCACCAATATTTTCTACAAAAAAAAATGACATTTGATTGGGCAGCAAACAATTCGCATGCATTTGGTCAATAAAATGCTGACCTCAAAGGAAATCAATCAGCACACCGTGCGCCCATAGCACAAACAAGAAAGATAAAGGTTTTTTGCCCATTTTTCCTGAACATAACAAGAAACCAGAGTCAGATATAACTTTTCATGTTAAATTTAAAAAACCAATTAGCCATTTACCACCTTCCCTTACCTTAACATGTGTGCTGGGAAATTGAGATGTACGCAGGGTTTCCTGCGTTTCATCATTAGGCCTGCGCCTTGGAATGCTTAATATAAGAGCAGATTGATCCCATGTAGCTGCAGTTGCTGTAATCCTATAACCATTATCCCAACGTTTATGAATGCCCTCACTTGGATAGAGAAAATCAAGTTCGACCACCTACATTTAGTAGGTTAAATGATCAGAGCAGGAAAGGAAGCATAGTGGCAAATAGATATAACTCTACCAATGCAAAACACGTGCAGAACAGAGGCTGGAAATCACAAACTCATAAAAAGAAGGAAAAAATGTTATTCCATTACGTCACAAAAAAGGGCCAACTTAATACGGATCAGTGTAAAAGTAGTTCCAAAGTGGTCCAAACGTGAACCATCAATTTTTCACCACGAAGTGCTTGTGTTTGGAACCAGCGTCTGGATGGCTGTAAATGTGGATCCAGTTGTAGCTTCTACCTAAATATGCAATAAGTGTGTGCACAATTCATTTCCAAACACACTCGATTTTTTGGTTTAATGAGTGGATGAGGTTGACTAATTGGGACTAGAATTTGTTCAACATGATTTTACCTAGTATATAGCTGGTGCAATTTGATGGTCCATGTTTGGACCACTTTTGCACTAGTCCCTATTAAAGGAACTCCACAAAATAGAGTACAGGTTAACAGCAAACCTGATCACTGAATCCAGCATTTCGAGACATAACAACACCCCATCGAGTTCCAGCAGTACCCATTGAGGTGACCTGAAAACCTTCTTTCCACTTCCTGTTTATCCATTTGTAGGGGAAAGAGTCGCTTACTTTGTATGATTGTTGTGTATACTGTGTACCTGCAGATATTATATCAATTAAAACAGCGACAGACGCAACAGCTAAGAGTCATTGTCTGTAGAGATCTGCACAAATTCAGATCATTGTCCAAGCAAAAGCACCAAAAAAATTCAGCTAAAAATCAACAAAAAAAGGCAAGGACACAATCAATACCTAATACTCCATGGAAAGGAAGTTATGCAAGCTAATAGTAGTGTAGTACTATGATATCCAACACTACTATCAGCAATGTATTTAGACAACACTGGTAATCATTTTCAGGTGCATAATGAGGACGCAAAAGATAACTGAATGACTTGATTGAACCACGTCTAATATAAGCACAGAAGTACACAATAAAAGCATGTTTCATCTCCAAGAATGAAGATAATTCTATGGTACAAGGATTATAAATCCTGAAAAGCTTCTCATGAGATTGGATAACATGGTACATTAACCAAGAAAAATAATAAAAACCAATGTACCATAGCAAAAAGCAACTGTGTTAGCAATCAAACCTTTTGACATCACCACAACAGAGCTTCCATTATTGGCCCCTGCAATCGAAGTAATGTAATAGTTCTTATCCCATTGTTCCATGATCCATTCCTGCAAAGATACGGAGTCATCTGGATAAGTTTAATACATGCAATTAGATTTAGAAAAACAGCAAGCATACAACATATTTCACCTTGTGTAAGAAAAAAGGTGATAACTTGTAAACTTGACTTGTAAAACCAGTTGCAGCATCCATAATGAGTGCCCAAAGATTGGTACAAGAAGAGACACAAGTAATAAGAAGGCCATCTGTAATCCCTCTCTCAACATGCTGTGCTAACCTTGCATCAGTTACATTATAATGATACCTAAAATGCAACCAATTTTAAATGTCACAAGCAACTCGTGGAGATAATTGTAGAGTTTTTTTTCCTTTGTGCAAATGCAAAGGGGAAAGTTTGCAGGAGGGGAGACAATCCCCTTCATCTAAAACATGTTCAGGATGAATGATTTTGCACCGTTATGGTGATGAATTAAAACAAACACACTAAATGCCATACTCGAGCTCAACTTTATATATTTGATATTTGATTACTGGATTGAAAGATAAAGATAAAAAGAAAGATTACAGTGTTCCACCTTTGTTTCATTGGTTGTCTTGCATTGTAAATTGAAATCCACTGTGTAGCAGGAACCCCTAAACGAACCTTCTTTTTGGGCTGTGAATCATCCTCTGCTTCGATATTCAATCTACCCCGTTTTTGCCCAACCTAACATTTTGGGTTCAAGTACACAGACTTAGGACGAATACAACAACCAACAAGAAGATGGAAATAAAAATAACCCAGAAATTTCAGAGTAGATATACACTTAGTGATCACCTTTTGGGCGCCTTCCGTATTAATTGGCCGCAATGCTGGATTGGGTCCAATAACACCATCAAACAAGGATATTAGGTTGGAATAGTTAGGTTCTTCATCAAACCTCATGTTAACTACAATTTCAAGAAATTGCCTAAAAGGAGCAGGGCAATAGCAGCACAGTATCTCAGGAGTCGTTCCCATTTTCTTTTTGCAAACAAGGAAGGATTTGCTATCACCCTAAAAGACAAGGTAACCAATGAAATATAACAGGTAAAAGAGCATAACTTGCAAGGTAAAGTACTCGGTAAGCTTTATAAAAAAACCGTCTTTACCTGATATCCTTGCCATGGTAATCGCCCTTTATGAAGGAAGACTAGTGTGTATGCTAGAGATTCAAGATCATCCCTTCTACTAGCAGTTCTTCCCAAATGAGCATGAACGCTGGCATATCGAACAGTCCCTCTACATTAAAAGATAAGGGTCAAGAACATCGAAAAGGGGCAACCCGGTACTTTAAAACTCCTACCATGGAATTGTTCAGGGAAGGGCGGACCCATTGTGGGTCTATTGCCAGCAGCCTTACCTTGCATAGTGCTAGAGGCTAATTCTATAACTTGAACCTGTGACCTCCTAGTCACAGGGCAACAACATTAACCATTGTGACAAGGCTCTCCTTGACACAAGGTCATTGACAGTTGACAACAATATAATAGAACAAAAGCCATTAATTATGAATAAGAAATGAAAAAATGGAAGGGGAGAAGAAAGAAAAAAAGAGGAGAAATGAAGAAAACCTAAACATATCGGGGCGCTGATCATATTCAACATGCTGCCCATTGGACGAATCTTTCCACTTTGTTGCTGTAAAACGTGCATACCATAAATTAAAAAGGGAATAATAAGATAGAGACCTCAAATACGCATTTATTCTTTAATTGCATCTACTAACCCAATCCAAGGTCAACAAGAAACAGTTTCTTCTCTTGTGCTGTAGCTGGCTGGCCCAGTAAAAAGTTCTCCGGTTTAACATCTCCATGTACATAACTAAAATGAACAACAGCAAGAAAAAGATCATGCTTATTGTTTAGAATCCAAGAGAACTGAAACAGAATCAAGTTATAAACACTCTAGAACAGACTAAATAGGAAGAATAAACCAGGATGAAAATAAAATTGTTTTCAAAAAAAATGTTCAACCAAGAGCATACCCTTTTGTGTGCATCTTCTCAAGTATCGATAAGGACTCAACAGCTATACATGAGACCATTTCAGCGGACATCCTAACATTTATTAATAAGAAAGCAACAAATAATAAGTCAAAGTAAATCAAGGAAAATAAGTTACTGCAACAATTCTTACATAATCCACTCACATTTTCAAACTATCCAAAATGATGGGATAAAAGCAAATGAAAAACAATTAAAAGAACAAATGCAGAAGGACTAGGAAATATTAAGTAATACAGGTGGAAGCTGATGGCACAAAAGCAACATTGAAAGCAAAAACAATATACCTTTAGACACAATTAATGCATACAGGGAGTAAAACCAAAAGAATTCTTCAGAAAAGTAGCTATTTATATTAAAAGGGAAATTAGAATAGTAAGAACTGAGAAACTCAAGAATTATGCCATAAAGAATTCAGTAAAACTGGATATATGAAAATATTTGTCACTCAAACATTGATTTTCATTTCGGTATATACTGAAATAACTTAGTACTTTGAAGAAAATAAATTAAAACCAGTCATCTTGCTTCAATGTAAACCTTAAAGAAGAAAACCAAAAAAAAGTAAAATCAATATATAAATAGCCCTTGTTTCAATAACAGATACAACCCTATAAACAAAGCAAGAGGTATAATCACAAAGCCAAGATACAGTATTCAATCACAAAACCAAGATATAGGTATCCATATACTCACGTCTGGCTTGAGTTATTCCATACATCCCACAAACTTGGACCAAGTATGTCCATAACCTGCATGTAAAAGAAATAGTTGAAATGTTAAGTTGGTAATGAGAAAGTCCAATGCTTATTGTGTAGAATAGTTCATACCATTATGTAAAATTCTCCTTGTCGTCCTTTATAATGTACTTTAGGTATTCCATGACTACCACCAAGGGTGCTTTTGACAGAAAATAAAAGTGAAACTTTAACTAACATGATAAATAACACCAAAATAAAATTATAAAGTAACATAAAAATAAAAGGGTGCCTACTTGTATACTTGCCACTCATAAGGAGGTCCATAGTTACAGCCTTTACTGTTTCTGTGTTCAAACTTCAGAGCAACCTGGGATATGAATAACAGAGAGAAATCAACTAAAAGCCAAAATGAGATACAAAGTCCAGAGGCAGGGATGGAACTACGTAATCTAAAGACGGGCCAGTCACACCCCCAAGAGAGAAGAAAAAAACTTAAGTAGAATAGTATTCAAATGTTATATTTGTCACCCTAAAAGTTTTATAGCATGTATATAAACTCTTCTAGAATTGACTCTTAAGACATAATCAATGATTCTGAGGGAAAAAAATATGTGAGTAGCTTCTGGAGGATAGAATTGATTCTGAGGAAAAATATGTTGATTCAAACATGATATTGCTCTGCATATTCTAATTAGTCGTTGTTAGTTTTGCTGAATGTGTTAAATTTCCACTCCCTTATTCATTTTTTTTCTGGTTCTGTCCATGTCCAAAGGCAACAATAGAGAGTAGAGACTTACCTCCAAAGGTCCGGGGCCATTAGCACGCTCACGACGGCCAACATAAACCTGACCGAATCCACCTTTGCCCAGTTTCCTGTCTACCTTGTAGAGAGGTGATCCTCCTACTTGAACCTTTGTAATTGAAAAATCATCCTCAAATTCAAAGTCCATTCAAATTAAATAAATAAATACCTGAAAATATATATATATATACATACATATATATATATATATATACATATTCTAAACAACAGATAACAAATATACCTTGTCTGGTATAGGTGGAGTGTTCCCTTCATCCTCAGGGACAACAACCTTATTGGGACTCACGCCACCACTCTCATGACCACCCATGACGCCTACACCACCTTCTTCTTTGATCTTGTTCTCCTTGTCTAAGCCTTCTTCTTTGATCTTTTTTACCTCTGCAGCTTCTGTATTACTATCTGGAACCGATATGACAATCACAGGCTCTTCTTGTAGCTCAAATTTCTTCGCCGCCAATCTAGTCCTAGGCCGAGTTTTGACGTCGACGTTCTTGTTGTTCACCGGTTCCGCCGCAGCACGGCCACGTCGTGCTCCACTACGAAGCTCCGGCATTATCTAAACCCATGCAATTGATTGAAAACGTTGAGCACCATATGAGTTAACACACAATCGAGACACGATTCATAGCAGAGAATTAGGGTTAGAGCTTGATGGTTGGTTATGCAAACTCTCTCAGATTAAAAAAGGGGAAGGGAAAGTAGGAAGACGAAACAATGGAAGGTCAAATTTGAAAACGAGATTTGACATATCATATTGTTCTTTACGTTTATCTGTTTTTCTTTTTGTTACAATTTTTATCTATTTAACTGGGCAAATGTATATTTTAAATTAAGTATTCATTTGGTGGTTAGGTAGGATAAATGATTGAATCTGTGTTTGAAGTATACAAGATATGATACAAAGGAGGAAAAATATATGAAATTTTCTTTAAATAAAAAATACATAATACTTTTTAAAATTTAAATTTCTAAATAGTTTTTTTTTCTAAAATGTGATTATTTTATTAAATTTAATTTTTTTACATTTTTATAAATGAGTTTACGTTTTAATATTAACTAAAATAAAATTAATTTTTATTAATTCGACTATTTTAACTTTTTCAAATGAGTCTATTTTAATTAAAATTATTATATATGTAACAAATGAGTTTTAAGTTAGTAGGGGTAAGTGATTAATGATAAAAAAAATCAAATTTTTAAAAATTTATTACAAGATATTATTCTTTCAAAAATAATTTATATTTAAATTATTAATCATAATTATATAAGTAGAGAAATAATTTTAAATAATATTAACTATTAATTGATAAGTAATAAAATTAATATTTTATTAAAATCAAAAATTTATATTTAATAATTAATATTAATATAAATTATATAAAATATAAATATTGAAATTATTTTTGGATTACGGTAATAAACAAACAAAAAAACTGATAAAAAAAATATCAGAATAATTTATATCCTAACTCTCATTAGGATAACTTTTACGCATGATAGACAGAATAGGATAAGGGATATGATAGTGTTATCTTATTCTGCTGGCGCAACAAATAACAGATAACAACATGATACGATTATTATCCTATCCTGTCTCTGCTTATCCTGTCCACTAAACGGGTCTAAAAACTTTTTAATCATCATGTATTTCATTAAAAATATTATTTATATATCATATCTTTTTTTTGACGTTACAATAATCATCTTTTTAGTCTTAAAATTGGATCAACTATATATTTAATATCAAATATTTTCATTTAATTTATTATTTTAAAACTTTATTTGATATGCGGCTTCCGCCTCCTCAATATGCAGCGCCTTTTGGGTCAGAGCCGTTCTCGTACTCGTATATCACACATTCACATCTTGATTCTTCTGCAGCATCTACTTCCTCAATTTGTTCTCTATTAATTAATGTCACAAAGACCCTACAATTTTAGTGATTATATAAAAACTGAAAAAATAACCTATGTGGGATAGAGGGGAAGATACCATTCAAAAAACTGAAAAATAACGATCTAATTGTCACAATCTCACCAAATTTAGAAATAACCCACTTGTCACGTGCCTCTGCAAAGGTTGAAACGTGGTAATAAATTCCAATTCCAAATGTGTTCAACATTGTGTAACTTGATTCTTTATATAAGTTGGGCATCACGTGCTTATGGTGTCTTGCGATAAATGTTCTTACATGGTTTAAGTTCACTTTTTTTCATTTTTGCACAATTCATCATTTAAAAAACCTTTTAAAATACTAACATCTCATTTACTTCACCGCTCTTTCTCATTTATTATTTTTTTGCGGCTATAGTCTGTTATTACGTTCCTCGTTATATATCCTTCTTTATGATTTAATCTTCGTTGCTACCATCTGCTTCACCTCTATCATCACTCTTTGCTCATTCACATCCTCCTATCAAAGCTGTAATAATTGTTAATTCGAGTTTATACGGTGTTTTCCTGGGCTGTTTTATGATAAAAGAGAAAGTAATTGTTAACAACTCTCTTTTCCTCGCCTAAGAGAAGATATTGGGAAGAAAAAAAAAGGTGAATCCCATCTTTCTAACTCTTCCTCTCCTCATGCATCACTCAAATGAGAATGGTTTGGATTAGGGCGTTCATAACCGATATAATCCAATAAAAATACAAAAATCAATCCAAAAGAATCAAAATCTAATTAAAACGAAAGCCAAATGGATACAAAATTGTGAAAAATTGAATTTTTTAGTCGAATTGGATCGGAATTCGGATTTATTTTTCAAAACCGAACCAATCTAATCCAATCCAAACTGAATGTTTGCAAATATATATATAACTTTATTTGTACATATAGCATATCATTCATACTTACATATTTACGTCATTATATGTTTATATATATTATATGACACGTACTTATTTACGACGTTTTATTTGGGTAAATAGAGTTTTAAGTAATAATTTGAAAAATATGCATCAAAATAAATATATATTTAAAACATATGTCATCTACCATACAAGATTAAATTTTTCTTCTTCTTATTTCAGAGGCACTAAGTCAAGAATGGTAAATGTCGTAATTGGTTCGAGACTTTTGATTTCTCTATATTTTTTATTCCAAACTCTCATTATTTAAGTTTGTCATGTGATGTTATATGATTCAAATTAATTTCTATATCTACATTGATTTTGGTATTTACAATGTCTTTAAAAAACCAAAATCCAATCCAATCTAAACCCATAAAAATTAAATCGGATTGGTTCAAATTTAAGAAAAGAAAAAAAAATTAATTGGATGATAAAGTGACAAAACTAAAGTGATTGAATCAAATAACTTTTCTTTTTAAAATCGAACCAATCCAGACCGCGAACATCTATGGTATGGATCCCTCATTACTATTTCTTTCTCTTTTGCAACTATTTTCTACCAAGAAAGTGTGGCTCAATAAACACAAGTGACAAAATTGTAATTAACAGTCGCTATATAAAAAATGTATTTTAGACATGAAGCATGGATGTCCCACTTTTGATGAGAAATACATTAGTCATCACCTCTTTCATTCCATATAGAAGCACTCTATAAAAAAACAATTATGAATTTCTTTTTCCTTGAACGCAAAAAATTAATAAATTAAAATCCATAGTTTGTATTTTGGCATGCAAAAAACTGACTTTATTAAAAAGCCATACTCACCCTCGATAGATTCAATGAATTGACAAAGTAAGGAGGATAAGGGCGTCACTTCAGAAGTGAGTATGCAAATTCTTTAGGGGTTATTTTGTCTTCTTCACCATCTCCGAATCTTTATATATTTAACAGTGCCTTGCCTTTATTCTTCATAAAAAAAAGCTTCTTCCTTTATTATCATTTCATTTGCATGATCACGACGAAGATACTCATCAAATCCTCTGGTAAGTACTACCTTTCAGTACTCGCATTCTAATATTATATTTTTATTTTGGCACATTCTGCTTCTTCCTTCTTCTACTCTATGCTTTTTTATGTAAGCACGTTCCCAAATTTTCTAGTTAAAAAATAACACCAAGTAAAGAAATAAAGAAATGAACAGTGTTCACTTTTATTGTGGTTGATATTGATAATGATAATGAAAATGATAATCTCTGCTTTATCAAGCTTTGTTCTCTTTTTTGACCTCCATTAGAGAGTGCAACAACGTCAAGAAATTAGATTTGAATTTTCTTTGGAGAAAAAGGTGAATTTTTTACACTGAACAACCCCACAATTCACAAATCTTGTTTTTTACCCTGAGACAGTGTCAGATTACAGAGAAAGATGAATAAAGTCATTGACTTTCTTTATGGGTATACACGTATTTATGCTAAAATCGTTTTGTACCCGTTGTTGAAGATGCTATCATCCTATCCTACCACCAATGTCAGGGTTCAGTTATAGCCCATGTAGGTCTCTGAACAGTACCTGGGTATGGGAGGGAGGGGGCTAGAAACTAGAAAGGGTCTTTCTTTATTACCATAGCCTTAAAGGGTGTCTCTTGTTTAGCCACTGTTTGTTTCAAAGACCCTGCGCTTTGATGGGTTGTTGCTGTTACAACCTCCTCGGTAATCTGGATGAATTCATGGCTATGTCACAGCTTTTCTGTGCCTGTGCCTTTTTCTTGGGCTCTGTATCTGCCTTGTTACTGCGAGTTATTTCACCAACCTGGAGCTACTTGTGTATCTTATCAGGGCCGTGGGTTGTTTCAGTTCTGAATCTGCTGCTGCATGGTGATTTTATTGCTCTCTCTCTCTCTCTCTCGTTTTTCTCTCTTCTTATCCTGTGAATTTGTCTGTTTCTTATCACTTGTTGTCTCTTTCAGTTTTCTTGGTTGTCTGCATGTAGGTGGCCATTTCATTTCTTATTACCATTTTTCTTTTCCTTTTTGCTATCTATTACTCATAGAAGCTTCTCTTCATTCTGACTTCATAATCAACCGTGGACTGGTTTCCAAATATGCACTAGCTGTTTTCAACTTCTTTTGTCTTTGGTGTTTCTCTTATTCCTTGTATCTCTTCGTTTGTTTTTTCCCTGCTGCAATGATGGTAAATGTTAAAGAGTTAGTCTTTGTTGATGTTGGGGCAGGAAAATACTGAAGACTGAACATATCAAGTTGTTAATGGCATCAACATCCTGCCCATTACCCATGGAAGACGGAGATTCGATAAATATTGTATATCCTCCTCCTCGAGCAAAATATGAGGACGTTGTCGACAATCCCCAACTCTTCATGGGGACCTTGAAGAATCTCCACGCTGCTTTGGGTACCAAGTTCAAGTAAGTTCCCTGGGTATCATTTTTACCATCAGCTAACATGTTTCTCCCCCCCCCCCCCCCTTTTAAAAGTTTTTGTAAAGGGTCAAAACTTTAAAGGCTCCATAAACTTAAGAGAGGATGATGAGTTGGAGTAAAATGCTAGAGCTAGTGCATTTTTTGGTTTTTGTTTTTGCTGATGATATGGAACATAGAAGCTTGTAATGTCTGATTCCTGGCATCATGTTCTTTAGTTCTCTGTATCAATTGTTACAGTTGCTGCTACTTTACCTAATCAAGTCTTCATTGTCAGTGGGTTTAAGATAACACTGTTCTGATATAACGCATTCTGATGTTACAATGTTAGCAAAGGATCCATGCTTATTTTGTTTTGTGGTTGCATGTGGTTTCTTATCTATTTGGCTTAGACCAAATCCTTGTGGTCAACTGATTCTGGCTCAGCAGTGAGACCTCAGCTTCTAGTTATGTAGTGTTATTTTTTCAAAATATTGCACCCTACTAATAATGCCTTTTACTTTCATAGCTTTGTAACTTGTAAAAACAAATTATTTCTTTGTTTTTCACTTGTTTAGTTCCTTTTCTGGCATTTAAATTTTTGTTGCAGGATTCCATATATTGGGGGAAGAGAACTAAATTTGCATCGCCTCTTTGTTGAAGTGACTTCTCTTGGAGGGGTTATAAAAGTAAGTTTTGGTTATGATTCCCATCATGTTGGTCTGCATTTTCATGTTCAGCAATTATTGTACATGCCTAATGCCTGGTGATCGGTTTCTTGTTGAAGAAGCATGCCGGTTTTTCTCTTTTTGATTATAAAGTGAGACACGACTTTTTCAAGTTTATTTCATCTTCAGTGTTTGTGAAATGTTGATCACTGCCTCCTTGTTGAAGTGACTCTAGTAAATTGTTGTGTATATGATGATGGTTTTTTTCCCTCTTTAAAGTTTGTTTGGCTCAACTAGTTTTTGAATTCCAGATCATTGTATTGTACAAGTGTCAGGAATGTGTGCCCTGCTTTTGTGTTCATTATATTCTAGAGCTCAATTTATCTTGTGTTTAATGGTTTTTTATGAAAGGTTTTTCTTTTTTTTCATGATTAGGATAATAAAAAGGCAGTAGAATTTTCTCGGGATCTTTTGTCCTCCATACTTTTCGACCAAATATTATGTTGTATCATTGTATGTCTTTTCTAAGTTTGAATTGAGTGCAAAGCCTTGCCTAGAACATAAAGGTGCTTGAATTTTGTGTGAATATCCTGTCAGGAAACTGTGAATATTTTTTACTCTTCTATTGAATCATAACTTTTGGTTTTCGCTTGGTTGAAGTGATAATAGTTATATGTCTTGTTAATCTGTCTTGCAGATAGTTAAAGAGAGAAAATGGAAAGAAGTAACTTCAGCTTTCAACTTTCCATCAACAACTACAAATGCTTCTTTTTTGTTGCGGAAGTATTATACTTCATTGCTCTTCCATTATGAACAAGTTTACTATTTTAAAGTCCAGGAATGGAACCGTGCCTCTTCTGGTGTGTTCATCTAAACCGCATTAAATTAGTTTGAACTAATGTATTGTAGGGCCCGTTCTAATACATGAACTGGAAATTTTACTTTGGCAGATGTTTTGCGGAATCCATCAGTCCCAGTTCCTCACCCAATGATTCAGTTTTTGCAGCCTTCATCAGAAATTCAACCAGCTGTCTTTCAACAGTCAAATGTCAATGCTGCTAAATTCCCTGAAGGTATTTGCTTTTATTTTTCAGCCCAAAATGAGATTAATTGCTAATCACAGAAAGATGGAAAGAAAATAGTTGTTATGGTTGTTAGATTTATTAGTCTCAGCTTCTATTATTCTCTTAGATCATGTATGGATTGATGGAAAGGGATGAAATGAAGTGGAATAAAATGGAATGCCATAGTTGCCATTGTTTGGATTATTTGATATAGGATTTAACATTATGAAACCAGATGGAATCAGTATTCCATCCTAGATTTCTATTTTTCTCCCCCCCCCCCCCCCCAACCCGAATCTGAATTTTCAAGGTATAGGGTAGAACCACTCCAATAGACACTGTTAATCTGTATGAAAGATTTCTGACTTGTATGTTTTTCCCTGTTAATAATTTTATCTTTATATAGAAGTGGATTTAATTTTTGTATGGTTTTCTCATGACCGATCAGAAATTCAAAATACATATAAAATTTGTGACCGTTATTATTTGATAACTAACTGTTTTATTCTCTTGTGCTCTCAGCAATGGCAGCATCTTCAGCAGGGCCTCCAGTCATTGGGGTCATTGATGGGAAGTTTGAAAGTGGGTATCTAGTTACTGTCACAATTGGATCTGAGAAACTCAAAGGCGTGCTATATCAAGCTTTACAGAACCCTGCATTGCCAGCATCTCATCATAGTACTTTAGCTAATAACAACAATGCATCTGCTTCGTTGGGCGTCCATCGTCGCCGACGCAGGAAGAAATCAGAAATAAAAAGGAGAGATCCCGCTCGTCCAAAACCCAACAGAAGTGGATACAATTTCTTCTTTGCTGACCAATATGCAAGACTAAAGCCACTTCACCAAGGGAAGGACAGGGAGATCAGTAGGAAAATCGGTGAACTCTGGAACAAGTTACAAGAATCAGAAAAGACAGTAAGGAATTAGGTTAACGTTGTCTTTCATGAGTTGGTTTTTATGTAGCTCATAAGTTCCCATGTGCATCATTCCATTCTTGTTTATTTGGTTATCTTGAGTTAATGATACTAATACATTAAGTTCCATGGACATTTAAGGTTTATCAAGAGAAGGCTGTGAAGGATAGAAATAGGTACGCAGCTGAAATGGACGATTATCGTGAGAAGCTGAAGGTGGGCCAAGTTATCAGTGATGCGGTTCCACTTCAACAGAGACTTCCTGAACCAGATACAGGCATGTTGGACGCTGAGGCAGATTCTCTTCAAACTCCGGAGGAGAGCACTTCTGGTGAAAGTGATTATGAAGATGATAAAGCTGCGGAGAGAGATTTCAATATGGATTCACTGCCTTCAGAAGAGAAGTCATCTAGGGGGGGTTTATGAGCTTCATCTTCTGGGGTAGTATGTGGGGATCAATAGGTTCAGAAGATGGATGAGAACTGAAGTTAACTGGCACTAATTCACAGCACAGAAAAACATCTTATGATATTCTTTTTTAGTTTTGTTGCAGTAGAAATTTGAAGTAGGATTGAGTTGCAGTAATAACTGCTTTCTCTCCATCAAAGTGCTTAACTGGGTTTTGTCATTTTAATACTTAATTTCAGGTCTTCATTTTGGCTTCATGTTATATTACATTTATCATGGTGGATGTTAACTAATTAGGCTTTGGGAAGTAGTGGACACTGTAGGAGAATCTTGCTCTTCCTATGTTATTCAAATTTTAATATGATTAAGAAAATCTAATCCGAAAATAGTCAAATATGCAAACCCACAATACTTTTTATTTTGTATTGTAAAGGATAGTTTTAGTTAAAGCTGCTGTTAGATTCAGTTATAACTGTTATAAATACATAAAATCAGTTGCAGATAGTTTTACTCTCAGCTGGAACTATAAGTGTACCAGTTACTTAGCTCAACTTCTATATAAGCTGGAACTATAAGTGTACCAGTTACTATTCACACACTGATCAATTCAATTTTTTCTGATTAATGGGGTTAAGTTAGAAATGCCTCCAAAATATCTCAATGATGAAGATGGAGTGCAAGAATGAAGAGTTTGTTGACTCAAAACAGTAAGATCAATCAACCTTGTGGCTGCCTGCATTGATGTCTAAGTCTCTGACAGCAAGAGATGTTGGTTGTGAATATTCACATCACATGTGGAAGAAGTTAGAGGTGTTCTTTGCTGCTCAAACTAGAGCCAAGATCAAACAATTAAAAGTTCAATTGAAAAGTATTTGAATATTTTCTTTATTTTAATTCAAAATAGCAAGAATATACCAATTCTCTTCTTTAGTTAGTACAACACTAGTTGTTGTACCTAAAACACCTTATGACCCTACTTAGTTATCATGTTAACACTTAACACTTGACTCCAAGAATTTGATGACCAAATCAAAATATTTTGGTGATACAAAGATATATGGAAAAACTGTAACTCATGTGTTGGAAAAAAAGGAAATCTGAGTTTCAATGAATAAAGATCATTTGTTCGCGAAGCATGCTATTTGCACAGCGTTCATAAATTGCTTTTTATAATTTTTATACTCATGACATATTTGAATCAACTTATTTTTTTCCATAATTAACTCTGCCACTAACATAAGTTTTTTTTTTTTTTTGCTAGAATTGATTTATGTTTTATAATCAATAGGAGAAGAATCTCTAAACTTGCTATTAATATGACAAACCACTTCCACTTATATATTCAGATATATGGGGCCCCTCACCATTCCCTCTCCTAATATAGAAGCACATATTGAATCCACTTCGATCTACCTGCTACAACAGAAGTCACAGACATTTTTTACCTTGGTTCTACCAATTTGGTGTAAAAATGAAGGCTTCTTAATTCGGTGGAGCAAAGAATTCCAGAGTGTTCTATTTATTTTCTTTTCCTCTCATTTTTACTCACACATCCAACTAAAGCCTTGGGATTTTTCCTAGATCCTATTTAGCTTAGTTCAGTTTTTAGGGCTCTGGCCTTCCTTGTTACAAAGAAAGGCCTTGAGATTTTTCTTTTATCACTGAGAATGGGCTATGTCGTCAACCTGCATTGCAAAATAAGGCTGCTGCTTCTTTTTATTTTTCTAGTCTGCACTTTTATTTTTCATTTCATTTCTTTTGCATCATTAGTGTGTTTTGGTTATTGAAGTTGAATTTTATCTTTTATTTTTTGAAATAATATTAGACTAAAATATGATGGGTATTTTATAGTAGAATAAATTATATATATATTGGATGTTTATAATATGAAATGAGATTATTAGATCTTAGTCATTAAATTTACCATGTCTATGAAGATTTAAGATTAAAATAAAATGACATATGGTTTTTTTAAAAGGTATGTGACCACTAAAACACATTTAATCTCAACCACTAATAAATAGTTATATGACTATAATATAATGTTTTCAACTCTCATAATCTTGATACTCATATATATATATATATATATGGTCCTTAAACATTCTATCACTAGATTAATGTGTATGAAAAGTACGGTTGTGAGAAGTGCTCGTAGTTTTAAGATTGAGGATTGAGAAGAGAAGAGGTACGTGGAGGGCAGTGAGCCTATCGATTCGATTCATTACACAGTTGAGTCCCTTTCTCTTGTGTTTCTCCCAGGCCACAACAGAAAACACAGAGGCTCCAATTCATGGCGTCACTCATACCTCGCTGCTTTCCTCCAACTGTAAATCGACGTGAGTTTTTCCATCTTCTTCTCGTGTAATCCATTCACTAATGTCATTTGATTATTGAATCGTAGTTCTCTTCTGTTTTTGTCAGAAAAGGTCCATGTTATCAAGTCAAGTCACCAAAACGAGACCTCTGCTTCAAACCACTCCCCAAAGGTGCACAAACTTCCTGCAATTTTTTTAGTTTATAATTATATTCGTTAGTTTTCTAAAAAAAAACAACGGTTGCTAATGAGTTTATGCAAATATTTAAATAGTTTATGACATTCCTATAAGCTGTGAGTAATTTTCATAAGTTGTTCAGATTAGTTTATGAATAAGTACTTATACATGCCTATAATCTATTTTGAGCTTATTTTAGTAAGGTTCTCAAATTAGCTTATAAAATATACGATAAGGTCTTATTGCCATAAGCTCCTGGTGTTGCTGTTCTTTGGATTGTGTCTCACAACAAATCCAAACATGCTATCTATATGAGGTTATTGGTTACATATTAAAGTGGTACTTGCTCCTATTTATGAAACCTATTAGCATGAGGCACTATCACAGTTAGGCATAGAGCACATTGGTTTAGTGAGAATAAGCTATCAATGAAGCATAGCTGTGATTATTTCACTAATGATGTGATAAACATGTGCCATAAGTCGTATATTATTTCACTTGTATGTGCCTCGCAACATTTGCTGACTATAAATCTCAGTTATTCAAAGACTTGTGCCCTGATTGCCTTTTAGTTGTTTATGTGAGTAAGATACTAAAAAAAGCACAGAATGAATCCTGTAATTGAATGTAAAATGTCAATTGCCAAATCAAAGTTCATCCTCTTGTGCAGGAACTTCGAGTGCCAGTTTCGAGGCGTAATTGTCTTACATGTTTGTGTTCAACTCTAGTTTTGATTGGTGATTATGCCAGGCCTGTTCTTGCACCGGAAGCCGCCGCCGTTGATGGGATGGAAAGACCTGGCTGCAGAAATTGCGGTGGAAGTGGGGCCATTATCTGTAAGTTCTGATAAATAAAATTTCTTTATTTGTGGTAGTCTCTTCTTAATTGCATGGTTTGAGCAATTCACATGTAAATCTTTTGTGAAAGGAATTTTTTTTCCATGATTATAAATCTTGGTAGACCTTGTTTCTTTAAGAGGGTGAGCCTTCTCGCAGCTGTGAGGAATATTATAGTTTGTCCCATAACCATAAGAAAAACAAGTTACTGAGATTATTTGATCTTCAAAGAGCTTTGCTAGTGTATACTGCTTCAAAACTCCTGTAATTACAATATTGGACAAAGTCCACTGGTTGAATAATACTTAATTAAATAAAGTTGCTAAATATAAATTGTATAATGTGATAGGTTGTTGGATCAGTTAAGAATAAGGTTGTTTCCATATTATTCCTCATACCATGTTTGGAACATTTTATCAATGTGGAGCCAGTAGATGTGACTTTTCTTCTAGAGTAATAGAAGATAATTATTTAACAGCTCCTGATTCTCACATACTTTGATCCGTACTTTTTCATTTAGGTGATATGTGTGGTGGTACAGGAAAATGGAAAGCTCTAAACAGGAAGCGAGCGGTAGATGTTTATGAGTTTACAGAGTGTCCAAATTGTTACGGTATGAAGTCCAGTTTCTACTTGAGTCTTCCATCTTTATTAGTATTAGCTTTGATTAGAAGCATTTTTCGAAGTTCATGTGCAGAATTTTATTTGATGGGGAAGTGGTCTTCGAAGATGGCCTTTGATGACATGCTTTTCAGTATGCAGTTATGCATTACAGTTGTTTTTCTCTTACCGCATTAATAGCTCCAAATTCTTTTTTCTTAGTCATGTTTGACAATTATGCCTCTTATTGCTCTTTTGCTCACTTCTTTGTTGTTCTTATTCTGTTTGTACAAGTTTTGAGGGGACAGTTAGGGAGGGAAAGGAAAGGTAAAAGGAAGAGGGAGACTTGAATGTTCAAAGTAAGGAAATGAGGGGAATTATCTTCCTGCTCTATTGGGGTTAAAATATAAGGAATGACCCTTCCTCTCCTCAAACACCTTTTAAACAAGTGTTTGGTTCTCTTTTCTCATCTCTTCCCAACTACCTATTTGTAAGGTTTATAATTGCAATTGTGGCTGCGGTTTTGGATATATCGCAATCTTTAATATTACAGAAAATTGCGGACAAATGCGGGTTGCGGCTGCGATAAGGTTGCGGTTAGCCAAGAAACCTTGACGTTGCAGCCGCAATCTAAAACCCTGCTTGTTTACCTTATCCGGAAATAGCTTTCTTTTTCTATTATCGCCATATGCAATTAACTGCCATGACTTATCGACAACATTATAAACTGCAGGTCGAGGAAAGCTTGTCTGTCCTGTTTGTTTAGGAACTGGTGTGCCAAACAATAAAGGTCTACTAAGAAGGCCTGACGCACGGAAACTGCTTGATAAGATGTATAATGGACGGCTACTTCCCAACTCTTAGAAGGTTGGTAAGTTTTCTTTTGTTATGCTACTCCATACAGTCACAAGTGTCTTGAATATTAGTATATGTTTGGATACTAGGTGCAATGTGAACTAACTCTCAACCCAATCCATAAAAATAGTTCCGTTCACTTTTTGTTTTGAATTGCGTGTGAAAGTGTATTTGCACCGGTGCAAACAAATATCCAAACGCACCCTTAACTTTGTTGTTGTTGTTATTCACTGTACTAGATCCTTTTCAGGGGCACAATGAAAGATTTTGGCACAATGACTGGAATGTCCACTAGTTAACAAAGCCAGTGACTGCAATGGTAATCAACTCGCACAGAGAACATGTGAAAGACTTTCGTGCTTATATTTTTGGTCTGGATGCTTTCTAGAGCTCCAACAACTATTGGCTTGGTTATCACCTAGTGACTTTCAAGGTTCTGTATGAAAAAAAATCATTTTTTCAATGCTGCAATCGTCATATTCATGCAGACCGAATTGACATTTGAAACGCCTTGTAAATGTTGGGCAAATCATTGAGCAAGAGTTGCTATTTAGGCTCATATTTAGTTACCAAGTAAATTTGCATAAGTTCATACAACTCAGTGTATATCTAATTATCTATGGTATTAAATCCTAAGATGTGCAATGAGCTGATTCGATCTATTTGTGAAATTTTTTGTTTTAAATAATTAAACATTTTCTTTTGCTGATTTATTCTGGCTTGTGACGATGACATCAAATGAACCTGAAATTTAACTTGTTTGACTAAAATTATATAACTTTCGAGCCAATGGCACTGGTATCATTAACTGAGACAATTCTATTCGAGCCGGTTAGGAGGCTCTATATGTCCTAGAAAATATGTACAAGTGTGTATTCTGTTCGAGCTGGCAAGCCCTGTTTTATCTTTGTATCTCGTTTGGGCGTTGTAGTATCAGCAACTCTTAGTGTAGTTCATTCTTGGGCTCCGGCCTTATTAATGAAACAGCTTACATATATTTTTTACTATAAAATATTTTTACATTGTTATCTGAAACCATATTTATATTTATTTCCTGGAAAGTTTTTTTTCATATTATTAACTTATTTTCTTATATATTATCAATTTAGTTATTTATCGACCTATTTTCCGATATACTTTAATGAAATTATTAATAGGAAAATGATTCGTAAGATCTCCAACATACATCGAGTGAGAAAGGAAGAATAGTAAAAAACAATGAATGTAATATATAATAGAAGAGAAAGATAAAAAGCAAAATAAAGTGTTTATTGGAAACACATTGTTTGCATGTTAGAGTATCATTATTGTTATCTATAACATGAAATAGCGTCGATGACTCGGTTCCACCAAACCCGTTGAAATTAAAATTATGGTGGACCGAAAATAACTTAGTGCCTGCTTGAATCGATTTTGTCATAATTTTTTATAAAATTGATTATAATAAATATGTGTTTCCATTATTATTACAAGATACATTGGCCAATGATAAATAATTCAAATGTATATGTATATTTAAAAGAACAATCATACCGTAAATGATGTTAAAACTATTCAATTCATGAATTATGTTTTTAAGATCAACATTTATACATTTTTTGAAAGTATAACATCTAGTGGTACGTATTATTTACAATGTTTCTTATGTGTTAAAATTAATTTGTAGAGAAGTTATGTGCTAAAATTAATTTGTAAAGAAGTCATTTTAATTTATGAACCATTTCTTCTTGGTCAACGGCGTATATAGTCTATTTTTTAGTTTTTTTTTTTTGTCCTTGTCATGTATGAGCTTGTTTGAGATAGTGGTTGCTTCTAACAAATAACTTTTTCAAGATTTGATTTTATGACATCACTTATACGAGAATTTAGTTTATCTACCACTAGACTAACACATTGTCTATTGAGCCAATCCTATTCGAGCCAAAATTCAAACATGAAACATTTCTTTGAGTTAGAACAATTTCGTTTAAGTTGATGGCCGATGATGCGGGACATAAACCATTTACTTTTTTATTTTTGGTCAATAGACATAACCTATTTAAAAGTCATTTTATAATTAATAATGAAATTAAAATCAAACCTATGGAAAATTTAGTGAGTGCCAAATTGATTCAAACATGCCATAAGAAATTACACTTTTTCTATAAAAAAAAAAAAGATTAAATGCAACGATTCCTTGTGAATCATAGTCATTCCTTATGAATCATGCACGAGGGTTGAATTATTTGATGGCTTACTTTATCTTAGACCAATCAAAATGAATAACAAGAAATAAAAAAAAAATGAGAGGGATAAGATTCATTCATATTTTATTGAGAGATAACAAATAAACAAGTATACCAGATTCAACGTGATCGCTTTTCTCATTTATGGTTCCATCCCTCATCCTCCACAAACAGCCGCTGATTTTCTCTTCTCGTATATGCCAGACTGAGCCTCCTTCAAATCAAATCAAAACTCCTCAAATAGCTGCTTTCCTTGACCCAGAAAAAATGAGTACCTCAAAAACACTGAGGAAGCTACAGGTTCTATCTCCTGTTCCTGCTGACATAGACATTGCTAACTCGGTTGAACCTGTTCTTATCTCTCAGATTGCCAACGACCTCAATCTTACTCCAAATCACTATGACCTTTACGGAAAATATAAGGCCAAGGTTTGTATTAATTTAGTTTCCTTTAAAGATTTAATTTTTATTATTTTCATTGATAACCAGGTAATAGGTATTCATTCATTCATTCAGATTTAATTTTTAGAACTTGGATGAATTTTGTCCTTTTATTTTGATGGCATATGAAAATGACTGTTGGATTAAGAAGTTATATTAGATTTCAATCATATGCAACTTACTACCCATGAAGCAAACCTTAGCTTGGAACACCCCATATATACTTTTATTTTTCTCGGTATCTGTATTTTCATATCACATCAAATTATATATGAAATCCATCACTTATTTCTCTTCCTTACTATGAGTGTGTACACCCAAAGTCCATGTTTATTAAACATTTTCCTAGTACCACATGTCATATATATTCTTTTTTTGTATTCTATTTGTCTAATGTTGCATAATGGGAGCTCATGCTCTTCCTTCTTTAAGAGATTGGGGCCCTTTTTCTCCCAAGTAAAGGTGAGATGTTATCCTAGATAATGAAGACTCAACCCGCTGTGTTTGGGTATTTTTTGTTCTTGTGGATAATTTTGTGTGACTGCTTAATGTGTAACATTCTCAGTGTTGTAGCTTAGCTAACGAGTGATTTGAATTTGCAGGTTTTGTTGTCCGTTCTTGATGATCTGCAAGGATCAGAAGATGGGTACTATGTTGTGGTTGGAGGCATTACTCCAACTCCTCTTGGAGAAGGCAAATCTACTACTACAGTGGGGCTTTGTCAAGCTTTGGGTGCTTTCCTTGACAAAAAGGTGGTCTTCTTCTTCTTCTTCTTTATCATGTACATTTTAGGCATTGTGCTACCTATTTTGGCTGATACTGAACTCAGTGTGGCGGTTTTACAGTTTCTTAACTGTAAAATTACCTTAACTTTTATAAGCTTTAATTTTATACCAAAAAGTAAAGGCTGCAAACTTTGGATCAAATAGATGGTTAATTGGTAATTAATCAACTGGTTTGAAACCTTTGGGAGCATTTATTTATTATGTTATGCCCCACGTATTCCTACTCACAAATGCACACCTGATAACAAATTGAGTTTATGGATCTTCTTAGGATATACTTTTTGCATAGGCTTTTTCAGCGTGGAGCAGTGGGTTTACATTGGAATTTCTTACCATTCTGAACTTATGAGAATAGTTTTGGTAATACCAATCTTTGTACTTTATCCAAAAGAAACAAATGTTCTCACCCTGATTTGGAAGTATCTTCCTATGTTATATTTTTTTTCGTGTGTCATAAGATGACTGCATGTCCGAATTGTTCATTCATGATTGAGTGTGTTTCTGGTTTCCCGTTGGGGAACTTTAGAATCAATTCTCATTGAGTAAAATCACTTTTCGATGACAATAAAGATGTGTGGGAGTCATCTTGGAGAATTGATTTCAAAGCCATAATCAGTTCTGCATAGAAGAGTGGAAGCTAGAGAGTAGCTTCTGCACTGAACATAATCAATTATGAGATTTAACAATTGGATTTGACAACATTACCCAGCAAAATTCACCTTTTTTTCATAAATGTATCCAAACATAAATCACCTCACTTCTACTCACTTTTACAATAATTTATTTTACCAAAATCAAATTTATCCAGAATGGTCTTCAGTGATTGTGTGGGTCTAAGATATTAATGGAAAACTACCATTTTTAATTACATGTGAAGGTTATGCTGGATACATACATGATCCCATCTTTTCCTCTTTTTGTAGGTGGTCACCTGCCTTCGTCAACCATCACAAGGACCTACTTTTGGAATCAAAGGAGGTGCAGCTGGTGGTGGTTATAGCCAAGTGATTCCCATGGATGAATTCAATCTTCACCTAACAGGAGATATCCATGCAATAACCGCAGCAAACAATCTTCTAGCTGCTGCAATTGACACCAGATTTTTCCACGAGTCAACACAGTCTGATAAGGCTCTTTTTAACCGGTTATGCCCTCCAAATAAAGAAGGAAAAAGGAGCTTCAATGATGTCATGTTCCGGCGTCTTAAGAAGCTTGGCATTTCAAAGACCAATCCAGATGATCTTACACCAGAAGAAGTAAATAAATTTGCTAGGCTTGATATTGACCCAAATTCTATCACATGGAGAAGAGTAATGGACATCAATGACAGGTTCTTGAGAAAAATCACTATTGGCCAGGGACCTGATGAGAAGGGAATGGTAAGAGAAACCGGATTTGATATTTCAGTTGCTAGTGAGATTATGGCTGTTTTGGCACTTACAACATCCTTAGCCGATATGCGCGAGAGGCTAGGGAAAATGGTGATTGGAAATAGCAAGAGTGGTGATCCAATAACTGCTGATGATCTTGGTGTCGGAGGCGCTTTAACAGTTTTGATGAAGGATGCCATTCACCCTACCCTTATGCAGACTCTAGAAGGAACTCCTGTTCTTGTTCATGCAGGTCCATTTGCAAACATTGCTCATGGGAATTCTTCTATTGTGGCTGATAAGATCGCTCTGAAGTTGGTGGGAAGAGGTGGATTTGTTGTTACTGAAGCTGGTTTTGGTGCTGATATTGGAACTGAGAAGTTTATGAACATTAAGTGTCGGTATAGCGGCTTGACACCTCAGTGTGCGATTGTTGTCGCGACAATTAGGGCGCTGAAAATGCATGGTGGAGGGCCAGGAGTTGTTGCTGGAAGACCTCTTGACCATGCCTATTTGACTGAAAATGTTGCTCTGGTTGAGGCTGGATGTGTGAATATGGCAAGACACATATTGAATACAAAAGCTTATGGTGTGAATGTTGTAGTTGCTATCAACAAGTTTTCAACTGACACCGAAGCTGAGCTAAATGCAGTTCGAAATGCTGCCTTAGCTGCTGGTGCTTATGATGCTGTAATTTGTACCCATCATGCTCATGGTGGCAAAGGAGCAGTAAGTTCATGCATCACAAGTGCCATAACTATTTTTTACCCTGACACAAAGAATAAGATTTTGAATTATAACAATCAATAAGGCCAAAGGAGAAAGAATTGACATAATCAGAAGTGATTGTGTTGGTTCCAGCCCTCACTAATTTCTCTCCATAACCAATGACAAGCCTCTCTGATCTTCCCTATTATAGCCTATGATCTCTGACACTCTAACTAACTAACTAACTAACTTTTTCTATTGACTAAGAGGGCTACCTAACATATGCTTTGTCATGATCAGGTTGACCTGGGCATTGCAGTTCAAAAAGCTTGTGAGAATGTGGAACAGCCATTGAAGTTCTTGTATCCTCTAGATCTGGGTATAAAAGAGAAAATAGAGGCAATAGCAAAGTCATATGGAGCCAGTGGTGTTGAGTATTCAGAGCAGGTGATCTCATCTCTTAAATGCTTTTGACAGTTTACTTAATCACAATATTAGCCCCTTTCTATTACTAGCCATATCGAAAATTGTTTTATTTGAGAGGAAGTGCATGTTTGGAAATTCTTCTACAATTGATTCTAAAAGCAAAATCAATTTTGGGGAGAAGCTTCAGGGTGTCAGAATTGATTCTCATAAAAAAGAAGTTGATCCATATACGCTAGAAAGGGAGGGAGTAAAAACGGGGGGAGGATATGAAATCCTCCAAACATGAAAAGCTTATCTACAACAAAAAAAACATGCAGTCTCCCTACATATCTAGAGATAACAAACTCACATGAAGTAGCCATGAATAAAATATAATTTTTATCCTATAGCAAGATTATAGGGGCAAAGAAACATCCGTAATAAAACTGCACACTGCACAAAGTTTTAGTCCATTTGTTTTTAAAAAAAACCTTTATAACTTAGTAACTTATAGATGTACCTATTATTACAAACAGAATTTTGTTCTCTCTCTGTTTTTAAACTGGTTAATAGACACCCTTCTTGACTATCTGATTGGCTTTTGCATAACCAGGCTGAGAAGCAGATTGAGATGTATACCAAGCAAGGGTTTTCAGGACTTCCAATCTGCATGTCGAAGACTCAGTACTCTTTCTCAGACAACGCTGCTGCGAAGGGAGCACCAACTGGGTTCATCTTACCAATAAGGGATGTGAGAGCTAGCATAGGAGCAGGATTCATATACCCTTTGGTTGGAACAATGAGTACGATGCCAGGCCTTCCAACAAGGCCATGCTTCTATGACATTGATCTTGACACAGCAACTGGAAAAGTCATTGGTCTTTCTTGAAACTTTAAGTGGCTTTTTGGATGCTATTACACGCCCCTTTACGAAGTTCAAGAATGTCATAGTAACATGTTCTTCCTTGTTCATTTGCTTGGTGAGGTGATCTGTATGCATCAAATAAGTGTCTGAGGAGAAATTGTATTTTTGTATGAGAATTCTCTTTTCAGCAAAAACGTTTCTCTCTGTCAACATTTTTTTTACTACTAAAATGTTATGGGGGAATTTTCCGTAATGGGTGAAAGCCTGACAGCAATGCCGCGTGGAGGTAGAAGGCCTACGGGTCGTGAACTTCTTTTTATTTAGAACAGGAAAAAAGATTAGTGATTTTTATCCGTTTCTATTAAGTGTAATTAAAAGGGTGTTTAGTTATGTGCTTGACAGCTTCATAACCACTTCGGGGAGAAGTTACAACGTGTAGCTTCTCGAGTCATTGAGCTTTGGATTGGATGCTAACCATTAATCCAAATCATGAGAAACTCTAGTTTTCTTTGAACTTACCCTTGAATATAATTCACACTTATCCTTTCAAGAAGGATAGACATTTTTCAAGGGCCCTATAAATGAGAGAACATTGAGTGAAGTTACACCCCACCACTGCATATAGGAGTACAAGTAGTGGATGCATTCCAAATCAAGAGAAGTGAGTGAAACTAGTAAATATGAAGCACTATAGTTAGAGTGGATAATGGATTTGAATTATTATACATGGACAAAGTGGCCGAGGGAGAGGGGACATGGTGATGCCATGGGCGGCCCATGGCCCTCCCAAACTTTTCAATTTTGTAGACATGTCATATTTTTTGTTCTTGCCCAGTTCTTTGAAAGTTTAACCAACTTAACTTTTTACTAATCGATATAAACCACTTAAAATAAAATCAAGTTCTTTGAAAATTTAACCAACTTAACTTTTTACTAATTGATATGAACCACTTAAAATAAAATCAACAGCCAAGAATGTTCTTTAGAGAAATGTTATCAGAAATTGGATTAGACCTAACTATCTCAAAATTTAGGCTATGGGTGAAAATTGTTCTACCCTATATATAGACTTATTTGGTCATATCTTTAATAACTCTGATCAATGTGAAATTTCTCAAGACAGCCCATCATGTTTAAGGCTGGGCATTTAGAGCATGAGGTTTGCATGACCAACTGCAGGTGACTCATTTATGAGTTACTCAATAAACGGATCACCAAATTAAAATTTGGATTAAACCTAATTCTACCCAAAAATCTAGCTTTAAGGATGAGACTTCTCAAAAGAAGAACTTATTTAATTGCTCTACCCTATATATATGAACTCATTTAATCATATATCTAGTTAATGTACCTTGTAGAGAAAATGAGGAGTGAGGTCCTATGTTGGTCTACCCAACACTTTCCTTTTTTTAGTTATTTATTAAATCTAAAATTCCCATGATATACTAGAAGTGTGTTACATATTTTATTTATGAAAAATGATTCTTGTATCTAAGAAATATATATAATGTCTTTTTGTTTGTCTTGTTGTAAATAACCGTTTGCCATGCATATATGCACGTAGATCCCCAATCTACGGCTCCGTCTCCTCCTTTCTTCTCTCATTTCTAACTTGAATCACACTCTCTTCTCTTTCTCTCTCCAAAAATAGCACAACAACATCGTTTCTCCCATAATTTTCCTTTTGCTCCATCCTATGATCTTCCTGTGTTTGCAGAAACAAACAAACAAGTTCTGTGTTAAAGCAAACAGAGCATTATGGCAATGGCGGATTCCCCTGCAAGTTCGAGGCACCGTTCACTGGCAAGATCAGATTCCATGCGCTTCCCTGCTTCCAGAGGAGTAATCTGCTTAGCTTATCTTTTCCTATTTGCTTTTTGTTTGTTCATGCTGTTCCTCATTTTGAACCCTTCTAGTTCTAGCTACCAAATTTCTCCTCGGTTCAGAAATTACCATCTTTCTAACGTTTTCACTCACATGTCCACCAATTCTTCGTTTTCTCCACCCCCTGACACCCTTCATAGCACCACCACCACCACCACCACCACCACCAATGCCAGCAACACCACTCATGAAACTTCACGTGAACAAGTTTCCTCTGTAGTAAATGTGAATGCAAGTGTTAGTTCTAAGGATGGTGCAAAAAAAGATCACGGGGTTGGGAGAAAAGAAGGTTCTGGGCTCACACCAAATCACATTGACCAAAAACAGGACTTTTCACAAAATGGTGTGCTCCCACCGGATGATGATAGAACAAAACCAGATAATGATGGGGTTGGGAGAAAGGAAGGTTCTTGGCTCACACCAAATCAGAGTAACCAAAATTCACAAAATGGTGTAAACCAACTAACTGATAGAACAAAACCAGATAATGATGGGGTTGGGAGAAAGGAAGGTTCTTGGCTCCCACCAAATCAGAGTAACCAAAATTCACAAAATGGTGTAAACCCACCAACTGATAGAACAAGACCAGATAATGATGGGGTTGGGAGAAAGGAAGGTTCTTGGCTCACACCAAATCAGAGTACCCAAAATTCACACAATGGTGTAAACCCACCAACTGATAGAACAAAACCGCCACAAAAAAAGCCTCTTACCTCACCAAATGCTAGAAAGGGTACTCAAAATGTGAAGCAGAGTCAACTTCGGAAGAAGCACTTGAGGAGAAAAAGGAAAAAAAAGTGTGATATGTTTGAAGGGTCATGGGTTAGAGATGATTCATACCCACTTTACAAAGCAGGGTCTTGTCCCCATATTGATGAGCCTTTCAACTGTTTCGTCAATGGAAGGAGTGATAATTTGCATGAGAAGTTCCGTTGGCAGCCCAAAAATTGCAACTTGCCAAGGTACTTTCTGATGAATCCACAGTATATGTAGGAAGCAACAAAAGGCATGAAAATATGCGAAGGTAGCTATTATCCCAGATTCATAGCTAGTGTATGTTCAAGTGATAGCATTTTTGGATCAGCTTATTTTTACTCTCTCAAAAACTTTTCTGCAGAATTGAATCTGGTTTTAAAATTAATTTTAGATGGATTTCCAAACATGCTATGAGAAGATTGAGAGAGATGAATTCTATTTTTGTCTTGCTGTACCTTTTGATTCTCATTTTAGTGAGATGAACATGTGTAGGTTAAATGCTAGCAACATGTTGGAGATACTGAGAGGAAAACGTTTAGTCTTTGTTGGTGATTCCCTCAACAGGAATATGTGGGAATCTCTGGTTTGTATTCTTGGAAATTCAGTGGAAGATAAGAGCAGAATGTTTGAAGCTTCTGGTAGAGAAGAATTTCGGACAGAGGATTCTTACTCATTTATCTTCAAAGTATGTGTTATGTTATTCTCTCACTATGTTTAAGAAATTAATTGTAGCCTTTTGTTTTGTTGGTTTGAGCTTTGATTTCTTATAGCTAGAAAAAAATTAGTAAATCAAATGGGTTGATGTAGTGGTTCAACATTTCGTCCCTTAAGCAAGTGGTTCAATGTTCGATTCTCAACTCTTCTGAATGGAAAAAAAAAAGTGTTCAATCTCCTACCATTTAATGCACTGCAGATGATCAGTCTCACAGCTATCAGTTGTAGAGATAACTTGTTTAACACGAAAAAATGTATATTAGTGATCAAATTTAAGTTGGGGTTACTTTTTTTCTTTAGAATATTGATATTATGTGCTTTTTCGTTTATGATGATTTAACAGGATTACAATTGTTCTATTGAGTTCTTCCGCTCAGTCTTTCTTGTTCAAGAATGGGAGATTCCAGACCAGAAACAGAAAGGATCAACAAAAGAAACACTTCGTCTTGACTTGTTTGAAAGATCTTGTGATAAGTACAAAAATGCTGATGTTTTGATCTTCAACACAGGTCACTGGTGGACTCATGAGAAAAGAATAGAAGGGTAATGCTGCTTTTTTGTTGTTGCTTTTCTAATTCCCCACATCTTTTTACTTGAAGTTATGAAGATTTGGAAGCTGGAATGTGGAAAATTTAGATGACAATGTTTTAAACAACTTGCAGGAAGGAATACTATCAAGAAGGAGATCATATCCATGGACAACTGAATGTTGAGGAGGCATTTCGTAAAGCTTTGTTGACATGGGCAAAATGGGTGGATACTAATACTAATCCTAAGAAAACTATAGTTGTCTTCAGGGCTTATTCTCCTTCTCACTTCATGTAAGCACTTTGTTTGGTAAATGCTTTGGATTTCAGGTCCTGTTTTAAAAAGTTTATTTGAACTTGTCATATAACATTAACGTTTATGCAATAAATGACTTATGACTTATTTATAAATTGTTCAAATTAGCTTATGAATAAGCAATTATACCTACTTATAACCTATTTTGAGCTTATTTTAACAAGCTTTTCAAAATAGTTTATGATTTCCATCAGCATTTGGTTAAACTGTTTATGTTTACTGAAGCACATTCATAATCATCTTTGTTCTGATACAGGGGTGGAGAGTGGAACTCAGGAGGTCAGTGTGAGAATGAGACAGAACCAATGAAAAATGAGTCTAATTTGTCAGAAAATCCTCCAATGATGAGGACCATAGAGTCAGTAATTAAGAGCATGAAAACTCCAGTCTTCTACTTGAACATCACCAAAATGACTGATTTGCGGCGTGATGCTCACCCTTCCTTGTACAGATTCATGAATATGACAGAAAAGACAAAAAGACACATGCTAAAAAACCAGGATTGTAGCCATTGGTGTCTTCCTGGTGTTCCTGACTTGTGGAATGAAATAGTGTATGCTCACCTTTTACATAGAATGAAAAGAAACAAGGGCAAGCCCCAAAAATAGTTTTTGACACATTGCTGAAATGTACAAAATAGCATAGGCTTCAAATTATATATGTCATGACATGACATTTTTTACACTCAACAATCACTTACAGGTCAATTATGAGAGAGGACAACAATCACGAGGACATGAAATTTTTTTCATGTTTTTTGTATTAAGGAAGTTTCTAGCCCTAGCTTGAGAGAAACAATATAGCAATGATTTTACACCAGATCATTTGAAAATGAAAAAGAAAATAGAGAAGGATATAATTCTTCAAAGAAGCCATGTTTGACTCGACTTAAATAAGTGCTAGAGTGAGGATCACTGAACTCAACTACATCAAGGTGCAAAACTCACATGCCAAAAGAGTTGTTACAAATTCATTCAACTTCATTAGTTCATCTCATACTTTACTCGATGTTGCTACTCTGAGAATCACAAGCAAGAGCAATCTAATCGTCCTTATTGTGGCTAAAATGACATCTCAAGAAACAATTCTTGTAATAGTAACCCAAAGCCACCTGTGAAACGCACAAGTTCTGCATGAAAAAGAAAGAAAAAAATAGAACCTCAATAGATCTAAGAAACTTCTTTGGCAGCAGCAATAACAGCTTCCTTGGTGATACCGAACTCCTTGTATATTCTTCCTGCTGGAGCACTTGCTCCAAATCGATCAATGCCTATGGCTTTTCCTTTGCTTCCAACAAGCTTTTGCCAACCAAATGTCGATGCTGCCTCAATGCTAACTCTAGCTGTCACAGCAGCAGGGAGAACACTCTCCTTGTATTCATCTGACTGATCATCAAAAAGTTCCCAGCTAACAAAAGAAACAACTCTAACAGTTTTTCCTTCCTTCCTTAGATCCTCAGCAGCAGCAGCGGCAATTTCCAACTCGGAACCAGTTCCCAGCAAGATCACATCAGGCTTGTTACCTGATGAGTTGTCTGAAATGATGTAGCCACCCTTTTCAACTCCTTCAATAGAAGTTCCAGGAAGTTGGGGCAACTTTTGCCGAGAAAGGGCGAGGATTGAGGGTCTCTTCTTGTTAAGCACAGCAACTTTGTATGATCCGGCAGTTTCATTACCATCAGCCGGACGAAGCATCAAAACATTCGGCATTGCCCGGAAGCTTGCCAAGTGCTCTATTGGCTGATGAGTTGGCCCATCCTCTCCAAGTCCAATTGAATCATGGGTCATAACATAAATAACTCCAGCTTCAGACAGGGCAGAAATCCTTATGGCAGCTCTCATGTAGTCAGTGAAGACAAAGAAAGTTGCACAATATGGAATGAATCCGGGGCTATGAAGAGCAATACCATTGCAGATTGCTCCCATTCCGTGCTCTCTAACACCAAATCGAACATTGCGCTCTTCTGGGGTATCCTTTTGGAAATCTCCATAACTTTTCAACAAGGTCATGTTGGAAGAGGCAAGATCCGCACTGCCACCAATCAGACCAGGAAGAACCTTAGCAAGGGCATTTAGGTTTTGCTGAGACAGATTTCTTGTGGCATCACCAGGGCTTTCCGGTGTGTATGTCTGAAAGTTTAATTCAAATTGGAAATGTGATCAATATTCCAGAAACAATTGGTGGAGGACGGTTTTTACTTATCTTAAAACTTTGAAGGCTGTGCAGGCATGAAGCAAAAGTCTGATGAAGATGTAATGAACATGCAAATTAACATTAATTTTAACACTCTTTGACAAGAAATTCATGATAAATTTGGATTGGGCATCATGTAAACTACTAGGGAGATACCTCAAGATAAAGATTAGTAGAAGCCTAAAAGTTTGGCACTTTACTCACCGGAAGTGCTTTCTCCCAACCAGCAGGTAATACACCAGTAATAATAGACTTTAGCTCTTCAGCATCCTCCTTGTATTTCTTCTCATATTCAGCAAACTTAGCATTCCACTCAGCTTCAAGTGCAGCACCCTCAGGGACATGGCGACTCCAATGCCTGCATAAAGTTAAGAGAGTTTCATTCAAGATCATGAAAACTTCAGTAGAATTACATGAAACCGAAAACATCTAACCACCCAAATGCATACGTTTTAACATCTTCTGGCACATGGAAAGGCTCATGTGGCCATCCAAGATTCTTCCTAGTAGCATCCACTTCTTTAGCACCTAATGCACTTCCATGAACACTGTAGGAGTTAGCCTTGTTTGGAGAACCAAATCCGATGGTGGTGGTTACCTGTGGAATAATAATCACAATGAAATATGATATGACCAACAATAAAACAATGGATATAAAAAATAAAAAATAAAAAAGCATATAAGAATGGTTTAGTTTCATTCTCACAGTAATCATGTTCTTTTTAAGCTACCTCCACTAGAATGAAAAAGTCTAATATATGATGGATTGGATAAATCCATTTACTTCAATCTCCATATCATGTCACTAACCTTGATCAAGGTGGGTTTGTCTTTGACAGCCTTTGCTTCCTTAATGGCTGCACGAATCTCATCGTACCCAGTATTTCCATTCTTTACCCAAATTACATGCCACCCAAGTGCCTCAAAACGTTTATCAACATTCTCAGTGAATGCAATTTCAGTGTCACCATCAATGGAAATGTGGTTGTCATCATATAAAGCAATAAGCTTCCCTAGACCCCAGTGGCCAGCAAGCGAGCAAGCTTCATTGGATATTCCCTCCATTTGACAACCATCACCCAGTATAACATATCTGGAAGCAAAAGATAAAAAACAAATGTCATTAGTAAAACACCAAGAAAGCAAGGCATTGCAACAAGTGCATAGATCACAATCTAGACAAAGGGAGGGGGCAGGGAACAAGATGCAGTTATCTTACGTGTAATGGTCAACAATCTCACTGTCAGGCTTGTTAAATCGTGCAGCCAAGTGCTTCTCAGCAAGTGCCAATCCAACGCCATTGGCAATGCCCTGACCCAGAGGGCCTAAACAAAATATGAGGATAATTGGATCGGGATAACAGAACATAGCAAAAAAGGGGTCATGCTCATAGTAACATAAACTAAAGAGATATCAGACCTGTGGTTACTTCAATTCCATATGTCTCAAAATTCTCAGGATGTCCAGGAGTTTTGCTTCCCCACTGACGGAAACTCTTCAAGTCCTCTTCCTATTATTTCACCCCAACACAACAAATTCAGCTTAATGAAGATCCCAAAGCTATAATTTCATAAAAAAAAGTCATATGAACATCTTGATAGGTATATATCACATCACTGCTCACCAAAACAGATAAAACAATGTCACACAAATTTAAAAGGATTCATTCGAAACAGCTTCACCAATCAAAGTAAATGAATTTGGACAAAAGCAGAGCTAAAAACAAAACAACAATGTTATATGATTACAAATGCAGATACCACAATGATACTTGGATATCCAAACACCATAGACACCCAACATACAGCTCATTTTTTTTCTCTTTATCTCTATCTTTTTATCACACCCATTACTCACTATACGGATGTCTACATATTACTTGCCATGCAGATACCATGAAAATCACAACTAACTAAAAACTGACTGCAATCATGTTCCATCCTTTTAAAATTCTTTGCATGTTTCATTCCCATAAACAGCTTTTCATCAAAAACAGTGAAGCCCAGATTTAGATTCTCACTGATCCAATTAAGTCCCAACCCAACCCAATAGTGAAAAGAAAGAGTCAAGGAAAAGGAAAATTCACCTTGACACTATCATATCCAGCAAGGTGAAGCAGAGCATACTGGAGCATGCATCCATGGCCAGCAGAGAGAACAAACCGGTCACGGTTGAACCACGAGGGGTTCTTAGGATTGTACCTCATGATCTCATCGTAGAGAATATGACCCATAGGAGCACAACCCATGGGTAGACCCGGGTGACCCGAATTGGCCTTCTCAACAGCATCAATCGAAAGAAACCGAATGGTGTTGACGGATTTCTCCACCAGAGAAACCTCCGCGGTCTTGTCGAGCGTCTCAACGGCGGTGGCGCGAACCGTGGTGGTGGTGGTGGAACCAACCCTTCTACGCGAAGGGGTAGCATGTTTGCACGACGAATGCGATTTCAGACCAGAGAATGCTGGGAAAGAAGTGGAGAGCGAGACACGATCGGAGGAAGAAGAAGAAGAGTTGAAGCCACCGTGAAGGCTCACAGCGAGAGCTTGTGATAGATGAAGGGAAGAAGAAGAAGCCATGGTTTGTTAGTGAAGAAATTGAAAAATGAAAACTTTGGTGGTGTTGTTGAAGTGAGTTGTGAAGAAGAAGAAGAAGAACACACACCACAGTGGCAGTGGTAGTTAGTTGGTAGCTGATATTATCTGATCCATAGAATGATTTGTAGCTGCGGTCCACATGCTGTGGAAAATCTCAGCCTGTGCTTCTTGCTATCTATCTCCTCCTTCACACTTTATCTATCTACCTCTCAATTTTTTCCATATTGACCAATATTGTCAATTTATGATAATCTATTTTATCATTTTAATAATAGGATATTCGAATCTTCTACTTTCTCGTGTTATTACCTTTTTAGAGACAAAACAACCGGCTCATGTTTTTTTGTAATTGTGGAGAAATGGATAAAGGAGGATAAAGATGCTTAATACATAATACATGTACACTAAAAGTCAGCATATAAAGTGAGTATCACAATTCACCACCATTGATTAATTGATTATTAATTTTTTTAAAATAATTATTTATTAATAATAATAATAGTTGTGACGTTTACTTTACCATCAGAGGAGCTGCACTTAAGTTCAATCCTTGTGTGTTGTGTGATGTGTATAAAAAAATTCTATTAAGAGAAATCATAGCTACTAGCTATAAGATTAGTTGATAATATGAAGAAAAAAAAAACTAGCCTATATTGTACTAATGTCAAATCATATATATAGCTATCACGTAAATTAGTCCAAGACTTTTTTTAGCATATTTAAACATATTCATTTGTATACATATTTGAGTATTTAAGTTTATTAAGATTAGGTTGAGACTTACTTAAATACTTTTTGTTTTGAATGGAGACTTACTTAAATACTTGACAATATGCATTATGTGATTTTTTTTTAAGGAAAGTTTCATTAAGACACATGGATCAAGCGACACTTACTGGTGATTAAACATAAAGCTACTCTCTATTAGAGTGATTTTGCCAAGTTCACTCAAGAGTTGAAAATTTTACAATTTAATAAAAAGTGATAAAACATAGACAAATCATAATGTTTAACATGTCTTACTTAACATTGAGTTATAGAAATAGGTTACACACTCATGCCTTGCACACCTCAACTTAGTATTGTTTCACCTATCATAATAATAAGGAAGGAAATAGGTCAAACTAAATTATTAAATAAATAAGGCAATTTTTTTTCTTTTCAAAAACTTAATTATTAGTGTTTCAAAAGTCTTATAAATCTAATATACAAGTATATATTAATACAAATTGATTGGTAAACATACTTATGAAGTTTAAAAACTACCGCCTAAGTCCTATGTCCGAAGTGTTCATTGTATTTTCCTTCAAATATACAATGTTTGGTTTTAGTCACTCTTAAATAATTTTTTGGATTGGATTTGACACCCTACTCACACAATTTCACACCTCCCTTATTTATGTTTCAAAATTTAAATACCCGGAAAACTTACCTTCCAAGTTTTGTAAAACCGAGAAATTTTACTTCCGAGTTTTTTTTTGTCAATTGCTTTCGAGTTTTAAATGTCAGGAAGATAAATGAGAGTGCGAAAATGGGTGGGTTGGGTAGTAAAAACATTATGAGCATAGGCCTAGCAGCCCAAGAACAGCGCACTTGGGAGCCCAATAGGCCCATTTCTTTCGAAGTCAGAACTAAGAAGTCGTCATTGGTTGTTGTTTTTGGTCTCTCTCTGGTTGTGTTCTTCTCTTCCGCGGTTTGCCTTCCACACGGCAACACCATCGTCGTCTTGTGATCACCACCACCATGATGCTGCTGAGGAGGAAGTGTGTTACCTCCTTCTGTTCTTCCAAACTCTTTAATCTTCCTTCCAATCTCCGTTCCTCTTCCTCTACTTCTTCGAATCCGCATCTCTCTGCTCTCCATCTCTCACCTCCACCGTCAAAAGCCGCCACAGATCTCGTCTCCCTCACCCGCCACTATGGACAGTGCTATTGGGAGCTCTCCAAAGCTCGTCTCAGGTTTCACTTTAATTTCACCTTTTTTTCCTTCTTATTTATTAATGTTCCTTTACATGATATAGATTGATTTTGGGTATTAATTTTCCACGGTTATTCTATTTCCTTCGTTTGTGTTTTTATTATCCTACTGCTATTGTTGCTTTGCTCATTCGTTTGTTGAATTGTATGATTGTTCATCATACTTCATTCGTCCTCAGTTTTTTTTAGCATATAGGGCTTGATATGGGTGTATTTTCTCTTAGCAATTATTTTGCTAAAGAATGTTTTTTTGGTGGTGTTGTTGTTGTTGTTATAATACTTCAACAGAAAGCATTTTAAGTGACCCATTTCTAACTCTATTTCAGCATGCTTGTGGTTGCTACATCTGGGACTGGATTTGTCTTAGGGAGTACTAGTGCTGTTGATCTCGCGGGGCTTTCTTGGACTTGCTTGGGAACCATGATGGTTGCTGCATCTGCTAGCTCTTTGAATCAGGTTGGTTGGTTTGTTCTTGAGGAGAAGCTTCAATTATTACTGTGCACTTGTTTTTCTATTTGGTTTTGTTTAGTTTTGTTTCATTCCTTTTTCTTTTTTAATACCTCTGTTTTAATCGGGTAGAGTGATGATTTTTTTTTTATGGTCCTTTTAGAGTCACTTAACACATTTATCTATCTATCTCTTCTCTTCTAATCATATGTCCCTTCACATCTGTCTTTCCTAATTCCTTCCATGGCGCACACATTTATGTGGGTGTAATTGTAATGTAAAATAATTAGTGAGACACTCATTATTCAATGTCATGGAATGGCTATTACATTCCATGCCCTGATTCCACAGAATAGGATCACATATTTACCATTCTCTCTGGCATAGGTGGGAATGGTGATTCCTAGCTGGCTGGAAATTAATGTCTTGAGGCTAGATAAAGAAAGGTGAGGGAGGATGTCCGTATGAGCGAAGGCAATAATAAACCGAACCTTATGACTCTTTTTGGTTATGTGATTGTTTGAAACATTGAATATGTTGTTATTGGGTAATGGTCTTTTAATTAGATTTGTTCTTATGTATTTTTTATTCCTACTCCTGTTTTGTCTGTCTCTTAGATTCTCGATCATTGTATGATCTATTCAATTGTGTCTTTTTTAGGTTTTTGAGATCAATAATGATGCCAAAATGAAGAGAACGTGTCAAAGGCCACTACCCTCAGGACGCATTTCAATACCTCATGCAGTCACCTGGGCATCCTCTGTGGGTTTAGGTGGCACAGCTCTGCTAGCAACACAGGTAGTAAAACAAAATTGCTCACTTCATTGATTGTATGTTTTCTGGTGTTAATTGTAAAATGTATATCTTATGTGCTTTGAGTTGAGGGACTAACATTCTAGCTTTATGACAAGGTTGTTCCAGACTAATATGTTAGCTACTGGCCTTGCTGCTTCCAACCTGATTCTGTATGCATTTGTATATACTCCATTGAAGCAGATTCATCCTGTAAATACATGGGTGGGAGCTGTTGTCGGTGCTATTCCACCACTTTTGGGGTAAATTGTGTACAAGTTTTATTTTGACCCTCCTATGCATTGCATATCTCATAATTTTTGAGGTTTATTTAAGCGTTGCTTAATCTTTCGGCCATATGAAATGTAAACTTGCTTTGAAGTTAAGCTGTTACACACTAGATTGTTAAGGAGAGAGTAGGACTTTGGGCAATTTATAATGATGTGGTCCTTTTCAAAAGCTCAGTGAGGCTTACAAATGAAAATGTCGTCCTTTCCTTGTTTTGCTACCCTAGTTTCCATATTTGTGTAAGGAAATTTTAAAAAAGGGTATAGGTATATTTTCTTTTTCCTAATGTATAGTTGGTAATGTGCCAGCCTCTTGTTTCATCTTGCCTATCTGGTGTAGAGGAGAGTACATCCCTAAAAGCCATGCTGTTGAGGGGGTAAAGCCTCTACTTTAAACCTCCAGCGAATATGGGAAGAGTCATGTTAATGTGTCGTCAATAACCCTCATATCATATGTTGTGGAGTCCTGAGGGTGTGTATGCACATGAACCCACATATAGGGTCACACACTCTGTTATGCTTATTTATACTGATTTTGACTGC
This sequence comes from Acmispon strigosus, assembly GCA_030819835.1. Lineage (NCBI taxonomy): Eukaryota > Viridiplantae > Streptophyta > Magnoliopsida > Fabales > Fabaceae > Acmispon > Acmispon strigosus. The sequence goes on along the minus strand of JAUAMA010000003.1, from coordinate 75,839,621 downwards.
TTGATATCAATTATATCTCTTAATATACTTCTTCTTGTGGTAGAAATATCAATACTTTTCGTGCTACTGCTGACATTTTATTTAAGTCGTGTTTCCATTACCTGAGAAGATTTTTTATTTAACTGATGTATTGGCCTTCTATTGCTCAAACTGTTGTTATAATTGGCCAAGATTTCTCACAAATCTTATCCTTCACTTTGTGTTGTCTGTCACTCTACTCATTTGTTGAAAGCAACACAGTATTCTAAGTCGAAAGGGTTAATGAGTGAAATACTGAAAGAATATATAATTTAACGCCTGATCTTCTAGATTGAGATTAAATTCTTTTGGAGTTGAATTTGTCCATTTTCTTCTTTACACTCATCCTTTTCTCCATTCTCCATGTGTATAGGCTTGTGTATGTATGTTTTCTGCAGTCTCTCACTTTCCTGTGGTTGATTTTCAGTTGGGCCGCAGCTTCTGGTGATATTTCGCTAAATGGGTGGATTCTTCCAGTTGCTTTGTATTTCTGGCAGCTACCACATTTTATGGCCCTTGCCTATATGTGCCGAACTGACTATGCTGCAGGAGGGTATGTTCATATATCTTTCTTTATGGTGGAAAAGCTGTTTCGTGCAACTATTTTGGTGCCTCTAATGATATAAAATCTGGTGCAGAATAACATTTTAATTTTTTTTGAAATAATAGGGACCTGGTTACAATTTGAACTACAGTGGCCTAGATATTTTCCAAGAATCACAGAGACGCAGATTAATTTAACCAATTTTATATTAGCATTTGACACGCAAATTACTTTTTTTTGGGTAACAACGTCTATTTTATACTAATTTAAAATGGATTTTATGACACTGGTTGTTGCACATGGCTGATGGTCTACAGTCTGCTAAAATATTTTCATTTAATTACCAACTGTCCATGTCGATATCATTTGCTTATTGACATTCTTGTGTATTGCTAATTTAGGTTTAAGATGTACTCCCTTGCTGATGCATCTGGACGGAGAACAGCATTGGTGGCTTTGAGGAACTCTATATATCTAATACCTTTGGGGTTCTTGGCGTATGATTGTGAGTAGACGTTTTCTTCTACTAGAAATACTATATTTAATATTTCTTTTTCTTGAGAATTTTTATCTTAGTTCTCTGTTTGCAAGTGTTGATTACATATTTCGATAGGATTTCTTAATAAGATTGCCTGTGCAATTTATGGAGTTGTATGAATTTGTAATAATACTATAATAGAATTAAAATTTAATAGTTTTAACCAAATCATTAGTATCTTAGTGGGAGAAGGCTTCTGTTGTTGTTATTGTTGTAACTAAATCATTAGTATAGAAGCTATAGCTTCCAAGCTCCTGAATTTCAAGCCTTCTTTCGCTCATTGCCACATAATTAGACAGAGGCAACAACTAACAATAAATTGAGTTTGTTTTGTTTTGTCAATAATATTTGTTGCCATTGTCTTGGCCAAACAATTTAAGACCATATTCATGTTATATGCTAGAAGACTTTTATGTAGCAGTTGGTACACAGAACCTTCAACTTGTTATGTGATGTTTGTTCATAAGACTAAGAAATAATGATATGCACTCACCATTCAAAATGGATCTCAATGAGTTATGAAATGAAATGGTGGGAAGTTTCAGTTTTCATTTAATATGGAAAAGAAGTCAATGTTTTGGCCACAATGTGAATTTTGAGACTCATTTTTCAACAGGGGGCGTGACTACTGGATGGTTTTGTCTTGAGTCCACTGTACTCACACTTGCAATAAGCGCTGCAGCATTTTCGTTCTATAGAGACCGCACAAAAGAAAAAGCTAGGAGAATGTTCCATGCTAGTCTTCTCTATCTACCCGTGTTTATGTCTGGGCTTCTGATACACCGTCGTTCCGATAACCAACAATTCTTGGAAGCAAATGTGAAGGGTCTTGTGAAATCTTCATCCTCTGTGGAAACTTCAGAGCTGGATGATGAAAATGGTAACCAGAAGATCAAGGTTAGGCGTCCATTTCACACTCAAGCACGTCCACCTGTAGCATATGCCTCTGTTGCACCGTTCCCCTTTTTGCCTGCTCCTTCATATGACTACTCCATTTAATATCTATCATTTGTTCAGATTTTGTATGATTCTACATTATCTTATCAAGTTTTGCTTGGTAGATTTGATATATTCATTGAAATGGTATTTTTCTCATTGGAGGTTTAAGCCATGAAAGTTTTTTTATGTTCCGCATGGAAAATTGTACAAGCATTCATTAATCTTAAATAAATCATTGTTTGTCTCTTGAATGATGTATTATACAACATACAATTTTTCTTTCTTCTTTTTAGTTTCTTCCATCTCCTTCTCGAGGTTAATACAGGAGTAAAATTCTTTCCTGTGATTCTGCGACTGTTTTTGGGTAGGAAAAGATGCATGAAAACGTCACGAAGCAAAAACAAACATAAAATAAAACTGCAAATTGTTCCATTTTTTCCGACAATACAGAGCATCAAGGACTCAAAGATGTAAATGGATCGAGCCCAACACAAAATTGCATAACCGTTAATAAATCAAACTTTGATAAATCAAACTATTCTAGTTTGTTGCTACCTGCGGATCATTGAAAATTCCATCGAAAAGTCCAGGCCGTTTAATAAATCAAACTTTGATTGTCCTTATCCAAAGGTTAAGAAGCCCATGTATGCAAGCCAATTTAGGCATATTATCTTATGTAATATGATCTTGAAACTGATTGCTAAAACAATACCTAATAGACTTAAATGTGTTTTACCTGAAATTGTTTGTGAAAAACAATGTGCATTTGTACCTAATATTCTTATCACAGATAATACACTTGTGACTTTCAAGGGTTTTTGTATAGGTTGTCGCTGTTTTGGGTGGGTTTCTGTATATTCTCTTTTTGGTTTGGTGCAGTGTTGTTGTTTTGACAGTCTCTTCTATATTAATATATAATTTCGTTTTAAAAAAGAAAAAAAAAAAAAAGAACGGAAAATTGTCATGACTCTCAAGTTGGATGTGTGTAAAACATATGATATAAGGAGGAGTGAGACTTCCTTCTCTTATCCAAATTTGGTTCCCCAATCATTTCATGAAGTTGGTTATAAAGTGTATTACTATAGTCTCTTTCTCAATTATGGTTAATGATCAATACTCTCCTTTTTTTTTTTTTACCACATAGGGGTTTGAGACAAGAGGACCATTTATCCTCTTAATTTATTTATGTTATGTGGGGAAATCTTATTTGTAATGATATAAAAATCAATTGAAGACTATTTCTTTGAATGGGCTGAAAATTACACAAGATACTCATGTTATTTTCCACTTGCTTTTTGCATATGACAATGTTATATTCTCTAGAGCGACTTTATCTGCAATATTCTTAAATCTTATGAGGAGGTGTTGGTTAGAAAATAATCTTGACTAACCCCAATTTTTTTTTAGTTGAAATGTGCCTACCACAAGAATTAATGAGCTTACAAGGCTTATGGAAGCAAAGGCTGTTGAGAGTTGTGAGAAATACTTGGTTCTTCCTACACTTATTCAGAAGTCATAGAAACAAGTATTTGAATTTGTGAAGAAAAGAGTTTGCAAAAAGCTCAAGGGATGGAAAGAGATAGTACTATTTAGAGCAGGGAGGGAAGTCCTCATAAAATCTATTCTCCAATCAATCCCTTCGTATGCTATGAGTTATTTTTCAATACCTATCACTATTTACAATCAAATAGAGGTCATGGTCAATAAATTCTGTTCGGGAGGTGATGTTTCAAGAAGAATGTTGAATTGGTTAAGATGAGAGAAGATGTCTAAACCAAAAGAGGAATGGAGGTTGCTGAAATTTCAAAACTCACTTGTGGCTAAAAGTTCTTAAAGCAAGCTATTTTGAAATAGGGAAAAAGAATCGAACCTAAGACATCATAGTTATGGAATAAAGTGAATTAACTACAACGCCACACCCGATGGTTAGTGTAAGTCCTTTTATCTATCAAACCTATAATCTATTTTATATAACAAGCATATAATGTATGGCGAAATACTGTTAAAGATTCTGTATGCAGAACCTTCAGGAAATACATATAATCTATTTTGTTAAAGATTTGAGTAGGATACATATATTACATGCTGAAATTTTTGTAAAATGCCATCAAATAATGATTATAATTTTTGTTTCGAAAGCAAAAATTATATTGATAAAGTTGGTTGGTTATAATTTCCAACCACCTTAACCAACTTATTTCAAACACTGTCCACCTAAAATAGAGTTATTTAATCTCATGAACTCGTATGAGTACTAGCTTAAGTTTGTATATATCTTACTGATAAAATATTTTGTTGATAGGTTTGTTAATTTTTTAAATTATCAAGGAGGAAGAAATTGTTCCAGCTCGATATTGTCAAGAATTTCTGATTAATGCATGGAATAGGTTTATTTTTGAAGTATTTTCTCCTTCCAATATTTTTCTATTGGTGCCATGATTACTTTTGTATTGCGATACAGTGTCAGTGTTAATACTATGCCACATAGCATGTAGGAGCAGTTACCTCCATTTTTAATTTTAATTAAAATCCATAATTTCTAATATGGTGAAAATGAGTTGGATTTTTGTGTGAACAAAGATAATGCACAAACCTTTAATCATTATTTGTATAACCATATATTTTTTCTATTACTATTTCTATTCTACAAACAATCTTCAAAATCTAATTTCTTATTTCTTTATCTTTACTTGTTTTCTCTCTTCTATTTTTCTCTTCTCATCCAAACAAAGCAGTAGTAAAAACCTGTTTTGACCCGTGAAAAAAAAAAAGCATGCCCCTTTGTGTGTGCCACGTGGAAGCTGTAAAGGAAAGACTTGTGGGAAAAGATGAAATGATACATTTGGCATGAATCTAACATGTTGTCTCTGTCACTGAATCCGATCACTGGATTCAACTCTCACACTCCTTCCATTCCCTTATCGTGGCGTGCTTCTCTCTCCGGCGCCGCCGCCGCCAAGTCAATCATGGCCACTAACTCAGTCCGAGTCGCCGCGGCTCAGATGACTTCCATCACCGACCTCGCTGTCAATTTCGCCACATGCTCTCGTCTTGTTAAAGTATTCTCTTTTCTCCCTAAACTTTCCATTTTGCATCGTTAATCCTATCTGGGCTCCCTTAATTTGTTCACAATTTGTGGCTTACTGTTATCTACGTGTGCCCCTTTTGAAAGTTAGTGTTTTTTTCTCATCAATCGATGCCTTTTGTGTTATTACACTGACCCATGAGTTTTTTTGTTGGTTGCATTGGGTCTAATTTGTCTGCGAAGGAAGCAGCATTAGCTGGAGCGAAATTGCTTTGCTTTCCTGAAGCCTTCTCCTTTGTGGGTGCTAAGGATGGGGATAGTGTTAGAGTTGCAGAACCTTTGGATGGACCACTTATGGAGAAATACTGCTCTTTGGCCAGGTGTTAAAGCACTGTGTTCCTTTACTTGTTGCCTTATCCTATATCATCATAGATTGTAAAATCTTTTTTTTTTTTTTTTGCTTAATTGCACTTTAGTTTTGGTCCCTATTGATAGTTTTACAATTGTGTGATTTTGGTTTTCATAGTTTCAATTGCTCCAATTTAGTCCCTCTATTTCAAAATTGAACAAATATGATCCAGACTTGTCATTTAATCATTAACGGGAAAAAGTTGATGTGGATAAAAAATAATTACGTCGATGACATATATAAGACAATTTATGTCACTTTACACATCAAAATTTATGATATATGTCAATTTTTTCCATTAGTTATTGGATGACAAATTAATTTTTGGACCAAATTTATTCAATTTTGAAAGTAGAGGGACTTAATTGGATCAACAATTTGGCACTAGATATCCGGAGGTGTGGAAATTTAAAATGTAAGGAGCAAAGTCACGCATTACCGAAACTATATGGACGAAAAAATGTGATTAAGCCATTTTTTTAGATGACATATGGCATGTTTGGTCCTGCAGTGGGAAGCCCCTATGATCATTTTTGGTTGTGCAAAGATGCCAGTAAAGATGTCTCTAATCATGTGAATAAACTATGTCTTCTGGTGCACTGCAGAGACTCCAGCATTTGGCTGTCACTTGGAGGCTTCCAGGAAAAAGGATCTGATCCTGAACACTTGTTCAATACCCACGTTATAGTAGACGACACTGGGAAAATTATAAGCACTTATAAAAAGATACACCTGTAAGTTGATTGATTGGAAGTGAATTTATCTCCTTCAAATATTGTTTTGGGGTAGTTTATCAGCCTACTTGTCTTTCTAGTATCATACTGCTTTGAATGTTGCATATAGTTGCAAGTTTGCAACACAAATACAAGGATATAGTAGGAGCAAGAGATTAAAGAATAGAGGAAGTTGTTTATCAGTAACCAACCATAAATTTATCAATTTATAGATATAACTTATGTCGTATGGTCCTCCAGAAATCAGAAATTTATTCCTCTCTTTCTATCTTGATAGGGTTGTATAAGTAATTGTTATTTTATTCACTTTATTCTATTTGAAGGTTTGATGTAGATGTTCCTGGTGGAAGGGTATATAAAGAAAGTAGTTTCACAGAAGCAGGTGGGATTTTACTCTTCACATCGTATTAAGACTAAATGAGTCTTTCTCTTGCTTCATTCCTCATTGGAACTTCTCAATTTCTTAATAAAAAGAAAGAATCTATCAAAAAAATTCCCCCGCCAAAATATAAACTCCTTGGTGAGTGGTATTTCAATACAACTTTGTTTTAACTTGTTCACAAGCACACATATGTTACTGGAAAATATGAGGGATCAGTTGAAGTTATCACATGCCGGCATCCACTTAGGAACAACAAAAGATGGAGAGAATTAGTATTAGTTTTGGTCATTCAGGTGGTATTTCCTGTGATTTACTTTTCATGATATTGTATCCGATACTTCTTCTTTCTCTTTCATGTCCTCTTACTGAAAATGCAGAGCTGCAATTTTTCTTTTCTATTCTTTTTGTGGGAGGGAGGCTGGACTGAGAAGATGAGCACCTAGATATGAGATGAAGGACAATGTTTTCATGTTAAAAACTTCTATCTTGGTCATGTTTTCAGGCAAGGATATTGTTGCAGTAGACAGTCCTATTGGGCGTTTAGGCCTCAGTGTTTGTTATGATTTGAGATTTCCAGAGCTTTATCAATTGTTACGTTTCAAACACGGAGCGCAGGTATTGAGCGGAAAGTTTTCTTTTATGTTTAGAATTAGAATAGGTTGTTTAGAATCTAAAATTTTATTGCATTTTACAATGTCTAGGTACTATTGGTGCCTGCAGCATTCACTAAAGTGACTGGTGAAGCACATTGGGAGATCCTTCTTCGTGCTCGTGCAATTGAGAGTCAATGCTACGTAAGAATTCACTTTTGCATCTAGTCATACTGCCCCTCTCCCTCTTCTCCTATGTTTTTCTTCAACTGAAGTGTATTTTGGACATTGGACATATCAAAATCTTTCACCAGCCCGTCATCGTGTATATTCTTTGCTAATTATCAATTATGGATAAGTTATAGCTTTGTTTTTCATTTTTATGTATTTGAAATGAATAGAACAAGGTTATTAAGAAAACTTTGTGAGAAAATTTATTTCAACTATTATCTTCTTTGCCGCTTATTTTTTAGGAATGGTTTGATTAATGCATTATCAGGTCATAGCTGCTGCACAAGCTGGCATACATAATGACAAAAGAGAAAGCTATGGTGACACATTAATTATTGATCCATGGGGGACCGTTGTTAGTCGATTACCAGGTAAGAAATTTGATACTTCCCCACCTTCATTGAGCTTGTTGAGAAGCCTCACGTTGCCTGGAGATATGACCAAATAAGTCTTTTTAAAGGGTATAACAATCCTCACCCCTAAGCTAGTTTTTGGGGTACAGTTAAGCTTAACTCAAATTCTAAGAGCTATTTTGTTGAAATCACCACTAACCATAATTTATTCAATTTCATCGTGAGTTCTGTTTCTTCCTTCTTACTGCTTAGGTAGTCCAAGTTGAGGGACCTTTCACAACTTAAGGACTCATGCGTAACTGTTGTCATAGAAATTTATTGTGTTCTAAACATGTGAGAGAAGATGGGGTAAAATGGCAACTTACATAATTTTCTAGTTGTATCAGAATTTATGGTATGACCTTATGATAGTCAAAATAGCCTTCTTTCATACCTCAAAAATATTTTGTAAGGTCATATATATGAGCTGTGTGGCCTCAAAATGGCTTACCCAAGGGAGGTATGATTATGGAGTAAGTGTTATAGGAGAAGCATAATTTTGCTTGAATTGTTTTTCGTAGAAGATTTTTTTAGTGCTGCTTTCATCGTCTCTTGGAGTTTTAAGCTTTTATTAGTACATTAAAAATTTCTTTTTACTCCATGATAACAACTTTTCACTCTTCTTCATGATTCAAATAATGCATTTCTTGCTGTAGTTTTTGGTATTACTAATTTTCTTTTGTTTAAACCGTAATTAACTGGTTTCCTCGGTTGGTTTTATTTTTCGGTTTCAGATCGTCTGTCTACAGGCATTGCAGTAGCTGATATTGATTTGTCATTGGTTGATTCAGTAAGAGAGAAGATGCCAATTGCTAAGGTAACTAATTGTTTGTAATATCCATGCTTCTTCGTGTGGATTCCAATAAAAATTCTGGATCAACTCTCTTTTTATTGGAACTTATGTCATATTCACCTAATAATAGAGAATGAGTTGAAAGGATTGGTTACTATCATTTCTCTTATTTTTGTTGGAGCTTTACTTCTTTTTTAACTCCTTTCTCCTGATGTATGCTTCTTTTCCTTTGATTTCAGCAAAGGAAGCCAATTGACTTCTGGAAAGCTGCTTCTCTATAGTTCTTATTTGGACCAGTCAAGAAGGAGGAGTCTAATTTAAACATATGATTGGACTTTTCTATGTACCAAAATAAAAATATGGGACTTCCATGTTAGATTACCCTAATGATGGTGTCTACAATTGTGATTTTAAGGTCCATGCTTGCTGTATTTTATATAAGGATTAACACTGTTATCTTGTATCTGTAAATCATCTGTGCATGCTACATATTATTTTCAATAAATTGAGGTTAGACTTATTGCATCCAAGTTTCTTTCTGTGCATAGGGTATTGTGGTTTAATATTGTTAAAGGACCAAACGTGAAAACTCACCATGTCTCTGAACACACGATATCACACTACACTAAAATTTGACTGTGTAGATAGAAATTTGTAAAATAATAGATTACAAAATAAAAGGAGCATAACTTAACTTACGACCTGTGTTTTTTTGTGGGAGTTTACTTGTGAGAATATTTTAAATTTTACATATTCATTCAACTAAGAGTGTGTTTAGATACCTAGTAAAAAATTACGGTAAGGCTAAAATTATGGTGAACAATCTTAAAAATTAAGGAAAATTATTTTTATCTATCTGATTTTAGTTTCAGTGAGATGTTTCAAATACGATAACACATACTCATGTCCTCCATGTTTTCTTTAACTTTAAAAAAAACTGTTACTTGAAACTACTTTCGTAAAGAAAGGGGGCTGATTATGTCCTTGGAGGCTACAGCACCCGCGATGCACAATGAGTAGTTTTTGTTTTTGGTTTCATCCTTTGAAATGATGTTATTTATTCACAAATCTAAGAATCCTCGATAGTCAATGAAAGACAGGTACATGATGCTATATATTTATTTTTGCATCTCAAAACTGAGGGAGAAGTAAAAAATTGACACCCGAATTTAACATAAATAAAATAAAATTATAATACGTTGATCAACATTGACTTCAACAAAAATTTAAATACACATTACAACTCTAGTTGGTTTGTATAAGGTCAATGCAAACTTGATTGTCTTTGCAAATCCATCAATTATCACTTATAAAATTTAAAGGAGGTATAATTCATCCATCCACCCCATTTCCGCATCTACTTTTTTTCTATATCTCTATTCTCTTGCAATTATGTTACTCATCACATATCATAATTTCTCTCTCTTTTCTTTCGGCCTCCCACTACCCTCCACCCCTTTTCACCTAAAAGTGAGTGTGAATGCAAGGATGTTCAGAATAACAAGCTTGACTCAAATAAGCGAAAAAAGAGCCTCAAAGAATGGGGAAAAAATGAAACCTTGTATTCCTTTACTTCTTTTTGTCCAATCTTACACTTCTATATTGTAAAAAGAAAACTGTGAAGCAGATTATAAAATGAAAAGCAACACTAACAAAAAAAATCTAAAAAAAAATAGCTTCTTTCACAGAAACAGGTAAACTATGAACAGTGAAATATGCCTGAGAAAAGAACAAGCTTATGTAGTAATCAACTAAAAGTAAAATCATGCATAGAATCAGGACTCCCAAGGAGATCAAAGGTTTTTTTGCCAATGGAGTCTTTCAAGATTGTTATTTGACCTTCCTTCACAAGTATATCTTCATCAAGCGCCTCTATCTTCTTCTTTAATACATTTACTTCGGAGTTCAAGAGCATATTCTGTTCACTGTATTGCTTCACTTTCTCCCACATAAGATCTCTCTCCTCTTGCACCTTGGGCAATATTCCCCTCATAATCATTAATTCCCTATTAGACTCTTGCAGATCACTTTGAATGCAGTTCATACTCTCATCTTTCTTCATCATCTGTTAAAATAGAACAAGAAAATAAGTTCAATTTTTCCCCAGGGTAGCAGGTTTAACTAATGGCAATTACAAAAACAGACACAAAAATGTATCCACAAGACAACTAGTAATAACATGAGGCTAAATAAATGTCATTAGCTGAATATAGTAAAAAAAAAAAAATACCGGTGACCGACCTGAAGTTCAAGATCCTTCAACTGGTGGCTCACACTTGAAACGTTGTCCAACGCATTTTGCACCTCAGATCTAAGTATGTCGGTTCCTCTTACGGCTGTTGCCAGTTCAGCTTGCATCTGCTCAACTTGTAGCTCTTTAGAGTATAGCTTCTCTCTTAATAAACTGGTTACCAAACATTCTGCTTTAAGCTCAGTTCTTATAAAATCCTATACAAGTAAAAACATTATCCATTAGCTTAAGAGAATTTCAATAAACAAGTTATCATTTAAAAAAAAAATTATTCAAATACACGATAGAAATTATAGAAGTAGAATAGAGCATTTACAATACGTATTCCTCTAAAACTACCATTACAGAAAAATTTCCATAAGAAACTCACCTCAGGTGTTTGATTTAGTTTAGCTAATTCATCATCATCAATACAACCTGACGGGAATTTAGAAGTCAATGAATTTGACTTTTCATCCAACAAAGAAGACATCATCTGCAAACTCCTTCTTAAGCCCTCAGCGCCATTTTTTAGTCCCTGGATTTTAGTTTCAGATTCAACAATAAATTGCCCATCTAAACCATTTCCAATCACTTCTGGATCGAGCTGGATATTTTGACGAAAATGGCCACCTTTCCCTTTAACAAATTCAAGTAACTTCGAACACAAGTATGTGCTTTCATTTAGCATTGTTAGGCCTTGATTCTGAAGGCAGCAAATGCGATCCCACAATTCTTTCTCTAGTTTATAAGTAGCAGCAACACATTCTTTCCCATCACCTTTCAACCTGTTTAACAGAATCATATTTTCATGGCGAAGGGAATCTGCCTCGAACCTGTAAGATTCCAACTCCTTTCTTAAGGCCAGTTCTATTCCTGTTAACCTCATTTGCTCCATTTGCATTTTCACAATGTGCTTATCAACACTCTCCATAGACTGGCTCTTATGAAGGTCCTCACCAAACCCATCTCGTAATCCCGTAATTGTCTTCTCTTGTTCACGGCAAGTCCTTAATAATCTTGTGAGGGACTTGCGTAACTCTTTGCACTCCTTCTCCTTCTCTTCAAAATTTGTTCGACTACAGTCCCTGTTTTCTTCTGATATTCTATACTTCTCTTGTAGTTCTAAGAGATTTTGCTGCAAATCTATAATCTCCTTTTTCATTTTCTCTGACTTGTCAGTCAATTCCTTGAGTTGTTGGTCAGTATGTGTCATCACACTTTTTCTTTCTATTTCCCTCTCACTAAAGGAGGAGACTTCCCTTTGAAGTGATACATTTTGCTCTGCAAGCTCTCTAACTCGTTCACGAAGCCTTTGCTCTTCTAATTGGTACTTCTCAAGTTTAAATGACCAGTCACTTGACCTCCTGTCCAATTCCTTCTCCAATGCTGACTGCATCTCATTCTTTTCTTTTTCCAATCTTCGAATCCGAAATTCCAGTTCTGTCTTTACTTGTCTCAGTTCTTCCTGGGCAGATCTTCTGTCAGCAATTTGAGACCTTAAATGGGTTGAAACTTCCAGAGCCAAGCTTATTCTCTCCTCTGCTAGGTTTCTGATTGTCTGAATGAGTGTTGACACATCACAACCACCATCTGGAAAAAAGTTTTCTTGCTCCAATATCTTTGAAAGAAGAATAACTCTTTCCTCAGCTTCCTTTGATCTTCTCATTAGTTCTGCATCAGCATCCTCTTCAGGTTCATCACAGCTTAAGCCTTCACCATTACTATCCATGCCATGAAAACCATTTGTCATTCCATATGGTTCATCTAATAAAGAACTTTTGGGCAGAGCATCATCCAAATCAGATTCATAGCGTCCATTTACAGATCTAGCATAGATATCTTCAATTGTGATTGGATTATCCACATCGAAATTCTTTGAACTTGTTTTAGAGAGATCACAAGACAGAGAAAGCTTCTGAATGACATTCTTTGCAAGAGTCCTTGGAGATTCATGTCCAAACCCATTTTCTGTCCAGTCTCGGGATGAAGAACGGAGACGGGTAACCTTAGCTTCTCTAAATGAATGAGCTCTTGGTTTGTCTTTGACTCCATTAGGTGGTGAATTAGGAGCTGTATGCTGAATTTTTGGAGGGAGCTTCATACCATGATTTCCATGTCTAGTGTTGTTTCTTTGAGAACTGTTCCCGGGTCTATTTTCCTCTGGCTGCTGCTCACCAACGATGTAACGGTCCACAATCATACTTGAAATGTTGCTAGAGCTAGTGGAAGAGTTGCCAGATGACTCATGATGAGATCTTGAAGAACTAGCAGACCCCGGTCTCTCATATCTGCGTGAATTCTGGATAGAAGAAGCAGCCAGTTGCGGTGGCTTCTCCTGCCTTTGCTTCTCAAAGTTAAAGGCCTGACAACTGATAATATAAAGTCAGAGACAATTCAACCAAAATAAATGTAAGAAAAATATGACTAATACATCGGGCAACAAACATCAGTTCAGCTAAGATTATGCTTTATAAGCTAGGATTATCAGGTCTCACCGAGATGAATGCTCGAATTGATGGTACGGATCATTAGCAATGCTGTTACTTGTAGGAGATCTAGTTGGATCCTGGAACTGGTAGGAAGATGACGAAAATGACCTGCTCCTCCTAAGGTGTGGACCCCCACAAGAACTCTGGCTATCAGAATCTTTCTTTCGGGATTTGGAGGACAAACCCTTAGGGCTCGGATTGTTCACCCCACTATCTGAAAAATTGTCCCAGGACTTCTGCTTTTCTGCTGATTTTGGCGGAGTACCATTGTTGTTTGCACTGCTAGATGCAGAAGATTTGAAAAAGAAAAACTTCTTCATGCGGTCAAACCTTTACAATTGCTACCACAAGTGTCACCAAGCGAACCTGTTACAGAAAAGCTAAACCATAAAACCCCAAAATTCAACACAAGACTACACAGAAAGTGATTGGAAGCAAAACAAATTACTAGCCCTAAGTTTCAAGAAGCAATGAAAACCCAGAAATCAGGGTATAGGTTTACGTTTTCTTGAGGAGCGAGTGAAAACCCAGAAACCAAAATTCTAACTTTTCCCCATTAGAATCATTCTCTATGCTCAATTTCTACTTTTTCAACATACAAATGAAACAAAAAAGTAAAACAGCCATGATAAGAGATAGAGAGAGAGAGTTGTGACTCACAAGCTTTCAAACAGTATGAAAAATAATCCAATTGCACCACTGCAAGAAGAACAAAATAATAAAAACCGAAACTTGAAACGAATCAAAATTTGAAATCCTAAGCAAGAGAAATTATTATCCTATTTCAAAAAAGAAAAACCCTTGACTAAGAATTGGGTAACTGAGATTGCTTTCAGTTACAGTACAGGTGAGTTAATTACATACCATAAAGAGAGGAAATAAATGGTGAAATCTGAGAAAGAAGAAGAAGAAGATGGTGATGGTGATTCAAAGCGGCAGAGTGTGGAGAGCGAAATCTCAACGTTCACGGTGCGGAATTAGAACAAAAAAGAAGGGGTAGTATGGTCAGTAGAAAAAGTTTAAAAAAGGTTTATATGCCGCGCGGATTATACGGTGCAAGAGGAGCGGGATATTGTTGGTGTTGGATTAGTTCGGGCGCACTACTATTTCAACAAAGTTGCCTTGGCCCAATGAGGACCCACAACTCCTATATGCAAATTGGAAAATATCAGTATCCCACTCCCACCGACCGCAGTAATTAATCCTATCATTGTGTTTAGTTGTATTAAACAGTAAATAACTGACCATGAAATACACATCATTCTTATGGTCGAGAATCGAATTTCGAGGGATGAGGTGAACTATAACATCAATTTTGAATATTATGTAGCTACAATATCAATTTTCTCATATAAAATTTCATATTAATTAAATAAAATTTAAATTAATGTTTATTGCTTTTTGAAATAGATATTTAATCAAAGCATATCCCTGAATATTTTATTTTTAATCAACATGTAAATTTATTCAATCAATCCAAATTATTTGTTCCTCATGTAATAAAAAAAATCCAAATTATTAGTATTATTTTATTTTAAATAATTGTTAAACTCAATACTTAAACTATTTACTGATTAATATTAAATAAACTAAAGTATTTATAATGGTCACGATCTTGATCCCATCTTGGCTTGGGATTTGTTAGTTTTGTATTTTTCTCTATGTTTATTAGTTTTTTGATGTACTAAAAAAAATTAGCCCGAGCACAGAAAAAATATTAAAATAATTATTTAAAAGTAATTTACATTATAAATTTTAAATGAACTGAAAAATTTAACATTTAAATGTTAAATAAATTTTTACTATTTTTAATTTAACTTTTGTTGATTTCGAAAAGAAACTTTTGTTTAAAATTTGCTAACCCGGCCGTCAAGAAAGTATCATATTTCACTAAATATTTAAAAAATCAAACCTTTTCCTCTTCAAATCTTAATCACATCTCATATAAATCTTTAAAAATTGCACGTGAAAAAAAAATTACTATCTCAAAAACGGTTCTAAATCTCTCAATTATCGGGTAGAAAATAAGTATTTATGGATTTCTTAGGTATGGAAAATGACCTAAAAAATCAATAAAATTAAGAATAAAGAATTAAAAGTACAATTGAATAAAAAAGAAAACACAAAATAAAAATATACATTAAATATTATATATTTTACGTTTATATAATTTTTATCGTTATAATATATATTTCAATCATCCCATTGCACGGTAGTGTCAAGCAATGTGATGTCATTATGAATAAGGCTGGTAACACTATTTCTAACCTATTTTCAACACTTTTTTATTGATTGGTCAATTTTTTTTTTGAGATACATTAAAATGTGGAGTGTGTTAAGAAGGTGTGTCGGATAAAACATTGTTAGCATTACTTTACATGTCACTGGTGTTGTGCACAGAAGATGTGACTCACATAATAGGATGAGCAGAAAAATTAGCCAAAATAATAAAAAGAAATTCTGCAGAAATAAAGGTGGCAGCAACATCTTTGTTAGTTTAGTCATGATTGTGGACATGATGCACCAGCTGCAAAACGAATGATTTTTCCTCCTAATTATTAGTACTAAAATGGAAAAGGTGATGCTATTGCTATGTGCATGATGATGTGTCATAAAAGAGGAGCACACGGGCGAAAAAGTACTGAATGGCATGGCCATGGCATCCTTAAATTTGTAAGTTCGCTGAAATTAAGATAAGGTCTTATAAAAAAAATTAAAGAAAATTAGATTAGTGTATATACTCACATTTTGATATGCACTGAGTTTATCCCCTAACCAGTATTCGGTAGATAAATATATAATTTTGTTTTACTTCATTTTGAAGGGAAGATAAATGAGAGAAATTTTACAATTTTTATTTAATTTAATAAATAATTTTATTGCTCTCCTCCTAGAATGAGATTAAAGTTTAAAATACTCTGAGTATAGTAGGAAATGGTTAATAGCTATCTTGGGTTAGTGCTCATAGAAATTTAAAAGTTTATTTCTTCTTTTGCGCCGGTTAAATTCGCTCTTTCTAATGACAATGAGTCTTGGTTTAGTACGGTTTCACCGTGTATTTCTTCTTGTATCTTTTCAAACATTCTGTCAAATATTTTTTAATGCAAGTTTCTACATTTCCATAAATAAAAAATTAAAATACTCTAAGTAAATTTATTTTTTAAGGTAAAATATTAAAGACATTAAGATGAAATTGGATCATTACAGAGGTTATAAGCGAGAAAAAGTTTAAGCTCAATTTATCATTCCTCTACCCAACATTACCCAAATAAGAGTATGTTATTTTAAACCTAAAATTAGTTGGTTTGTTACGCTCCCTCCTAACAAATGAAATAGAAAACTCATGAAAAGCATAAGAGCTAAGTGTTGAATCCCCTACAGTAATATGGAAGTGGGAAGGTGGGTTAATTCTAGATTTCCACGCATGAGCCAAAAGTTGACCATGCGTCTCTAGAAATCCCCTGAATTATAACAATTACTCATTGCCCAACGTCCAATTGTTGGCGCACCACTAGCCCAAAACCTGCACCAATATGAGTAAATTAAACAACCATTTTTATAAGAACAGATGAGTACGTATTCAAATTATAAAAAAACAAGTATCATATAATTTGACAATAGGAGGGATCAAGTTAATTTGACAATAGATAAAAGATATAGTATACTTTGTTTTTGGCGGATTATAGTATAAATTAACATGTAATTAATATATTATAATAAATTCATTAATTTAGAACAATGAGTATTTTTTACACAGGACGATTCTCAAGATAATTAAAACGCTTATGAGTGTGAAATCTTTCCTCTAAGTTTTTAACCTTATTTCAAACTTGAACTCTATGAATGATTATAATTGAAATATTAAAAATGCATTCTCATAAAATATATCTCATCCCGCAAACACACGTGATATATATATATATATATATATATATATATAACATAAAATATGCAAAATGAAAACATATTTCATAATTTTAGAGAGTGAAATAATCATAAATAAAAAATTAAACTAAAACAAGATGACATTAGATGTCAAATTAGAATCCAATTTAGCACAGTGCACAATAACTTCTAAATAATAATTTACAACTTCAACAAAAGAAGACAGCGGCACAAACGGAGAAGAGTTTTAGGCAATGGCTCAAGGTAGCTTAGATGAAGGCAACGCCATTGAAGAGGAGTTCAGGCGGCAGTCCAAGGGGGAGACGAAGGCGCCGCCATCAGAGAGGAGTTCAGGCGATAGCTCAAGGAGAGACGAAGGCGTCGCCACTATAGAGGAGTTCAAGCGAGACACAAGAGAGCAAGGACAGAGCAAGGTCATGCACTCACATTAGTCGCTAGAAACCAGGTCGCGAAACGAGCTTGGAATGAAAAACGGGTTGAAAGTGAGATTGAGGACTCACAATCTTACTGATTTTACGTACGTACCCAACGATCCCAAATGATCTCACCAAGTTGTGCGTAGCAGCAAACTCGAGCACGCCGTCGTGACTTTGATACCTTGCTTGCCCTTTTTTTCTCATCACTTGAACTATGTTTGGATTGATAGAACATAATGGAACGCAACATAATAAAAATATCACTCCATCTTTGAGTAACCGACGTAGCATGTTGAATTATGATTTTCATTTTCCTTTATTACTCTAACTTTTAAAACACTAATATTTAACATATAATATAAGGCGGGTAGAAAAATAATTTTATAGTTTTAGTAGTTACAAGCGTCTTTACTTCATCTAATTACATCCAAGTTGAGGGTTCAAAAGTTGATGGTATAAAAAGGAATGTAATATAATCCATTCTATCTAGGGGTGGAAATAGGTCAGGTCAGGCCAGACTTTGCGCGGCTTAAGTCTGACCGGCATTCCTATTTACCGCTCAAGTTTGACATGTGATCTATCATAGGTCAAATTATAGGGTTTGTTTTGGTCTTTTAGACGGTGTGTCATGACCTACTAGCCTTTCTACATGTCTATTTAACAAAAAATGTTATCTTAAAGAGACCAATGTGCCGGTGGACTAACATAGAAGCTAGCTAATATGTATTTTTACAAAGGAAAATCATGTATTTTTAAAAAAATTATATTAAAAAAAGTTATATTCTTAGTTATAAAAAATTATTTAAAATAGTGGTTGTCTAAATGAAGCTAGACAAAGTATGAGTTACGTGAATTAATAATATTTAAATAAATAAGTAAAATATAATATTTATAGTTCATTTATCTTAATCTTAAATATTACTGGTTTACTTAAAACTAGACTAATTTTACCAAAATTTTATAAAGCACGCGGCCAACCCCTTTAAAATAACACATATATACTTATTTATATTATTAATGAAAATAAATATTATGTGAACATACCAATCTATTAAGCCAAACAAACTTTTTTAATAACCTAGCCTAATCTTTTGGTTAATCAAACTTTTTAATACAGATGAAAAGTTTGACGAGGCAGGCATTTAACATCTAACATACCCACCTTCCAGATACATTTGGTTCGGAAGCAAAATAAAATTTCCCCATCTCGAATTCGCAAACCCTAACTATAGAAGTTTGATTTTGATTTGAAATACGACGAAAAGTAGAGCTGTCAAATAAGCCCTGAGCCCGAGGGCCAGCCCCAAACCCCACTATCTTGGCCCCAACCCACACAGCCCCATTTTTAATTGTGGGCCAAAAAGCCCCAGCCCATTCAGCCCTACCTGTAATGTGGGCTGGACAGGGTCAGCCCCAGGGCCACATTTCATTTTCTTTATTTTAAATGTTTTTTAAAATTTTAATTAAAAAAATTAATTCTGAAATTCTTAAAAAAAAACCCTAATTCCCAAATCAACTTTCATTTCAGCCCTTCCTCTCTCTAACCGCCGCTCACTGCCGCCCTTCTCTTCTTCTCCTTCGCACCGTCACCGCCGCTCTTCCTCTTCCTCTCACCGCCACTCCTATCACCGGCGCCCTTCCTCTTCTTCTCCTTCGACCTCTCGGCTCTCACCGCCGCCCTTCTTCTTCCTCGCGACCTAAACCGCTCACCGCCGCCCTTCTTCTTCCTCGCGACCTAAACCTCTCTTCATCGCTGCTGCCGCTACTCGAAACACAAGAGCCGCCGCTGAAACCGTGCCGCTGCCGCTGCTCGAAACACAAGAGCCGCCGCTGAAACCGTGCCGCCACCGCTGCTCGAAACACAAGCGCCGCCGCTGAAACCTGTCGCCGCCGCTGCTCGAATTGAAGTCCGAGGTAAATGTCCTCCTTTCCCTTGTCATTGTTCTGAGCTTCTTCTGATTTTTATTTGGAATAATTGCTTCTTCTGATTTGGTTTGGTTTCAATTGAAGTCCTTAACTTAATTGGGACACTTAATTGCATCTGATTTTTATTTGGCAAAACTATCTGGTTTTGGATTTTGTGTGGTTGCAGATTTAGCAGTGAGTCTCCATTACCATCTTCAAGCTTATTTAGTTTGGTTTCAATTGAAGTCCGAGGTAAATGTCCTCCTTTCCCTTGTCATTGTTCTGAGCTTCTTCTGATTTTTATTTGGAATAATTGCTTCTTCTGATTTGGTTTGGTTGAAAAATCATATTTTCTTATGTTGGCCAATTTAGGGTGCTTTTAGATGAGTTTATTTGAACTTAGTTTAGGGCATAAGCACTTGAGCAAAGTGGTTAGTTAAGCTTATGAAATAGCTTAGGGTCCTAACTATCATCAAGCTCGTTTGAGCTTATTTTCATAAGTTTCTATATTAGCTTATAAATGAACACTTATCTTTACCTATAAACTATTTTAGGTTTATTTTAATCAGTTTGTCAAATAAGCTTATGGAAGTGTTTTTATTGCTATTTGCTATAGCTTATAAGCACTTAATTAAACTGCTAAGTGCTAACTCAATCTCTCATTTTCTAGCAACTCTTAACTAGTGTTCTAGGTGTCTAGTAAGTAGTAGTCTAAAGCTTAGATCATCAAATATTGAAAATGTCTTGAGTAATTTATACTATATCCTCACCCTGTTTTGGACTTGTGCTTCTGCCCGTCAAAAGAAATATGCTTTCCAATTATGACTCTCCCCTGTTGTCTCAAAATGCTTGAGAATTCCATTTTCATCAAGTTGGGAACTTAAATTGGGAACTTGAATTGATGTGTCTTTTGATAAGTTTTTTGTTCCTCCGAATTGCAATTGGGAGAAAGCAATGGAAAGTGTTATTCAGTATCCTAGGCTAGCATCTGGGTGTGTACCGTGCTTTCAATCAACAAATGGGAAATTATCATTTTCCTTCCTATAACTAAAAAGAACTTACACTATTTTCTTTTGAAGGAAGCCTTCTGAATTGTTTTCCATAGTTACTTCGTTTACTCTTTTAGTCTTCTTTATACATTTGATTTTTTTGAAATGAAGGACTGAACCACACATAAGTTTTAGTTCCATTTTGATTTATACATTTGATTTGGTTTCTATTTGAATTGTTTAATCATGAATCAAAGTCTTAGTGAGTATCTTGTTTTTGATCTTCTTTTGTTGTGTTTTATGTTTTAATTCATAGGAGCCATTAATTGAATTATGGAGTCTGCAAGTAATAATGTGATTATGGATGATGACAATGTTTCTGAAACTCCTCCAATGGGATGTGAAACTATTGAGACGACTAAGAAAGAAATGTCCGGTGTGTGGAAATCTTTTACGAAAATTGGTCTAGACAAAAATGGCATTGAAAGGGCTGCTTGTAATAATTGTGGTCGTGATTATGCAGTTGGTAGAAATCCCAAGACCAAAAATAACTATGGGACCTCACACTTAACTAGGCATGTGCTTGTTTGTAAAAAAATTGAAAGTTCAAGTGTAGATGTGGGTCTTAAGCAAGATGGGAAGCCGGTAAAGATTAATCAGAAAACCCATCGGGATATGCTAGCTCAAGCCATAGCTATGCATGATCTTCCTTTCAATTTTGTTGAGTATGAGAAAATTAGACATTGGGTGAATTATTTGAATCCCAGTGCTATAATGCCCTCTAGGAACACTCTTGTGTCAGATGTTCATAAAGTATATACCAAAGAGAAGAACAAACTTAAGGAATTAATGTGTAGGATTCCAAATAGAGTGTGTCTAACTTCTGATTGTTGGGCAGCAGCTACTACAGAGGGTTATCTTTGTCTCACTGCCCACTTTGTTGATGAAAACTGGAAATTAGTTAGTAAGATTCTTAACTTCTCTCGACTGATACCTCCTCATACGGGTGATGATATGGAAGCGCTTATTCTTGATTGTTTGAAGCAGTGGGGAATTGATAAGAAAGTGTTCTCTATCACTTTGGACAATGCTTATTCTAATGATAGCATGCAAAAAACTTTGAAAAAACACCTTCTTTTGCAGAGTGACTTATTTTGTGATGGTGAGTTTTTTCATATTCGATGCTCTGCTCATATACTTAATTTAATTGTTAAAGATGGCTTGGCGGTTGCTAGTGAAGCACTCCATAAAATAAGAGATAGTGTTAAGTATGTTCGAGGATCAGATGGGAGAATGACAAAATTCAAAGGCTGTGTTAAGAGTGCAGGCATAGACATGAGCACTAGTTTAAAACTAGATGTGCCTACTAGGTGGAACTCTACATATTTAATGCTTGAAAGTTCCCTCAAATATGAACAAGCTTTTGGATTTTTTCGAAGGGCAGATAAAAGTTATACATATTTTCCAACTTATGAGGAATGGAGGAGAGCAGAAAAATTTGTGAGTTCTTAGAACCATTTCATGAGATTACTAATATGATCTCTGGTTCCTCTTATCCGACTTCCAACTTGTATTTCAATCAAGTTTGGAGAATTCAATGCTACTTGGAAAAAGAAACTGTGATTGATGTTTAGTTGTATAAGTAATAACTATATGCATTTTTTTATGGGAATAACTAAATGCACTTTTTAATATTTTATAGTATCTGAAATAATTTGTTAACATACAATATGAATAAATAAGTCAAATTAAATTTTAAATTCACACAAATAATTTTATTGTATAATTTATAAGAAAAATTAGTAAAAAAATTACATAGATGAATTTTTTTGTATTTTTAAATTATATGGGGCCATGGGCTGGCCCTAGCCCACATGGTCTTTTGGGGGCTTTTGGCCCTGTGGGCTTTTTTTGTGTGGGGCTTTTTGGCCTTAGCCCATGTGGGCTAGGGCTGGCCCTGGGGCTTGGGGCCAAATTGACAGCTCTAACGAAAAGTGATTTTCAGGGGGGGAAATGGCGTATGGTGGTGCAGGTGCAGGTTCAGGTGCAGGTGCAGGTGGTTCGAGTACAATTAAGCAAGTGAAATTGGAAAGAGAGTGCGAGCTGAGGATAGAAGTCGGTAACGACGCACCTCTTCGCCTTCGACTCCTTAACGGCACTGCTGAGATTTTCGGCACCGAGCTCCCCCCTGAAATTTGGCTCAATTTCCCTCCCAGACTCAAGTTTGCTGTAACTTCTCTTATTCTAATTGCTTCAAAGTTCAAACCTTGCCTTGTCCTAAACTTCTATTAAGGTGTTAATATTGCTTTTGCTTTTGCTTGTCTCAGGTGTTTACTTGGTATGGTGCAACCATTGAAATGGATGGTAATACTGAAACTGACTATACTGCGGATGAGGTAACTTCTGTTCGCCTCTTACATGTAATTCTTTCTGTGAGAAAATCATTGCTACTCTTTTATTGCAGACACCAATGGTTACCTATGTAAATGTGCATGCTGTGTTAGAAGGAAGAAGAAGTCGCGCTAAGGCTTCGTCTTCAGATGATCCTGACTCTTCTCAGGTAATTTTTGTGTGTGTCTCATTATTAGCAGATTGGATGGTTGACATGTAATGTAAATTGGCACATTTTATCGTAGATTGTGATATTATAGACCAATATTTGTTATTTCTTTCATGTGGAAACTATTTGGCTTGTAGCTTGTGAATTGACAGATTTGGTTGGTCAGGGCCCTAGGGTGATTGTCGTAGGACCTTCAGACTCTGGAAAGAGTACCTTGTCAAGGATGCTTCTTAGTTGGGCAGCTAAACAAGGCTGGAAGCCTACCTTTATTGACCTAGATATTGGCCAAGGATCTATAACAATTCCTGGATGCATTGCTGCTACTCCAATTGAAATGCCCATTGATCCTGTGGAGGGAATCCCTCTTGAAATTCCTCTTGTTTACTTTCATGGGCACACAGCTCCAAGGTATTTAGTGATGTGATTTATACTATATTTCCAATCATAAATGGGCAAAAACATATAAACATTCATTAAGTTGAAGTTTAAAAAATCAGTGATAGAACATTAGCACATGAAAGAAATGATCCAATAACCAAAGTTTCTTTTTACAGTAATAGTAATGCAGAGTTATATAGAGTTCTTGTCAATGAGCTTGCGGGGATACTGGAGAGACAATTTTCTGGAAATGCTGAATCCCGAGCTGCAGGAATGGTGATAAATACTATGGGATGGATAGAGGGACTAGGCTATGAAGTAATTGATCTTTGAACTTTACCTTATTGTTAAATTGAACACTACTCAAATATGGAACCGTTGCTGATTCTGATAAATAAACTCTTAATTATAGTGGTCTCTCTCACTCTTAAATCTTAATTTTCTTTGGGGGTATTTTATTGCAGTTGCTATTGCATTCAATTCGTACATTCAAGGCCAATGTGGTCTTGGTTTTGGGTCAGGTAGATTCCTTATCTAAATTCAATATACAAAATTTCATTTTCCATATTATAGTTGTGTATAGTTGTTGATTGATTCATGCCTTCAATTCTTGCACTTCTTGAAATAAATTATTTATCATTTTAGGGTTGGGTTTGTGAATTTGGGGAAGGGGCTACCGAGCTGGATGCTAAAACTTTTGTGAAAGCTCAGTGTCTCAGGCTTTTCCTTTGAACTCCTTATAGGAAAAACTGTGCAGCAGGCTCAAAGAAGTGCTCAAGGGGGAGCCTAAAGTAGATGTTGTGAAACTTCAGAGGTCAGGTGGCGTTGTATCTAGGAACTCAAAAGTCCGTCAAAATGCCAGAAATTGTAGGATAAGGGTAAACCTGCTTGTCCACTCTGGAATATTTTCTACATTATTAAACATTTTTTAAACAGTTCCCCTATATTTTTTAATTTTAGAGGATTTTGATTTAAACTATGAGAATCTGTTATGTGTAAGCATGTTGAGGATTTTATTTTTTCTCCCCCTCCCTCTTTCAATTGAAATTGCTGCCATCTCATTTTGATGCAGGAATACTTCTATGGACTTGGAAATGACCTTTCTCCACATTCTAATATTGCAAACTTCAGTGACTTGTTTGTTTATCGAGTTGGTGGTGGGCCACAGGCCCCTCGCTCAGCCTTGCCAATTGGAGCAGAACCTGCTGCAGATCCAACAAGACTCGTTCCAGTGAATATAAATCGTGATTTGCTTCACGTAGTCCTTGCTGTCTCATTTGCCAAGGAACCCGATGAGATCATTTCAAGGTAACTGTAATCTTCTGGATGTTTAATTTTTATAAGCCAAATGTCGGTAATCCATTTAGTTTTAATTATGGATAGAGGCCTGTGATGGTGTTCGATCTATATGTTATTGGTTGCTATTGTTGCATATGTTTGTACGGTTATACCTAAAGATTCAAATTTCATAATGACTAAAGTCAAATGTGTAGGCCAAAAGAGGAAAAGAAAAGCATGTGATCTCAGCTGATTATGGATCAAGATCCTCTATTCCCATTTCCTGTCCCACTAATAAGATTTTGCCATTTCAATTAAAAAGTACCGTTGTAAGTTTGTAATCAACCCACCCGTGTTTTTTTAAGTGACATGTCAAAGTTGCACGGGTAGGATAGGAAAATGAAACAGGAAATGAGACTGAAGATTTTCATCAGCTGATTATTTAGTTAGTTTGAATCAGTGGAGTGGGGTACCTAACAATGTGCACAGTGGTGTTTGTGTTTGTGACAGTAAGAGGGAAATGTGCCTTATACAACTATGCTGATACACAAACGTAGATTTGTGTACTAATTTGTAGCAGTATATAGCACAATCAAATGGAGAATGGTCAATTCATCTGCTATGAGTTTGTGATCTACCCGGAGTTTTCAATTTGATTTGTCTTTATTTTTTTAAACATTTCTTCCGTACCTTTGAAAAATTTCTCTGTGCATACAACTGGGGGCACTTGTGAGATATTATGCTATATTAAGGATAAAAGTTTGATTGGTAATGGATAATAACCCTGAATATACCCTTAACATATATTGAGAGAGAGAGAGAGAGGAATATGATGAGAATATTTTCTACTGATAAAACAAACTTCAAAGTCATCAGATGTATCCGGTTTTCCAGCGCTTATCATAACTTAATATGAGCAAACTTATTGAAATAAGTTTAAAATAGCCTGTAGGTAATTAGGTGTAAATGCTTATTCATAAGCTGATATGAGAAGCTTATGAAAAGAAGATCAAAACAATTTATAGATTAGTCATAAACTATTTTTATAAGCTTACCCAAACACTTGCATTATCGCACTTTTGAAAATAGGAAAATACTTTAAGACAGAACATTATGCTCCCCTTTTCCATTCCTAGATTGCTACGAGCTACCTCTTATACTGAGTTACCTCTTTTCTGGTGCAGCAATGTCGCTGGCTTTATCTTGGTAACAGACATTGACATTCAGAGGTTTGTATCGATAAATTTCATTATTCATTTAATTATGCTCTTTATGAAGAATGTTCGCATGATGGTTTGCATTTCTTTCTTGATTCGTACAATGCAGAAAGAAGATAACATACCTTGCACCATCTGCCGGAGAACTTCCAAGCAAGTATTTGATTATGGGAGCCTTACATTGGCTTGAAACATGAACTAGTTAACAGTTTTGTAATAGGAAATCTCGGTAATTTACATTTTCTCCAATCTCATGTCATGATCAATGTAAATTTTAAATTAATTGAAGACCCTGTTTTAACCTTGTATTTTGTCATGGAATATCCAATTGTTAGTGTATGAGGGAGTTTGTTAGTATTGTTAGAAAGTTGTTGGTAAGCAGTTATGAGAAATTCAGAGTATATATACTCTCTGTACTGATTATCTCAGTAATGTGAATTCATTGTTTGCATTCAATTTATTTGCCTTGTACTACTTCCTCTCTCTTATTCTCTTTTCTATCACCAATTTATAATCTTTTTTGTCTGTTGATTCGCAAGATCTTTATTACTTACGAAGTGCATGTTTGAAAATCCTTCTACAATTGATTTTAAAGTAAAAATCAACTCTTGGGAGCTTCAACAGAATTGATTATGAGGAAACAGAAGTTGATCCAGTGCTAGAAGTTGATTTGCAATTGCATGTTTATCTCCGCCATGACATTGTTAATCAAATTTTAATAGCAGAATTTGGCCTATACAACACAAAGCAGATACTTGGGTTGATTTACTGTTGAGATGTGATTGAGTTATTCAGTGGTGCAATTAAGTGAGTGGTAATCACATCTTTAGCTGCTTAACTGCCTTTGTGGGTGCTTAATTCACTTTGAGAGAACAATTTTGGTGGAAGGAAAGAAATTATTCCTTTCACATAAAGTAGTTAAGTAAGTTCAAGGGCTAAATACTGTAAAGTACGTTGTTTTTGTTTTTCATCAATGATTTTTTTCTTTTTATTTTTAGTCCTTCAAAAATTACATGTGTTGTTTTTAGTCCATGCTAGTTATTTTCTCATTCAATCTAGATTTAAAATACTTTCACACGTGGTTAGATCTGCTCTACAAGCGGTGAAATCGAGTTCAACCATCTCAGATTTTCTTCAAATTGTAAAAATCCAGATTTAAATGAATGGAAAAACAATTGGCAGGAACTAAAAATAACACATGTAATTTTCGAAATACTAAAAACAAGACATTTTTTTCCTAGAGACGAAAAATAAAAAAACAACCAATTTTGCATAGACTAAAAATGTATTTAGCCCTAGCAAATGAATTAACTGATACATGTAAAATGCCATGAAATGATATATATATATATATATATATATATATATATATATATGATGTATGATATGAGAAAGATGTTTTTATATGAGAAAATTAGAATAAATCTCGATCATTAGATCTAACATGAATGGTTAAGATTAAAAAGTCACATGACATTTTAAAGTAGTCATGTGACTATTAAGTTGTTTTAATCTTGACCATTCATGATTAGATCTAACGGTCATGATTTATTCTTACTTTCTCATATGAAAACATTTTCTGATAGGATATATATGGTACATAAGGGCTTAAAAGAAGAAGAAAAAACCCCAAGCTAGTGTTTTATAAACAAGGTACCACGGTAATTCTTCATCAAAGATAACACAACGCGTGCAGGAAGGTGATCATAAATCACCAACGTCAAAGTATTCCAAGCACCTTCCACAGCTAGAACGTTCCCCTTACGAAGGGCATGCTTCAACACCACCTGCTAATCCCGATCAAGAAGCTTGCAAATCAAATAGAAGCATACCAGTAAGACGTAAACTCCCTCTTCTTCAAAAGAGAAATGACTATAGCCGAATCCGTATCAACAACATATTTTATTTTGGATTATTTATTATCATTTTAGATATATTTTATTTTGAATTATTTATTATAGTAAAAAATTTTATATTAGTTTTTTGAATTCATTTCTTTAATATTTTATAAATAAAATTAGATAATATAAATGATTTTAAATTTTAACTAAATAAAAGTAGTTTTGTTTCTTTAAAATTAATAAAAAATATAATAATTTGAATTATTTTAAATCAAAATATTTCAAACATAAAGAGACAATGGCTGATTTTTTTTGGTTACAATAGTGGATGAATTTAATTAAAAGTATGAGTAAACATGTGATCAAACATGGCTTAGAGAGTAATTTCAGTTTAAAATAAGACTTAAATACATTTTTAGTCCCTATTAAATACATTATTTTATTTTTCGTCCTTGCCTGAATTTTTGTTTTATGTTTTTAGTTATTTGAAAATTACATTTTTTATTTTTAGTCATTACTAGTTAATTTTTCACTCAATTTAGATCTAAAAGCATTCTCTTCTCACACACACTTAAAAACATGTAATTTTCGGAGTAAAACATGAAAAACAGCTTATTTAAAAATAGATTTTATTTTGTAGGAGCATATATTCATACAATTGCAATCTGAGATTCCATTTTCCGCTTTCTTCCCGATGGAAATGGATTCCCTTCCGAATGGCAACAACACCACCGGAACCCCGATCGCCGCCACCGACGGCGTCAACCCTACGGCCCCTCCGTCGTCAAACCTCGCCCGACTGACAGAGTCTCTGAAGCTGGAGCACCAGTTCTTGAGGGTCCCTTTTGAGCACTACAAGAAGACCATCCGAGCCAACCACCGCGCTGTAGAGAAAGAAATGTCCGCCGTTATCTCCGGTGTCACCGATGCCGCCGCCGACTTGTCCCCCGATGACGCCGTCAACCACCTTAACTCCCTTGTCTCCCGCCTGCAAGGGCTCAAGAGGAAGGTAACCAACTGCTGACCTAAATTTGTCATTGGAATTTCGATGCCTAAAATTTTGAATTGTTCTCGAACCGCACACGGTTACGGTCTTGGAAATTCTTTGAATTTCAGGTTTCAATTTCTTTGTTCAATTTGATTAGTTTAAGCCCAATTTTCTTGGTTTCAAATTCAGTGGATAATTTGATGCTTCACTAAATATACTGACTTTGTTTTAGTTTTAATATATAGTTATTACTGTGAGGACTTATAATTTTTAGCATGCTTGATGGTCACTGGTCAATTTTGTTGCGCATTTCCTTTCAAATTATTTTGGTTAACATTCATCATTAACTGTTGTGCTATTAATGACCATCGTTGTAATTATTGTGAAAATGTTAAGTTGGAGGAAGGAAGTCGGGCAGAGCATTTGCAAGCTCAGAAGTGTCGAGCCCGTATCGATCATTTAGAGTCTGCTGATGCAGAAAATCTGTCAGAATGGAATAACACTCGCTTGAAGCGGATTCTTGTTGATTACATGTTGAGGATGTCATATTATGACACTGCACAGAAACTTGCCGAATGCAACAACTTGCAGGTAATGAATATGGTGGTCTTCTGTGGATGCTGGCAATGTGCTGCTCCTTCTGATTCTTCTCCATGTAATATGTTGCAATCTGCTTTTTGTGTCACTTTGGTTTTGACAGTAGTATTATTCATCTTTTTGCATCAGGATCTTGTTGATATTGATGTGTTCCAAGAAGCAAAAAAGGTTATTGATGCTTTGCAGAATAAGGATGTTGCACCTGCCCTAGCATGGTGTGCTGATAACAAACCAAGGCTTAAGAAATCTAAGGTTCATAATGTCATTAGAACTTATTAATAATTGCTGCACCGTACTTGCAACTTTGGATTTTTGGATTTATTTGGCTCTAGAGTTTGGGTAAAATGAATTTCTTTGAGAAATTGAGAATAGGGAATTATCTAAGATGAACTGAAACTGTAGAATATATTCCTATAAAAGAGGACGTATCCACTGTATGAGGTTGTTGGAAAAAATATTAAAAGGTGGTCTAAGTCTGGTTCAAAATTGAAAAGAAAAAAACTAATGCTAATATCCTCTGGTACTGTTAGGTTTTCTCAGGTGATGTTATTATTAGTAACAAATTCATCATTAGGAATCAAACCATATTTACTGTTGCTAATTTAGAGTTGGTTCATGTTAACAGAGCAAATTGGAGTTCCAGTTGAGACTTCAAGAGTTCATAGAATTGGTAAGAGCCGAGAACAATTTGAGAGCCATCACATATGCTCGGAAATATCTTGCGCCATGGGGAGCCACCCACATGAAAGAATTGCAGCGAGTTCTCGCAACACTAGCTTTTAGAAGAGATACTGAATGTGCCACATATAAGGTGAGCACGTGCAGTGTTTTTGTGCATTAGTGATACTGTTGAGTCTTTAATTTTGTTATTTATTTTAATGCATTAAGTTAGAATGTGTGTATACCCATAGTTGTTAGAATTCTGCAATTAAAGATTTGATTCATGATTTATGCCCGCATTCATATCATCTAGTGAATAACAGTTGGCTTTGAATTTTGCCTGTATTGCACAAATTAGTGCAACTTTATGTCATCAATGCGTATGATCCTGCCATCGGGTGTCTTCCCAAAATTTTGGTTTTTTGCTTTTTTCCTCCCACCACTCCTCAGCTGAGAATTGGAAGGGGCAGAGTGACATACAGTGTTAACTAAAAGGAATTGAAGGGGCATCACATTTTGTACAATGTTCCTTGCTCTGTTTTCATTCGAAAAGGGAGATTCCTACTTGTTCACATTTGCAGTCCTGTCACTAAACTCACTCTGTATGCATTTTCTTGGACTGGATGCACGCTTTATTCTTCTGGTTTTGGGAGTTCACATTCACTCTCAAATGGTTTGAAGTTCTGATCTATAAACATAATTGTGACATGATTTATGATGATTTTAGAAATATTATATAAAACCCATTCATGTGTCTTCAACCAAAAGCCAACTATTCCAAAAGCTTAAGCCGTTGGGTGAAGAAACATGAATAATTTTATATAATATTGATTAAAGGATGGTATTATGGTACTATTGGAGTTTATTATTTCCTTAGTGGCATCTAATATTTAAATGTTAATTTGAGATTTTTTTAGCATGGTATTCAGTTTTGGCTTCACTAAAGTGAGAGAGGGCTGACGTTAAGGATAAAGTGCAAAATTATAATTGTTGATCGGAAAATCAATGGTTGAAATTTTAAAATTTTCACAATTAACATATATGTATTTGGTTGCAATCTCTAAAGTGTATACTATTCTCTAAAGAGCACCTATTTCTTTAGAGGAGTCCAATCCATTTTGTTCATGTTTTTGGTGTGGAGTTATGTATATTTGAGTTTTTTTTATTGATGCTTTTTTAAATAGTACAGTACATTACTATTCACAATTCATGATTCAAAAATTGGACAAATCATGTTTTTTTAACGTAGAGACATGATTCTTGATATGATTTGCTACAGAAAAATTTGGAGGTGGAACATTCTGTGGTTTTATTTTGAAATTTTGTAGAACTATGAACTTCATTTTAGAAGAGCGCGTAGTTCTTAAAGTACCTGTAATTTTCTTTTAGAAAAAAAAGAGAGAGGAGTAAAAAGCAATATGCTAATGGCTCTATCTAATTGATATGAATTGTGACTGTTTCATGATTTTTTGTAGTTGTTAATACTTGTAATTGACAAACCTAGGGCTGAGACTTTAGCTGTAAATTGTAATATATCCTACCTGTTTAAATAATCAATGTGGCTTCTATCATGCATTGTGCATCTCTTACCCATTTATCAAGGTCAAGCAAAATTCTTCATTTGTTGATTAAAAAGAAACAAGAACAATTATCCACATGAATTTTTATTTTTTTCCTATCACTTATTGAAGAAAATCTTCATGCCTATTGTATTTCCATTGAAGTCTATATCAACATGATAATGGGCGAACAGGGCATCTTCATACTTTTCTTCTGTCCTGGATTTTTTGCTGGATATTGAACTTTCTATTATTAGGGAGCTGCCATTTCAGCAGAGAAATATTTGCAATTTCTTTTGCATAACATTTTACAGGTCTTATTTGAAGCTAAGCAATGGGATTATCTAGTTGACCAGTTCAAACAGGAGTTCTGCAAGTTATATGGCATGACTTTAGAGCCCTTGCTCAATATCTATCTGCAAGCTGGCCTGTCTGCTCTCAAGACTCCGTATCCGTTAACAACTTGAACTATAGATTATCTTCTGCAAGTACAGTTTTTTAAGCTAAATACTCTTATGCTTTGTGGATAGCCATGCTTCATCGCGCTTGCATGCATATGACTGACCCCCCCCCCCCCCCCATACACACACAAATCTTAAAACCACTTGTAGATTGTCCTCAATGGGTTATCTTGGTTCACTATTAAATATTTATTCAGGTATCTTAAAATTCTCCATATTGAACAGTTCCAAGACATTCTTCGTATGAGATTTCATTCTACATTTGTCATTGATAATCTGGTGAAATGGCCCTTTATGTAGCGATTCATGATATTCTTAGTTTATTTTGTGGTACAGTTTCTACAGTGTACAAATCATTTTTATCTGGTGACTATGGTATACTTGAGTTTTTATATGCTTAGTTCCCAAAATCTTACAGATTTGTTATTAGCATTCCTACAATTTATCCGAGGTATGGCTCCTGCCACCTCCGTGCTTCTCATTTTGAACGTGTTAGGAAAATTATGAGGAATCATACTGAGAACAGACGCCTCTTTTCTCATCACTTTATTTGGTTCTAATTTCAACTTTATGCTAATGCGTATACATTAATGTCCCTTGACTTGATAAAGATATTGTTACGAGGATGATTGCACAAAAGAGGACCCTCTATCACAGGAGGCTTTCCGCACACTAGCCTTGCCATTACCATATTCAAAGCAGCATCACTCAAAGCTTGTCTGCTACATAACAAAGGAGCTAATGGACACAGAGAACCCACCACAAGTCTTGCCCAATGGATATGTTTACAGCACTAAGGTCCCTGTTATTCTAAATGTTCTACTATATATAAGCATAAAGTATGAGGCTAATTTCATACTTTATTGATTTTTTGCAGGCTCTTGAAGAGATGGCTAAGAAGAATAATGGTAGAATCACCTGCCCTAGGTCAGGTGAAGTTTGCAACTACGGAGATCTGATCAAGGCATATATTTCATAAATCTGCCTACTTGGGCTTGATTACTGATTGAAAATGTCCCCCCATACATTTACTTGAGTTCCATGTTGACTTGTACATATGTAAGATGTTTAAAGTGTCACTGGGATATGACTTAAATGTGTGCATACATTGATTTTTTTCCCCACTGTCATGCGACTTAGTTTGAACTATCTACGTGGAGGGGATTTTAGAATTCAGATAAATCTGGAATTTAAGGCAAAGTAGTAATGAACTGGCTGGTTATATACTACACGTGAATCAGGATTTCAGAAGAATTTTACTTGTAATTTTATAAGAGTTCAAATTCTGAAAACTTTAATAAGGATTTTACTTTTTTGGTGGGTCAACAATTAGGATTTTACTTAACATTACTTCTTGCGGTAATTTTTATTGTTATATCTATAGGAGATGAAAAAACTACAAAAATCGATACGTGCACAAATTAGAAGTATGGTTCCTTTCCGATTAAAATAAAGGTAATGGCTTTAAATCAATTAGCATATATTAATTAATTTAATAATTATGTTTACTAATATTGCGTATTATTAAATAAGTGTTTACAAAATACTTAGATTAAGATAAATTGGGGAGGAAATAATAATCAAAATATGCATTTTAGAGAAGTCAAAATGTTAGTTGTAATACCAGATAAACTTAACCAAAAAGATAATTATTAAGGATTAATATATTTATATACTTTAAAAATACATGAACAATAAATTTATAATATAATTGAATCCTTAATAATAATAAGGATTAATATATTTATTTAAAATATAAGAATATATTAATGTGAATACTTATACATTATATATTTATAATATATTATTTACGTTAATACTTATAGTTATGTTTATATATTATATATATTAATCCTTCCCCTAATACTTATGTTGATATATTTATTTATAATACATATGTAAAAGTATTACTAAAAATATTAAAATATTTCTCTATCCCATTATCTTTATTCGTCCAATAATATACTCATTTTTTTATACATTCTACAAAAGTTTTCATTCTTGCATCAAAACATTATCATTATCATTATTAACTCTACAGCCCACAATGCATTTCAGTTAGATTGTTGTTTTAAAGTGTTGGTGGGAATTGTTTTTTATGGGTTCATATATATATATATATTTTTGTATGAAAAATGATCACAGTAGACAGACCCTAAATATATACCAACAAACAAAGAAATTGAAAATTACTAATATTATTCAATGAAGTTGTATAAGTGAAACATTTATTTACAGGGATATTGCCAAAGTTTCATTTTATCCCAGCTCTTCCCTTCATTAAAGCTGTGATACAAACCATCCTCTCTGGCACTCCAATAAATCTTTTGATTTGTTTTCTCAAACTGAGGATCATAGACCATGAAATCGATGCAATGTTCTGCGCAAATCATTTGACCTTTTTTAGGCTCAAAATTGGCTAATCTTGTGAAACCTGTTCCGCAATCAATATTAGTCCAACCTTCGCCATTGTAATTGAATTCCACTGTAGCTGAACCAAGTGGCTGATCGTTCGAAACGGAAATGTAGAGTAAGTTGATTTTTGACTCATTTGATGCTACACTTGCTGATGCTGGAGTTGGAGTTGGAGTTGGAGTTTCATAACCATTCACAGAATCATTCAACAAACACGCAATAAAAAGAAACAATACAATAGTATGACTTACAGAAGACATCATGTTTGATATTGATTTTTCTATTTTCTCTCTTACCACTCACATCACATATATATATACACTAGGTTTCGTATGGTTTTGCTGTAATATATGTTAGGTGCTCATTGGTCAAAAATTATTTATTATTTATCTATAAATATCTTACTAGTCAATTAAAAAATACCAATTTCAACAATATTTTATATTATATATATATATATTAAAACTTTTGATAACAATATTTTATATTATATAAAGGAGTAATGTATGATTAATTCAAAAAGCTCATTTATAAGCTCATTTATATGTTTTAAAGCTTGTCTGACCAAAGTACATGTATTTAACAAATCATTTAAATGTTCTCATTGCAATACTAAATGCGGCAACATTACAAGTCAAACGTAACAGTAAGAGTGTGAAGGACAACTTTTGACCATCAAATTAAAGGATTGAATTTATTTATCTCATTCTCTGTCTCAACTTTTTCATCCATATATATAAAGTTTTTCCTAAGATTAATTATTTAGACAACTCCATTAATACTGCATTTGAAATGTAGTAATTTAGCACTAATTTAATCACCTTACAAGTCAAATGTATTACTCTCTCTGTTTCTTATTATTAACTGTCCAATTAAAAGAAAAAAAAAGTTTGTTTTTATACATGTGTTTACTTAGAATTTCAAAAGGGTATTAATTGATTTTTATGTAAATAATACTCTTCTAAGAATAATAAATGGTAAGAGATAAAATATATATTAAAAGGTAAAGTATATAACAAACAAAACTTTTTTCAAAATTATTGGTCAGACTAGCTTTAAAACATATAAATGAGTTTTTTTAATGAATCATACATATGTTTCTTTATATAATATAAAATAATATATAAATTTTGACCAGCAAAACCATACCAACCCTGCTATCATAAACGAAAAGGGTAGGGGTGACAATATGGGCTAGGCTCGTTGGGCCAGCCCGTTTGACCCGCTATTTTTTGCGGGTTGGGTTGGAAAATTCAGCCCATTAACCCACTTCTGACCCACTTTGTTAACCCATTTTTTAGCGGGTTTTGACGGGTTGGGTCGGGCCAGCCCGCGCGGGTCTGCATTTTTGTGTGTGTGTGGATCTACAGCAGTACTAAGGAAAACTGGAAAATGAAGTAAGGATTCATTAGGAAATACTATTCTTCAGACTTCAGTGTGTGTGTGAGCCTCTATGACTGTGAGGGTTTCTAACTTTCTGTTTCATCCGCGCCGTCGCGCTCTCCTCTCTGACTCCCTCCTCCACCACCTCTCCTCCAGTCCTCCGCGCTCTCCTCTCTGACTCTCTTCTCCACCGCGCTCTCCTTCAGTCCGCCGCGATCTCCTCTCTAACTCTCTCCTCCACTACGCTCTCCTCCAGTCGCCGCGACCTCCTCTCTGACTCTTTCCTCCACCGCGCTCTCCTCCAGTCCGCCGCGATCTCCTCTCTGACTCTCTCCTCCAGTCCACCGCGCTCTCCTCCAGTCCACCGCACTTGAATTTATATATTCTTGGATGGCTAACCCAGCTTCATAAGGAATTATGGATCATGGCTGCACCACCAGCATCTTTAATTGTTTTTCTTTGAATATTCCTTTGAATGTTAGAACTTAGAAAGTTAGAATTTTAAACTAAGACTATTTTTTTTCCACTACATTACAATTTGGCGGGCTAGCCCGCTAAAATGTGGGTTGGGTTGAGACTTTCAACCCATATACCAAAAGTGGGCCAACCCAACCCAACCCGCATTTTAGCGGGTTGGGTCCGGCCCGGCCTACGAGCCCATATTGCCACCCCTACGAAAGGGGACCAAAACTTAGACGAAATCTGCTTAATTATTATTGTAGGAGGATCAAAATTGCCAAAAAATAAATATGGGAATCACACAATCATGAAGCTTAAGGGATCAAAACTGCAATTAAATGACTCAAATAATAATTAATTAAGATTATCACCAATTATATTTATGATTTTTGAAATCAAATAATAAATAAATATTACTATTATGATTAAGTACATTGAATGTTTTTTAACACAAATTGATTATTAATTAATATTATCATTAGTACTCTCGATGACCTGAATTTTTTGAATAAATGAGATCGAAAAGTTGTGCATGGTGAAAAGTTTTCAAATCAAACAAAGAAAATGCCATCCTCAATTCATGTATCATTGTCGTCCCTCTTCATTATCCTTGTTCATTATAGTTTCATTGGAATTTAAACTGACAAAGAAACAAGAACTACAATATATTTTTCATAATGATAATCATAGGGGACCTAATTTGTTAACAAGATTCCCAACCTGTCCTTTTATCCCAATTCACCTGATCCCAACTATGATACACACCATCTTTTCTAATTGACCAATAGATTTTTTGATGGTCTCCTTCGGGTTTAGGACCATACAGATGGAATTTGGCACAAATTGGGACAGGGTCCCTCCCATATGACTATGCAATCTTTTAGTTCGAAATCGGTTATTTTAACAAAAGGTTTCCCTGGTTCCAAAAGGTACTGGGCTTGGAAGTTGCTAATGAAGTAAACTCTGTCTGAGTCAGGGGGCAAATCATTCACAAGGGAAAGGAAGAGATTGTTAATCTTGCTGTTGTTATAAAGCCTTTCTTCAAAATGAGTAGTAGTAGTAGTGATGATGGGTGGTGAACCAGAACTATCATCACCATAACTTGACCTATAATTCAAACACACTACAAGGAGAAGAAGCAAGAGGGGTACTAATCTCAAAGACAAGAGTGGGTTCAATATCATTCCTTTTTCTTTTACGATCTTAAAATTTGTCAGCCAGATGCATGTTGTAAGGAACCTGCAAAATGTATGCAATCTCCATTTTTTATCATCTTAGAAGCAAACAGGGACCTATATCATATATCATATTCATATGGCCAAGTATATATTGAGTTAATAACATATCATAACATAAACGAAGGAGATGCTTCAGCATTCCATTCTACTGCTTACAACATTATTATAGTCCCTTTTTAAGAGAAACGCCTACGTTCTGATTCAAAAGGTGTGATTGTTCAATCAGAATGAACTTCAATCAAGATTGAAATCACAAACAAAGAGTGCCTTCCATATGAAGCGATGAAGAAATCCTACAACCAGCTTTGCTCTCCAATTATGGGTGTTGTTGAAACTGAAAACTGTATGCAATGTAGTGCGGGGAAGGGATTAAAACAATGGCAGCATATGTATAATAAGAAAGTTGACTCTGAAGTGGTTTTCTACTATCTTTACTGCTTTGTTTGCTTAAGAAGAGTAGAATAAGAAAGTGATCGAGAACACAGAAAGGGATGACTAGATAATGAAAATGTTGTTTGGTTTAATAGAAAATTGTTAGACAAAGTAAATGGACATAAATAAATGTAGACAAACACAAAATCAAAGGTAATTACCCAAAATATTGAATAATCTTCTGAAAGGTCCAATTGATTAACTTTTTGGAAATAAAACACCTGTTTTTTCGTTGACAAAGTTTATTAGAGCACGCTTGCTCATCAAAGAAGAGGGAACTTCAAGGAATGGAATACTCCTCAACCTATTTTGGCAAGTTTTTATCCTTCCACCTCAAGGAAACCTGTTTGTTTCATCCTTTCTTTTCTAAAAAGGAGTCATTTCCAGGGCAATATTGACTGAAACGAACTCATCCTTGAATCACTTCTTACAATAAAGAGTATAGGGTTCAATTTTTTTTTTGTGGCTTTGGGTCTCATTTAGTTGGACGACTACAAAGATATAGAAAAAAGAGTAGATAAGAGATCTGAATGGTGAAGTAGTAAAACAAAATTCAATGCACTAGGGTGACCTTGGGAAGGAGATGTTTTTAAGTAGTCGAGGATGAAAGTTTCAAAGAAGTTGAACCAAACCCCAGGCTTTAACTTAGTGAAGAGATAAGTGTACATATAGAAGCCATCAGTACACTCGGAACAATCCCTAGCGTTAGTTTGAGGGACTACAAGGGTATATTTCTTGGACAAATCGTCTCTTGGCGCAACTAAACTATTTATCCTCACTTTTTCATCAGATCCGAGTGGATACGAGCATTTACTCCCCAATACCTCTCTATCAATCCAGTCTTTCTCCTTTAGAGAATAAGGAATTGCAATTTGCAAGTGCTTGAACACCTTTTTGATGACCCATAACTTAGAAACCTACAAGGATCAAGTCAAAATTGAGGTCAACAAAGCCCTCGAAAGGGGGAGAACCACTACTCCATTTCTCACCCTCAAGACCCCTAATAATTTATACTAATTCCTCATCATGTTGGGGAATAGGTTCTACGAATTGTAAGGATTGTCATTATTGTTTTCCTCACTCTCATCTCCTTTATTAAACAAATTACAATCGTTGAAAATAAGAAAATGGAGAATAGAAATGAGAGTATACACGAAGAAAAAAAAAACCATGTTCGAAATAAGAAAGATGGATGATTAACCAGCAAATGAATACTCAATAACTCACTCGTTAATTTCATTTCTCAAAAGCGGTGAAAAGAGTTGAGTACAAAAAGGTTTGTGTGAAGAAATGATGAGCATTACGCCATTTATAAGAAGGGGGCATTAGAGGAAACTTTCAAAAATCCTCTTTCCCCAACTTAAAAATAAAAAAATAAAAAAAAGAGTGCGAACATGTATGAAACCTAGAACAAAGTGATAAATTATAAAAAAACAGCTGCATCGAAATCATACTGTATAACATGTTTCTATGATTAAATCACAACTGTAAAACATAATTGTTCCTTAATTATGACGCTTTAAGTTTTGAAAACCTGAAAGAATTGAGAGAAAATTTCAATAGATTTATCTTGGTCAAAAGCTTATTAAAACGAACATTTGTCCCGAACTGAGTTAACAATTTGACGTGATTGTTTATCTCAAATTATATGCATTGCATATAAGACTAACTATTTTATTCATAAATGTGTATTACATTTGGCATAAACTAGTCAAACTTTACGTTGCGTTAACATGACAGGCTAGAGGGCTCATGTTCTAGCCGACACAAATAATCACAAGACCGAATATTGTTGTGGATCACCCAAACTCACAATTTAATGAATGTCGAGTTGGCAAGCCATGACTTAAGCTTCAAAGTATTTTACGCAAGTACCCTTTTTGCCGTATTCTACTACGGACAATCAGCTCACCACGAAGTACGAGGCTAGGATCACTTTCTAGAAGAACAAATGTAATGACCATTGTTATTGTTATAAAAACTGTGACGGGCAAATGTTGAACAAGAAACTTCAGTAATCACTTTCAATAATCAATAATGTAAATATTAGACGATGAATATTCAATATTTTGTGCAACTTGCAATTTAGCGCATTATTTTATTTTTGTTATTATTACGACATTAATAAAGCGATGAGTAAATTAGGTGTGAGAGCGACGCGAAAGCCCAGTTCTGAGCAAAAAGTCATCACTTTCGATCAAACGGGTCAGATTTAAAGATAAGATATCAACGGAGGACAATACGGCACGTTGAGATGAAGACACGTGGCAGAACGTTGGTTGACGCGTCACGTCGGTGGAACAGAATTTATAATAGCGAAGATATAAGCCTCAAAATGCACAAAGTCAATAAAATTAGCGTGGGAACGCAAACCCTAGTTTTTTCTCTGTAGGTTCGTGTAGAGAGAGAAATAGATTCCTTTTTTATTTCTTTCGTTGTTCCCCACTATCATCGTTTCGTGGAAGTTGCAGGCAGAGATAGAGCGAGCTTGTTTGACCTAAAAACAAGAACCCCTTTTCCTTTTTTCGAGTTTCTCTTATCTTTCTTCCCAGGTATCATATCCTTTCTCTTCGTTAAGATCTGAATTTTTCTTCCTAGTTTTTAACTACACTGCTTGATTCTTCCGCAGCCTGCAATTCTCGGTATAAATTATCACCATGCCGTGCCCTGCACTTTTCTTTCCGCGTTTTCTTTATTTCGTTTAGATCTAATTCTTCCTCCGCGGGTTTTCTTGGTCCACGCCACCCGATTCTGAAACCTTTTTCTATTTAATTTTCTCTTTTTGTCTCCGGTGAACGGTTCTTATCGGTTCAGGCCTGTTTGTTTGCAGTTTTTTTTCTTACGATGTTGGTTGAGCAGTTCTGAAGAGTTTCAGGGTGGGTTTTCCGCTTGATTTTATGAACATTCACTTTCTTTAGTGAATTTTAGCCTTGTTGATAATTTTTTGTGGTGGATTTGCTATTGGTGATTAGATTTTTAGTTCACTTTGGATTTTCATTCTGCATGTTTCGGATGATTTCATAGTCTTAGTAAGTACTGATCTGAGAGTTTGATGTGATTTTGTTGTTAGTTTGCTTTGGATCTATCTATTTTCAAGTGATTTTGGTTGATGATGGCCTGATTTAGTTTTCGGGGGACACTTGCTTTGACTTTCTGAATGATCAATGATTATCCGTTTAAGCTTTTTGATATTGGCGGGTTCTTGATGTTACAGATTTGTGTTGTGTTTTGCAGGTTCCAGCTTTTTCTTTCTTGTCTTTATCCTGGAAGTGAAACTAAAGGCTAGGACCGAATTGACTTGGATCTTTTGGAAGATTGACATGTCTACCCATGATTGATTCAGTGCGGAAATTTTTAGCCAACTTCAATACTTATATTGAGGATTTTGCTATTAAGTCACAGTGACTGAATTTTGAAAGAAGGGTTTTGACTTGTTGTGAGCTTTTAGCAAAGCTTTGGAATCATGCCTGTTTCAGGACATGAAGAGGTGTTTATTTCCTTTCTGATTTACAGCTAACTACGATTAGAGAACCGTGCCAATTTGTTCTTTTTTTGGATATTGATTACTTGATCTTCTATTGACAGACCGGGGTAAAATCCTTTGCTGGGCAGTTTAGTGGTTTCATTGCAGGTGTGCCTATCAAGAAAAGGAGATTCCCTTTGATTCAGCCTTCTCCACCCGTGTCTGAAGAAGAAACTGAGTTGCAACGAAAAGAAAATTCAAGCACTTCTCAAGGAACTGCTCTTTCAAACGTTAATATTGCTGGCGCACCAATCAAGAAAAGAAGGTTCCCTTCACTCCAAGCTTCTTCATATCCTTTGGAAGAGGTCTCACCTCCCGACGAAAGTGATGCCTTGCGAAAGGAACATTCAAGCATATCACAGGGTTCAACCCCTTCTGCAAGTTCTGCTGGCTTATCTGATACTAATGAAAACCCTGTATTTGAAGAGAGGAAAGCGAGTTCTGATGATACCAAGGCTAATATGGCGCAACAAGCAAATTCTGACAATGACAAGGCTAATGTGGTGCGAAATAACTCTGGCATCCTTGTGCCGAAACTCGAGGAACCAAGCATTGGAAGTCAATCATGTACTTTGGATATCGGGAACAGTATAGAGAAGGTGAAGGTGATACACAGTGAAGGTAATGAAAAAAAATTGGATTCCCAAATGATTAATGGGAATCCTGAACTCTTATTGGCTGCGAAGGAAGGTCTTCTTGCACTTAGCATTGGAGCAGATGTGAACCAACAGAATGTCCAAGACTTATCTAAACAAGAGAGTCACACAGATCCAGAAAGTTCTAGTTTATCTCTAAGCTTAAAGGAGCACTTATTTCCAGCTGTTGCAAGTCCAGAAGTTGATGACAGTCACCCAAAAATTGAGAAAGTAGAACCTGTCTCGTTGGAATTATCTTTAAGCAAGGAAGAATGCAGTACTCACAGCGTGAATACTGATGTTAAAAATAGTAGTGACACAACACAGACTCATTCTAACAGGGCAAATTGGGATCTGAATACTACAATGGATGCATGGGAAGAATCCGGGATTGATGCTGGTTCAGTTAAAACCTCTATTGGTGGGCTGAAAACGGTTGGTAGTGCACTTGATGAGAAATTGTTAACATGCTCAACTGAGAGGAAACCACTAACAGGTGTTGAGTCTGTAAAGAAAACATTGGAAGAGAGTCAGAACAAAGCTTCCATGATTTCATCTGGACTGTATGGGCGGAAACCACTACCAGGTGTTGACTCTATAAAGAAAACATTGGAAGAGAGTCGAAACAAAGCATCCATGATTTCATCTGGACCATATGGGCGGCCGTATGGAAGTGTTAATCCACCAAATAAGTGTCTTTCATCTTCTCTTCAGAAAAATGCTGAGGAGCCCTCTAGATTTTCTGTTAAACTAAATCCAGGCAGTCTTATTCCCGCTGCGAGTCTGTCAAATGTGGTAGGTATTGCAGGTGATGTGAATACTTCTAGTTTTAGGTTGGTAAAGCCTGAACCATGTGATGAGAACTTGAGAAAGGATTTGAAAGATTTGAAAGAAGTTAATTCGTGTCCTCTGGGCTCATTAGATAGTGTTGCTGTGAAACAAGAGTTTTTAACACATTCCAATGTAATGTCTTCCAAATCATCAGATGTTAGCAATCTAAAGTTAGTTGATCCTATGTTCATTAAATCTGAACCTGGTCGCGAGGGTAGTCAGGAAAGATCCAAGACAGCAGAGAGTAGTACAGATCAGTTGGGTAAAGAGTTGCCTCAAGGGTCAGATAATTGTTCTTCTGCTATGCCAGTGCCCTTCATGTTGAAGGCGACACAAATTTCTGCAGAGGGAGCTCATTCTCCTGTGAAACCTGTGTGTACAGCAGAGTTAACTACCAGTGAAAATACAGGAAGCCAGCTTGAAAATTGTACTCGTGCAGTAGAAGTTGATGTTGAGAAAATATGTCATGGAGCTTCTTCAAGCTCTGAGCAGGTTCATCTAGAAACTGTTATACCTATGGTTGATAATGGCACAGAATTGAGTGATCCTTGCTCGAAAAATTCTTCTGTTTTAACTAAGGTAGATGATGCTGATCATGAGGGTTGCAGATTGAAACTCATGAATGAGCCTCCACCTGATTCGCGAGACAGTGGTGAAGGTTGTGTAA
The DNA here is from genome assembly GCA_030819835.1 of Acmispon strigosus. Classification (NCBI taxonomy): domain Eukaryota; kingdom Viridiplantae; phylum Streptophyta; class Magnoliopsida; order Fabales; family Fabaceae; genus Acmispon; species Acmispon strigosus. The sequence goes on along the minus strand of JAUAMA010000003.1, from coordinate 75,795,966 downwards.
ATGATGAAGAAAAGGTAACTTTGTCAGAAGATGATTCTTATGATTCTGATTTCGAGTCAGATGATAACCATGGTATAACTGTTGGTGTGGTTACTGAACATCGTGTTGAAGATGACGATTATGAAGATGGTGAGGTCCGAGAACCTCTGTTGCCTTCCACAGTGGAGGAGACCATTTGTGAGGTTAGAGAAGTAGAACATCCTGATTCTAGTAATTATGAAAATCAACAGGTGGAGAAAGAGAAAGGAGTAGTGAGTGTCATTGTTGATCATCCCACTTTATCTCATGTATTGGAAAATGACAATAAGACTGTAATCCACAGTGAAATAAATAATGAAGATGGTGTGGACATTCAAATGCTTGAGAAGCCTGGTAAGGTCGTTGATAAAAATGTGTGTGTGCAAGAGTCATTCGACGAGAACTCTACTATTACTGCTGATAAGAGACCAGTGGATGTTTTGCAAAGAGAACCATCAGATCTTCCAGAAAGAAGAAATGTCTCTGAAACTGAGGAGACAGAACCACCATCTGAGCAACCTACCATTGAAAGCCATGGGGCAGATGTTATTCAGTGTGCTGAAGAGGTTATCAAAACAACTGACACAGTCAATCAAAATGACTTCAATTTTCCAGAGATGGAAGGATTTGCAAATACTGATGATGATGCAACCAAAGATGTTGGTAATGGTGGTAATCAAGGGAGAATCATAGATTTGTCACGAGCTGCTAGTTCTTCATCCCCTACTAAAACAAGGCCCATTCCAGGCAGGTCATTTTCATCAAGAAGTGGAAGAGAGGTACTGCCTGACACACTTGATGGCGAGAAATTACAGAGAGGAAGGTAAATTGTTTAGTCATATACTATTTCTCCCTTGTTATTGATCAAGTTGTAATCATTTTGTCAAAGTGTTTTTTCCTGTTTTGTTTTTTCAGAGATGAAGTTTACATTGATGGCCCTCACAAATTTTCAAGAGAAAGACATCAAGATATGTCTGGTGGTAGAAACTCTAGAATGAATTTTGTGCGTGGGAGAGGAAGAATGAATAGTCGCATGGATTCACATCGCGGTGAATGGGATTCTGATCGTGAATATTCTGGTGAGTTTTACAATGGTCCAAGTCAGTATCGTGGCCCCAGGCCAAAATATGCATCTGCTATTGCTGATTCTGATGTGGAGTACAATAATGCACCTGATGGTTCTTATGCTGTTAATGGTCGGTTAGGAAGAAAGCCCTTGAATGATGGCTCGTATATTGCACCCAGAAGACGGTCACCAGGAGGAAGAGATGGCATCCAAATGGGTCATAGAAATCCAAGAAACATTAGTCCAAATAGATGTATGGGAGGTGGTGATGGTTCAGAGTTGGTTGGTGTGAGGCATAATGAAAAATTTATGAGAGGTTACCCAGATGATACTATGGAACCAGTTTTCACACGGCCACAACCATTTGAGGGAATGGAGGGTCGGTTTACGAGAGGAGGTAGGAATTTTTCTTCCATGCAGCGAAGGGGTCCTCCTAGAATTCGTTCAAAATCACCCATCAGGTCTAGGAGTCGCTCACCTGGTCAATGGTCATCTCCAAGAAGAAGGTCCCCTAGAAGAAGATCACCAGAAGGTTTTGGAAGATCACCAATGTACAGGGTTGACAGAATGAGATCCCCAGATCGACCTGTTTTCCCGGGGGAGAGAGTGGTGAGAAGACATGGCTCTCCTTCATTCATGTCAAGACCTTCCAATGACATGAGGGACATTGATTCTGCAAGGGATCATGGGCATCCAAGGCCTGTGATTAACAATAGAAGCCCATCTGGTCGAATTTTAATCCGAAATAGGAGATTTGATGTTGTAGATCCCCGAGACCGCGCCGATAATGAAGATGACTACTTTGGGGGGCCAATGCATTCTGGTGGTCGGATGCTTGAGCTCAATGGTGAAACAAATGGTGAGGAGAGGAGGAGGTTTGGTGAGAGACGAGGACCTGTGCGTTCTTTTAGACCTCCTTATAATAATAATGTTGCTGAGAATTTTCACCTCAATGCTGAAGATGGACCTAGACAACATTATAGATTCTGTTCAAATGATTCAGATTTTCATGAGAGAGGCAACAACATGAGGGAAAGGGACTTTGATAGAAGGATTAAGGGCAGGGGGCCAGGAAATGTGCCACCTAGAAGAACCAGGAATATGGATGAGCAAGAAGAAAATTTCAGGCATGGTGGACAGGTTTGGAGTGATGATAGTTTTGATGATATTTCAAGAGTGAAGAGGAAAAGATTTTGATCTTCTTCTTATCAGAAAATGTTTCCTGCTTAGTGATAGTTATGGAGGATTGTGGAATTTGTATTGCAGGTTTTCACCTACAAAATTTTTAGATTAGATTAAAATAATATTGGTCATCATCCTTTAATGGCCTTCCCTTGCATATCTTTTAGCTTAAGCCAAATGAAATGGTGGAAATGACATGATGCTTTGCATAAGAGCATGAAGCGAGGCCAGATTGTAGAGGAAGGAATTATGAAACGAAAGTTGCTGCAAAAAATAAATATAGATGGGACTTATGGGACCAAGCCTGCTCTAGAAAATATAACTGTTGTTTATGAACTGAACCAATAAGTAAATGAAGGTTGGTAATGTGCATGAGAAATAAAGTGGCTTTTTTTAACAGCTTAATTAATGGGTTGAAGCTAACGCTAATGGTTTTTATACGTTTCATACTAACAACTGTTTATACACCAAACAACATTAAAACGACGTGAAAGGAAAAATGGTATCTTAATTGTAATGTTATATTCGGCATAATGAAAAAATCTATTGTTATATGAAGTCCTGATCGGGTGGTTTCCAGTTTTACCTCTTGAAAATTTTAAAAGCCATCTTACAAAACCAGATTCGGTTGCGGTTTATAGGTTTAAAAAGTTGTCAATTTTATTAACTTATGAAAGTTACAACTGTTGTAAGATATCATCTAGTAACATTTCCTTCACTTTGTTTAGTATAACTTGCATAATAGGTACCGGCTAACAATGGTGGTATAGGGTATTTAAGCAACAATGGTGGAAGGAGGTGGTGGGTGGTGGTGGAAGGTACTTGGGGGCACAAGTGTTTCCTTTCATTTGATATTTATGAAAGAAGTCAAAATTTTACACCCCTGTGAGAAAGAGAGTTACTTTAAATATAAATTTGTACTTCTATGAGATTCTATCATATTTATAATTATCAAATTAAATAGATTTAAAATTATTCTCAGGAATTCTAAATATTTAATAATTATATTTATAAAATTTACCCAAAAAGTAACCAAATTTTCGAGGGTGTAATTGCTGACCTCAAACCTTAATCAAAACTTTCTCGAAACTTATACGTATAAGTAATAAATGAAGCCACATACGCAAAATTTTTGAGTCCTCCTATAAAACATAGCACTCAATGTTCATTTCATTTAAATTGGGACACTTATCAATGCACTTTTAGTCATCTATACCTTTTAATTTGTTTAAAATTTAAAATCATAGATAGTCATCTCTTTACCAATTTTGTACAAGGAAGTACTGAGTGCTAAGTGCCTATGTAGTATCGCAAATTTCTCCATACACACATATCATTTTTAAACATTAGTTGTGGTAGTTCGTGCATGAAACATGATCCATTTTATTCGTTAGGGGTGAAAAAAGTAGAAAGAAAGATGGTGGAAATAGTTAGGGTAGAGGAAAAGTAAGTATGTGTGTTTGGTTCGCACTTACCATAAGAAGAGTGAGATGTTTATCGTTAGGCGTAAGCCCCAATTCCTTTTTTTAGCTTTCTGATGGGATAAAACTCATGAAAGGGAACGGGCATTAGGTTTTTATCGTTATTTTTTTCGATCTTTACGATTAATTTGATTGTCCTACACCATAAGAAAATGTATCTTTCTGTGTGTCAGAAAATATGTCTTTTCACCTAAAAAACAATCTTTCTCTCTTTTCATCATGCTTCGTTATTCCTATCATGCAAAAAACTATAAAATTTACTCATTTTCTCACATCGTTCTCCCCATTTATCTTATCACTCTCTTTTACACTCTACTAAGTTCATAAGACTGAAAAACTAGAGAAATAGGTGCAAGACTTAACCACTCTTGTTTGGTATCCATGAGAGAGATAGTGGCCCTACACATTTTATAAGTGAGAGAGTATAAACTTGGGTTAATGGTTTACTAGGTCCCTGTAGTTGCACCAAGATTTGTCTTTGGTCCCTGGCCGGAAAAAAGTTTGCAATAGGTCCTGTAGTTGCACCAAGTTTGCTATAAGTCCCTGTCGGAGACCAGAGCTCCGGCGAGTGCATATGTGGCAGGCTGACTGGATTAATGAAGATGACGTGGAATTTATTTAATTTGCAATTAGTCCCTGTAGTTGTACCAAGTTTGCTATAAGTCCCTCTCCCCCAATTTTAGTCTTCTTCTCCCTGAACCACTTGCATATGCAGCCGCATTTCCTCTTCTTCTTCTTATCTGGGTTACTCGAGCTCAATGTTATATTACTTGCATCAATGTCATTGTTAAAAGCATCAATGTCATATTACTTGCATTTAAGCTTCTCTCAAAGCCCTGTTTTTCCTCAAACTCCTCCCTCCCTGCCTCATATCCATTTCTCCTCTTCACTGCATCACTCTTATACCAAGTCTTTGTCCCAGATCTCACAATCTCTTCCACCACCAAAACCTCAAATTCTCACAAAAACCATGTCATCTCATCCTACAGTGACCTTGGTGTCACTCTAGAAATCCTCAATTCCCATTTGAGATTCTTTCTAGCTTGTTTCTGTAAAAATGGCTGACATAGGGACCTCTCACCGTAGCCTACGTCGTCGATCGCTTGCATCACTGTCATCATGGACTGAAGCCGCGATGTTTGCAATCATCTCGCACCCAGTATCACCGTACCATGACCCCTCGTGTAGTGCCACCACGTTCCGATGGTTTCCCTCTCAGCTATCATCGTTGTTCGATGCTGGGGCCAGTCGTCCTCCAGGCTTCTTCTTTTGTTCTCATTCCTTTCTCTCTCGCATTTGATCGTCTCTTCCCCTTCCTTTCCTTCTGTCCCATTTTCCTTTTCCTCTTGCTCGTTTCTTTTCATCTTCATACCCAGTAGCTCGATCTGGTACAATTTTCTTTTGCTTCAATGTTTTGATGCGCAAAAATGAGGGAAATTAGGCTTTGGGGTTGTTTTTTTTTTGCTTGGGTTGGGTTGCAACTATGAGAAGGGAGATGCGTTCTATGTTTTGCTTGAGGATTGGTTTGGGCAAGTTCTTGGATTGTGAGCGGCTGCGGTTCAGGAAGAAGAAGACTAGAATTGGGGGAGAGAGACTTATAGCAAACTTGGTGCAACTACAAGGACTAATTGCAAATTAAATAAATTCCACGTCATCTTCATTAATCCAGTCAGCCTGCCACTAATGCACTCGCCGGAGCTCCGGTCTCCGGCAGGGACTTATAGCAAACTTGGTGCAACTACAGGGACCTATTGCAAACTTTTTTCCGGCCAAGGACCAAAGACAAATCTTGGTGCAACTACAGGGACATAAACCCTATAAACTTATACAAACTTTTCAATTTCATTTCTCTATTATTATTATACTTTATTTATAAATATTTATATATTTATGATAACAATGTTATTTCAAGTAAATGTTATATTCTCTCATTTTATTTAATACCCCACTAAACAAATGGAGAGAATAAACATATTACTTTTCCTGTTCTCTATCTTGTGTATCTTTAAATTGACCCACAAAACCTCTTTTTTTTTCTTTCTATACATGTTTCTCACATTTTCTTTCATATGTTGAAGTTTTGTATATATTTCTTTTTATATGAATTAAATATAAGAGAATATATGAATATTTATTTGAAGAAATATAGATGCAATTCAACTTGACACCATAAAATCAAAATCCCTCATCTCCTCTCTAATCTCTCATCTCTATTTTGCTCCTCAACCAAATTGCAAAACTTGATGAAACACACAAGGAATTTAGGATAGTGTAGCGATAGCATCATCATATGAAGGTTCCAATTTCATCTTTTGGAAGCTGAAATTTTAAACAGAACCGAAAGAGAGAAAACGCGATCGAATCGTAAACAATGAGCAGTGCAAATGGTAGGGTTCTTGGGCGATTGGTAAGACTAACACGAGCGAAGACGAAGAATAACAGCAAGTCTCTCGTCTTCATACCTCACCGCCTCGCCGCCGCAACGCCGTCGTTTCTCGCTCCCAACCACACCAATGCTGCTGCCGCTTTCTCCTCTTCCTCCGCCTCTCCTCTTCCATTTCTTCGATTCTCCACCGGCCAAAGGAGGAGCATGTTCATCCAAACGCAGTCAACTCCGAACCCCTTGTCTCTGATGTTTCACCCTGGCAAGCCTGTTATGGAAGTTGGAAGCGCCGACTTCCCCAACCCTCGTTCCGCCATGAATTCTGCCCTCGCTAAATCACTCTTCGCCATTGATGGTTCGTACTCTCTCTCTCTCTCTCTCTCTCTCTCATTTCTCTTTGCCTTTTCTATTCTTCGATATCAATTTTTCATTCTCTTTCTCTGTTGCAGGGATTACTCGCGTCTTCTTTGGATCGGATTTTGTCACCGTTACCAAATCCGAAGATGCTTCCTGGGAATTCCTCAAGCCTGAAATCTTTGCTGCTATCATGGACTTCTACTCTTCTGGCCAGCCTCTCTTTTTGGACTCTCAGGCTTCCGCCGCCATGGATACAGCTATCCAAGATGTATGTGTTGTTCTTTCATCACCTCCCCCCCCCCCCATTTATTTGCTATGTATGTCTTGTTCTTTCATCACAAAGGATTTGGATCAAGGAAGGGGATGGATGGAGCCAATTCCCACTTTCCTTTTTTATTTTGTCTTATGAGATTCTCATGCCATGGAAATTCTTGCAAAAGGATCCCAAACATATCCTAAATGAGTAGGAATTATTGTATGGTAGACTTATAGTAATCATTATCTTCCTTATGGTAATCGTTTCAGTATTGGTTACTGCAAATACAATGATTTGTAACTATACAATGCATCAGCAACACAAAATCAAATCATTGCTATCAACTGATGAAATATTAATATGCATGTAGTTTCAATGTAAGGAAAAAAGAGCTTGATAAGCTAAAATTCGTATCCTTGACGGACATTCAAGGTGCATTAATGCTCATCTAATGTCCGTTAATTATTGTGACCACATATTGTTGACTAAATAAATTTAATCACAGGGTCTTTCACTCACATGCTGCTAGCTTTGAAATTGAATTTTTATAGATATTTTGCATCAAATCAAACACAGTCTGAATGACTCAAGCTATGAACTCTATCGTTTTGACTATGTCACATATAAACAAAAATGGAATTGTAAATTGTGCTTTTGTGTTATATGACTCATAAACTTGTCCTTCTAGCCCCCAATATACAGTATCATATAACCAGAGATAAAAGAATTTGAAAGAAAAAAGAATCATAGAGATGGCTCACACCAGGAATACCAGATCCGCGTAGGACTCTCCTATCATATGATAAAATTTAGAATTCCATTTCATGTAATGCAAAGACATGGATATCCAAAATTCTTTTATGTTTAGAATTCCCAATGAAGAAATCACATGAGATGGCTCACGCTCTGCAACCATCAACCTAAAGATGATTAGGCTCACTGCGCACAATCTCACACCCAGTTTAATAGAATAGATATCCCGTAGTCTATGCTCCATACTATCACACAGTCCCACTTCCATCTAAGAGGCTTAATGGTCTCAAAAGTCGGACATTTAACACCCAATGGAGCCGGACAACTGGGCCCAAAACAGATGTGCATAATTTTTGAACAGTGATAAATTAATTCCATAATTTTAAAGTAAATAGTTTAGCTTTGTTTCAATCTCTCAAATTATTACTTTAATACACTCGATTTGCTGGTTCTTCCTTTCTGGTATGGATTGCTTACCAATAAGCTTAGGTATTTACATTCACGCATTCAACACTCCTCTAAGTTAATATAACTTTGAGTGGGTGAGCCCTCTTTTCTCCTATTCCAACTTCAAGAGACTCGTTTCATGCTCATCACTACTCCTGTGATTTTTTATTTTATTCCAATTTATGTTTCTCTTGGTCGGATTCTATCCTTTATATAACCTAGGCGGGAATAGTTTTTCAAATATGGAATTGGCGTGACTATTCTTGGAGAAATTGATGAAGTTAATTTGAACTCAGATATTCCATGATGGGCATGTAGACATTTCCATAAGTATCAAACCTGCAGTCTCCACGTTCTAGATGTCTAGCCCTGTATGTGAGGTGGGCATGCTTAGGTCTCACATTGACAAGAGATGTGATAAAAAAAGCTCTTATAAAATGTTGGGCAATTCTTACCTCTAATCTAGCTTTTGGGGTTTTGACATAGACCAAATTCTCAAGAGATTTGCTCATGATCCAAGTGCCCAGGAGTGTGAGACTTGTCTTGCTTCTGGTGTTTTGAGAGGCCGAAACTATTCTGAAGTATATATGTTTCCATATAGGATGATTCTGAAACAGTTGCGATGATCAAGGAATTGTTGGAAACCCGTATTCGACCAGCTGTACAAGATGATGGTGGGGACATTGAATATAGAGGTTTTGACCCGTAAGTTGTTCTTCTCTTATTTTGGTTTTGAAGCACTTTCATCAAAGCTTAACGAAGAATATATGCATTATAGAATGACTCTGTTTACTAAGTTTATTTTATTTTATTATTATTGTGGTTTTCTCTAGAGATACTGGAATAGTGAAACTTCAAATGCAAGGAGCATGTAGTGGCTGCCCAAGTTCATCGGTTACTCTAAAATCAGGCATTGAAAATATGCTGATGCATTATGTACCTGAGGTAACAAGTTTGGCAATATCTTTTTGGGATTGAACTAATGCGTTTGTTTTTTCCATATATATGTTGATGGTAACAGAATTAATTAGAATCTCTAGCATTATCTTCCTTCAGAACTAATGCGGTCTGCCTTTTGTATTCTTATTCCTGAGTTATAATACAACCTGGGGACCAATTAACTTGTAACATTTGCTAATTGTACACCTTTGGATTAAATTTCCTATTTGCTCTACATTATTACATTTAAGCCGTAGAGTTTGTGTTACAGGTACCTATTTATCATTGTGTGTACACTGTAGTATCTTTTAATGTGTATTTTCTAGTATATTGAATAATGTATTGATTATTGAAAGTTCATTTAAATCAGCATTAGTAGGTTGAATTCCAATTATATGAATTATTTGTTTATATTGGGTGTAACTTCATTTTTGGCCTTCATAGTAGTTTCAATTGCTTCAATCAAGTCCCTCTATTTTTAAAATCGAACAAATGCGGTATTGTCGTTAACTTGTGATAACAGAAAAAGTTGACATGGATAATAATTTTTGACATCGCTATTTCATAGATGGTCTTAACCTCCACGTCAAAATTGTGATTCACGCAAGATTTTTCCCCTTAAACATTAACCTACCATTCAATAGTTAAGAGTAAGGGGACTTGATTGGAGCAAATGAAACTAAAAGAACTAAAATCACGCATTTGTGGTACTATAGAGACCAAATGTACGCAGTTGCGAAACTATAGGAACCATAAGTGCCATTAAGTCTTTTGATTATATCTTGATGATAACATTTTATAATGCTGCTTGCTGCTTTTGCAGGTCAAAGGTGTAGAACAAGATTTGGATGCTGAGGATGAGGAAGCAACATTAAGTGGACAAATGGAGTAGTTAATCAGTATAACAACAGTGCATGATGGAAACAAAGGGTGAGTGTATATGCAAAATAATATATGAAATAAGTTGTCAGTTTGATACATTGTTGTATGGCATGAAATTTTGGTCTAGTTAGATCTCACTGACATGGCATGAAGGTACTTTGTTGCTCAATGTCATTCACAGAAAAAGGGCGTTCTGTACTCTCCATTCAGCCTACTTAGCTATGATTCTAGGTGCTCCGAAAAGTACAAGGCATTGTTTGCCTATTGCTTACGTCTTCTGACACACATGTAAAAACTAAAAAGGCAATCATTGTTGTTTTGTTGCACTCTATGCTAGCTACATACGACTGTTGTATTAATTTCAAAACAGCCAACAGGGGCCAGTCATGTAATAAGGTGTCCCTGACTCTGATTTCTGCAGTAAATCTTTGACTACATGCTTCCACATTTTAGGAGTACATTAGTAAGGTGTTATTTGAAATTTATTAATGTGCTCTCAAAAGTATTAATTTACTTCTAAATATTAAGTGAGTGTATATTAGCAATCCTACAATGGATATTTCAATGAGTTTAATTTTAATGCACTCACAGTGTAAAGAGTTTTACACATGTGCTCAATCACATCTCTTTATATCATTTAAAATAATTTTAAATTCAGATATAATTATGACATGACAAATTGATGTATTTTGATTGGATACATGTGTAAAACTTTGTTATATTCTTTGTGCATCAAAGAAAATAATTACTATGCGTTGACAGTGTAAGAAAGTTTTACACATTTATCCTATTAAAATAAATTACCATGTCATAATTAAATTCAAGTTTTTAAATATTAAAATTGAAAATTAGAGAGATATGATTAAATGCATATAAACCCTTTTATTATGTTGTGAGTGCATACAAATTAAATTCATATTTTAAGCTAATTCAATGTAAAAAATATAAAGAGATATAATTCATATTTTAAACTAATTTAATGTGAATGTTCTTGTCTGATGGATGGATGTATGTGTTAAAAACAAAGAAAGACTTGGATTTAACTCAATGACACGGTCAACCATTAGGAATGCAATGAACAGTTGAACACTTGCATTAACACTTTCTGGATCCACTAAAGATGTTTAGTGGGAGGATGCAATGCAATAATTCTATTGTATATATCAGCAGGACTAGTTGAGACATCAAACCATGATTTAGCGTACACTAAAATCCACAAATCAGTCATTTTCTGGTGGAACTGTTCTTCCCAATTCATTGCTTAAAGTCATCTCTCCAACATAGGAATCCATTTATCCTTCCAGAAATTCACATGTTTCCCGTTTCCTAACCTCCAACTAACCTTATTCTTTAAGAGGTTCCAACATGCGAAAGCACTTTTCTAAAAGTAGGAAGTAATAGTGATTCTTTTAAACTCAGGTAGCAAATCATTGCCACATTTGTACTTGGTTCTCATCAATTGAACCCATAAATCCTCCCTATCATTACCAACTACCAAGCTTCAAGACGCATTCATCATGTGACTAATCGGACTTGTCGCAACCCAAGCCCACCAGCTCTTTGAGGCTTGCACATCACTCACTCCCCAATTCACCTAGTGAGTCTTCCTTGCAATAGACGGTTCACTCCAAAAAAAACTCTGCAAAGTTGGAAGGGATTAAAACACATATCTAATTAAGGTAAGCCTACTTGCAAAGAAAATATGCTTTGCATGAATGATAATAATCCACCAGACTCTATCATATGCCTTTTCTAAGTGAATTTTAATAGTCATCTAATCAATTTCCACGCTCTTATTATTCATGGAGCGAATAACCTCCTAAGTAATGATACTGTGATGACCAGACACAAAGCTACGCTGTTGCAGTGCAATCAAATGTTGCATCAAACTTCTCATCACATTTGCAAGGATCTTCATTATCACCTTGTGCGGCACTTTACAACAACTTATTGGGCGAAATTGTTTTAACATGGAGGCTTGATCCATTTCGGGATAAGCATAATCAATGTGTCATTCAAACTTGTTACAGAGCTAGGATTGAGAGAATCCAATTTCACCAAGTCACATAACTTAGCTTCTCTGACATTCCATTGACTTTGGTTGAACAATACTTGGATCTCATCATTCTCTAGGGCCTTATAAGCACCAATGCTAAAGACCACTCGCCTAGTTTCTTCAATACACACTTCCAAGTGGTCTTCACGCACCTGAGGAAAACAACCCGATAAGCAAAGATGAACCTCAACACCCTCCTTCGTGTATAAACATTTATAAAACATCGTTGACATGTTCTCAAGCGACTCAAAGTCTCGGATCCAATTACCTTCTTCATCCCGCAACATAACAAATTAAGTACTTTTTTTAAACAAATGCTACTCTTCAAATTATTGCAAATTCAAGCATAATCAATTTGGACAGGCAAACAAAATCTAAACCAATTTACTTAATTTGGATGGATTTTTCAAGTTAACCATATCAAACCAAACTAATCAAGACCCTTAATTTTAATGAGATATAATATGTATCTTGCAATTCAAGTTTTTTCTTCTTCATAATTACTAAGAGCATCTCCAATAGTGGGATATTATTTTGGTATCTTAAAGACTTTTGGTGGGTCAATACTGCTCCAGTGGTTGAGATCTTATTTTACTTTTAACTAGACCCACAATACACAATATATTTATATTATTTATTTCCAACTAATATTAAATTAAATTAAACTAATAATTCTATACAAATATAATTAATAATTAAAAAAGATATAATATAATTAAATATCAATTAGATAGGAAATACATAATTAAAGTTCAACATAATATTATTTAATTGAAAATGAAAGGAAATACATATTATTAAAAAATAAATGAAAATACATAATATTTCATAATAGCTAATTTAGCTATTAATGGTTAAATGTTGGTTGAATGGGAGAGAAACAATATTATTTAAATTAAGATTTTACTTTCAAAGAAAAACCAACTAAAACAGCAAAATAAGAGGAAAATAAGATATCAAGCCATTTCACATATCTCCAAATTCAAATAGGACTCGGAGATGCTATAAGGATTACTTATATATTTGTACCCAAAAAAAAATCAAAGAGTGATTAAGTTATCGTCTTTGCCAAAAAAGAATAATCCTATCTTGAGGACCCACCTCTCTATACTGCACCCTCTATTTCTTCCTCCTGTTTTCTCTTCTCCTGTCACAGCCTCAATACCAAACCAAATTTCTCTTCCCAATCCCTCTGTTTGTTCTGGCGTTTCCGCGATTAACTGCAAAGTCGTTGCCTTTCTTACTTTTTCAATCTGTTAATAGAGTCATACATATCTTTGCTATTTGTTTTTCGTTTTGTTTTGGTTTTTGTTTTCGTGTATTTTTCTTCTCATCCCCAATTTGGTTTTTCTGGCTCTTCCGATTCGTATCTGATCCCTCTGATTCTGCCACACCCATTGCTTTTATGAGCTTTTGGAAGGTTTGTGATGTTTCGATTTGTTGTCAACTAATTAGGGTTTTTGTCGGATTTATGTGAATTGAAATATGTGCTTTTGTTTCTGTTTGTGAATCAGGGTGTTTGAGAGATGGCGAACGAAGGAACTAATATTGAGACCTTAGCTCCTGCGGAGCCCCATCAATACGAGGTAATCTTTGAAACATGTTCCTGTCCTATTTTCTTATTATACATGTAGTGAAGGTACTTAGATTCATGGTAAAGCTTATGATAATATGAGCTTGAAGATGTAACATACTAATGTTAATTCATCAACCTGCATCTAAACCTTGCATTTTTTTTAACTACTTGTGATCCATTTGTAACTGAGTGCTATTTTTTATTATTTCGAACAGCTCATAAACATTTTCTGGAGAAATCTCTGACCCCATATAGACGTAATGCATATCAAGTAGTATCTATCTTTATGTCATCAATAAACATAGGGTCTGTGAATCGGTGACGGATACAAAAACTTTAAGTTGTGGGGCAACATATAGCTCAACATACTCTTTTAAATGCATCTTTCAATACACTCCATATGATTAGTGTTTTTAAAAGTCAACACATGTGTCTCACTTTTTACGAAAACGTATTGACTTTTTAAAAAGTAAGTAAATCATATAAGGATGTCGGAAAGTGTTTTTAGAAGAAGTGTGTTGTTAGCACTCCTCAAATCACATATAACTAACCATGTAGTGTTAAAATATAAAATTTTTATGGGGGCAAATAATATATAATATTTAATGTTAAGGAAATTTAACTCTTGTGGGGGCAATTTCCCCCGGTACGGTATGAATGTATATGTATTTGTCCCTGCATAGGGTTATATTGTGTAATATTTTATTGGTTTTTCTCTACATCTTGATCGTGATTAACCCACATCACTTTCTTCTGCAGAATCGTCATGTCGATGCTGGCCAAAATCAGCCACCTTCATACGCTCCCACTGCGACAGGGTCTCAAGCTGTGTCATGGACTGTTCATGGCTCTACAGCGAATGGAGTTTATTCTAATCCAACCTACCAGTATGATCAGCATCCGCAGGCACCTGGAAGAAGCATTCAAGATGGTCAAAATCTATCATCAGTTGCCGGTAATTCATCGAATTTGGGAACAGCTAATGTACCCCAAGATTACAATGCATACACATCATACCCAAGTTCTTCTAATCCATATGGTTATGGCAGCGCGGGATACTCAGGATACAATTACAACTATCAGCAGCAACCTAATCATACCTATTCACAGCCTGTAGGAGCATATCAAAATACAGGTGCTCCTTATCAGCCTATTTCCTCCTTTCAGAATACTGGGTCTTATGCTGGATCTGCAAATTATTCAAGCACTTATTACAATCCTGCTGATTATCAGACTACTGGAGTTTACCAAAACAGCAGTACTGGAGTTTACCAAAACAGCAATGGATATGGAAATCAAGCGACACCGTGGAACAATGGCAGTTATTCGAGTTATTCTTCTCATCCATATACAAATCATACCCCAGATTCCAATAGTTCTGGTGCTGCAGCTACTTCAGTTCAGTATCAGCAACAATACAAGCAGTGGGCTGACTATTACAACCAAACAGAAGTCAGCTGTGCACCAGGGACAGAGAATTTGTCTGTCACAAGTTCATCCACGTTGGGTTGTCCTATTCCTGCAGCTACTAGTGGTTATGCAACTCCAAATAGCCAGCCTCCACAATCATATCCACCATATTGGAGGCAAGACTCCAGTGCTCCTGCTGCGCCTTCTTTTCAGGTTTGAAGATTACTTTCTGATATAGTGTGGAGAAACCAACACTACTGAGAATAGTTGACTTGAAAGAACTCAAAAACTGTTATTTATAAATGTCAAGTTGCTTTAGTTATGGTTTTTCACTTTATATGCATTTACAAAGTTAATCCTTAGTATTGGGTCTGTTTGCAGTATCACAATTCTATTTATATTTTAATATGTAGGATATCTAATCTTGTTAGGCTTCAATGGCACGAGATTGTTGCATTCAGTTGGTTCAATATTTTGAAGTTTTGCTGTCTTAATTAACTTATTAACTTCGTGTTTCTTTGTTTTGGTTGTCAGCCTGCTGCAGTAAATAGTGGTGATCATGATGGTTACTGGAAACATGGGGCTCAAAGCTCTCAAATTCACCAAACTAATCCTATTCAACCAAACTATCAAAGTCCTTTGGATTTAAAATCTTCTTATGATAACTTTCAGGATCAACAGAGGACTGTATCTTCTCAAGGGACCAATTTGTACCTTCCTCCTCCTCCTCCTCTTCCCCCTCCCCCTCAACAGGTAATCCCGACGCCCGTACAAAATGCTCCTTCTTTGGATACGAAACGGGTAAGCAAAATTCAGATTCCTACAAATCCTCGAATTGCTTCAAATTTGACATATGGACAGCCCAAGATCGAAAAAGATAGCTCTACAACCAGTGCAGCACTAAAACCTGCTTATGTTGCTGTATCATTGCCGAAGTCAACTGAGAAAGTATCACCAAATGATGCTGCTAATTCTATACTTAAGGTGAGACTTCAACAATAATATTTACTGGTTTTATTTCATTATTCTATGTTACATACTTGTTATGACCCTGCCAATTTATATTTTCATTTTTAACTAAGGAAATTAAATATTCATGAACAGATTACCATACTAGAAGTTGATAATAACTAAGGGTTTTGATTGGTTTGAGAAAAACTTTCTGTTTTTACTCCCACTTTTACTAATAACTATGAAAATGTCATCTTGTTTTATTTATTTGTTGTTTTCAAAGATTTGTGTAGGATCTAGTAAAAGTAACATTTTATTGTTTTCACCATTTCCTATACAGATATTTGAAAACATGAAATAAAGTAAAGAAAAGGTGATTTTTTTGCACTTGTTTATGAAAATCAGGAAATGAAAAATTGAAAACACAACATTTTCTCAAATCAATTATGTTTGAATTTAATGAAGTTTGGGTAGGTTGTTTTGAAAAAAAGGATGAACTAAAGATAATTGTGATGGTTTAGGAGGATAAAATTACTCCTTAGCCTATAAGGAAAAAGAAAAAAGTAGATCAAATAAACACATCGGCGAAGCAAATCTATCTAACCCCTCAAGAAATGAGGGAAAGCCCGTTGAAAAGACCAATTTATATGTCAACATGCTTACTTACTGTTGTCTTGTTTGTAAAACTAGTCACTGGCTAGAATGGTAGACAACCTTATTTTGGAATATATTTCATGCAGAGGTTTGACTCAACCAAATGGTGATGAATTTATGTTTATCTTTTAGTAATTATTGAACTTTTCTTACTTGCAGCCCGGTATGTTTCCCAAGTCTTTGCGTGGCTATGTTGAAAGGGCCTTGGCTCGCTGTAAAGATGATAAGCAAATGGCAGCATGCCAGGGTGTCATGAAAGAGGTAAGTTTTACTTTTGTATTGGATAAGTAAAACTGTTAGTATATTATTATCTTTCAGCTTGTTATATGTACTTAGTGTTAGAAACATAAATATAAAACCATTTGCATGCATTCACTCGATAGCTTAATCTTTTGGGATAGTTGGTTCATTATCATAGCATGGTAACAAAGCCTTTATGATCAAGTGGTAAAGAAATCAAACCTGTAAAAAGTTGAATTTCACCACAAGGTAGGATGACCTATACATTGTGTTCACCCTTTAAGTCCAAAGGGCGATTACGTGAGCGACGTATTAGAAATATAGTATACAATTATACGTGTGCCTTCACCCAAAGGCTTAAACTTTTGAAATAGTTGATTCATGACACTTGGTATTCTTATATTCATGGTTTGGCTATATTTTGTTTTCCCTTTCTTATTCTGAGGGGAAACAATTTTATGATCATATGATTTGCCTTAATTTTGTTGGATTAACTCAGAGAAATTGTGAAGAAGTGAACATGTGTTGCATACAGTTAGAGATAGTGGCAGGCAGTATTTGACATATGTAAATATGAATATAAATACATAAGAAAAAGACACATTTTTACAGTTAACAGTTTTTAGATAAAGACACGTTGCCTCCATAAAACAAAAGCTTAGCTTTGTCTTTCTTTAGTCTTTGCCATATTTTAAACTTTGTTAATTTTCCCTCCAAAGCACAGCATCCTAGTGCACTCAAAGGGTAGAAAGACTAATATCTAGGGAGCTGTTGGATATCAACTCTCTTTCATATTTTCTCTGCTCTGTGTGTGGTCCTTAATGGTTGAGTGATTACGCTGAAGAAAACAATAATGTATTGGGTGTGAGTTGCAATATGAAATGGTGAATCATGAAATGAAGCCCGAAGTTGTTAAAGTAGACTTTATTACCACTTCCATTCTGCCTTAAGTAAAAGGGCAACATGGCGCTAAAACTCAACTAGCACTTGTTTGTTTGGTGTCATAACTATGTTATATAATTGCAATAAAAGGGCAACATGGCGCTAAAACATTCCCACCGAGGCAAGGACTTGGGAATGGTCAGACTCATTGAAGGCAGCCTTAAAATGCATTTTGGCAAGAAGATTTATTCCATGACCAAACTAGTGACCTCTTATAGGGTGTTTGGATGCCTGTTTGTTAATGTTAAGATGGATTCTTTGCTAGCTGGTTTATTTCAATAATCATATCACACTCCTTAACCTCATTTTCAGATGATCACTAAGGCAACAGCTGATGGCACCCTGTGCACGCGAAATTGGGATATGGAACCACTTTTCCCAATGCCAGATTCAGATGTGGTCAATGAAGAGTATGCTGTCTTCTGTTGCTTATTGTTTTTTATTGTTGATATGTCATTCTCTTGTATTAGTCTGAAAACTTCTGGTGCTTCTGGCTTTCAATAATTGTTCGAAGTTTTATCGATTAATGTTCCTTTCTCCAATAATTTTAACTGGAGTCTATACAGTACACAATAAGAAGCTAATTGTCAACCAATCTGAAGGTTGATTTTGTATCAATTTTGACTGTTTCTAGAGGCTCATCCGTGTTTCTGTTAATAAGTTTGACATTAGAGAAACAATCCAGCTTTTGCCTATAGAGTATAATATTCAGAATCTTTATTGCTATGAAGCAACTATGCATAAAAATGGGGAAGGTGTCTGTATGGTCCCCGTATCTGATACTAATTCAAAAAACCTAAATGCTTATCCTCAGACAATTTGACAAGTTTTTAACCTTTTAAAGGTTTTATTAACATTTAGGGGAATATGTTAAGAAATAGAAAATTGAGAAAAACAGAAGCATTCAATTTATTTGAAATTCAAATATCACTAATTACTTTTTTAAGTAATTATCAATTTAATGCAAAGTAATGCATGCTATTTCGTATTCATTAAACTGCACCGTGATGTGTTTTGAATGCAACAACTAGGTCTGAGATTTCAGAAAGATAACAGGAAAGGAGACAATCCCCCTTTTTCCAACTGAGCTACTACTCAGTTTCTCTTTACTGACATTTAGACTATATCTTCTTCGTAAACCCCATTCTACTATTTTAGCCAAGTCCGTTCTCCCACAACTCTAACCACCTGACAGTTCTGTTGGAACTGCTTTAGTAATGCTATAACTGCTCTATCTGCTTTGCCTCATCTTCCTTCATTCTTCTGTCTTATGTCCTAATAGTGTCATCGCCTTGAAGTTCAACCTTGCCCTCAAGGTGGAATTGGGGATTCGCCTTGCCTGAGGATATGCTCATCATCTTCCTTTCCATAATAAGAAATAATAGAAAGCCAATTTATTAATAAATTGTGATATTAGAATCTAAGTATAGTTCTCATTTTTAATATTTGAGTATGCAATTACACAGACTGGTTGATGAATTTATTTTTTAATGAGCTTGCCTGATGTATCCTAGGTGTATCATATTGCTTTTGTAGTATTCGTACTTATATCATGGATTGTATTTGTGTTTTTCATATCTATCTGATCCCATGAATGCTAATGTATATCATTATCATGCTGATGGTCGGATACTCTTATATAGTTCATGCTATTATTATAAAGTAACTATTATTTTTTGTATCAATTCATGCAGTAGTGTACTGTCTTCAACCCGTAAAAGAAGTCCTCGAAGATCTAAAAGTAGGTGGGAACCATTACCCGAGGAGAAGCCAGTTGACAATCCCATGTCAATCAGTAATGATACTGTAAATTACAGTGGCTGGGTACCTAATATAAAGGACAGAAAGGTATTTATAGGTTTATGAAGTAGTTTTTGGATTTTGAAGGTTCCATCTGGTGTTATTTTTCTTGCATTCTTTTTAATGAATTGTTAGTGGTATTCTTCCAATTTCCCCCTATTTTATTATTATTGGTTTTACTTCATTCCATGCTTTTTATCCTCTTATGAGCTACATTTGAGTCTGCATATTTATGATCTAGTATATTTACTATTTATGATCTGCATATTTATTGGTCATAGGTGGTCTGTGTTACATGTATTGTCATTTGAATGTAGATGTGATAGAATTAGATTTGTGATTTCAGTATAATATTGTTGTGTAGGATTGCCAGGGTCCTAGTCCCAATTATTCCTTGCTCTCTTTTAAACTAAAAATATTGCCATTTGTTCCTTTTTTTCCCGTCATTTGGGTCACTATATATTGATCTTGATTTTTATTCTTACTTTGTGAATATTCTGCAATTTTTATGGGATAGCTTTTATGAATGAGCTATTACCAAGTGATTTTTTTATTAATGCACTGTTTGCTTGTCTTATATAATACAGGGAGTAATTTTTTTTTTGGTTACACAGGGAGCAATTTGTTTGGCTGAAAGCCTCTCAGTTCTCTTTATGTTATATTTTATCTATCTGGAAATGATAATTTAGATTTTTTATTTTCTTTAAGACATATTACTGTGGACAGATAGTATAACAGTTATTCTATGTTGTATCTTGAGTTCACTAGCCTTGTTCACATAAAAAAAAAGGTTACTTGGATTTATTTTTGTGTGTCTACCTTATTCTGTTTGAGTGGTCTTTTTGTGCTGTATACCCCTTTTTTATTTCTGATAGAAGTGCTTTTTAAGTACAATCATGTTGACAGTGAGATGTTTATGCCTAATTAAGTTACACAGAATATTGGTTTCATTGGCCTAAATAAATGATATGCAGGTGATAATGGAACACAAAGAGAGTAAGGAGGACGACTTAAGGAATACTAAATTTTCTCCATTTCTACAGAGAACGTCTAGTAAGGCTCCCCAAAGGCCATTTAAGAAGCAGCGGCTTACTGATGCTTCTATTGCTCATGAAAATGGTGATGCATCTAGTGGTAGTGATAAGGAACAAAGTCTGACAGCATACTATTCTGCTGCAATGGCATTCAGTGATTCTCCAGAGGAAAAAAAGAGACGTGAAAATCGTTCTAAGCGTTTTGATTTAGGACAAGGGCATCGAACACAGAATAATCACTTTAGGAAAAAAAATGCTGGAGCTGGGAATTTGTACAGTAGAAGGGCCAGTGCCTTGGTTTTGAGCAAAAGCTTTGAAGATAGTGTCAGCAAAGCTGTTGAGGACATTGACTGGGATGCTCTTACTGTGAAGGGTACTTGCCAAGAAATTGAAAAGCGTTACCTGCGCCTAACTTCTGCACCTGATCCTGCCACTGTAATAACTCCTCTCAGGGATTTAAATGGCCTATTACTCTTATCTCTTTTCCTTCCTCCTCCTTAAATATTAATATTAAGAATGTTCTTAACTTACAGGTAAGACCTGAGGAGGTTCTTGAAAAGGCCCTTTTGATGGTTCAAAATTCTCAAAAGAATTACCTTTATAAATGTGACCAGTTAAAGTCTATTCGCCAAGACCTAACTGTGCAACGAATACGCAACCACTTAACAGTCAAGGTATTATTGACTTTTGATGTATTCTGATGGATAACATTTTATCAACGATTCTCCTTATTTATATTATTTCTCAGTTGAATGGTTTCTGTGCATGTATTTGGCTATGTTGTTAATTATTTGGTATCCTTTTTAAATTTGAAATTTCCTTATCCTTATTAAAGAGCTACTGTTGTGGAAGCAGTTCATACCTTTCTCCTATTTTCTTTATTTTAATATATTCTGTAAAGCAGAATTGGTTTTGGAATGAACATAATGGCGCCGTTTGATCCATGTATTGACCACACCTAGAAAAGGAGAGACTTTAGAGGGTTCAAGAATTCCTATATAACTTAAGTGACCCAATTAAAGCTTTTCCCATCCTATTTTAACTGTTTAATGTATAAGATTCCACTTGACTGACTCATGGCTGGGAGTTAAATGATTGATTCTGTATATTAAGATTATTAAGATATTGAATTTACTCAAAATGATAAAATTATATGTACTGGTTGTTGCATGCACTGCATACGTTATATTCTCCACCTTTCGTGTACCTGCTGACTGTTGAAATAATGTTTCAGGTGTATGAAACTCATGCCCGATTGGCAATGGAAGCCGGGGATCTTCCTGAGTATAATCAGGTTTGTTATATATTTTACTTGATGAAATTGCAATGTATTACTTCATTTTATACTTCTACTAACTTTTTCACTGCTGTTGCGTTTACTGGTTATGTTCTGTCATTTTCCTTCTAAGATCAGTGATTAATATATTTCATTCATAGTCATAGAGGTTTTTCTAGTTATAAGTCATTCTATATGTTGAATTATACTGAACAGTTCGTCCATATTGACAGTTAGATAACTTGCATAGTAGCCAATTCTCTTGGTGTTTTAGTTTGGATGTGTGTTTCAACCTGCAAACCATATTAAGATCAAAGCTGGTCAATGAATTAAGTAATGAGGCAAATGAGAAGTAAATTATGAATTTAAATCAGCGAACAAAGTGAAGTACGGGTTTGTTTGTTTTGGAAATGGGAACGGTTAAGGATTTTATTCCACTTGTTATAGATTTTGAAGTTTAGATATTGATGCAGTTTTTTGTGATTTCAGTGCCAATCTCAGTTAACAGCTCTTTATGCGGATGGGATTGAGGGTTCCTATATGGAATTTGCCGCTTACAACTTGCTTTGTGTTATAATGCATTCGAATAATAATAGAGATCTCCTCTCATCAATGACAAGGTTAGCCCCATGCTTGTGTGCTCACATGATTCTTCTTATCTCAAAACTCTTGGAGTAATTCACCTATCAGAGTTTTGTGCTATTATTAATTCTATTATTACCATCTATGTTTTTGAAATTTACTGTTAGGGAATTAGTGTAATTTTTTTTTTTTGGTATCAACTGTTAATCATGCGATGCCTCTGATTTGAATGTGTAATGTTGTTGATGCCAGGTTATCTGACGAAGCTAAGAAGGATGAAGCTGTAAAACATGCTCTCGCTGTTCGTGCAGCTGTAACTTCAGGAAACTATGTTGCATTTTTTAGACTGTACAAAGCAGCTCCTAACTTAAACACCTGCCTAATGGGTGAGTATTTGGTATTGGCTTGTTTTCCATTGTAGCTTTTGTAACATGTATCTCAAAGGGCATAACGGAAATGAATTTTCCAATCTCCACAGATCTTTATGTTGAAAAGATGCGTTACAAAGCTGTGAGCTGCATGTGCCGGTCATATCGCCCAACTATACCTGTTTCATACATCTCTCAGGTTCTTGGATTCTCAAACGGAGGAAGCGATGAGAAAGACACAGAAGCTTTTGAAGAGTGTTTGGAATGGTTGAAAGCACACGGTGCCAGCATAATGACAGATAATAACAACGACATACTGGTTGATACAAAGGTATATTTGATCTCTTCCCTTTATATTTGCTGTCCTGTCGGTGCTAATTGAATCAATAGTTTTGTTCCCATCCTGAAATACTCAACAATACAATCTATATAGCATTTGATTTGCTGAATCATCACTCATCAACTTCAGAAGTGTTTCTTTACCTGATCAAGTTAAAATACAATGTTGTACGATATTATGATTGTGTGATGATTTCGCGTATTATGTTTTACTTTGCAGGTTTCATCATCTAGTCTGTTTATGCCAGAGCCTGAGGATGCTGTGGCCCATGGAGATGCCAATCTCGCCGTTAATGATTTCTTAGCAAGGGCTCCTTTATAGAAAAGTTGATTGTTTTTTGAGTTATTTACAATAGTGAGATCATTCAGGAAAATGGGCAGAAAATGTAGCACAGCCCTTGTATCTGTAGGTTATATGGCATGCAAAAAGCCAGAAAAAATGTTGTCTGATCAGAGCCCCTTAACCTAGCCTCAAATCTTTGATTAGTGAAGTGGCATACGCAATATGAAAGAAAATAAAAGATTTTTTTTGGAAACCGTCTAATAATCTAATGAATATTGCCATTTAAAGATTATTTTTTGGACTTTTAGTGGTTACCATTCTTTCCTGGTGTATGTCAGGACTATAGATGCAGTGTAAGATTTAGTTTTGAGGATAAGTAATAAAAGCACTTTGATTTTCAATTTCTTACATTCTTTGCTTATTCGTAAACAGGAAATGTAGCTAATAAAGTTCTAAGACCATAGTAAGTATATTTCATTTGTAGAAAGCAACACACATTTTAATTAACTAATAATATTTGGATCATTTTTATTCCTCGTTATCAATTTTGATATTTAGAAGCCGCTCACATTAGGTTCGCTGAGTGCATGTTTGAAATTCTTCCAAAACTGATTTTAAAACTAAAACTCATTTTGGAAAAAAGTTGTGAGAAGCTTTTGAAAATAAAAACTAATTTAAACATCTAGAAGACCCATCTTTATCTGTGCTTAAGGGAGCGTAATCCAAGTATCCAAGTGTGGATTAGCTATCTCAGCCGAGTCGTGAGATAGAGATGAAATGCTACTGCGCCGCCCTTCAGAGCAACATAGGAACCTAAACAATTGAAAAAACATTCTGCTAAACAATTGTAAACCGGAAGCATGGGTACATGTTCATTGCGTAAATTGAAGCTCAACAAAGTTAATTAATTTATAACAATATACTTAGCATCATTGGTGACAAGAAAAACTTAATTAATAAAAAAAATCACTGGTTGGTTGAAGAATCAGGCCAAACACTAATCTTCTCCTTCTGAAGTTTGACATAGATTGCAGAAACTGCAGCCACAAAATACACCTGGATAAGGATAATGGGTGGTGTGTGGTACTTGATGACGCCCTTCCCCGTCGCCAGCTCCACCAGCAACAGCGCCGTCAAACCAAGGATCGCAATCCGCCCGTTCAACCGCTCGCTGTACTCGCTGAACCCTAACTCCACCTTCAACCCGCCGGAAACCGCTTCCTTCAGGGGCACCGGCGGCAGGTACACACTGCCGGCAGCCGCCGTCCCCTTCTTGGACTTCCGGCCCTTTCGCAGCTCCGCCTTCTTCCCCGTCCCGCTCCGGTAACGGAGGCGGATTTGGTTGATGCGGCTGTCAAAGTCGTCGTCACCGGCAGCGGGTGCGGGTGGTTCGGCGTCGGAATCGGAGGGTGGTGTTTGGGGCCCGGTGGCTCTGGTGGTAAAGGGGAGAGAGGACCTGTGGAGATGATGAGGTTTGGAGGAAGAAAGCGGGAAGAGTGGTTGCAGAGACGTTGTGTTCGCCATGCTTTGCTTGCGTTGCGTTTCGGATAACACTAATAAATACAATTCTGAATTCAATTTCATAAATTATCAAAATACAATAAATTACCAAACACGTCAGCTCTAATATCAATGATGGATGTTGAAGGTTTTTTTTTTTTTTAAATAATAATCTGAAAATAATCTATCCAACCCCAATTACAAATGTCAATAATAAGTCCCTACTATTTTGAAGTTCAATAGAGTTAATCTAGGATTTTGAAGTTCCATATTATTTTTTATGATTCCATCTTTCCATCTCAATTATTTCATTTGCCATTCCCCTTATTTTTCCTTTTTGTCCAACTGTGCCAAATGTTTCTAGGAATCTTGTACCATTAACTCTACTTGTTAGTTATCCCTTCCTTGTTAAGATATCACAATATGCAATGGCCTCAAACCCGCTACTTCTGCTACAAATACACATGGCATGTTTACTCGTGCTAAGGCACGCATTTTCAAAGCAAAACTTCTCACTGCTTCCATTGCTCCTGTGTTGACTTCCTACGAACCTTCTTCAGTCAAAACAGCTATGCAACATCTTCAAATGAAAATGTAAGATTCTACAAATAGTCTAGGAGTATTTTGAGCAATTTTTCAAAATTATTATTGTTATTATTTGAAAAAAATATTTTTGGTTGATTATATGATTATTATTTATTGATGGGTTATTTGATGAAAATGAATTAAATTCATATTTTAGAGGTGTGGTGCATGAGACATTTATAATTTTTTTAAGGGAGAAAATATTTTTAATTAATTAATTAATTAGTGTGATTAATTAAGGTCTATGAGATAAAAGAAAAAAATAATAATAATATGCATATAGGCCGCAGAAGGAAAAATCTAGAAACGCATGATGATAGGGAATTGGAATTTTAAATTTAATTATGATGATATGATGAGATAGTTGTTAGTTTTTAATTTTAAATAATTGGTTAGGTTGTTTAAAATTGGTTAATAAAAAAGAGACATTTATGTGTATCCTTTTTTTTTGGTTACATTATGTGTATCCTTATTTATTTATTTATTATAATTATTACTTTATTTTATATGGTTCTTATATCGCATGCATGATAAAAAAAAAAACTTCTCCTAAGAAATATCTAGAAGAAAGGAAAAAAAAGTGATTGTGCAATGCTTAAGACAAAGAAAAGAGGGGAAGAAGGGAAAAGAGGGCAAGGCAGTTCGAGAGAGGGGTTGAGCTCCTAGATGGCCTGAACAAAGAAAGGATCACAAACAGAGCAAGAACGGCAGATTGGTGGATGCAGGAGCGCGAACGGTGGAGTGGTGGATGGAATCGCACGAATCTGAGTAGAGGTGCATGAATGAAGGGTCTTGGACGGCTTGCAACGAACACGGAGCGTGAATGGCGGCCGGTGAGCTCCAAGGGATCTGGTGAGTTAGTGATAGTCAAATCATATTCATGTCTTGCCTTCAACGGTCAAACGCCAACGCCCACCGCTCGGATTTTTCGCTTCCACTAGAATGTTGTTTTGGTGTGGAATCCCCTTGATGCGTTTTTGTAAACGCAAATCCAAACAGTTCTAAGAAACTTCAAAACCACGTTCTTGAGAACGCAATGCGCGTTTGAGGCAAAAAAACACCAAAACAAACGGGCCCTTAGAGACCCTTATATTGAGGGACTCATTTCTATTTGTTAGTGTTTTTTTCCTTTTATATTATATTTTTGATAAATAAATAAAAAAATTGCAACTTGATATGATGTATAAAAAGCAAAATCCCTTTTGCCTCTCCAAGGATATTCCTACATGCATCCTGTACTAACTTAAAAATAGAGTTTTAATCCATACACACTTCATTTTTTTATCCATCACATTTTCACTTATTTAAGTAATATGATAAATGATATAATAGAAACAGATGGAAAAAAAAAATGAGGCAAAAATGAGATATAAGATAATGATAGTACAAACCTATCAAAACTATTAAAGTATTGAGTATTGACGAATGTTTGTATGATATGCAAATTTCAAACTAATCAACAAAAGTAAGATTACATGTTTGTGCCAGAAATGCCGGCACTCAGCAAGAACAAATCACAGAACTAATCAACAAATAGTATAGAGAAAAAAATAATTATTATTATTATAAAAGGATACACAAATTCAAACCAAGTAAGAAGAGCCAAAGTTTTTCCAGAATTGTTAACTTGGATGAAATCAGCTCCTCTTGTTCTTGCTACCTACTAACAAAGCCAAGTAGAACAAGAACCTGAAGAAGAATCCCCAAGCCACAGTGACCCACAAACAGTTCCACTTGCTCAACTCCGTCACCCCATTCTGCTGCAATATATCAGCACCCGTCGTCAAGCATGTCGTCGCCGTGATATTCACCCCCAGCGTGCTGCTCATGCTCCCCAGAAGCTTCACCTTCATCTCATACGGCACTGACCCCAGTGGACTGTTATCGAAAATCTGCACCCCCCTCACAAAACACTTCACAGGATCATCAAACTCGTTCTGCAACACAGCTTCATAAGGGTACTTCACAAGAGACAAGTAGTGGAACCAAATCCAGTAGCTTGGGATTCTGTCCCTGTTAATGAAGAACCCGCTGAGTAGCAAGAAATATGCGAGAATCGCAACAACAATGGTGTAACCGAGCATCACGTGAGGTACCACACCGGATAGGAAAGTGACGAACGAGTTCCCGGCCCAAAAGGAAGCGAATATGATTAGAAAGTAAAACAAAAAGCCCGAAGCCCCACCATCCAGGCCCACGGCCCAAAACGTTATCACCGCGAAAGCGAGCGAGAGAAACGCTAACGGCGGCAACGACACGAGAGCGTGCGAAATGAGATAGGAGGATCTCCTGTAAGCATTGTAAGCGGTTTCCCTCATGAAGATGTAGCGTTCTTGGAGGAACACCGGAAGCGCGTCGGCGGTGGTGTAGAAGGTGGTGGACATGGCGAACGCGAAGAATCCGAGCCTCTCTTGAACTCCTTTAGGGGAGTTATCCAGGTTCCAGAACATGGTGGCGAGGATGAATCCGGTCACCATCACCGCGCCGAGGCGAATTCCGAAGAGCTCTGGTTTCCTTCGTGAATCTGTTATCGAGCGTTTCGATATAGTCACCATCTCCTTCCAGAACGGGTTCGCGAACCCGTTCTGGATCGAGGACAGGCTCGAGCTTGTCGTGTTGGTTGCGCCGGAGACTAGTTTCCCCCTTGAGATGCTCGCGCTGATTGCTTCTTTCAACGACAAGCCCGAGCCGGTTGGCGTCGATGGTTCTAATGGTGCATAAGAAACAGAGTGAACCTTGGTCATGCTCTGCCATGACTTGTTAAACTCCACCAAGCTTTTTGTTCCTCCAGGGGAACCTTCAAGATCGCGAATTAGATCCAATGCGAATTCCGTCCGGTTGTCGCTCTCGGGCAGCGGGTGGCCGAATTCGGCGAAGAACGACGGTAATTGCGTCGGAGAACCGCTGTAAACGGTTTGGCCGCGTGAGAGGAAGATCATTCGGTCCAGGAGACCGAGGATTCGGTAGCTTGGCTGGTGAATTGACATGATCACGATGCTCCCGCTCTGTGCGATTCTCTGGAGAACCTTGACCACCATGAACGCGCTTGTTGAATCGAGTCCAGAGGTTGGCTCGTCGAGAAACAGCAGGATCGGGTCGTGGATTATGTCAATTCCGATTGAGACGCGGCGGCGCTCTCCGCCGGAAACTCCGCGGTGGCCTTCATCACCGATTACAGTTTTCGCGGCGTTTCGAAGGCCTAGCTGGTCGATTAAGGCCTGAACACGAGCCTTTTTCTTCGATTGGGAGAGTGTGCGAGGTAATCGGAACTCCGCGGCGAAGGTGAGTGTTTCCTCAACCGTGAGCATCGGGAAGAGGAGGTCATCTTGCATCACATACGCGGAAATGACCTTCAGCAGGCGCGACTCCAACGCCTCGCCGTTCAGCGCCAGCGTGCCTTTCAGCTTCCCCTTGGCAATTCGGTTCGCCAGCGCGTCAATCAGCGTCGACTTCCCGGAGCCGCTGGCGCCGAGGACCGCCATGATCTCGCCGTCGCGCGCTTCACCGGAGATGTCGTTTAGAAGAGTCTTCGTCCTTGAGAACACGCTCTCTCCGACCGCCGGTGCATCCTCCACCGCACCGAGCCTATTCCGGCGACGGGGGAAGACCGATGAGAAGCTCAGCTTGCGGCGGACCTTGACTCTGTAGGTGAGGTTGCTGAAGGAGAGCACAAATGGCAGCGAGCGAGGCTCCATCCCGACGACGTCAAGGGCGTGGTGCACCGGCGTCTCGCTGCCATCGCCGGTAGCCTCCTTACGCGCGTCTCCCACGTGCTTTAGTAGCTGGCCGAGCGTGGGCAAGTCGCCGGAGGCAGGGCGGTGCGTTAGTTCGGTGAGTTCCATGAGGTCCAGGTACGACGTCGCGTCAGTGACATTCTCCGCAACAATGCGAGAGGACATTGTTTGAGTGAAGTTACAAGTTACAAGTAACAGAGAGTTTGTTTAGAAGAGAAGAGCATGCGGTTGCGATTGAAGAAGAATGAGGATGAAGAAGATGTTGTTGCTAAATGCTAGCTAGGGTTGGTTTGTTTGATGATTATATTTATACCCAATATATATGTAAAATTGGGTTTTGTTTGAATAGTGTGGGATGGGATGGTAGTTTAGTTTATAATGGAGTGTGTGAGTGTGTGTGTGGTATTTAAATTTGACATTTGACTAGTGTATGTTAGGAGGTGTGGGAAAGGTGACCTACAGCTCCTAATTTCATCAATTGCCGGTACACGTCTCTCTTGAGTGAAGCTTCTTCTTC